>CM034401.1:10783337-11983337 GCA_019925095.2 Dendrolimus kikuchii
TTGGATTCTCATTCGCCCAAATGCGGCAATTCTGTTTATTGACGAATCCACTGAGGTGAAAATGTGCCTCATCACTGAAGATGATTTTCTTCGAAAATTGATCATCCACTGTTGCCATTTCTTGCCACCATTCTGCCCATTCACGACGTTTGGAATGGTCAAGAGGCTTTAGTTCTTGAGCCAATTGCACCTTGTAAGCGTGTAAATGCAAGTCTTTATGCATAATGTTCATCAACGACGAGCGTGAGAGGTGCAATTGTTGGGCACGACGACGAGTTGAGGTGGACGGCTCTTCAGCCACACTATCGCGAACAGCAGCAATATTTTCTGCAGTACGAGCTGTACGAGCATGCACTGGTGTTCTCACATCTTCTACAGACCCGGTTTGCTCGAATTTTTCCACGATTTTTGCGATTGTACGCACATTTGGACGATCAAATTGACCAAAAAAATCACGAAGTGCACGATATGCATTTTGATTTGAACGCCCATTTTCATAATAAGTCTGGATAACTTTAACACGTTGTTGGATTGTGTATCTCTCCATGGTTCAAATTGAGTAAGTCTAAAATAGAGAAATGTCAAATAAAATTCGGAAAAAAACTTGGCGTTTAGGTGTGGTTCACATTCAACATCGGCCCATAAACAAATAGAGTGAAAAAATATAATAAAATTAATTACATTAAAACAAAATTACACGTTCCATGATCAAATTGATCGTGTACTAGCAGAAGGTGCTGTCAGGAGCCTTAAGAACAGACGAGCATGCATGACAAGAGTTATGAATGTCAAAGAAGCAAATGAGGTGTGTAAGAATAAGCCTAAATGGCGCTCTGTTGTTCGTGCCTACCCCGCAAGGGAACTGGCGTGAAGTTATGTATGTATGTATGTAAAATTACATCATAAAATTATAGTGTTACGATTTATTTTGGCTTGCTATTATATTCGGTTTTCTCGTTCACTTACTACGCATGCGCAGTGCGCGGGCTAATCATTTTTTCTCTTTTCTTTCTAGTCTAGTTTCTTTTCATTCGGATCTATAGTCATTGCGTGGAACAGGAATGAACTAAAGAGTTAAAGATATAAAGACACCTTTTGAACGCAAGTGATATACAGATCTAATCACTCTTCGCGTCGGATATACTTCAGTGGATATCATGAGGTCCATGGACCTCTATAATATTCATACTTCAGTGGATATATATCTTTTGAGTTAATCACTCAGGAATTACACACCGCTACTTGTTTGTGGAATTGTTGATAAATTGAGGAGTTTTTGGCGGGAACTGAAAGGAGATGTTGTGCTGTGCAGTTTTATTGTCTAAAAATGTGTAAAATTACTCTGAAATGAACAATAGTTGTAGGATATTGATAGTTTTTGAGTAGTAATTATGTGTTTTTGTGAGAAATGTGAACTGTATAGTCAAATGTGGCCTTTTGAGTTGTCACAAGAACTCCATTGAATGGCACTAGCTGATTACCTACAGCTCAGCTGTGCTACACATAGGCTTAATAAAATGAAGAAATTATAATGTAAACTAAGATCTGGCTTAAAGGCCTAGCTGCCAAGCCATAAACTTAAATAAAATAATAAAAATTTAAAATTGATAAATTGAGAGGTTTTGGGAGTTTTTGGCGGGAACTGAAAGGAGACGTTGTGCTGTGCAGTTTTATTTTCTAAAAATGTGTAAAATTACTCTAAAATGAACAATATTTGTAGGATATTGATAGTTTTTGAGTAGTAATTATGTGTTTTTGAGAGAAATGTGAACTTTATAGTCAAATGTGGCCTTTCGAGTTTTCACAAGAACTCCGTTGAATGGCGTTTGTTGTAGCCTACAATACAACTGCGCGACTATTATACGAAGACTTAAACATCAGAATTGGCTGTATAGACTAAAGATTCCTTTGCCTGCCTTTGTGGCGAATACAACTACTACTACTACTGAGAGGTTTTGGCGGGTACTGAAAGGGGACGTTGTGCTGTGCAGTTTTATTTTCTAAAAATGTCTAAAGTCACTCTAAAATAAACAATAGTTGTAGGATTATGTAGTAGAGTAGTAATTATGTGTTTTTGTGAGAAATGTGAACTGTATAGTCAAATGTGGCCTTTCGAGTTTTCACAAGAACTCCGTTATACGGCGTCGATTGTAGCCTACAATACAATTGCGCCTGGCTTAAAGGCCTAGTTGCCAAGCCATAAACATAAAAAAAATTGATAAATTGATAAAATAAATAACATTTTTACTTTTATTAAACTTTATAGTGTATTTTGATTTTGGATTAGGTTATTCTGCAGTTTGAGATATATTAATTACGTTTAGTTACAAAACTGTACTGAAGTTATTGTCACAGGTCTTTCATGAAAGCAAAGAAATGTAATAAAAAAAATGTAAAATATTTGTCTTATCTAAATTCATAATTCGTTCTAGAAACTAGATAAATTAGATTTTAAGTAATATCTATTAGTTTAAGTAGCTTTGTGATGGATTCCTCTGTCTCTTCTGACGACAGCTGTGATTCAGAAACAAAACGGATGAAAAGTCAATTGACCGGTAATAAATTATTTTTGTGTACCTACCTACGTAATTAAATCTATATCTACTTTCATATAAATGTATAAGTGACTTAGTGTTGATGTTTGTTTATTCCTTCTTCATAGCCTTGGTAATTAATGAATAATCATTAACATTTATTTTGGTATAAAGTATATGTGCAATAATGGTTATTAAGAAAACACTGATCCGGGAATATTAGGTAGTTTTTATGGATCCAAAATTCAACAAGCAAGCAATATAGGACACCCTGGTTTGTTAATGATTTTCTAAATGGAGAAAAACTGATAGATGCCAGGCGCCATGGTCTTTCAAATACTTGAAGGAAACTCCAGATTTTTCAATTCAACAATATTATAATATTTTTGGGTAAATTTTTCATTACACATATTTTACAAAATGAAATAGAGCACGTTTATCCGACATTCCAAACATTGATGTCAAAATTTTAAATATATTTGTACAATTTTTTTATCTCGCCAGCAATAGCAAGATAAAGGTTGTATACGAGTTTAACACTAAAATTATCTAACTTTTTGTGGTTTTTCTTAATGTTTTTTATAATATAATATTTATTTCAAAATGTCATTTTTATTTTATTTGATTTATGTTAACAAAATCACTGTTTTCAGAATATGGGTTAGGTGAAGAACATTTAACTAAAGAAGAAATGTCAGACATTTTAGTAGCTATTAATAATTCGAAAACTAGCATTAAAGAAGAGAATGCAAGGCTTCTGGTAAGTTAAATTGTTTTAGGAAACTCATGTTTCCATTCTCAGTTCCCATAATGTATTGTGAAATTTTTACTTTCAGGTAGATGCAGATGGCTGCACTGGCAAGCCTTTGATGAAGAGGCGATATTTAAATGTTCGTGATAGACGTTTGCCATGGAGCCTTTTGCCAGTTACTATAACCCAAACAGAAAAGGCTCGCGCACTTGCTGTATACGTTAAATTAATGTCAATAAACAATTACAGACAGGCAAGACAATTAACCAATTTTGCTTCATGGCCCCCACCAATACAAATAGTTGAAGAGGCAACTAGGATTCAGCCCCTAAGATCAACAAGAAGTGGACGCTCTGTGCCTATTTATACAGGATATGATGATGATTCCCCAGATATAGACTTTGTAATCACTAAAACAAAGAGAAGGAAGATAAATGATCAGAGTGCTGGTGATGGTGTTTATTCAAATAAGGTAGTAAGTCTGAAACGGAAAACACAAAGAGATGAAAATTCCAGACCTATTAAAGAAATCAAAATGAATTGTGAAAATGATGCTTCAGCAAATATTATTAATATAAAAACTAGCAAAGAAGCATACTCCTTTGTGGAAGACTGATTTAAAAAATGTTTTAAAGTTTATATTTTGTGCTGAGGTATAGTGCTGTTTTATTTATTTAACATTTATTTTTGTTGTTGTTGAGCATGTTTTAAAAACCAGAATATTTTTTTGTTAAAATACAGTATTTTGATCAGCCTTATTCTTAATTTTAAACAGATTGTTATCTTTATATTAATTATGCATGGTTAATATTGCAATGTTCTAGAGGTGCTGATATATTTATTTAAACACTGAAGAATCTGCTTTGCCTCTATTTACATAATGTTTTATCTAATATCATGTTAAATTTTATCACAAATGTCTGTGCATCTTATGGAATTGATATTGGTAAACAAAATTTGATTGTTTATTTTAACAATTTTCTTACAAAATAAGGCTTTTTATGAAAATAAATAAAATATCTAAAACTAATGTTTATTTAAATCTCCTCTATTTTTAATAACTTCTTTGATGAGCAAGGGTGACGCCGTTTTCAGGTCATATGCCCATCCAATTTGTGAAAAGAAATCTAGTAATATTGTTGTAGTGTTGTGTGGTACTCCTAATTCTGCTGCTTTGTAGTCCCACGGGAATGTATGATGGTAGTTGTGCCAGCCCTCGCCCATAGCCACTATGGAGACTCCTTTGTTTTCTACAGGCATGATATGGCTGCAATTAATACCAAAAATATATAATGTAAATTTACTCTGTATCTTAATAAAAGAACTGCTAAAATATTAATATTTCCATAAACATTTTTTTAGAAATCAACAGATAATCCTCCTCTTCCCAAGTTAAATAGTTCGCTGTTATTATTATACACAACGGACAACTTTTGCATGATCCCAGATACCCAAACCACAGTAAATAAACCTAACTTCGTTGGAAATTTACGCTGCCAGGAATTTAACCCTTATTTGGAACGATCAGTGGGTCGGCGACCATAGGCCATCTTAAATATCGCTGAAAAGATATAATGGAACTGATCTGAGCGAGCTTCAAGCAGGCAATTGGTAAGAAACTGCACAGGACAAAGAAAAATAGCGCGCTATTTTTTTTTTTTTGGGAAAATCGAACCGTCCCAGGTTAGATTTTCTGCAATCCAATGTACTAACTAGGTGGGACAGCGATTGTTCGCTAAATCACAGTCTGTTACCATGATTGAAGTGTCCTTCCTTACAGAGAGACCTGAACAATATTGGGCGCTGGGATGCGAAAATCAGCCAGCGTACCCTTTTCGGAATTAAAAAAAAATAATTAATTTTTACGTTATTGTAGTAATTTTGGCAAAAACTGAATGCTCATGTCCGTCCGTCCGCTTTCTCTTTTCTTTCACCTTCTCCCAATTATATGGGGTCTATTCTACCATATGTTTTCTCCGTTACACCAAAAACCATGTCATCCTTCACACAATTTATCAATCTCTTTTCCATCTACCTGTACATTTGTTCCCATCACCGTCTGTCCGTCGCTTGAAATTTGTAGGTTTTAACCAATCGGTCAAGTCCCTACGCCCGGCCCGGGTGCCAAGCACCCCTTGCACCTCCAAATAAAGACTGCCCTGCTTTCTTCTCATATTAATGTAATTAATTTACCATAGGTACAATGTTGAATCGTATGTTTGTCGAGTAACTTACCGATCATACGGTTTATTCCCCCACAGATGAGCAAAACTGTTCACAGCCCACGTGCAATTGAGAGACAACATATATCGAACGAAGGTTTGCGAGTAGATGGACATTTTCCAAGTTTCTTCCCAAAGCAATCTTGGAATCAATGAGGGTATCAGGAAACACAAACATATTTTAAATACGTAGAAATATCTGTAAAATCAGTGTTATTTTATTTGTAATGTGGATATCCGACTTAAAACGTTTTTAATATTTTATCTATAATATATTATTATATAATAAAATTCTTAACATGCAGTGTCTGTACATTAAAGCTATTTAAAAAAAACCCAACTGGAATAGACTATATAAACGACGGAGAACACGATGCAATTGTTTTAGATTTCTTGTCTATTTGCCATTTTGTCTGTTTGAAAAGAAAAACCAGTGTCAGTGCCAGTGAAAAAATCACATCGAAATCGGCCCAGTACTTTTTACGTGAATACCGAATTCACGTAAAAACTACTGGGCCGATTTCGATGCGTTTTTTTCATTGATCGATATCAAATTTAATGTAATAAAATATGTGATATTTTTTATTCCGGGAACTTTCCCCGGAGCGGTTTGAAGTTGTTCGGATGCATAAAAATTAGCTTAGTCTTTTTTTAAAAGCTGTGGTATTTTGTGTCCCGGGAATTTCAATTCAAGCGTAGACGAAGTCGCGGGCATATCCGGATATTTAATAAATTAGTGTGTTCTCTAAAGCTTCACTAACTGCGATTCTGTAAAGTTCGGGAACTCTCATATTTTCCAGGATAATAAGTTTTTATGTGCTATATTCGTCTCGGGCGACTTAAGTTTAATAGTCATATTTTCTACAAAATCATATTGTTTGGAAGAATAAGAAAAAAATAATATTCAAACTCAATTTCACTAAACTATAAAACATTCCGAGTCTATCTGTATATTTTGTACGGATTTTTAAAGGGTTTTCACCGTCGGCTAGAAAAATTTTCATTGAAGGTATGTATAAAAAAAAACTTGATTAAGTTGTTATATTTTATATATAAATTGATCTATTTCGGAAGGCTTCACCCCACGGTATAATCTAGAATTCAATAATTGTGAACACTTACTTTGTATGAAACCGCACGAGCGGGTCGCTTGTTATATCACTCATGTCTATTTTGCGACCTGCCTTTAAAACATCGGGGTGTTTCTTCATCATCAGCCATCCCACGTGAGAAAAGAAAAAACCGCGATTGGCGTCATGCGGGTCTGCTGTGGTCTCTGAGAACTTATGATGAACTCGATGGTCTCGTACCCATTGGTATATAGTATTCTGTGATAAAAACGGTGGTTATTATTGGGTATATTCTGATACTTTGCGTGTTCGTCATATCAGAGTGCCTGTGGTGTATCCAAAGACGATTATTGATAGGTTTATTATAAACAATTAACCTAGTAGGAAGTAGTAGGATAATAAACTAGTAGGAACTATTCTATTTGTGCACAAAGGATGGTCTCATAAAAGAGATATCTTCCAGACAACCTGTGGTAGGTCAGGTGATAGGTGTGCTAAATCAGAAAAGACACTGTGCTTAAAAAAAGATTTGTATGCAGTTTACAGGCAGTAGAAGTAAAACAGTGTGACAAGGGGTGGGAGGGATTCTAAATTTCGTGACGTCACATTTTATATCGTTATAATATATTTAAGTTTTAAAACACGAAATTTGAAGTATTAGCGAAAATTTTCAAAACCATTTCCAAGTCTATCTGTATGTTTAAATGATTAAATATAATGTATTCTATCTCATTCCATCGCAGGCTTAGTCTTATAGATTTGTGTTTATCTTTTTTTCGCTACATCGAGTTTCAAATCACAATGATTCTAAAGAAGTCTAACGTCAAAAGTTCATCAACTTTTGGTTTTTCGGTATGTTAGGGGGCGGTTGGGTGAGTCGCCCTAGGGCGGCGACATGAAGATATAATACAAAGTACGCCGTGATGAAGAGGCCAAATTTGTATTCACGTCTTTTTACCGAGTTTTGAGTTAACTCCTAAAGTCATTATAAGACTTAGATTCTAAGGATGTATTATATAAATACAATATTTTTAGTTTTTTAGAAAGATGTTAATTTAAATACCAGTTTGTTTTAGCTTTTAAAATTTGATGTGGAACGAGATTCCATAGAAATATCAGTCACAGTGTGTGTATACGTGTGTATTTGTAGTAAATAGGTACATGAACTATAGGTACAAGTGAGGGTTTCAAATGGGTGGTCAGGACTAAATCTTGAACTACCTATGCTAAATAGCGAAAAACATTCGAAAGAGAATCGAGGTCGATTTTGACGAAAATTCAAGTGGAATCATTAGATTTTTGAAAAATCAATTACCCTTGTCAAGAATCGAACCGAAAGATTTTGTAAAAATAAACACACCTGTATTATTATACCAAATATAGTGTAGCTTGTATTAGATTCGGAGAAAGAATGTCAAACGGCAAAGGAAAGGGTTATTTTTGAACAAAATGTTTTGTTTTCCCTACATTAATTAAACATCATATTGCGCCGGTCCTTTGACCGCACTTCATTTGAACGTTATCGATGTTTACCCATTGACTAATTTGATTGATTAGGATAAAATAACGTGCATTTGGAATAATAATTTATAGACGCCTATTAAAAATATAATACTTTTGATTGTTTCCATATTGAATAAAATGAGGTGAGGTTTAATTAAAGTATGGAAAATAGAACATTTTGTTCAAAAGCATCCCTTTTCTTTAGTTTGAGGTTTGAAATTCTTTCACAGAAATTGATCTTTAGAAGCTACACTATAGATTGGTGTAATAATATAGGTGTGATTTTTTTCAAAACTCCATTCTTAATTCGTATAGTTTAGGATTTGGCCCTGAAAGCCCATTTGAAAAATTCACCTGTGTGTTCTATAATATACCTAATCTTGCCATAAATATTGTAACAAAGAATTTTTTTTTCTATTGCAAATAACATTTATAAGTTTTACAGTGTGTTAGTTTAATATATAAATATAAAACAATTTAAATATGAAAAGCTTATTCGAAGTGGTCTCCATTGGCTGCAATACAGTCCTTTAAACGTTGAGGCAGTTATCAATAGAAGCACGCACTCTTTCCAGGAGAAAATTCTTCACTGCCAATCGTATGGATTGTTTTAGGGACTCCAAATTATCATGGCGTTTAGAGCAAGCCGTACTTTCTAAAACTGACCATAAATCATAATCCAGCGGATTAAGATCGGGAGTAGACGACGGCCAGTCTTCATCTCTGATGAAGTGAGAAACGTTCGTTTCCAACCAAGACTACGTGGACCGAGCTTTATGATCCGGCGCCGAGTCTTGCTGGAAGGACCATTCTTGGTTATTGAACATGGTGTTGTTAAGGGGCTTAACTACCTTCTCAAGAATGGTATCTTGATACACTTGTGCCGATGTTTTGATACCTTTTTCACAAAAATATGGCTCAGTCACTCCTTCATAGCTAACAGCCCACCAAACCATCACTGAAGACGGATAATGCCCACGTTGCACTCTGTCGACTAATTGAGAAGTTTTCTTAGAGCATTGAGTATAAATACGGTCATTTTGTTTGTTAAAATGTTGCTCAATTGTAAAAATTTTCTCATCCGTAAACAAAATTTTTCTGTGATCTCCCTTTGCGTGCCGCTTCAGTAGTTGTTTCGATTTTAACACCCTATTCTTTTTTAAATTATGAGTTAAGAAATGACCAGTGCGTCTCTTATAGGCTGCAAGTCCTAAGTCATCTTTTAAAATACGCGACATGGTTCTAGGTGATGATATTTTCATCTCCTGAGATAAAATCTTTTGCTTTCGGACAGGATTTCTTCGAATTCTTTCCCTTACTGCTTTGACCACCTTTTTCGTACGAACACTACGTGGACCGGCAGATCTTTTTCTGTCACAAACATAGGAGGTCTCATTGTACCTATTAATAGCCCGGTACACAAATATTTGACTAATACCAAGCGTATGGAGACTTTTAAAAATTGCATTTGGCTACATACCTACTTTGTGTAATGCAATCACAGCGTTTCGGTTCTCTTTATCGCCCCGCTCCATTTTAATATCGCAAAATGTTGTACAATGTATTGGCGCCAAAATGAGAAAACACAATGAACAATCATATAAAAATGACAGATTCCAAATTCAAATGTAATATTTTGTTGCTTTGTAATTGTAACAGTATTTATGGCCAGACTAAGTATATAATACATATTTCTATAATATAATATACCTGGCCAGCTACAGAGTAGCAAAGTAGTAAAATCACTTGTAGCGGCCACTTCGCTTTATACGAACGGTGACACCAATATCGATGGACTCCACCCGTTACCCCGAACCCTGATAGTTGTCCCATTATTATACCTGAAAAACAAAAAAAATATTTGGATAATTGCTTGGCAGTCTGCGCACAACGAAGTATTCCGTAAATGTAAAAAACGTTGCTTGTCTGTTTTCGTTATTTGGCTACGGAACCTTAAAAAAGTATTTAATCGAAAACACCCCATATCTTTAAAACTATTTAAGGGATATTGTACAAAACTACCATCTTGATTTTATCACATTTTTCTGCTTGATAATCTAAAAGTGAGGTGTCCTTCACAATTCCCAATTCTCACGAGTTTAGAAGCTCTAACATCTCACTACTTATTGACTAACTTAAAAGTCATTAGAGAAAATTGTTGTGAATTTTTAAGATCTGATTAACGATACCTTACATGATTACTGAAAAAAACTGATCGCTAATATCCTTTTTTTGCGATTTCGCTGTGTAGTTTTGTAGCGATATATATATACATTCTGTCAAAAAAGTATCGGGAATAAATGATTTGTTTATGGTTCCGAATAATTTTCTTCTGTTAGATTGGCACAACTGTTTTTCATTTTGGCGCAGAGTTTGAGTTGCATCGGTCATTTAGATTAAATACAGTGCTGTTTTTAGTTCGATCATATCCAGTGTGTATTGCGAATTTCATTATGGACAAAAACATCGAACAAAGAGTTTGTCTTAAATTTTGCGTCGCCAATGGAATTTCGTGTTCGGAGACACTAAAAATGTTACAGAAGGCTTACGGTGAATCGACCTTATCAAAAACACATGCTTAGGAGTGGTACTAAGCGTTCAAAAGCGGTCGAGATATGCTGGAAGATTTGCCTCGTCCTGGTAGGCCATCAACAACTTCAACTGAAGTTAACATCGCAAAAGGAAGGAAATAATTACGGAAAATCCTCATTCAAATTTGATAAAAATATCCGCTGAACTGTCTGTGTCTCACGAGTCGATCCGCATCATTTTAAATAATCACTTGGGTATGAAACATGTTGCCGCTCGGATAGTCCCTAAAAATACCTGAATTTTTTCCAAAAACCTCAATCGCATGAGTCGCTGAGGCTGATGCTAGAACGAGTCAATTCCGATTCAACATTCATGAAACGCAATGTTACTCGTGACGAGACGTGAGTTTACGAGTTTGACATGCAAACTAGTCAACAAGCTTCGGAGTGGCGCCTTCCAACTGAACCGAAACGGAAAAAACAACCCAAAGTCGATCAAAAGATAAAGTCATGTTGACTGTTTTCTTTGACAATCGCGGTATCGTGCACTCGGAATTCTTATCGGAAGGTCCAATATTATTTGAGCGTTATGCGGCGTTTCAGAGAGCAAATTCGACGAAAAAGGCCAGATTTGTGGAAGAAAATTCTTGGATTTTGCACCACGATAATGCGCCTTCGCACAAGGCCATCGTTGTGAACGAATTTTTACCCAGAAACTCAACAAATACATTCTAGTGACCACCTTATTCACCAGATATAGCTCCAGCCGACTTCTTTCGTTTTCCTAACTCAAATTACCACTTCGTGGCACCAGTTTTCATTCGCTAGAAGACATAAAGGAGAATTCGCGACGACAACTAAACTCAATTTCGGAAAAAGCGTTTAAAAAAATTTACTGATCATTGGAGTATTTGTTGGCGTAAGTGTATCGATTCTGAAAGAGCATACTTTGAAGGTGATAAAATAAATTTGAATGAATAAGTAACGTTTTGTTTATTATTGACCTTTTCCCAGTACTTTTTTGAAAGAGTAGTATAGATCAGTCTTCCGCAATGTATGTACCGCGGCACACTGGTGTACCGTGGTCATTAAATATTGGTGTGCCTCGGAAAAATAAGGTTATGCTGCAATTTGAACTTTAGGTTTGTTGATTAATAATAATAAATACCTTTTCTGCAATTTAAACTTTAGGTTTGTTGATTAATAATAGATATTGTTTCGATGATTAATAAATAAATGTTGATTAATATTACTTAAAAAATAATTTTTATTTGTGGTGTACCTCCACTACTTTTTCGTTTTCCTAGATGTACCTTAAACACAAAAAGTTTGCGGAACACTGGTGTAGATTACACCTTTTGTTGTTTCCGACTTCAGTAGTTTCCGAGAAAAAACTGACATACGTACATAGGCATATAGACGTACATGACAATTTAATAAGGGTTCCATTTTTGCCAAAATGCCTACGGACCCCTAAAAACTTTTCAGTACGTTTAACATATTAATACCTAAATTTAAATTGTTTTTAGTTAATTGGTGGACATAAATTCGTTTTAGTTCAGTGGCACGTCGATAAAACGAGAGTGCACCGTTTAGACAGTCAGAAAGACTTAATTATTGTTACAATTAGTCCGTGCTTACACGGTGGAGGAAAACTGCCCGTAAGACGAAAAGGAGAAATACAATATGAACTAAAGATTTTAAAAGATAATTTTAATTGCTGCTATTTTATATTAATGATTCATTAACGGACTGTGAATGTGGTAATATAGTTTTTTCTTGTTATTGTAACATACCAAATAAAACTGTTTGCCATTTAGGAGTCTGCAACGTAACGGCGTCATGAAGAAACCAAAGAACAGTGATAACGTGAAATGTTGATAACAGTATGACATTTGTCCATAGGATAGGTGTTACGAAGCCTATACTCTTTTCCCATTTCCTTATAGGTGCCATAAACTTTGAATCTTTGTGTAATACTTCATCGTAGGGACTTTCCCATTGATCACTTTTTTTCATAGGAAATAATCTTAGCCGTTTATGCTGCATGCTTTCAGAAAATTCTTTGTTCCCATTTTCTATCGTATGGTTCGTATCAGAAGTTATTGTGGATAACGGCGCCATTTTTCTGTAAAATAAATAACATAAATGTCATAAAATCATAAAACTTCCGAATTTTAATATGATCACAATAAATTAACGTAAGACCACTCTAGCATTTGTTAATAATATATACATTGTAGTTATTATAATTATATAATGGTGTAGATTTAGGAGCGTCCCTGTCGCTATAGAAATCTTACACGAGACTGAGACTTTTGTAGATTGTAATATCCATAAAGTAAAATCAGGGAAGAAAAATAGGAATAATAATTGCACGACAAAAACTTTGAAAGCTTTTAAATCTTATTTAATCCTTACTGTTGGCGAGAGACTGGTGGGCAAAAGTCTTTTGCTGTTTGATTTTGAAAACACCAATATATTGTTATTATTTAAAATATTCCCTTGTTAGTAAAAACATATAAGTTAGAATTATATTTTTATAATTTCATAGTTGAACAGAATATCAGACCCAAATCAATAACATTCCGCAGATATACGTAAAATTACAATGAATCGCTACTTAGATACATATATAAACAAAGCGAAACTAATTTAGGCAACACATCGAAGTATTGAGTATCGTCTTTCACGGTAATGTTGCACTGTAGTTCACAGATCATAAGATATTCTGAAAGTTAGAGTTGTGGTCTCTAACTTTCAGGACTTATTGACATATCACAAGGTTTACTATTGAGTATGAACACATTAAATAACGAATTTGGAAATTATAAAATCAATTATTGTAGACAATAAGGTTAGGCAAGCGCCCTCCGTAAGACGTCTTTCAAGTCGGCGTGACCATCTGCCGGCACTACGGTAGCAGGAATGACCGTGGTATTCTGGACCGACTACCTCTGTACCAGAGACGCAGCATCCGTGTGGTGCATATATGCGAGATCCCAGGCGCAGGTTTACGGCTAAAGAAAAGGATGTATTATCCATTGGTGTACCAATATTTGGGGATGGTATAGCTTGGAGTCAAAACCCAGACCTCTTACGCCCTCCAGCGTTAGTTGAACTTGAAAATTTGTGTATTTAATCTTCTGTATATGGGCTCATCCTAGCATCGTTGCGAATTTAGAGCCACGGGAATGTCTTCACCAGGGCAAGCCACTTTCCAGGCGTTTAGTGCTTCATTCAAAAACGGCGTACTAACATTATCACAGGATTGCATAATAGTTTGAAATAATACGCTAGTGCTGTAAGCCAAAGAAATGAAAGCCGGTATAGCAATGCTAGAGATTTTGGTTGGTTTAGAAACCACATAAACCAAAGGACAAGGGCACTACATCAACAACTTTGGGACAACCTAGAGGATTGCAGGCAAGCCAAGCTGGCAATGCCTCGAGTAAACCTGCATTTCTCCAGGAATATCTTAAAGCTCAGTCGGTCCCGGCTGAGACTAGTTATTAGTGCAGCCACTGGACATGACAATTTTAACAGACATCTTTTTAATATAGGTGTCACTGACAGCCCCCTGTGCAGAGCATGCTTGGAGGAAGAAGAAACAGCCGCCCATGTCCTGCTTGAATGCGGAGAGGTGGCCCAATACAGGGCGAAGTATCTGGACGCCCCAGGTAGCCTCCGAGTAGTCTTCAGCAACGTCAAGAAGCTGGTGGACTTCCTGGAGGAGCTGGGCTGGATGGAGTAAACCCTCATCCACCCTCGCACGCAAAATAGGCGCTTTGTCGTGGAGTTGCGGAAACCGCCCGCTCGTAGAAGAAGAAGAAGAAGCCAAAGAAATGAAAGGCGGTATAGCAATGCTAGAGATTTTGCGGAAATAAGATAAAATTGTGTAAAAGTTAAGGATAAATGGTTTTGGTCTTATTCATATTGAGTTATAGTAAGTTTGTAGGCTTCTTCGAAACCTTAAACAAGCCTACAAACTTACTGTAACTGAATATAATACGAATAAGACCGTTAAAGGTAAAAAGGGACTAGTTTTATTCTATGTAATATTATTAAATATAGAGGTAGGTACTTGGTACCTATACATTGGTTCGGCTTATAAAACGTAATGTATTGTTGCAAAGTGATTAATTATCAAATGTAATTTAATTATTTATGCTTTGATTGATAGATAGTTGTCTATGTAGGTACCTACCTTTATTTATTCTCTTGGTTACTGAAACATATAGCCATAATAAGAATACTATTTCAATTATTGTTTTCACTTTCGTTAATCATACGTGACGGAATTCACTTATAAAATGTTTAGGCTATAAATATTGTTCCTTTTGTTCTATTTTATTTAGAATATTGAATATTTGAATTTGTTGACATTCGATTACAGTTTATCATAATTTGTACCATAAGAAATACATAAATGTTATTTATATTTTAGTATTTAGTTCATGATATTCGGTTTAGTAATAATGGTGTTACAATTTAAACCTATTACATTAATCACTATGGAAGCGAAACAGATAGTAGTTATTATTTTATCACTTTTCATCTTTAATTCTGTAAAGTCTGAGTGCCCGAAGTCAGTGTTAAGTGGCCTCCCTTTTGCACTAGAATATGCACTTTGGCGCGGTTGGCGGCAGGCAATCGTTTACACGCCGGATTTAGAGCGAGGTAACAAACCATTGAACTAAAATATTATGACTTGCTTATTATATATATTAATTATACGGTCTAATTCGGCCACACATTCAGATGATTGTATTTCAAGAAAGTAAAGTTAGTGAGCAATATGAAATTGCAATGTCCAGAAATTACGAAGCAAGAAGAAGAAACTACGAGAAATTAGTTAAAAAAAATTATTGGTAATATGTATCGCGCTTCGCCAATTTCGCGCATATTGAAAGGGTTCCGTAGAGCTAACTAACGTAGGTAAACATTGTGCAGCGGTATTGAAGTAGTACATTCCTACTTTATTACATCATATACACACTGTGATTTCCGAGAAAAATCACCGTGCCATAACCAAGGCAGACGAAGCCTATGGAATAGGCCAAACTTTCAGACAGATTGACAGTCAAAAATACTAAAAACGGTTATTTATGATAAGGTATTATATAGATAACAATTTTCATTTAGCTATTGGCACTTATTTTGAAGTCACACACAGACACTGATTTTATTTATTGGTACAGATAGAATGAATTCTTGAATGTCCTTAGTTAATAATACTGACACTAGGCAAATTAATACTCACATCTCTTAGAAACGACACAAAAATAAAAAAATACTGTTAAATTAATTAAATAAATTTACTAATAAATATATCAATATACCACCGTCTTCACTGTATGCATATTTCAATCTTATGCTTATTTGCAGATTGCAGTGCAGTGGATGACAGTCACGTTTATTGGCTTTACGTGTTAAAATTTATGTAAATTTTTTAAACTTTTTAATCCAATGTCACGTAGTATTCATAAATTAATTTCACCAATTAAGATTTGATGACTCATTCGATTGTATAAATGTGTATCAGTTTGCTATTCTATTCTGATATAAAATTAATACTGCGAAGGAACTATTTGACCCTATAGATTACCTATATTACATTTTTTAAATTTACTGAAATAATTGTTAACTAGTTAATAAAAAAATATTTGGAGTTCAAACACTATGCCACTCAGATTTAAGAAAATATAATTTATTAGCGGCTCCGGTAGACGTCTTGCGTGGAAGAAATAAAAATCTAAAACCCGATTGTATCACATACTGGGTCTACTTGTCCACCTCAACCACCCCGGAACCCACTTAAATCACCCAATAAATTTCGGCAAAATCATTTCAGTAGTTTAGGGGGAGTTTAGTGACCTACACACTAACAGTATAATTTTGTATATAAACAAGATTTTTCTTCGTTGTTTTAGATAAACGTAGGTAACTTTTTATGGACGTAAAGGTTTGCGTTTATCGACTGTCTCATCTGGTGTTAAGTGATGACGCGATGTAGGATGGAGCACGCTTACCTAGAAGATACCTATTCACTCGGGACTTGAAGACTTCAAGATTGTATTTGTCAGGAAAAACAAAGAAGATGAAGCGAAGCGCTTGGTTGACTAGTTGTGTTTCTACCATGTGACGGTGACGCAAACCGGTGCATCTGGTTGTCCGGTGGTAAAATGGGGATGGAGGAACTAGATCGTGTATTTCTAAGGACCACTCCCCGAAATGTATCCGATAGAAGACGGATAGCCTTGGAATCTTGGGTCTATGCTCCACACTCTGAAGTCGAGCATTAAAACGATGATCATTGCCGACCGTCCACCAGCTTCCTAGCTCTTTTCTTAATTGACTCCAACGCCTCCAACTGGTATTTAGCTGAGCCGTTCCAAAGATGAGAACAGTACTCCATGCATGAACTAATTTGTGCTTGGTATAAGTTCCGACGTGAAGTGCTGTTAGTATTTTTGTTTGAAGTTATCTAAAAATATATTCTCATTTTTGTACCGAAACTGATGTGATGATTTCAGAATGTGAATGGACTGGTATTCGTTTAGCAAAATGCTTGAATGTTAATGGAGTGGCTACAGCTAAAAATGTATTGAGAGGTGCCGATGTTACTACTACATTGGGCATTATATTAATATCTCCAATAAATAATTCTAAATCTAATATACAATTTCAGAGGCATATCAGGAAGGTAATAATCCTATTCAAAATAAGTTAGCTCTTAAAACTTTTTTTGTAATTCAGAACAAGAAAATGTATTTCAGCTTCATGATTTGGATATGAATACCCAATCTCATGATTGGCTAATAATAGCAAGATTGAAAGAAGATGTTAAACGAATTAATGAAATGCTCAACAACACTGCAATACGTTTTGATCAAAATCTCGTTGTATCATACCCAGCATCTAAACATAATGTCACTAACGAAAGAAAATTTTCACTGGGTCTCTGTGATGGTAATTTTAATTATAATCCCAAAGTACAAAACAGAATTGACAAAATCTATAGCTGCGATTATTGTCGTTATGCTTATATTGATCATAATAACAAAATCAAGTCAGAATATGAAAAGAACTACTATCGGACATCAGAGAGACTTAAAAACTTGTCAAGATACGTATTATATCACAAACGAGGCAAAACTGTACCTTTATACCAATCAGGGATCATTAGTTATAATTTTTCGAAGTCCTTTCAAATGACCAACATAAGCAAGCTTTCATTATCAGGTCAATTTATGCAAAGAAATCTTGCCGAAAATAATGTTCAAAATAATTTGCAAGACGCAAGATTCGTGTACCAGTATTTTAAAGTGAGGATAAATTCTACATTATATGCCTATTTGTTGGGTAAGTTATTGTTTTACATCTATTTCGTTTACAACCTTATTTATAATAGTTATACGAGGTATGTTAGATTGTTAAATTCATAGACGGACTTAAAATGTGATTACTAGATTACCCAATGAAGCTTGTATTGTGTTCAACGTGCAATGGGGTTAAACTCATCTTGTGGTAGTTAAGTTTTCTATTTTTTCGGTTTAACTGTCGTATTGAAGTTACAATTGATTTTTTTTATGTCAACAAAAGAGTATAACTTATTGTATGCGGAAAACAGGTAGATAGGTAAAATAATTTACATATTTATAAGACTTGAAACTTTCCTTGTGTTATTTATAAGTAGGTTTGTATAAGCATGGAAAAATAATACTATGTATAAAACCTTATTGCATTCAGCATTTCTGATATTTAAGAAGATCTATATACTTTTGCATCTTATTGTAGGTTTGTGGAATAGAAATAATAGCATGTCACAAGTAGAAATTCCATATCCTGTTGAAGTAAGGAACTTTTTAGAAGAAGAAATTATAATCGGGAGGTGTAACTCCACACAAGATGGAACACTTCTATTTGACAATGATGGACCTTCAACGCCATTACTTTTGGATGATGTTTTGTATTTTTTGAATGCTCGACTACATGCTAAGTGAGTCCTTTTGACATAAAAAGTACAGTTTAGATCTTTAAAAGCAAAGTTTCCGGCACTGGCTGAGGAAATTTAAAATTGTCGGTCAAGAAGAATCTTCTGTTAAGTCGTAACTTTGATGGCAGTGAATAATTGCTCTCTTCCACGGAGTCGGTTCCGAGCACGGTGGAAGGCTGAGTTTATTGAAGGATTCAGCTGATCAGCAATTTGGTCAATCCACATATTTGGAGATCTGAAGGAGAATCAATGCAACTTATATGCCAATAATATGCTTTTGCCGTATTTTTTATAAACTTTGTGTTTTTATTTAAACAATAATGATTTGATTAAATCATAATTTAATCTATATAAATAAAAATAAATCGTAGAAACGTATGTACGCGTAACTTGAGAAAGATTTTACCGATTATGATAACAAATGTGTGTTTGAATGGGTTCCGGACGGTTTGGATTAACATTTGGAACCGGTAAGTGGCGCTGAAATCGGGTTCTAGGATCCTTTTAATCTCTTGGACCTATTTTGATGACTTTTTTGTGTGTTTGAGTGGGTCTCCGGATGGATTAGACTCACAGTTGGAACCGGTAGGAGGTGCTAGAATCAAGTACAATATTTTATTCAAATACAATATTTTGTTGTTATTAGTTTCAAGACAGGAAAACATCTGCCGGAACCGGTAGTTAACTATAAAAATATGCAAACAAAAGGTTTTACAGATAGAAACGATAGCTTTCCTCGTAGAAACGCTTTTTAGCACATCCGTATTCCTTGTCTCATGAAAGTATGCTTATTAATATATGAAAATAATAAGAAATTATGACTGATTGTGATAAATTTTGAGATCTTTATAGATGTAATGGGTATTTAGATTATTTTTAAATTGCTGAATCACAGCAGACAGGCTGACGGCCCAACTGTGATGGAAAGCGGTTACCGTCGCCTATGGATATTGGCAATACCAGAGGTGCTGCCAATGTGCTGCTGGCCTTGAAGGAGAAACTGGAACCTGGCCACTGATGCCGGAACACAACTAAAAGTTGTTATGGCGACATACTCTAGACCAGGGGTGGTAGCTATCCAGTCGGGAACATGCCCTACTACCTGGCTCTGAGTTGTTTTGTCACCTCTTACGACAGGCCGCCCGGCTGCAGGAATAAGTATTCTTTCTCCGTTCCTGCACGGATAGAAATTAATTATTTATTATTCTTTACAACTCTTCGCAAAAGTATTATATTTTATTTTCCCATTTGAATAAAAGTTCTATAAGCACATTGGGGGGCTTTTACGCACTTTTAGGATGGGGAAAAGCTTGCGTGACCATCGCGCTCAGATACAAAATATTCATTTCTGACATGCCGTCCTACAATTAAAATTTTTTTTCTTTATTTCCCCAAAATTACATCTTAAGAAATATTGTCCAAGTTAAAATTATTTTATGGCATATTTTTTCCTAATACATTTTACGTTGTAACAGGCTAATTTCTCGTAACTACATAAAGTTGGGATTTCGGTCTTATGAGGGCACTTGGACTGGATTGTTGGGTGCACTGATGGATAACTCTATAGACCTCGCTCTGGAACCTGTTACTGCTCACTCCACAAGGCAAAACGATATGGATTTTATTTTTCCATTATCTGAAACAATGTAATTATTTTATCTTTATATATATTATTATTGTTTTTGTGTCTGTTACTAAACTTCTCCAAAATGGTTAGGTCAATTTTGATGAAATTTTGTGTGTTTAAGTGGATTCCAGAAAAGTTTAGATTTACAATTGGACCCGGTACGTGACACTGCAACCGGGTTCTATATTTTTCCAAGACTATATATAAGTATTCTTTTTGTATCTATATCACTAAACTTCTCTAAAATGGTTGGATCGATTTTGATGATTTTTTTGTGTGTGTTTAAGTGGATTCGAGAATGGTTTAGATTAACAATTGGACCCGGTAGGTGACGATGCAACCAGGTTCTATATATTTTCCAAGACAGGACAACGTCTGCCATCCCCGTTAGTATCTCTATATATACTGTATTATTGTTGTGTTTGAATTACTACTTTTTTCAGGAGTAACATATATATCCGACATCAAGAAACATCTACCGTCCGCGATATATTCCTAGCACCATTCAGTTTGCGGCTTATAGCTTGTGTGGTGGTTGTGGCCTTGTTTGCTTCAATAATAGTTATGATAATAAGTCATTTGACTTCATCTTCAAAAGATATACCTAGGCCTATGGCATACACTGAAGCACTTCTTTGGTCAACTGGAATTCTTTGCCAACAAGGTAATTCTTAAGTTATGCAATATACCTAGTCCAGCCATAAGTTCTGTTACAAATGAAAATACATTTTTTTAAATGAAGTAATGTAATATTATTAAAATTTATACTTACATATTTATTAGTCTCAGCAAAAAATAAAAAAAATATTCTATTCGAAATGACCACCTTTGGCTTTTATACAGGCCTTTAATTTGTTTGGCCACGAATCGATTTACGCACTGTTTCCAAGGGAAATTTCGCCACTGCTTGCTCCAAAGATTTTTTAAGAGACTCAATGTCGACGTGTCGTTTAGAGCAGGCCATGTCCTCTAAAACTGACCATAATTTGAAGTCTACTGAGCTTCAGGTCTTGTTTTATAATACGCGACAGAGTCCTAGCGGCAATCTTCATTTCTCGCAATAAGATTTTTTGCTTCCTAATGGGGTTTCGACGAATTCTGGCTTTAATAGCCTTTGTAGTTCTAACAGCACGCGGCTGCCCCGATCTTTTCTGGTCTTCGACAGACGAAGTGTTGTTGTATCTGTTGATAGTACGATATACGAACATACGGCTGATACCAAGCTTTTGAAGTGTCTGGAATATGACCGACGGCTCCATACCTACTTTGTGCAAGGCGACCACTGCAATCCTATTTTCTTTAACACCCCATTCCATATTGTAATTTGATAATGAACACGAAAAAATATGTGAAATGGCGCAAAATCGAAAGAAGTTTTTAAAATAATATACATGTTCCAAATTCAAAATAATTAAAAAGTTGAAAAAAAGAAAAGTTTTGTGTAACAGTATTTATGGCCAGACTGGTTATTTTAAAATAATTATTCAATTTGGCTGAAGCTGGATTGAGGGTCATGGATTCAGCGACTGCTTGAAGTATGACTTGGAAATTATTTTTTAATAACTTAAATATTCATTAATACATGACACTGGCTAAACATAACAAAAAATCCTTGCGAAGCAATTAAAGAACAACCTCTAAACTTTTAAAGCCACGAAACAGGCTTTAGATTTATCAAATAGTTTTTTTGTATATAAACAAAGTATTATGTTGAAAAGTCTACGCATTTTCGTTCGTTTTGTTCATTGTGATTTTTTATACGCATATGTCATTACGCGTATCAAAGAAAAATTGACCTGACGATTTGTATTATAGTTGTGTATTATGCGTCCCGTTGCCATCGACAAAATAATACAGGTCTGGGGTAAGCTAATAAAAATAAATTTTCAAAATTGATTGTGATTAAGAAGCGAGTCATATCTATCGTACACTTCCTTTCAGGTGGTTCTTGGACGCCTCCAAATCCATCAGGCAGTATTCTTTTGCTTGTATGTCTTTTGTTCGCTTTAGTGACATACAATGCTTATGCTGCATTTATAACATCGGTGTTGTCAGTACGAGTGGCCAGCGTAGACACAGTTGCTGCAGTTCTTAACTCACCTGACTTCAAAATTGGCTACATCAGGAATGGGGCGGACCAAATGTATCTTATGGTACGAATTACACAACACTATGTTATCTGTACCATTACTCGTTTCGAACATTATTGAGTTGCACCTACGCTCTAGTTTGAATGAAGAATTTAGGTACCAAATCCTTTGCAGTGAGATAAATATATAGCACGTTTCATCCATTAAATAAGATATTATAAGCAGTCCATGTAATCCAATGTTGATGGTATCAACCAAACAATAGAGATATAACCATATATTGCTTAATTCTGATTTGTTGACACTTTTTTAGTTATTGTCACATTTTTCTTTGCATTTTCATATTAAAACCAAGTACGTAATATGTTTGTATATGAAACATTACAGAAATACTAGTAAGGCAAATCTTTCACGTTGGAGATACTCTGTATAGAGGGGTAGTCAAATTTAAATACGAGTATATGGGCTACATATAATACGATACAAACACTCGGGAATAAGAAATACAGATTATCACATTAAATCCAAAACTTCATGAATTGCTGATATAGTGTCCAAGCCATCGTACAAATTCATTCTGATGTTTTAAAGCATACACATTTATCCCCAAAGAAGAACATAAATTAATGGCGGGTAGAAAAATCCGTAAGATCCGTAAGATCATGGGCTCAACCAGAAGAGAAAAAATGATCTAGACGTTCCGAACGTACAGATAAATCCAAAATCTCGTTGCCGTCATGCCGTGCCTAAGATTATAGTAAAAATGCTCCCAGCACACGGCTGAAAGCACAGAGTGGAAATCGACCTGTGCGAAATGCACCTATAATTGGTATGAACAAATAAAAGACGGGAGTTCGGGTACCAAGACACATTTTAGGTTGTCGAGCCAACGGGATTAGTTATCGTTAGTTTGGACAAATTTAGTTAAATTATGACTAGGACCCAACAACTCGGGAGTAATTTTGAACATTAAAGTCAGATAACGCGTCCAACAAGGGACTGGAATGATGACAGACTCCGCCAACATGGGTGTTCGATTATAGTAAATCTCTGACATCAGTAGGGTATGACTTTCTGGGATGATATGAACTAATTTTAATTTACGGTATTTTATCTAAATTGCAGTCAACTAAAGATGCGCAATTAAATGAAATTTACATACGAGGTTACTCTGAGGCAAAAAATTTGGTATCTTCTGTGGAAGAAGGTTTAGCCCGTACGGCAAATGAAAATTACGCTTTCTTCGCTGGTCAAAGAGCAGCCCGCATTATGCTAAGGTAATGAATATACCTTGAAAACAATAGTACTGATGCTGATTATAAGGCTTATTTCCTAGAACCCCAGGAGTTCTATTAAAAACAAAAATTAGCTAAGTGCTTGGCAGTCGGCGATCAACAAACGGTGCCATAGGAATGATAAACGGCCCATTGTTGACGATATTGGGAACGGAATCATAAAAAGCATTTAATCCAAAATACCCCATATGTCAAAAACTACTCAACGGATCTTATTCAAACTACTTTTCGATGAAAGTCTAAGGCGGTTTGTGGGTTTCACACATCAGTTATCTTGATGTGCAGATTCTATCAAGGTGTTTTTCTTTTCGGGCCGCACGTAGTAATTATAACAATTTGTACATTCGATTAGAAAACTGCCTAAGCGATTCATACTTCCGACCCAGGTTCGAACCTACTTAATTTGAAATACAAGTTTGAGACACGAGTATGTTGACACAAAACTAACACGGCTTTTGATATGAATCACATATTCCTAGTAAAATTTTGTTCATATGGACCAAATAGTTTGCAAGAAAAATGACTGTGACAGATGGGCATACAAACGGACGAATATAACGATTTCCGTGTTGGCCGAATATTTTCCATGGTATAACACAGTATGGTCTTGATTTCAATCAAAAGTCCCATAGAAAAGTACCTTCAGTTTTTCGAATCTTCCAACTTTTACGCCGCCTTTTCCAATTTTTCTATATCAAAAAATCTAAATTATGTTAATATGAACAACTTGAACATAAATAAGACACATTAGTCAAGCTGTTCTCAAGTCACGCGCTTACCAAAAATTAACAGTATTTATTGAATGAACATCTTTAGACTTATTGTGATTTGAAACTCGATGAAAAAGCGAAATGAAAAGCGGCACTAAAAAGAGATAACCACATAAAATTCAACCTTATTTAATTCGAAATAAAACACAATTTCTCTTTATCCGTTAGTATTAATTTTCACTTTAAATAACGCTTAAAAGATTTCAAATGAATTTAATGAAATGAAAATCAAATGAAATTAACCCTGACTGTATATATTTAAGGCAGATATTCTTTTATACGTAGATCATCAGATTCGTAGATACACATGTGCGTAACAGTGCATTGAATTTTGAACTTTATACTAGTGATTAAAAGGGTAATTTAGATTGAATTATTACGAATGAGAGTCAAAATACCTAGGAATAAAGCGTCTATAATAGAATAGAAATTGCGAAAATGTGTATGCGCAGTTCACACTTGTCTACTAAGCGTTGTAGATATAATTATGTTCGCCTGTATATTCTGTGAAGTTTGACTTCTACTGAGTGTGAACCGAACACACATTTTTTTATTTATATAGATAGTTTTAAAGATATCTTTACCTGGGCTTAATAAAATAATAGTTGAAGTGCGTTAGTTCATTGTCAGATTAGCATTAAGAGCGACTTTTTGTTGTTGGTACAGTTCTTTCAGCCAAGCTCGTGGCAGATGTACTGTCCGGGAGCTCCCCGTTCACTCAACTCGCGCTCTTTTAGCTTTTCCGCTTCCGAGGCATTCGCCTTACACGAAACCTATACTAGTTAGGTAAGTGCTTTTACTGATTAATTTCTTATTGAAATTTGTCACTGTTGAAATATTCTGAATGGATATTTATTATAATAAGGTTCCCATAATATAACTAACATAACTCCAACTGGTGGACTCGGGTTCCCCCTATTTTAAGAGACTAGATAGATAGTTTACCTATCACGTTTGTCCAAAGTATGTTAGTGAGATTCACAGATCGATAATCTTGACGTGAAAATTCCGTTATGATGTCTTACTTTGTTGTAAACCTAAGTAACATTTTTACAAGCTTTTATTTATAATAACTTGCAATTGCCTATGTATGTATGTATGTATGTACTTATAAGTTCGGGTGGAATCTTGCAAGTTAAATTTGACCAACTTCCAGGTTTCCGATTAAGCTGGAATTTTGCATGCATATGTATGTCACATGACAATGCAATAATATGGTATCATGGAGCTGATCTGATGATGGAGTCGGCAGGTGGCCATAGGAATTCCTGTACTAAATAAGATAGACCCGTCGTGTTTGGGCTCGTTTTACTTGTCTTAGCTAGCACTCTGCTGCTACATGATATCCAGGATCTCAAAAGCTTGTATTTAAAAACCTTTTTAAAAAACAAGTTTGTTTTTAATCTTTGTTTCGAAGCTACGTGAAAAATACTGCGACAACCTTAGTGTTGTTTCTATCTAGCATATTTCTCTAAGTATGATATTTGCGGTACTTCATATTCCGAAAACCCATATGATATCCAAGATGTTTTCTGAATAAACAAGTTTGATAAAAATGTTCACTATCTTGAAATAGACTTAAAATTTTATTAATATTAAATAGTTTCTTATGTACGTTTAAAATAGTAGTCATCAATCGATATACAACAATCAGTCTAATTTACAAATCAAACCGTTCTGTAATTCCTTTTTTTATAGAATTGCTCAGAATTAGAAAGTTTGATTTTATTTTTGAAACATTATCAGTATGTTGCAACTGAGAAGTGGAGGTGTGTTGGCACGACTTGGAGCAGAATTGGTGCCAGATATGCCTCAATGTGAAGCACCATCAGGGTTTGCATCAGCTCGAGCTACTGACGTACGATCAGCTCTAATTCTTTTGTCCATCGGTTTAACTGCAGCTGCATTGTTAGGTACGTATAAATAAACAAAATGAATATTTATTAATACACGCCCGCGTCCAACCACGCTTGGCTTGAATTCCCGCAGGATTCTGGGGACACAAAGTATCGCAGCATTTAAATAAAGAATGTAAACTGTTGTTTATTCGTGCAAAGTATGTCGGAATAAGCTAGTTTTTATGCATATGAACAACTTCAAACCGCTCCCGGGAAAATTCCCGGGATAAAAAATATCACATATTTTATTACATAAAATTTGCTATCGATCAGTAAAAAAACACCTTGGGATCTCGAATTTTTTTTAATCTGGCCATTTTAAATCATTCCCAGAAAAAAATCCGCGGGACTCCCGGGATAAAAAGTAGAGCAAATTTTAAGTCTGACAATTAGCTGTCGCTCAGCAAAAACCGCTTCGAAACCGGCGCAGTAGTTTTTACATGAATCCCTAACAAACAGACAAGAAATCTAAAAAATATTGCATCATGTTCTCAATCGTTTATATAGTCTATTCCAGTTGTTTTTTTTAAATAGCTTTACTGTACAGACACGGCATTTTTAAGTTTTTTTTAATACTTGTCTGTATGTCTGTTAGATCATCACGTGGAAACTACTGAACGTATAAGAATAAAACTCGACATAGTGCTGGCTTATAACCCCAATTAACAGTTAGGATAAATTTTATCCATATAAATGACGTGGTTTCCGTGGGATAGACGAAAATAGCGAAAAAGTTGACACTAATAGCGCTTTTCAATTCACTAAGAAATATCTACGTTGTCATAAACAACATCTCATTCACTGTATTGCTTCAAATCAGGTTGGCTTCGACTCATCTCTATATTTTTCTGGGCTGTTGTCTACACTATACGGACTTAATTTCTTTGTTATTATTATTTGTAATCTATACAGATAAATAAAATGGAAATGCCTGTGTGTAATGTCCAATAACAGCTTTTTACTAAAGGCATATGAAAGTATGTATGGTATTTATACCAAAAAGTATTTTTTTTGTCTGTCTGTCTGCCTGGATGTTTCGGCTAATCTTTGAAACTGGCTTCTTTTTTCTAAGGGTTCCGCGGAAAAAAACGCCACACGGACAAAGTCGCAAGCACAGCTAGTTATATTATACTAGCTGTTCCCGCTACTTCGTCCGCGTGGAATATTTTTTGTGGAACCCTAAAAAATGTAGCCTAAGTTTCTTATAACATCAGCAACCTGCCAGTCAAAATCGGTCCTGCTATTTCAGAGATTAGCCGGAACATTCAGACAGACATACCATAATTTTAAAATTTGTTTTTTTTGATATATGTGCCGTATATACTTTCATACGCATTTAGTAAAAAGCCCTTGTTTTGATATTACAAACAGACATTTCAATTTTATTTATCTGTATACGTAAAAAACGGAACTAAGTTTTTATATAAGTAAAATAAAGCTATAAGGGTTCGACACCCGGCTACGCCGCAGGGCAAACTCTAGTCTAGTGTATAATATTATAAAATTCAAAAAATGCCGTGTCTGTACATTGAAGCTATTTAAAAAAACCAACTGGAACACGATGCAATTTTTTTAAATTTCTCGTCTGTTCGGAATTCACGTAGGTAAATTATTAACTAAAAAGGTAAAGTACTAGTTTTCACTGATAGACAGCAAATTTTTTGCTGATTTTCGGTAATAAGTAATTTTACTTCTAGATAAAAGCTATATTTAGGTACATAGATAAAGGTTTTTTGTTATCCTCTATGACGTTATCCATACTATAGAGTTAGAACAAAGAAAAATGATCTACTTGTCAACCACAGTATTGATTCATTTAAGTTTCAACTAGGGTGCTAAGCTTTCCTCTCCTCTCAAATTAAATGTTGACATAATAATTTTATTTCAGGTTTAACAGAATACTGCTGGAAAAATCGTCAAGACCAATTGTGTTATTTGCGCAAGTATTGTAAACTTGTTTTCAATATGACCAAACAGTAACAATACATTATTATTACTAATTATCGACTTGTGAATTCGATGTATATCTAAGGATGAAAATTATTTTTGTGTCAATTTGTTTCAATTATAACAAAAATCAAACAACGCTTGTATTTAAAACATATACTTTAATATGATTACCTCATATAGCTGAACTACTAAAATCAGTTGACCCACTCGAAATTACATTCATAATGCAAGTATTTTAGTCTTAGTATTATAAATAAAGTAATAAAAACGAATTAACTACATTAAACATTTTTTATAGCAAAAGACTGTTAAACATGTTACAGTGCTTGAAGATTAGAATTTTCTTCATTATCCACGTTTTAAATAAATTACTGATGCGTTGTCTTAATTTAATAGTAAACAGAGTGACGTTAATCACGCAACTTTCCTTCTAAGAAAATGGTCTTTGGATAGCTGTTGTTCTTTAATCATTTCCTTGATACATGCTTGTACCGGGCGATTGGTTTTTGCTGCTTGTGCTAAAGCAAATTGAATGGTTTCTGTCTCTACGGTGCGTAGGTCGGTGGCAATGCCTAGAGCAGCAAATACTCTTATAAATGCTGTTGAGCACCCAGAATCTGTAATAATAAAATTCCTAAATTTTTGTCATTATAGAGTTCGTGGAAGTCATTTGTATGAGTGTTAATGATAGATTTAACGGTAACGTCATCACGGACACAAAGGATTTTGCTGTCTATTTACAGGCTAGGTGTGACACTGGATATTTTTACTTTTTAGGTATAAACAATATAAATAGCACTTTGTTTAGGCTGCAAATTTTTAGCGTACGTGAATGAAGTAATAAATATTCTATTAATTAAGTATTTAATACAATAACATTTTTCTCGGCATCATAATTTCATTAAGCATGTCTCTTTGTGCTGTTAATGAATATTTTCACACATTCGTTATCCCATATCTGATCAACTGTTCATTTGTCCTACTGTTGGTCCAAATTTGACATAAGCTCCATACAAGAAATGCCATTGTTCTATCGTTGGTAAGGTAAGTGAATGAATAGTAACATATAAGAACCGGCCACTAAACTGGATTGCTAAACGTCACCACAACTCGATTTATCCAGGATAGGTGGGTTACAGGTAGTGAATTTCTTTAGATAAGTGCTAATTAACTTTAAATTTTGATAGTGATTTTGGCGTGAATTTTCAAGTAAGGAGTGAATTTTGGCAATTATTTGTTTTGCATTTTAAGAATGAGAGAGATTTCCTACAAAATGAAGCGTAATTTCACTCAAAAATCAATAAATTAAATTACTAATATATTATGATACAAACCGTAGGTTCCATATTCTCCAGATTTATAGTCATAAGGTATTAAATAATGATAGTGGGGCCAGAAGGTTTTGTTCACAATAAATACGGTGTTGGAATCTGGAGGTGACCTGGAATTAGAAACATTTATGTAGTAGAGCTTTCCGGGCTGGTTCGCTCGTGTATATTTGTAACTGTAACTTCGAAAATGTTTCTATTTTCTAGAATGAAAAGTATCCTATATTCACTTATCGACACACATTATCGAAGTTTGCACATTACCAAAACTCAAGATTATTGATAATTTTCCAAGACTATTAAAGAATAAACAGCATGCAAATAGAGTTACTTTTACATTTAATGGTCCAGTTTGTTAACTGATGGTTTAAATATTTATTGATTGGTCGATATACCACTGATATACTGTCATTAATAATAATTTTGGAAGTGACTTTGAAATAGTAAAATGAAACATTATAAATATGCTTACTTTTCGCCAGGTTTAAGGCCCCAGATGCAAATTGAGCTTTCAATAAGCCACGTGGCATGTAATAAGACAAGGTATCGCAAAAATCCAATGACAAATACTGTGTTCCATACTGTTTCATCCCAGTACTCCATTGGAGCATTCAACGGGAGTAACAGAAATATTACTGCGTAAAGAAGCCAGTAGACTCTGAAAAATATAATTTAAAATAATAACACTATAAAAGTTAGTTTACTATCGCAAAAAACAGTAGGCATGGACGTCTTTATCATTATTGTAGCTTTAAATCCCAGTAGTGTATGGAGCGTCCGCTTCGAAGTCCGGAATCCGCTGCTTTCCTACATTTTTTTCTTCACGTCTCGCCTACTTCAGTATCCTATATTGTGAGATAATTGATACACGTGTAATCCTAGATGACGACAAGCCAGAATTTCTTAGGCCTAGACCTTGCAACGGGATCTGGCAGAGGTGGCATGACGTATTAGCGTAGGCGACTATCTTATAGTTTAATAACAATGTCACGGATATGACGGCTGCCACGGATGTGAGGGTTCTAAACCCTATTACGTAACTTGCTTGCGTAATTCAAATATAGACCATGTTTCACTGCCATACAAAAGGAGACGACGTTTAAAACTAGTTTTACAGACCTGTCCTTTCAGCTAAACCGGAATTTTGGTTTTACAATTACATCTGTCATCTCACCCCTCTTCACCAAGTTGCTGAGATGTAGACATCAGCCCACTAGGATGTCAGAAGAGCTTAACTACGTTAGACATTCCTGACATTCTAGATCTATGCTCTCATAGGGACCCAGGTAGGTTTAGTGGGTAGTTGGTTCAGCCTCCTCTTTAATGGAGGAGATCCCGCTTGCCGTTTGGTGCAAGAGTCCCATACGTACAAGAAACGCGCGGCACTAGACGGCACTTTTGGTCATCCCCTGTATCCAAGACCCGGGTGTGTGATACAAGAAGAGACATTCCCCCTGAGTTAACAAAGAAAGGGGCTGCCGCTTAAAGTAACACAGTTAATAATTCACATTTACATATAGAACAATGACACTGTTATATTTTGACCCCACGCCCGAATAAATAGTAGGTATATAATGTACATAAATATTGGTCTTAAAATTTCGAACACGCAATTTAGTGTACTTTCATGTAAGCACCTATTTTTATTAAGAATCTAGTTTCAAGTGTCATCGGATGTATGATGGATGTTTTCATTATTTAAGTATTTTAGGAAATCAAATGCATCAATCATATCCCCCTGAAAGTTTCCGAAAGTATTTGATCAGCAAACCTCATCGGATCAGAAACGACATACATTTATTTTTATGGTAGTTGAACTATGCTTGTATAGTGATGTATATGTAAATAAAAATTAAGTTAAAAGAACGCGTTGTTTTTATTTTTCCTCTCTCATATATGTACTTATTGCGAAATATTGTATTTCCCCAGTAAGAAGTTTCTAGGAACGTATATTTTTAAACAGCTATAAGAAAAATGCATAAGGTGAATGGAAGTAACACTGAATGATTTTTTGACGATATGAACAGTGTTGACTTCAAACTATTGGAATTCGTATTAAATTCATAAACTAATAATTTGGATAAAAGAGTAGATAAAGCCAAAATGTTTTATTTTTGTCTAGTAGGAACTTGTATGACTAAGCTTTTAGGTACATAGACGACGTCGATCTGATGTATTTCATTAATAGGATAAAGGTGACCGTTTATTTTTATCATATTTCTTGGGCCCAAATTGTAAAAAAATGGGAGTGAATTTAAGAATTGTTTTTATTACGTTAATATTTTTTATAATTATAGTGGGTTTAGTCAGTTTGAATGAATTAATCGTGTGATGTAAGTGTTTTGGTATTATTAATTGTTGAAAATCATTCACATAAGTCAATTATGGTAATTGATAACTTATATTATTTGTGACCTATTTTGAAGATTTCTTATCTTACAGATAGAATTTAGGGATGATGTTTTCTATTTTGTAATATAAAAAATAAAAAGTAAGTAAAAAATATCGCATTTTCAAGCCATATCTTAACTCATTACGTTTCGTTGGCACATAAGTTCCCGTTTCCTTTAAGTATTTAATATAAGTGATTTAAAGTCTATAAGTTATTAGATATTATTATTATAATATTTAAAATGTACCGTTTTTGGAACATAACAATGGAGTCCGCCTCCAAATCCGACATATCGATTGATTTCTTCAATTTCTCCTGATGTGCGCTGAGTTTTCTGAAGCGTGTTGTTATATGAGCGTGAACGAAACCTTTGTTGTAATCATAAGGGTCGTCGTTTGTTGCGAAGGTTGCATGGTGTAGCCTATGGTTGTAGACCCAATTATATATTGATCCCTGTAAAGTTTATCAAAATATTTTTTTAATTGGACGCACTACCACGATATGTATCGAAATTGGGCGCTGCACTAGATCTCGTTAGAGTCTGTATGGCGAGTCACAATGAAGTTTGCTTTGGTGATATTTTCCATATTATTATCTTTCGCAGTACGTACATAAACTAGACGTCAAGTGTTACATTTAATAGAATTCAACCTATTAAATATTCTTCCATCTCTAACATTTTGGGGATCAAACCAGGAATTTTGTTATCCTAAACGGTTTTTTTTATAGCAAGGGTAACCTTTGACGTGGCGAAGCTTGCTGAAACAATTATCCCGAAGTCAGTTCGTAAGGCCGGTGTGATAGTTGTAATGTAAAAAAAAACATTCCATTCTTCCTGTCTGATCATTCCATCCTCCATCATTTATTCCTTCTCCGTATCTCACCCCTCCTATCCGATCTGCTCTATACCTTCCAAAGGCTGCCAACACGGTGGCTTCTGGTGTTGCAAACGTTACTAGGCAACGGTAACCACTTTCCAATACGAGGGCCGTCTGCCTGTTTACTAGCTTCGCACAAATTTTTTTTCAAAAGCTGGCAAACAACCCACCTGATGGTAAGTAGCCAACGTGTTGTTGGTCTCGAAGAAATTTTATAACGGCTTTCTTAAATTTTTGAAGTATTTACATAAGCAAATAGTAAAAATTTGAAGTAATTGCATCAAAATACATACTACACCGGCCAAAGTTTGAAATATCATGAGCGTGAAGCGAAGTCCTGTACTGGCTTTATAGGTTCGATGAGCCCATAATCTGTGAGCTCCTATTGTCATCCCAAGTATTCCAACCGATGTGAGTGCAAATACTGAAAAAAAGGTCATGTCAAGCACGTCACACTGTTCACATGTGTAAAGCATCTTTTGCTCAAAGGTAATGTAGGTTTATAGGAAGCATTATTTCGGAATGTACTTGTGTTGTTTCGGAAAGTAACTGTGTTAGATTGCTGGAAGGGAGCCAGATACAAGATGTCATAATTGCGACGCTTGCTCAGAGGATACTTCACAGCACATGCTGTAATTTTGCCCAGCGTGGACGGATCGGCGTAACGTGTTAGTTAGTGTACACTATTGGAAATAACCTACCATTGTAGGCTATGGTACAAAAATGATTGACAGTGAGGAAGGAATCATGGAAGGCGCTCCAAACCTTCTGGGACGTGGTGATGTCACAGAAAGAGGCGGCGGAAATGGTACGTGAGGACACAGCTTCCTTGACCTTTATTTGTCACCGTAGATTATGGTGCAAAAGTAGGAACTATCCCCAGTTCTTTTGCTCTAACAGCAACATAGGCCATAAACCATACCATAAAGGATCTCATAATTCAAATGTTTCAGAAATAGAGTTTTGTTGTTTTCCTGCAAGCACATCTAATAGGAACGTATTATATAAAGAGGGACAGTTGTTCTCTTTATGATAGAAGGAGCTCTTTGAGCCAACGTCATCAAAACTATTGGATGCGTCTCTGGCTCCCGAGGTCCTGACATAGGGCGAAGAGGTGAAACACAGATGGTTTTGTTGGACGGTCTGAGCATGCCATCGGGAGTCCAACACTATTCTACTGCTATCCCCGAGCGGTGGGGTGTCCATGATGGATTACACTTCGAAAAAACGACAACGTTTGCGATACAAAGATTATATATAAATGTTTTGCCTTTTAAGGCACATGAAATATAGCGAGTGAGCTTTACTTAATTGTGGCATTCAGCTGCCAACTAAAGTTGGAGTGGAGGCGCATATTAAAATAAAAACCAGACCCAGATGCGTCGAAAAAAGGTCTAGTTATTTATTTATTGCAATAACCTATAATTGGGTAGATGACATATTTTACAATAAATTCTAAAACAGTCAATGTTCATATAGCATTAATGAGAAGGCGGTGAAATATCACGATAAAAATTATTTCATTACTTTTTAAAGAATAATAAATACCTATAGGATTCGTCATAGCGTCACCGCTGTGACGCTGTCTATAACTTGCTAATCAAAGCAGTGGCGTTTTGTAAGATGATAATGGCTACGTTCCATTAGGGACTCAAAACGACCACGTTCACGACCGCGTTTAATCCCGTTCCACTTGCTTGCCGGCGTTACAATCGTAAACCCAAGTGGAACGGAAGGCTATCCGTGCAGGAACGGAGAAAGAATACAATTTCCTGCGGCCGGGCGGCCTGTCGTAAGAGGCGACAAAACAACCCACAGCCAAGTGGTAGGGCATTTGCCCGACTGGATGGCTACCACCCCTCGTCTAAAGTATGTTGCCATAACAACCTTGAGTTGTGTTCCGGCATTAGTGACCAGGTTCCAGTCTCCCTTAAGAGAGCAGCAGCGCATTTGTAGCACTTTTGGTGTTGCAAATGTCCATAGGCGATGGTAACCGCTTTCCATCAAGTGGGCCGTCTGCCTGTCTGCTGAACTCCCGCAATAAATAAAAAAAAAGAGATTTGCCACGTTGGCGTGAACTAGCACCTTTATGGAGTACTATTGCCCCCCACCCCCTCGGTGTTCCGTCCTTCGTCCTAATGCCAGGGCTACGGGCTCACCACTCCACGAGGCCTTAGCACGCGATGGCCTAACGGCCTCGTCCATTGCCGGGGGAACTATGCCACAGGCGTCTTCATAGTCTCATTGCGTGAGGCGGTGTGTATCGCGCCGTAAGGGAGGAGAGTTGAGCACACGCGGATTACCCCCGCGCCCCTCTCTCGACGACGTAACGGCTGGTGAGAATACTTCCCGAGAAGGTCTACGGATGACCTCCGGCGCTGACAGGTTGTCCTTTGGTGAGAGCGGAGTAGGCTGGTGCACTATGGTATGGTGGTATTGAACTTTCTCAGATTCATTGAAGAAGAATACTTTTTTTTTCATGCCCGAACTGTGATTGCATATTCCTAGCCCAAATAGGCAATATGTGACCCTCTCTCGTCGGTTTGGAAATCACAGCTAATATTCACAATAGGTCCATAGCGGTCGCTATAAACGAATTTGGTTACGCATGATTAATACTTACAAAAGAGTACTGTTGTCCACATAGCATCGTTATAAAATAGCCAAAGACCGTAAACTGATAACAGATGTATATGTATGAATACTAGGACTGCCGGCCAGTCAGCTTCTTTACTCCTGCTTAGTTCGGGCTGTTTTTTATCTCCTGCCTTTGCGTTCTCCTCCATTGTTTCTGAAATGGGAAAGTGTTAGCTATAATACCCAAAACTCAAAGATAAGGATAAGTAAATATACTTCGCATACTTTGGTTAAGCTGCGCAAATCACTTCTATCTTTCAATTTGGATGAAGAAACTAAAGTGTATGTAAACATAAAATTGAATCATTCAATGTCATTGAATGTCGTCGTGTCCTTTATTTTCTGCGCTAGTCAACTAAATTTATTAAATTTGTTTGAAGCATGAAATATATGATTACTGCATGAGCGATGTCAGTGAAGATCTTATCCTTCCTTCACTGACATCGCTCACACGACGTCAGTGAATCTTTTAAGAATTGGGTATTTGACACATATTACAATAATTTCTAAAAAAATATTCATATAAAAGAGCAGACGTCAAAATATCTTCTTATCCTTTTACTTTCAGCCAGTCATTATAGAAATAATTTTAATTATAGTTTAAAATTTAAATCATAAATCAAATCAAAATAAATATCTATATATTATAATAAATCTGTAAATGGTACCAGTTTGTACAATGCGTTTAAAAATGTGAAAAAAAAACATGGCAGATAATTCGCACCAGGAGATTCCGAAAATGCAATTTTTAGAATTTTTATCTGTCTGTCTGTTAGAGCATCACGGATTTAAATGAAACTCGAAACGGAGCTAGCTTATATCCCGGGTTGTAACTTAGTATACTTTTTATCCCGATAAATGACGTGGTTTCTCTGGGATAAACGAAAATAGCGAAAAAGATGGCGCTGCAATCGCATTTTTTTTGGAAACTACTGAACGTATATGAATGAAACTCGACATAGTGCTGGCTTATAACCCGAGTTAACACTTAGGATATATTTTACCCTGATAAATGACATCGTTTTTTTTTAAATAGACGGAATAGCGAAATAGAGACGTTGCAATTGCGATGTAGGCAACCATCGCAGTAATTCAATAACATTAATAATTATTTTTGTATGTTTACAAACCTAGGGTTTTTACGCGGAGTAGCCGCGAGGAAAACTCTAGAATTTTCCCGGGAGCGGTTTGAAGTAGTTCGGATGCATAAAAATCAGCTTACTCCGACACAGTTTCCACTAAAACGATAGGTTACAGTATTTTTTCTAATGCTGGGGTACTTTGTGTCCCGGGAATCGCAAATCGGAAGTCGGAGGCAGATCCTAGTTCAAAATAAATTTCTTATGTATCACTTTCAGGCCCGCTTGCACAGCGATCGTCTTTAAATCAAATTTAGTTAATCATATTAAACTGCCTAAATAAGTTGTACACAAAACGTATTTAAGATGTCTTGCATAAGGAGGTCTCCCATGTTATTTAGCTAAATATATTTATGCCGTCGGTAAAACAGCCAGATGTGTTCCGTTTCACGCGGCGATCCATATTTTCGAACAAACATACGAAATTTAGCTTTAATGTTAGTTATTTCTTGCGTAAAAGTAGTAGTTGGCCAATGTCAACTTGACATTTGAAATTTCGTTCGTTTGGTTAGGTTTACTTCGGAATTTTTGGCGGCAACCTGAAGAATGATTTTTTGCTGTGTTGTTTTATTTCAGATTTTATGGGTATTTAGCATTGAGATAAATAATTAAAGCAAATAATATACGAGTGACAATATGTAATTGACTTTTTAATAACTTACAATTTCATAAAGAATAATACATATTAATTTATGAAAACAGTTGTTGAAATGTTCTTTAATGCAGATATATGCTTTCCCATCTCTTGTTCAGGGTCCTTTTTATAATCAAAGAATTTTAGATAAAGATCACAGGTTTGTCTTCGCTGCTTCCATTATATAGGCGTTCTAGCTCATCACATACTTCTTTAGCGTTTTTATATCGTATAACTTGTTCTAGAATCTCATCGGTCATGTTTGTCGTCATCAGAGTTAAAACGAAACAGTCATTTTTTAGAAATTGTTGTAAATTTATTTCATATTTTGCTTTAGCATCTGCATCATCAGATGCTACAGGCTCGTCGAGCTTTTGAAGTTTTCCTTGCAAAATTTCTTCAGCGCCGGGTATTGCCCTACACACTGTCTCAATACGATACCACCAATGCTTATAGTTTTTACCATCTACGTGCATTATTTGTAGCTTAGAAGCCTCTGCGATCGCCTTATCCATGGTGAACGTCAGGCCGAGTACAATGCTAGAATATTGTATTTACTCTTTCCAAGTTAAAATATCTTTACCGCATCCAAATCCTTAACTTTATTACTCTGCTACCAGGAGTAAGGAACACTCACTTGATTGCTGGGTTTGCCTGCTACCAGGAGTAAGGAACACTCACTTGATTGCTGGGTTTGCTGGTTCGTATTTTTTACATTGTATTTTTCACACGTTAAAGTACTTCAAGCGGTCGCGTAGCAAGACTGGATGATTTTGACAGATGCGGAAGCGCAGCGCCATAGACATAGTTTCTTCCGTTCCGTTTCTGCGTCTCGTTCGCGCGAGTGTTGTGGCGGATACGATAGAGAAGAAGACACTGGGAGGGTATTAATACATTTTTTTTTCTTTTCGCGGTGTATATGGCGCCAACTAATCGTAAAGTAAGATATATATATAGTTCTGAACCTTCTAATACTATCTACCGGGTGTCCCAAAGCTAAACATGTTAACTTTTTTATTAAATTGTAAAAATTTCACTGTTCGTTTAGTTCCAGATACTAACTCCTTTAGAAGAAATTAAACATTATGACTAATGTTTTCGGTCTCCATCATAAAAATACACTTAGGATGAGTAATAAACTTAAAAAATCTTTCAGGCCCGCTTGCACAACGATCGTCTTTAAATCAAATTTAGTTAATCATATTGCCTAAACTGGTTTTACACAAAACGTATTTAAGATTACATATTGTCACTCGTATATTATTTGCTTTAATTATTTATCTCAATGTTAAATACCCATAAAATCGAAAATAAAACAACACAGCAAAAATCATTCTTCAGGTTGCCGCCAAAAATTCCGAAGTAAACCTAACCAAACGAACGAATTTTCAAATGTCAAGTTGACATTGGCCAACTATAATACCTTTTTACGCAAGAAATAACTAACATTAAAGCTAAATTTCGTATGTTTGTTCGAAAATATGGATCGCCGTGTGAAACGGAACACATCTGGCTGTTTTACCGACGGCATTAATACATTTAGCTAAATAACACGGGAGACCGCCTTATGCAAGACATCTTAAATACGTTTTGTGTAAAACGTATTTAGGCAGTTTAATATGATTAACTAAATTTGATTTAAAGGCGATCGTTGTGCAAGCGGGCCTTAGTATCAGTTTTATTTTGGCTTAGATTGGACCTATGTTTAATCTTTAGTTATTTACTCATCTGTGCTGCACAATGTAAAACTCGGTATCTCATTCTCTCACAGGCTTAGTCCTATAGATTTATCTCTTTTTAGTGTCATTTTTTCGTTTCATCGAGTTTCAAATCACGATTCTAAAGAAGTGTCACTTCGAAATAAGGGTTATGTTTATCTAAAAACTAGCTGTGCCCGCGACGTCGTCCACGTGGAATTTGTTTTGAAAATCCCCCGATTTTGAAACGTTTTTCATTGGTGCTCCGCTCCTACTGGTTTTAGCCTGATGATATATAGCCTATTGCCTTCCTCGATAAATGGGCTATCTAACACTGAAATAATATAATTATATAATTGTTCAAATCAGATCAGTAATTCCTGAGATTAGAGCGTTCAATCACACAAACTCTTCAGCTTTATAATAGGTTGGGGAATAAGTCTTTTCGCATACAGTATGTATGAACTTATAATAAGATCTCTTTGGCTATACCATTTGTATCTGGCTGGTTTTGATATTATTAAAAAGTTTTAATTTTAAAGAAGACAATTCCAAATTAAAATTAGAAAAATGTGTGATTGTCATTTGTTTTTCTTATTGTTAAAATGAGTGAATCTAATGAAGAAATTCGATACATTTTAAAATTTTACTACAAAAAAGGTAAAAATGCAACACAAGCCGCGAAAAAAATTTGTGATGTTTATGGACCTAATGCAGTATCTGTGAGAGTAGCGCAAATTTGGTTTTGCGCTAATTGGCGTTTTCAATCCGGAAATTTTGATATCAAAGATGCACGTCGCTCTGGTCGCCCTGTTACGGACAAAATTGATGCCATTTTTGAAAAAGTGGAGCAAAATCGGCATATTAGTAGTTACGATGTAGCTGGAGAACTGGGAATTGACCACAAAATGGTTTTGGCGCATTTAAAAAAAGCTGGGTACACAAAAAAGCCCGATATTTGGGTGCCTCATGAGATCACTGAAAGAAACCTAATGAACCGTATACTCATTTGTGATTCTTTATTACGACGTAATGAAACAGAACCATTTTTGAAGAAGCTGATAACTGGTGATGAAAAGTGGATCACGTACGACAAGAACGTGCGAAAAAGATCGTGGTCAAAGACCGGTCAGGCTTCACAGACTGTGGCGAAACCCAGGTTAACTCGCAACAAGGTGATGCTGTGTGTATGGTGGGATTGGAAGGGCATTATTCATTATGAGCTATTACCGCCAGGCAGGACCATCCATTCTGAACTGTACTGCGAACAACAGATGAGATTAAAGCAAAAAGTTGAGAGAAAGCGGCTGGAATTAACCAACAGAAGGGGTGTGGTTTTTCACCATGATAACGCTAGACCTCACACATCTTTAGCTACTTAGCAAAAATTACGAGAGTTTGGCTGGGAGGTGTTAATGCATCCGCCCTATAGTCCTGGCCTTGCACCTTCAGATTTTCACCTGTTTCGGTCTCTGCAGAATTCCTTAGGCAGTGTCAGGTTAACATTACGAGAGGACTGCCAAAACCACTTGTCGCAGTTTTTTGATCAGAAGCCCCAAAATTTTTATAGCAATAGGATCACGTCCCTACCTACAAAATGGCACCTACATACTTTAGTCAAATGTAAATAAACTTTATAAAAAAACCTTTTGAATTTTTATATAAAATGCGAAGAAACTTTTTCCCCAACCTAATATATTAGTATAAGATTAATATTTCAAGAACTCTGGACCTTAGGGGTTGTAGTAGCGATAAGTATGTCTCCCCCTGTCTCCACTGTGTTATCCCATTACTTAAATTTATTCAAGTATTAAACATCTCTAGATTTACCAAACTATTTTAGCAACATTTGCCCATATCAAGTCTGACCTACGTCTCGCCAATAAGACGCCTTGTCCGTTGAGCTATCACAACCTACAATTCTTAGACTTACTAACAAGCATGATAAGGCATTCTTTCAAAATTTTTTTTCAAATATGCTTAGTCTGGCCATAAATACTGTTACAATTAAAAAGAAACAAAATATTACATTTGAATTTGGAATCTGTCATTTTTATACGATTGTTCATTGTGTTTTCTCATTTTGGCGCCAATACATTGTACACAACATTTTGCGATATTACGAGGAGGAATCAAAAAGTAGTAAGAACGATAAACTCCTTGGTAAGAAAAAAAAATACTGGTAGGCATAGCTCAGATACATATTGTTAATATTAATAAAGAAAAAAATCTTCGAATATCTTTTGTTTTATTCTGAATTCTTCGTGTCGGAACGTGTTCTCGAAAATGGAGAAAAACGAAGTGCGAGTCGTTATTAAATCTGTTTAAAAAAGTTAACGATGCAAGAGATTCATTGCGATTTGGAGGCAACATTAGCAGAGTCTACTCCGCCGCATTCCACTGTCGCAAGGTGAGCTTTTCAATTTCGAGTAGGGAGAACGAGCACGAAAAACAAACATCGTTGCGGCCGTCCATCGACGTCAGTCACCCAAGAAAATGTTGCGAAAGTCGAGAAAATTGTCTTGAGCGATCGAGGAGTTACCATCCGATACTTAATTCAAGAAACGGGCATTTCATATGGAAGTATTCAATCCATATTGAAACAATCTTTGAATATGAGAAAAGTCTCCGCAAGATGGGTGCCGAGAATGTTAACCGACAGTCAGAAACAAAATCGACTTGACATTTCGAAGATATTGTTGGACAAGTTTCAAGAAGATTCTGAAAACTTTTTGTCTCGTTTCGTAACGATGGACATAACATGGGTCCATCATTTTGATACCGAGACAAAACAGCAATCTTCGCAATGGAAACGGCCATCATCACCGACCCCGATGAAGTTTCTTTCCATGGCATCGGCTGGCAAGGTTATAGCCTCAATATTTTGGGACTCAGAAGGGATATTGTTGATTGATTACCTGGAGCGTGGAACCGCTATTACAGGCCAATATTATGCAGCTTTAATTTCCAAGTTGAGGAATGCCATCAAAGAGAAAAGGAGAGGGAACCTTCGAAGGGGCGTGCTGTTTCATCACGACAACGCACCCGCGCACAGGTCGGCAGTTGCGATGGCTGCCATTCAGCAAGCTGGCTTCGAATTGGTTGAACACCCCCCTTATTCACCAGATCTGGCGCCTAGCGACTTTTCTCTGTTCCCCAAATTGAAAGAACACTTAAGGGGAAACAGGTACGACGACGATAACGAGGTGATGGATGCCGTGGAAAGCGTTTTGCAGGACCAAGACAAAACTTTTTTTTTAAAAGGGATTGAAGCCTTGGAAATGCGCTGGACTCGATGTGTAGAGAGACTCGAAGACTATGTAGAAAAATAAATTATTAAGTTATCAATAGTCATTATATTCTATCTCATTCTCACTACTTTTTGATCCCTCCTCGTAGAATGGAGTGGGGCGATAAAGAGAACCGAATCGCTGTGACTGCATTACACAAAGTAGGTATGGAGCCAAATGCAATTTTTAAAACTGTCTATACGCTTGGTATTAGTCAAATATTTGTGTACCGGGCTATTAATAGATACAATGAGACCTCTGTTCGTACAGAAAAGGTGGCCAAAGCAGTAAGGGAAAGAATTCGAAGAAATCCTGTCCGAAAGCAAAAGATTTTATCTCGGGAGATGAAAATATCTATCACCTAGAACCATGTCGCGTATTTTAAAAGATGACTTCGGACTTGCAGCCTATAAGAGACGCGCTGGTCATTTCTTAACTCATAATTTAAAAAAAAATAGGGTGGTAAAATCGAAACAACTACTGAAGCGGTACGCAAAGGGAGGTCACAGAAAACTTTTGTTTATGGATGAGAAAGTTTTTACAATTGAGCAACATTTTAACAAACAAAATGACCGTATTTATGTTCAAAGCTCTAAGGAAACTTTTCAATTAGTCGACAGAGTGCAATGTGGGCACTATCCGTCTTCAGTGATGGTTTGGTGGGGTGTTAGCTATGAAGGAGTGGCTGAGCCATATTTTTGTGAAACAGGTATCAAAACATCGGCACAAGTGTATCAGGATACCATTCTTGAGAAGGTAGTTAAGCCCCTTAACAACACCATGTTCAATAATCAAGAATGGTCCTTCCAGCAAAACTCGGCGCCGGGTTATAAAGCTCGGTCCACGCAGTCTTGGTTGGAAACGAACGTTTCGGACTTCATCAGTGCTGAAGATTGGCCGTCGTCTAGTCCTGATCTTAATCCGCTGGATTATGATTTATGGTCAGTGTTAGAGAGTACGGTTTGCTCTAAATGCCATGATAATTTGGGGTCCCTAAAACAATCCATACGATTGGCAGTGAAGAATTTTCCCATGGAAAGAGTGCGTGCTTCTATCTATAACTGGCCTCAACGTTTAAAGAACTGTATTGCAGCCAATGGAGACCACTTCGAATAAGCTTTTTATATTTTAAATTGTTTTATATTTATGTATTAAACTAACACACTGTATAACTTATAAATGTTATTTATAGAATAAAAATTCTTTGTTACAATATTTATGGTAAGACTAAGTATAATAATAATTATCATCGTCATTTAAAACGGTTTACATGCATTTGGCCCGTAGGTCAGGTTGTCCATTGTGTGGTAATTTATTAAATAGGTTGTTAAAACGCAAACGTTACTTTATAAGTTTACACTAATGTAATTAATGGCAATTTCAATAACATTCTAGAATACTTTATAAAACTTTAAATTTTGGTTTCCATTGAATTTTTAAGTAGCTATTGTATTATTTCATCCGTGTCTTAGTGGGAATATTGTGAGTGCGAATTCGATTTTATAATTCAATTTTTAAGTGTATCAAATAGATTTTATTGTATCACAGGTATTTTCTCGTAATGTCTTACGTATTTGTCGAATATTACAGCAAACTTATAGTTACATAGATAATATTAGCCCATATACATATCTCTGCTGGCTTTCCATTTTAGAGGAACGGAGTGTATACTCTCTACACTTGTAATACGGATTGATGGGTATACTTGTCATTGAAAACCTTACGACACATAATTTGCTCATAATATTCTAGTATTACGTTCATTAGGTATGCCACAAAACTCCTGAAGCGTGTATCCTGTTTAGAAAAATGTGAACCTTGTTATTGAAAAAAACAAGATTAATAAAACATTGAACTAGTTCACGTTATTAAAACTTTTAAATGATGATACTGTATTAACTTACTCATTATTTTATTAACAATTATGTAGGTAACAAATGTTATTGTACGCTCTCATCGGGCCAACGGTTGCTTTTTCATTCTATTTATACCACCTTTATGTACACAGTTTAGCAATAAAGTATTTTATTTTATTCTATTCTAACTGTAGCAATACCTATATGACAGGAAACAATTGCCGAAATGTATATATATATATACACACACGTCTTAAGGCGCGCAGTAGAAGTAAAACCTTCAGAGAATATATATTCTCTAGTTTTTATTAATATAAATATAATCTTTAGCCTACATCCGTCAACATATTATAATTCAAAATGAACTTCTCAAGTATTACTTAAAATTTTTCACTGTTTTAGTCTAAAAATATTGCTAAGAATCAGTTTTATTTTGGGTTAAATTGGACCTATGTTTAATCACTGGTCTTATTGGCTCTCTAATCTGTGCTGCACAATGAAAACTCGTATCTCATTCTCTCCCATGCTTAGTTTTATAGATTTATGCGTTTATTTCTTTAGTGTTACTTTTTCATTTCATCGACTTTCAAATCACAACGATTCTAAAGAAGTTAGAAATAATTAATATAAACTATGTAACAAATCGCTGACAGAGAGAAGTTTGCCCAGAAGGCTGTCTGCGTTGCCACGAAATCGTTGCGTGAAATATCTACCAGTGGCATCGAAGAGTTTCTTATAAATACAAAGGATATTCAATCGTTTTCTGTTTAAAGTGTTTTATATATGGGGACCATCTTTACCCTGTGTTTGTGTTTGTGGTTCTAAACATAGGGATGTACTCGTAGCTTATATATGAGATTATTGTTATTTCACATGTATTATATTTATTTCTTTTTTTTTTTGTTTTTTCAATACATATGCATGTGTATGCAATTTTTATTCATATATATACACATAAAATTGACAGATATTAAAAAATATAAAAAGATGACGTCCGTCGGCAGCGAGGCATAGGGCCCAGGCTACCGATGGTTAGGGCTCCAGATACAGGAACTTCCTCACAATGCTCAGGAGAACCGCTTTCTGTATCTGGCTCTTCACCCATTTACCAAGCGAGAGCCTCTCTAGATGTCGGTCCAGGCTGTTCGCTACTAAACCGTTAACGGACACCACTATCGGTACGATGATCGTTGACTCCATATGCCACATGTCAGTAATCTCTTGCGCGAGGTCTAGGTATTTCGTTATTATTGCATGTTGTTATTATTAAGAGTATCACCTATATTTACTCAATTTAGACGACGTAAACATAAAAACGAAACACTACATATACATGAGCAAAATTTGAAGATGACAGCATAATATCTTGCACAATAAATAAGCTAACTCAATAAGGACGTAGTTTTTACTCAGTGCTGAGTTCGCTCTATAATCATAAATTAATCATCAACAGTTTAACAAAGGCGTGATTATCATATTCTTTTATTACAAAATGCTACATACATACATACATAACTTCACGCCGGTTCCCTTGCGGGGTAGGCACGAACAACAGAGCGCCATTTAGGCCCAGTCTTACACACCTCACTTGCTTCTTTGACAAAATGGTATTATTTTTTAATAGCTGTGCACGCTGCTCGAGATTTATGAAAGGGACTTGGATTTTGTATTCATAGCTTTTGAATCCTGCAAGATATCGACGTGAACTAGACGCTGAAAATATAAGAACTATAGAAACTATAGAAAATAATAACAAAAACTAATTGCTACCATTTTCATAGAAATCCATTGAGCTCTTTCAGAATCTTAGACATACTGACAGATAAAACTTCTAAAACGGTTATTTATATTATATTTAGGTATCGTAACTATAAATAGCAGTTCCCATTTTTTGCTTTCTGATAATACAGAAAGATAGTTCGATTTTATTGGTAGTATACCTATATACATTTGGACGCTGTTGAATGGTCAACAATAAAAGAAAGCATGCATACTGTATTTTTGTTGATTACTCATAATAATTGGCTACTTGACACATTCTTTAATAAATAGGGGAGCGGACAGTAAGTTAATCCTTTTTTTTACATTAATATAAATAATTGTATAAAATAATTTTAGAATTTATTGTAACATGTGTTTTAATCCACATTATTAGGCGGCCCTATACCTTTTCCTTCCATACTTTTATATTAGGGCACATATCCTCTGTTTGATCAGAAATCTTCAGATTATCCTGCTGTCAATCGATCTAGACGAATATTTGTAAATTAAATTACAATGCAACTTATAAAGTTTATATTTTAATATAATTCATCTACAAATAGTCTATAACAATACAAAATAGTGTACTTACATTTCAAAGTAGTACGACTGGCTGCTTACACTGTGTGTGCGGTAGTGACGATGCTTAGTGATTGATTATAATAAGTAAGTCGGCTGTAGGCAGCCAGTCGTCGTTCACTGTTACATATCCACTGGCAATTTGCATTTAGTGATCGTGATTTATTCACTAAAAACAAATTTTATGTCTAATCACCTTCACCTGTTTAAATTTAATTATTTTAACTAACTTTAAAAGGAGTAGGTTGTCAACTCATCTTTGTATAATTTCGATGTCGGTGCCAAAAATAACGTATTTACATTTTATCACCTTAAAGATTATTATGTAACTAATTGTACCTGCCTAGTTTAAATTATGTAAGGATTTTTTTTTACATGATCAGTGGTATTACAATTAAGGTTGCCACCTTTTATTGATAAAAATATAGTATTTTATATTTTAACTGTGAAAATATTTTGGGAAATTTATATAGCGAATAAATAGTACACATTTTTTTTTAAATTATTTTTTATTTAATTTATTTCATCATTAAATTTTCCATGTTTATTTATTACTAATTTTTGCTTTGGCCAGGAAAGATCTATTATTTTTAAAATAATCACAAGAATCTGAACGAATAGCGCGACAATTGAATTAGCGGTTAAAAAAATTTCATACTATATTATTTTTCTATAATATACCTATATAGTACAATTGGCTAAAATATAGTAGGATACTATATAGTAAGGTTGGGAACCCTAATTACAATGCTTGCATTTAATATAATTGCTTATTTAAAGATAGTATTACAATACTCAACTTTTATCTATTGTGTCAACTGTCCAACTTTTAAACGTTCATGAGAACGTTAAAATATGTTTTTTTTATTATTTTATTTCGAAGCTGGCAAATCGGCAGGGGGCCCCCACCCATCCATTGCAAAGTGCTTACCGTCGCCCATAGACGATCGCAACACTAGAGGCGAAGTCAACGCATTGTCAGCCTTTAGCTACAGAGTAAGATGGATGAGATAGAGGTATCTGACAATAGGAATTGTTGACAATAGGAATAAGGAAATCGGTATTATGACAGTCGCCTGCCAATATATTTTTAATAATATAATTTATAGTCGGAATAATTTGAGTGCCTATAAATAATATAAGGATATTCACAATTTCAACACCAGGCGTAGTAATAGACTGATATGGCCATCTTTTAGTTTGCAAAAAGTATGGTGCTCTTTTTTTGGGGGTTGGTATACGCTTCTTCAATAAGATTCTGAATGAAATTCTGCCTCTTGCTAAAAAGGGATATTACACTATTGAAGAATACTTAAATGACAAAACTTCATTTTGTATAACGTTTTTATGTTGCTAAGCATGTAAGGAATTTATGGAGATATGTTGCAGTATAAAATTTTAGTACGTCATGTCATTATTATAACTATAATAATATTTTCCTTTTCTTTTATTTTGTCTTTGTCTTACTGAGTATATACTGTTTGCTACAACTCCATTAATTCTTCGAAAAGTAATTGTGTAACATATTTCTGTATAAAATTTATTTACAAAAAAGTTTGACTTAATCAATTTTTAACCGACATCAAAATGGAGGAGGTTCGCAACTTGATTGGTATTTTTTTTATGTATGTACACCGATTACTCTGAGATTTATGATTACGTGATTGTTTTTTAATTTGATGCGGAATAGTTGCCATTTGGTCCCCTAATAATGTAACATAGTTTGGCCAAGTAGTTTTAATGTTATGAACATTTTTTTATGAAAATTTTACGTTCCCGTTTCTTGGGCTACGTTAAAGTATGTAACGTTAATAGCAATAAATGTAGATAATGAAGAATATATTCTGTACTACCTTTATAACCAAGTCGCACAATCCATGGGAACTGACCCAAATTTGCGTTCTTGCCCCCAATAGTATTATTACTACTAGCAGACCGTATGGTCTGCTACACTTTCACCGCATTCTGCAGCATCTAACTTCTTCCAAACCGGATGATTTGCTATATCGTTATCGTATAAAGATAGAAATGAGATTCACATTTTCACCTTATAGACATTTGTTAGGAATTGCTCTTTACGCTTACTCACTCCTGGGCTCGTAAGGGCAGTAGACAAGTCTTGGAGTGAAGATCACATGTCGGCAAATGCAGAAGAAAAAGTTGTTTAATCCCATGGAATGACAACTTGCATGTAGCAGTGGACAAAGATCAGCTGACGAATGAAAGAAAGAAGATATATTTATTTTGAGTTAAATACATACATACATACATAACTTCACGCCAGTTCCCTTGCGGGGTAGGCACGAACAACAGAGCGCCATTTAGGCCCATTCTTACACACCTCGCTTCTTTGACATTCATAACTCTTGTCATGCACACTCGTCTGTTCTTAAGGCTCCTGACATCACCCTCCGCTAGTACATAGATCGATACACATAGATAAGAACACAGATCGATAAGCATGATGAGCACATAACTTTATAAATATAACCTTAAATAAGTAGGTCTTAACTCAGATAATATTAGTCTGTAACAACTAATACTGATCTTCCGTTAGGACATTGCAGTGACGTCAAATTCACCACAATATTTTTTAAGGCGCGCGACACCTTTCGTAGGTCTACCCATAGCGAGATACCAAAAAGTAACAAATAAAAAAAACTTCGCTTAAAAAACGGACTTCAAAAACTAAAAAGTATAAAATAGCTTAATAAAGATTTTTGACTATGAATTTATTTAGTTTATTAAAAGACAAAATAATATAAAATTGTCTACACCTTGAAGTCGGTGCCAAGTAAACCATAAAAATTACAATATTATGCAACATTTTGTTGTTATAACAGTGTATATAGTAATTTTTATTATGATTTGCTCGGCACCAACTATAGATGTAGAAAATTTTATATTATTTTGTCTCTTAATAAAGTAAATAAATTCTTAGGCAAAAATCTTTATTAAGTTATTTTATACTTTTTAGTTTTTGAAGTCGGTTTTTTAAACGAAGTTTCTTTTATTAGCTAATACCATTCGGCGTTGATGCTTCTTTAATTCCGTAAAGGAAGTGACACCAAGTAGCCAGTTAAATTGAAAAAACACGCGATCAAAATCTTCCCTCCGCTTCTAGATCGCTCACTTTGTTCAGCGTTGATTCCTTTTGAAACATCCAAACCGTCAACTGGCGTTTCGTTTCATAAATCACCTGTAATGATGTCGTAAACACGCCGAGGCAAGCCTGCTTCAAATTTGTTTATTATATCACGGCACCCTTCCACCTGAGCCTGCTTCTGAGCTTCGGTGACCTTGTGCGGCACCCAGCGTGAAATTATTCTCCTCACCCGAAGATGCACGTGTAGAATCTCGTGAAGACTTTGTGACGTCTCCCCCCCTCCCCCCCCCCTCGACCAAACCGTCCAAGGGATGAATGACATACTCCAGCCGAAGCATTCAGTGAAATATGAAATTAAAGAATTTATATAGTGAATATTTATAAAAGTTATTAAACGAATAAAATTTGTAATATTGGCCATAAATCGTGATCATGTAGTGGTAGGAACCCATCGCTGCAAAGCCGTTAACCCTATGTTCACAAGGTAGGTTATATATAAGTGCCGATCAAGAAACGTGGTAGACTCTAAGATAAAGATAAAGATAAAGATAAGAAGATAAAGATCGGTGTATAATATATATAATAATTTGTAGTAATTTATATTGGAAGTGTAAGATGGAATGTATTTTATGAATATTGACAAATGTACTATCTCATGATATAAGCTCATCACCTGAGTACGCCTTGTATTTAGTCCAAAAGTATTTCTATGAATATTTAATAACAAATTATATAATTTTGTGTAAGGCATCCCTTTTTGTCCACCCGGCTGATGCTATGCCACAGTATTAGCTATCAGTAAACGAGCTAACATCAAGACCAACGAAGTAACTCCAAACTTTTAATTAAATAAATTGCAAATATTAATCGAAACTACGTCAGTTCACAATGTATAACTGGCGAGAAGAACTGCCAAGAAACTCTCCAGTAGTACATCCTAACACTTTAACAAACACATTTGGAGTGCCTTAAGTGTATAATGAATTGGAAAAGCCATAAGACTTGAGTGAATGTATCACATCAAAGTCACTTTTCCAAAATATCAAGTAAAATTGTAGATGTGAGGAATAATACCTTAGCGGCCTCCCCATATGTAAAATAAGAGTATCACAGTGAAATAAAGTTAAAGATTAAGTAAAGTTTAGACAGTGATACCCGCTACATCTCTTAAGATTCCCAATAAGTGATTAGAGTAAGAGTTTCAGGGAACGTTCTCCGTAAAGTAAAGATGAAATTAAATTGGTATTGAACTGCAGTATTCCCTTACACTCATATTGCTTGTTTCCCATGTCAAAGACAGGTTTCAGGCTCGTCGTGAAGATAAAAATGAAATTTAAGCAAAGTTTAGGTGGCTGAACCTTACATCCGTGTAATGACCCTAACCCTTCGAGATGAGAACATAGCACCGTAAAGTAAAATTGGAATTGGTAGTAATCTTGAAATGGTGATACTCTAGAACCAGGGTGTCAATTTCAGTAATACTGCTCATATATATGTATGTGTGTGAATTAATAATCCTTTCCAATCCAGTCAGGATTGTTTGGCCTATCTACTTCAAAAGACTCTTTCATGGAATCACATATCATGAAAAAAAAAAAATTGATACGAATGATCCTCCTGCAAGACAGTAGCTGATCCATCATTGAAGTTCCCACGCATCTCCAGGTTGATCCGCGGCTAAACTGGCTCCAAACCATCAGTTACCAAATCAGTTAAAGCCAATATGTGGAACCATCTTAGTCTCATAAATACACATATTATTAGACATACACACATATTAAAAGCAGCGCACGAGAAAAACCTGGATAACTGTCGAATAACCATCCAAGGTTAGTCGGTTCCGATAAGCGTTGAGTCGTGAATTCAACGCCCAAAGTTCCGATCCCAAGAAAACCCGGACCTAACCTGAATTAACATGAAATCATCCAATATGTGCTTTCATATGTAACTAGTTGTTGTTTCATAATAGTTATATGCTTATTTAATACATATTCAGCGTCAACAGAGTCACTTGATTATAGATATATATTTCAAAAGAAGTAAAATATTAGAAAACATTAAATTAAAATAAGTAACTCAATTGCACGAAACCAAACTAAATACCAAGGCAAACTTTCTAAACAGGAAAGTATTTTAAATCAATATAAAATCAATGAAGTCAAATAAACTTTAAATTTCTTAAGTCTGACAAGCTTTTCCAAACAAGTCGCATGATTGTTGTAGAGTGTAATGTAATAATGTAGTGTTATAAAATATATACAAATATATACACATATATGAATAGACTAAATAATAGTTTACAAATCAAGACTATGTATGACCTCACAGACCTAGGCGAGTAATAAACCTTTCTATATTCAAAATAATCAAAACTCATTACGACGTCTGACTTCAAGCTCACTGCGACAAGAGTAGATGGACATTCACAATCAACACCCCAACTCCAATCAGCAGACACAACAAGTAAGAGTTTATAAACAGGTCCATCAACATGTATGCAACAGCAAGACGAGAACTCCTTTAAGTAAAACCTATTGACATATAATTAATTAATGTTCCATAACAAATTAATGAATAATTATATTAAATGAAAAGAATCATCAAAAGCTTCCAATAATTCTAGATTTTTAAGGAGTAGTATTATTTGATTAAGTTTCTAAAAAACAATATTATATTTAAGGATCCTTAAATGAAATGAAATTAATTTAATATGTTTTTATCCGTAAGAGACTATGTATCATAGCTCCTAAGTAGTATATTAGCACGCTCAGATCTTATAACTAACCCTTACTAATTTAGTTAACTATGAAAACTAAAACAATGTATAAACAATTTTTATCTGTTAATACCGGAGAAGTCAAGTAAGAATTACTTTAAATTAATTTACCTCCATATAGCTCATTCTCCATATAATATATAAATTAAGGACTGTAATTAGATAAGTTCTAAAATAAATAGGTCAGTAGGTAGTAAACGAGCCTACTTATCATTACATATAATCATGTAAGATTCCAATATTACATGCCTATGTATTTCTATAGTATTTATACCTATATAAGTTAAATGAACTTTTCTATTAGATTAGATGTCTGAAGAAACGGATCTAAGGGCCCAACACGTTTAAAGGCTACAAGCTAGTATAACGAAAATAATGCTATCTAAAGTGTGCTGCTACTAGGAATAAATACACATTTCTAATCAGGCATTTAAGAATAATTAAAATTTTACACATACAACCAATTATTATTGAGCTACTAATACATTACAAAAGACAAGAATACGTGAACAGGTCTGAAGAACGTCTGAAAACATAACAAGCAAGATATCAGGTAAGTCTACGTGGTTAGTAAAATTATTAATGTATTAAATAAAGCTTGAAGACTTAGCTTGGCCCTTTGGTGAAATCTATAACATCCATATCCAAAATGCGTATACTGAAATTATGGTTGTTTTTACTATTAATAGTGATTAGTTTGTTCATTAAATCACAACTGGATTTTCTCCATCTGAAAATATAAAACACAATTTTTTCCGAGAATAATTTTTTCATGTCATGTTCCGTCCGTCAAACACGATCATTCAAGTCCCAATCCTGTCAATTTTTTCGAACAAAGAAAAATTAAATTATATCATACAAAGAGGTTAATAATAAATACATAATTTATCCGAAATAAAAGGGAATATACATTATATGGAGAACAACTCTATCTTTATATTGAAGTCAAAAGATGAATGAAAGATGAGGCGTACCGTTGCAGCTTCCCGATCCAATCTGCAGTACGTGCTGAATCTCTTGATACGCCTATTTTCTTGGATTAAATATTTTACTGTTAGCACATTTTCTTCCTTATCAGCCGTCAAAGGGCGACTACTTCTTTATTCATCCCCTAAAGTTAGTTGACCGCGCTTGAATTTCTTGTACCAACGATACACAGTTACCTTAGAAGGGCCTTCATCCATGAGAGCCATTTGAAGTCTATCGTATGTTTCTTCCGGTTTTAGGCGACACTTAAAAGATTATAGCGCGAAAATGTTCCCGGCGCATATCCATTTTACAATGAAACACGATAATGTTTTATTTTGCCACGGTTTCGGAACTTCTCATTTTATGGGTCCCTAATTTGCGGAAACTTGCATTATTCGTTATAAAGGTATCCTTTGTTTATGTTTGGTTTTTAAACAATATCAATTTAGTCAAGATTAAAAAGGTTTAATCGTGAAAATGTAATAAACTCCTATGAGTTTGTTATAATATTTTTAATATATAGACTTTTAATTTAAGCCTTCACAACATGGATTATCAATTGCATAAACTGTGATGAATTTCGTAGATATAGTAATTCAGAGTTTTCTATAAAATTAATAAGTACTGCAAATTGAGTTCATGTATTTTTGAGGAAGCAAAAATTAAAAGTTTTATTTGGTATTTGGGGAAACTAAGTTTTGGGATCTAATAAATAAATAGTTCGAATGGTAGAATAAAATAACAATTATTAATAAATTCATACAACTGAACAACTTTATATCATAGAATATTCAACATTATAACAGTACAAAATATTTTAAATAACATTATAAATAATACAAGAATGACTATGCACTAGGATGTACATTTATCATGAATTTTAAATTTGTACAATTATTTCTGACATAATTTATATTATATTATTCATGACAGGTAATAGTAGATATATATTATACTAATAAAGAAGATGTAAAATCATATTTGTTTAAATACGCACTATTAAGAAATTTAATTTGAGTGATTTTCTCTGTATTTCAGTGCTTCAATATTTAAGGTAAAAATTAACCCGTATCCTTACAGTCTGATGCTTTTTTAATTTTTTTTTATACAGGGGTAATCCTTTCGAAGACCGCGAACCGCGCGAGGGGGAAAACTCGCGGCCCGTGTGTGGGATTTGCCAGGTCGGGGTGTCACTAGCACCTCACGTGTGAGATACTATTGCTACGCCGCGGTTAGGGATACCCACTAAAACCCCCGTCCAATCCTCGAGCGTCCTTCGTCCGGGTTGTGGGCTCGCTCGCGCATTCTCTACCAGCCCGGACGGATTTTTTCTGTTTCAGACATGTTTATCTTTGAAACTACTAAGGTTTAATTTTTGATATTTGCCAAACATGTAGAAGCGAGCGTGAGTGAAATTATGAGTTCAGTCTATCGCGATCGATTTCGATGCGAATGAAATTTTCCGATAACTCCAAAAAACACATAATCCCTATTATTAACGAAAGTAGCTCTGCCTGTCTGTTACGCTTTCACGGAAAAACTACTGAACCGATTTGGCTGAAACTCAGTATATACACACACACGCACACACACACACGCACACACACACACACACACACACACACACACACACACACACACACACACACACACACACACGCGCACGCATACATACATACACACAGCCACACACACACACCCACACACACACACACACACACACACACATATATATATATATATATATATATAAGTAGGGTAGATTTTTTGTGTCATTGCCGTTACCCAATATAACTTGAACCTAGATAATTTTGGTATTTTGGTCACTTTGGTCATTTTAGCCATTTTGGTGATTTATGGAGTTATACACAGATAGATAGACGGGCGATAGGTAATAAAACTCGAACGGTTTGAAATAGAGGACGAAAGTTTGTATGAGACCAATCATTGCTCATGTTTTTAGATATTAAATTCATCATCTATAAAAAATGCCATAGTAACTCAATAAATCTATCTGTTAAGTTTTCAAAAACTACTATGGTTTAAATTTAGTTTTAATACCGAAAATGTACATAAATACTATTCATGCCGGGAGATGCGATAGTCTGCGATATAAAATGAAGTGAATTTTCCGGAGACCAATAGCACTGAAATAAAAATTTAGTACAATGTAACCTGTATTAACACCTGCACTTTCAATAAGAGGCGCGCACTAAGAGATTGACCCGCTTCACAGCCACAGGGTAAACTCTTGTACTAAGTAAATAAAAGATGGGCAGTGAAAGATCGCAATAGACCAAACGCACTATTTCAGTCCCAACAATCTTACACTACCTATACGAGATAGCGAAAAACACTCAAACAAGTCTCGGGGCCGATATTGGAAAAAGATCAATATTATCATTAGTTTTTTGAGAAATCAATTACCTACTACCTTTGTCAGGAATCGAAAGGGTTGACTTTGAAAAACAAAGACATTCTGTATTATTATACCAAATCATAGTGAAGCTACACTATAAGGATCAATTTCTATGATGGAATGTCAAACAGTAAATTAAGAGGAAGGGTCGATTTTGAATGAACGGTAGCGGTCGGACCTTCGGTACACTTTTAATTGGAACCGTCCTAAATGTTTGCCAATGGACGAAAGTGATTTCTAATATTATTCCAAATAAAATATACAAAAACTGTGCTTTATAATTTAACGAAAATAAGATGCAGTTTTATACACCTTTGGCAGCTATTATCTTTTAAAGTCACCATGATCCAAACTTCATAGCCGGGAATCGTGTTTACCTGTATTGGGGCATACACAGAGAAACTTTCAGCTTTTATAACTTGATTTTTTAGATATTATAGCTAGAGCAATGCTATGTAAAGGCCTACTTTATTACATTTAGGGTGATAAAATAACGCACAAGGACCTTGGTGTTGGTGGACTAATTATCTATTATTTTGGAGGAAAAATCTATTTTTTTAAAGAATTAGAACACAAATACGCTCAAATATGCCAAAAAAATGAGCGCGATGTTTTGTATAATTTAACAGATGTTTTTGATGATACTGGCATGTAGGTACGTATGTGTTGGAATCGAGCACTAGGGGCGCAGCGGGAACTTATCAGAAGCAAATCGAGAAAATAATAGTCCTGCCTGGTCTGGCCATCCTTGCGCCCCCTAGAGTCTACGCCCTGAGCCTGGGCACCGGTGGCACCGCCCTATTTATGGCACTGTATGTAAACACTGTTTTGTACTTATTTACATTTACATTTTTCAATCATTATTAAAATGTTGCCAGAGTCGTAAATTTCAGACCTAATTAATCACACTTCAGTGACTTGTATATTACTTTAAGTTACAACTACATAAATATTATTATAATCAAACTAGAATATTTGGATGTAAGTGGGTAAAAACTAGATAAATGGCTAAAATGATACATAAAATAATATTTTTTTTAAAGAAATTTGCAATTAATGTCTTTTAATTAACTTACTAATTTCTTGTTATTGGAAAAAAAATCCTTTTCAGACACTTAAAAAAATATTATAGCTTTAATATGGAATTTTAAAGTTGCATACTTTAGTTTCAGACGCTTATACCTCTCTTTTTCCAGTTACCTTTTTTTGGCTATAATTTCTTCACAATCATTTTCTTTAGTGCCATTTCTGGCCTACAAAGAAAAAATAACTATAATATTTATCTTCACTCATTTTTTCCAAATAAACATATGTATGTGGTTCACAAATAACTGGTACAAGATACAAAATCTTATATCATAAATACAGGATTTACATAACGAGTAGGGATCAGTCGATTTTCCCCATCATATTAATGTGTTTTATCCAAGAAAAATGGATTGAAAAACATATACCTGTCTTGCAGTCGCTATGTTGCTCTTGATTAGCCAGGAAAATGACTATTACAAAAATAATCTCAATTTTATTTGTAAATAAACAATTTAATATTAATTTACTTAGTTATGTATATACATAGTTTCCTAAACACAACTAGCTTTCAAGTTTCTGGTCAAAATAATATAATTGGCTGACTTCACGTGGTACACAACGGCTAGTTTCAGTGTACGTACATCTAATTGTCGTTTACTGGACAACATAATAGTTTGGGGAAAAAGTCTTTTCGCATATAGTATGTATGAACTTGTAGTAAGATCTCTTTGGCTATACCATTTGCATCTGGCTGGATTTGGTATCATTAAAAAGTTTTAATTTTAAAGAAGACAATTCTAAATTCAAATTAGGAAAATGTGTGATTTTCATTTGTTTTTCTTATTGTTAAAATGAGTGAATCTAATGAAGAAATTCGATACATTTTAAAATTTTACTACAAAAAAGATAAAAATGCAACACAAGCCGTGAAAAAAATTTGTGATGTTTATGGACCTAATGCAGTATCTGTGAGGGTAGCGCAAATTTGGTTTAAACGTTTTCAATCCGGAAATTTTGATATCAAAGATGCATATCGCTCTGGTCGCCCTGTTATGGACAAAAATGATGCCATTTTTGAAAAAGTGGAGCAAGATCGGCATATTAGTAGTTACGATGTAGCTGGAGAACTGGGAATTGACCACAAAACGGTTTTGGCGTATTTGAAAAAAGCTGGGTACACAAAAAAGCTCGATATTTGGGTGCCTCATGAGCTCACTGAAAGAAACCTAATGAACCGAGTACTCATTTGTGATTCTTTATTACGACGTAATGAAACCAAACCATTTTTGAAGAAGCTGATAACTGGTGATGAAAAGTGGATCACGTACGACAAGAAAGTGCGAAAAAGATCGTGGTCAAAGGCCGGTCAGGCTTCACAGACTGTGGCGAAACCCGGGTTAACTCGCAACAAGGTGATGCTGTGTGTATGGTGGGATTGGAAGGGCATTATTCATTATGAGCTGTAACCGCCAAGCAGGACCATCGATTCTGAACTGTACTGCGAACAACTGATGAGATTAAAGCAAAACGTTCAGAGAAAGCGGCCGGAATTAATCAACGGAAGGGGTGTGGTTTTTCACCATGATAACGCTAGACCTCACACATCTTTAACCACTCAGCAAAAATTACGAAAGTTTGGCTGGGAGGTGTTAATGCATCCACCGCATAGTCCTGACCTTGCACCTTCAGATTTTCACCTGTTTCGGTCTCTGCAGAATTCTTTAGGCAGTGTCAGGTTAACATCACGAGAGGACTGCCAAAACCACTTGTCGCAGTTTTTTGATCAGAAGCCCCAAAATTTTTATAGCAATGGAATCACGTCCTACCTACAAGATGGCAAAAAGTTATCCAACAAAATGGCACCTACATACTTTAGTCAAATGTAAATAAACTTTATAAAAAAACCTTTTGAATTTTTAAATAAAATGCGAAGAAACTTTTTCCCCAACCTAATATGTAACTTTTATAAATTCGCGACATCTTCTATATTAAATTCGGACAGGAAAATGCCTTACAGTATAGTCACCGTTACATAAACCCTTGAAATATTATTAATTAACATATTAGTCCAAATTTTAATCATCTTTTATGTTCTGTAACAATATAAGAATTATTTAAAATCGAGCTTTCATGTTCGAAATAGTCGAATAGAACAATATTTTAAGTTATAGTACTGAAAGTGTGAGTTTGGAAATAATATTGCCCAAGAAGAATATGACGTTTCACGTTTCGCTTTGATATTTTAATACCTAATTATTATTTTGAACTGAAAGTATGTGATCAACGAAAAGATATTATGTATGGTATTTATCATTTAATTTCAAAAATTATCACTTTTGCCGCGTCAAAAATGTTGGGTTTTAAATTTTAGCCACTTATCTAGTTTTTACCCACTAAATATTGGACACAAATATTTCGATCATAATATTATTTTTCTTCTCATGATACAGATATAATATATTGTTGAAAATCTACAATTATTTTATTATATAATTATAAAATTATAATAATAAAATGAGATCCTACTGTTGGGCTCGGTTCTCCTTAATTTAGAGAATTGAATACTGTACCCATCATACTTTTACCATCGGTAATCTCCATGTACAGAATTTTCTTTTCCGTATTCCTTTATCTATCGTTATCACAACTATAATGATGTGGGTAACACCGACCAAGATTAAAATCCTCATCATCGGACTGAAACACGGTTAGCAACTGAGCAATTGTAATTAAAAAATATCGTATACCTATTATAATATAAACTAACGTCAAGTCTAGTAATTATTTTACATATTTTATTGGACTGCATTCAAGGCTATATGTTTAATCCCTTTAACTTTTAGCTATATTTAACTCTCTTTCTCTCGTATAATCTCTTTTCATGATTTTATAAGTGAAGTATAATTAGCATTTTAGCCACAATAGTTGCAATAACTTATACATTCTTATTGTATTTGAATTGTTGGTTGAGCTACCAATGTAAGCTTCACATCTTATTTTCTTGTACACTACACAATTATCGGTATGATATAATATTTTTCACGTAGCGTTGTGTCGGATATTGTCCACGACTTCAGAATTTAGTATTTGACAATTTGGAGTGGAAGCAGGTTTATTCGGCAGCACTGGTGAAGATTTCTTATTTGGGACTTGCAAATCTTTTACTTTTTTACCTCTATGTTGTATTTCTTTCACTTCTTTTTCTTTGATAAGGATATCTTTACCCACCAAACCATTTAGTCGTATTTGTGATGAAATTTCATTTGATAAGACTCTTTGACCAGGTTGCTTTGGTGTTCTAAGTACTTTTTCTTGACAGCACGCGTGCATTTTATCCCTGCTGCTACGTCTTAAATTTCCTGAAAACGAAGAAGAATGGTAAAGTGAATATATCGACCAGTTATACTAGGATTAGGAATTTTATTGCTTGGATAATAACCAGAGAAGGTGCTAGGTTTAATGGATAGATAATATCCATTGAATAAGTTTAAGCATTAGTTAATATTATACGCTACTTTATAAGAGAAGGGCATCACTGGGCCAAAGAAAGGCTCATTGAGTAGACTTTCACCCCCGAAGTCCTGGCGTAAATTAATGATATTGTTAATTGGTAAGTTCGACCATACTCTAGGGGAACAAAGAATACAACTTTTTCTATCCCCGAGTGGACTTGCGCTAGAGCTGTAGATGACTAGATGTAGTCCATTATGCACACTCGTTCTTCATGAAGGACGACATCTAAAGAAAAATGTTTAACAAGTAGAATAGAGATTTCCTGCCTACCTACCTTTGCATGTTTATAATTTTTACTTTAAAAGCTACTAGACAAGGGCTAGTATGCATAGACATTTAACAGACGGTTAAAATTGTTTGATTGATTGATTGTTTTATTTTAATCATCGGTTAAATTTCTATGCAGATTAGCCTTAGAAGCTAGACAATTCTTTAGTCAAAATAACTGAAAAGATCTTATAGTGCGATACTTCTTTATTATTTCATGATTTAGCTTTTTCATTTCGAAAGATGTAAAACGTTATTATGCTGAATGTCTGTTGGGTTTGGTTCCTAAATTTCGATTAAAGTTTAACTTTTGGTTTTCATTTACTCTTATTGGAGTAATGTCGTAAGTCGAAGTTCTTACGAAGTTGTGAGCGAATTATATTTTAATTACGCATTGTACCTGAAGGAATTATGCAGGTAGATGTCGGATTTCGAACAAAGGCCATGGCAGTGTACGAGCATCGTTTTGTTGTATCACCAGGCCGTGGATCACAACACCAAGAGTGTACAGTATTCTGAAAAAAATAAAGCATCACATAGTTGTTGAATTAGTTGATACATACCATTTCTAATTCTCAAATTATTATACACATCAATGAAAAACAAAAATACTTTTGGTAGGTAGAGAAAAGAACAAAATGAATATAAGTATATGAAGTGTTAGCTGACGAATTCATAGACAAAAATAATTAAAATCAAATACTTTTGAGAAAGAGACATATGAAATTTATTTACCTTAAAAGCATCTCTAAATTTGTTGGACATGATATGGTATAATATCGGGTTGATGCAAGTAGACATGTAATAAAAGACGCCAGACATGTATGTGAGAAAGTAGTAAACGGAAACTAGAATCGGCGATCTCGCAAGGTGATTTTCTGCTGTCCCATAGATTGCGACCAATCGCTGCGCGTGAAATGGTGCCCAGCAAATGAAAAACGCCACAACAACAGCAACTGTTGAATTAAATAAATATAAATGCGATGAAGATATTTGTCAAATTAATTAATAATTTATGATCCAAAGTTAGTTCCATCTCGCTGTGTAATTTATTGCCTTAATTGCTGATTATTATAGAAATAATTGTATAATACTGATAAAATTTATACGTTATATTTTAGGATGCGTTTTTTGGAAATTTTGGGATTTTATATTTTAATATTAATTTAAACACTTACTTAGCATTTTAACCACTCTCTTTGTGGATTGGCTGTGTTTCCGTCTTATTTTATGTGTATATCTTATACTGCTTTCGAAATCTTTTTGGCTTTCTTCTCTACTAACATTAGTCTCTTTTAATTTCAGCCCAATTAGTGAGTATAGCACCGTAATCAAAACCATAGGCGTAAAGAAGAAAACAAAGGTTGATATTTCAAAAGAATGTTCAATTATGACATGTGTTTGTAGACACATAATTACTCCTTTGTGCTCTTTGAGTCCGAATTGTAAAGCTTGTGGTAATGCCAGAGCCAGGGCTCCGATCCACAATAATATCACGTGCTTGATAGCTCGCGACAGCTTCGACATTTGATGCGATACAAATGGGTTGCATATTGCCAAGTATCTTTCTATTGTGAATAGTGTTATTGTGAGTACACTTGCATTTGTTGAAGTCTCTGCCGCGAGGCCTCTAATTACGCAGAAGCTGTAGCCAAAAATGTAAGGCCATTTTGACCAAATTGAATATATCTCTTGAGGCATCCCACTGACCAGAAGAAGAAGGTCAGATATTGCTAAACTAAACAAATAATAGTTAGTTGCTGTATGCATACTTTTGTTACGTACTATAACAAGACAAGTAAATATATTACCCATTAGCCCGGTTATAAATATAAGTGTATAAACTATCGTTATTGGCACTACAATATAAAGTGAGTCTCTTTGTGGTCCGAAAATTAGCGTGGAATCCACGGCGCCAGTAATATTCTCTAGGGTGGCACTTGTGCTCATTATTAATAATCAGCCTTCCTTTCTTTTTATTATCTTTGCTTATCTTTCTGCTAATAATGTTGCTGTGCGCTCCCAATCTGAAAAAATACAATTTTATTTTAGTATTTTTAGAACTCTAATACCTATGTGACATGTCTGGTGACTATTTGTAGGACGCAACTGATTATCGCAGGAATTGCTAAGGTTAGAGGTAAGTAATTGGGCATACATTATGTATAAGAAGCAAGTGAGGTGTGTAAGAATGGGCCTAAATGGCGCTCTGTTGTTCGTGCCTACCCCGCAAGGGAACTGGCGTGAAGTTATGTATGTATGTATGTATTATGTATAAGTTTTGTGTGTCTACATAAACATTTCACACAAAGGACGTCTTTTGCATATGTCACAAATATTTTATTTATTTTTAACGTTTGCCATTTTATAGTTATAATTGAAGAAGTATAAAAATTGACCACTTTCACTCTATTTTCTAAGGGTGTCTGTCAATCGATAGATATGAAAATATCAGAAGTATTCTCAATTGTTCCTATTTATTTTGAGGGAAAAATAAAACTATTTTATAAATATTTATCGTTCGGTCAACGTAACCTACTAGATTATATTTTTGTATCTACCTTACTTCAGTTGGCAATTAAATATTAACGCATAAGCACGTCGCCGTTTTAATTTCTACTTCACCTAATAGTACAGACCGCACAAAAATCAACGCTTTCGTAACAACATTTATAGTTTTTGGGAGAATTGATGTTACACCTCTGCGTTCTAAGTGAGCTAATTTCACGTATGTTTTTGTGTTATAATATTCGCAGTCTCAAAATTTTCAAAGCTTTGAATTAATATTGTCAGTGGAATTCGATTAAATATTATGGTAAAGAATTTGGTTGAGCAGGTGGCAGTTTACAATGAAGGCTTCCGTAGAAATAATGAAATCTTTGTGATTTGTCTACGAAATCTTAAATACCATCAACTTTTTATATGCTGATATATTTGTAGGCTTCCTTAATCAAATGTTAAAATAGTTTACGTTCATCGCCGAAATAGACTTTGAGTTAGATAAAATTATATAAACGGGTTAATTATTTATGTAGTTATAGTTCACCCTTGTCTGACCAAACTTTTTGTTTAAAGTGTAACTGAAGTTATGTACTGTAATACCTAAATCGGTTCTTAATTTTAAGGTAATGTTTACTTCCACTTTCCTGCAAAGTACCTGTGATCCATCTTATATTGAAATATACTGTGCGTTGGAGTGCGGTAAAAACAATCAGTTTGCGCCCCCTCCATCAACAATTAATAACAGCATTTTTTTATCATATTCGTCATGTCCAACATTCCGTCTGTCTTTGTTTGTCCCTGTTATGTTTTTTCTACTTGGTATATTATAGATAATGGTAAGATGTAGTTTATGTATATGACGTTACATATTGGTTAAGTACGGGTAGTCAGATTTCAAATCATGATGTTCTTTTTTATTGATTTAATATTTTATTTATTTGCGGCTTTAACCCGTTAAGTCATTAACGGGTTAAAGCCGCAAAGGGTTGGGTGACAGTCAGGCATAGGGAGCGGTGCCCGGCTGTCACGCAACCCTTGCAGCCCGGGTAAAAACGGCCCTGTATGTTTCGAATGAAACTATCAAAAATTAAAATTAAAGACTTCATAAGTCCAACTTTGTAATCGGTCTATTCTCGACATGTTCCTAGTAAATTAAACGATTAGGTATTGCCGTATTACAATATCCATAAACATTCTAATACGATTGAATAGAATGTTGAGTAGTTTGTGATAAAGAGAAGACATTTTATTGTTATTGCATTTGTATGGAACGCGAACCTTAAGAAATGGAACAAACAAAGAAATAAATAAATGTATGAAGTGGTCGAATTTGAATAAATTATTATTTATTAACTAGCATTATATCTAGTTTCCAGCAATTGGATTGCGTTCCCTGGTTCTCTCTATTGTATATTAGATAATGGTAAATCTGAAACATCCCATTTCAGTAACACGATTTCGCCTGAAACCAAACCAAGTACCAAATAGGTACGAAGCGAATTCCAAATAACCAAATCTTGCATATATAAGTACACGTGTCAAATAAATATTGATTTCACTAATATATTACAGACTTCACAAGGACAATAATAATTATAAGTATGTATATGCAAATATTTTTCTTATAACATCCAAAATAGATAAATCGTTATATTGCAATATATAATATTGTCGTGCCGAAAAACATATCTAACTATTATTTACTTTATGCACTTTTTTGAACCATTGTTGACGACGAATGCTTTTTGTTTTTTTTAAATTTTATTCACGTGGCCATGCCAATTACATTAGGCACCCCTATTACAAAGTATTATTTACATTTCCCATATTCTGAAAGTACGCTTGGATTTGCCTAATCATAGAGATGAAAATAGCACTTTTCGGCCCTGGGAAACGATTCTCCCGATGCTATCAAAAAAATTTAGAAAAGTATGCGCACCGTAGATAATACATTCGAATCATGTCCCAACTTTTTTTACAGCCACTGTTAAATCGCGGCATAAATTGTAATATAAAAATATCAACAATTTTGTAACAGCATTTTATTCTTATAAATTACTTTTCACTAAGTTATTGTTTAATTTACATAAATTTGAGCAAAATATTTAGTATCATCAGTGACAAAAAAAAATAATGGCGGGTAAAGTGCCACAGAAAAAATCACTTGACGTTTCATATGTGACGTGCTTGATTACGTTTTATCCGATTTAGATATGCATTTAACGCTTGATTTTACTAGAAAAGTAGTTGTTATCGAAATGAAAAGCAGAGTGTTAACCTCGGGTGAAATGCTTATTTCGACACTCGAATTATTAGCGCCCTCGCTACGCTCGTGCGCCAAACGATCTAGTGCGTAAATAGGTCACTTTCGCCTCTCGTGTAACAATCTTTTTTTTTAGCCATGGGAAATCCATGTGAGGACTAAGCCGCGACAGGCACAGAAGCCTGGGGGGATGATTCGCGACCCGTGTGTAGGATTCGCCAGATCGGGAGTGGTACTAGCATGCCCAGTCAGAACTGATGCCACGCTATTGCCACTCTCCAGTTAGGGATACCCACTAAAACCCCTGGATGTTCCGTCCTACGCCTTATGCCAGGGCTAGGGGACAGCGGGATTCCCAATTCCGCGTGCCCTGGCAGGCGTCGGCGTCACGCACAGGCCTCTTCCATTGCCGAGGGACTTCTTTTGTCTCCCGGCAACATCTAGGTCAAGTCCGGGCGTGGGGCGGTTTGTAATGCGCCCCACAGGAAGAGAGGTGAGCGCGCGCGGTACACTCGCGCTCTCAACTCGACGGTATGTGCAGGTGAGTGAGAACCCCTATATCCCAAGGGGCTCCACTCGCCCCGCCCGCTTCCGGCTGCCGAAGGTCCGTGCTGGCCCACCGGCGCCAGCGCGTCCACCTTTGGCGGGAGCGGAGCAAGGAAGTCCGCTCACGCTCCCGCTCCGACTCCTCTTTCGCAAACATGACGTGCTCGCAGAAGGAGGAGACGGCGTCCCATCGTGTAACAATTTACTGTTACTAAATCTATCTACTAGGTTTCTGGTGAGCAGTGATGTTTAAAAAATCTTTGTTTATTTTCGAGCTATATTGGATTTGGCGGAAAACGATGTTTGTGAAATGAGCTTACATATCGTTTCTTTGTTGATGCATAAATGTATTGGCATGCCTCATGCGTTATTCAAATAATTTAATTTCGATAAGCTTACAGTAAGCAGTCGTTTCCAAATTAGAATTACATTTATCTGATCGAACTGTAGAGCGACTGTAAAAGTGTAAAACAATGTATAACGACTAAAATGCCGTTAAGATGATAGAAAAGGAAATTGAACATTACTGAGCTGTGGTCTGATTGAAGGCTGAACTGGTATACTATGGGCGCTCTTACACTACCTGTATACATCTGTGTCATAACTATCTTGCCACAACAAATGCACTACACAAAATAATTAAGTATAGATTAGTTTAGAAGAAATGCTTGTCAAAAGTGATATAGGGGATGGAGCAGTGACTTTCAAACGTAAAATTTAGTTAGCTTAAATGGAGTAGGGGGTGTACTTGAACTAACCCCATGCGCTTTAACATTTTTTTAGCGTTCGAGTTATGATTTTTTTGTGATTTTTGCGAAATTTTGACGGCATGGGCTTTAAATATTTTAATTTTTTTTAGCGTGTTTATCATTGATTTTCGTAACTAAGTCCTTATGTGCTTTCATACGTAAAATAATCAGCACCCTAACATGAATGAATGTTAAATTATGTTTGAAAATGAAAAGGCTTTTTCCGAGCGAACAGACTCGAATTATCAATCTTAAATTATAAACTGAAAAAAGCAATTTCATAGTTTCGGACTGTTTAAAAATTGCGCGAGAACCTAAGCTGTTATAATAATAAAAAAAAGTTATAAGTACTTAATAGGCAATTTTTGCTTTAACTAGCCTTCAAACATACTGAGATGGGAATTTTCCAAGTTAAGAATTTTATATACAATTGGAATTGAAATTAAATTGCAGCTATTTTTTATTTAAAGTCTGTATACAATTCGTGTACCGAATGGTCTATGAATACTTTATTATAACGACGCTTGATTATTGAGATTGCATAACCCCGTTGGCATTGAATATTTCCGCACTGCTCGCGAAGATTGCTTATCTATCTATATAATTATAAAATTCTAAACTTGTCGTGTCTGTACACTGAAGCTATTTAAAAAAACTACTGGAATAGACTATATATAAAGCAAGGAGAACGACGCGATTTTTTTAGATTTCTTGTCTATTTGTTCGGAATTCACGTAAAAACTACGGGGGCGATTTCGATGCAGTTTTTGCTAATCGAAGGCAAATTCTTAGACTTACAGCCTGCGCTACGTTTCTGGGAGTGATTTAAAATGCCCAAATAGAAAAAAAAATCGAATTCTAACGCTGAAAAAATCTTTCACTGATCGATACTAAATTTTATGCAACAAAATGTGTGGAACTTTTATCTCGGGAATCCCGTGGGAATTTTTTCTGGGGATGATTGAAAATGGCCAGATTAAAAAAAAAGTTCGAAAGCTAATGTGATTTTTTTACTGATCGATAGTAAATTTACATACATACATAACTTCACGTCAGTTCCCTTGCGATAGTAAATTTAATGTAATAAAATGTGTGATATTGTTTTATCTCGGGAACCCGGTGGGAATTTCAAGTCAAGCGTGCACGAAGTCGCGTGAATATCCTAGTTATTAAATAAAAAGTGTGTCTACTGCAGTACTTTTAGTCCCGGCGTATTAACAAATAAACCACTGACTGATCATAATCTAATTTGATATAGATAATCTTCGGGCATGAGAAATATACTTTACCCTCATTCTAAAAAATGCAAAAAATCTGCAAGATACAGGTACCTATTTTAAAATTGAATTTACATATAAATTAACGTATAAACAACATTTTTTTCATGAGACACAAATCTAATATTAATTGGACCTCATATCTTACTTCGACACAAAAAACGGAAGTTACCTACCTACATAAAAAATTAAGAAACATTTAATCATGTGATGCGTGAATGTCTTTACGACGGGTCGATTCAGACTGATCGTTGAGACGCGGAAGTGCGGGGTAAATTACTTTTTCGGGGAATCATCGTTCGTTACGCGGTGGCGTGAACATCCTGGGGCCCGGGGAAAAGGTGACGGCTCCCATTTATAGTGCTGACTAAGTGCTGTTGTCGTCGAGGGGAAGACGAGCAATCTTTGTGACTGGTCTCGTTAAGCTGCCATCCTTGGTGCTGAGTTCTACGACTCGGACGACGTCATCCTTTCCGGGCAGAATCTTCTTTATTCTTCCCATCTTCCACTGGAGTCTGGGAAGATTATCCTCCTTTATGAGTACCAGCTCACCAATCTTGGGTCGACTGGTTTCCGTAGTCCATTTAGATCGGGATTGGAGAGTGTGCAGGTAGGATTTCGACCACAAGGTCCAAAATCGCTGAGCCAACGCTTGCACTAAGCGAAAACGTCGTAGGGTTGATGGAGGAGAGGATTCATGGGAATGTTCGGGTAATGCGGTAAGTGGGCGACCTATAAGGAAATGACCAGCGGTTAGGACTTCGAAGTCTGTAGGGTCTGAAGACAGAGGGCAGAGTGGTCGAGAGTTGAGAACGGCCTCAATACGGGCTAAGAGTGTAGAAAATTCTTCAAAGGTCAGATGCTGCTCACCTAATACGCGATAGAGTAATTGCTTAGTAGATTTCACGGCTGCCTCGTGCAGACCGCCAAAAGAAGGAGCTGAGGGCGGATTGAGCAACCATGTGATCTGCTGTGTGGCTAGCTTGTGCGTAATTCTATCATCATTGGCCTTTAAGAAGTTTTGTACTTCTATGAGCTGATTTCTTGCGCCGACATAGTTTGTACCGCAATCAGAGCGAATTAGGGTAGGGATTCCGCGCCGACTAACGAACCTTTGCAATGCCGCAAAAAAGGCGTCCGTAGAAAGTTCCGAGACAGCCTCTAAGTGCACTGCCTTGGTGGCGAGACAAACGAAAACACAAAAGTAGCCTTTGAGAAGTTTGGCATTGCGTAGAGTACTTGATTTAATTAGGAATGGTCCGGCAAAATCCGTGGACACTTGACTAAACACCGGTTGTGGGCTGACTCGATCAGCCGGTAGGTCGGCCATAAAAGGGGGATTCGGCTGAGCTCGATGCCTAAAACAGCGTACACATTTAAAGACACGGTGACGAATGACTCGCCTTCCAGATAAAATCCAGTATTGTTGACGGAGTAGTGCGTGTAGTGTATCTGCGCCCGGGTGGCAGTGTATAGTGTGGAAATGATCTATAATTAGGTCCACAAGGGGGCTTGAACTGGGTAAGATGAGGGGATGTTGTGTGTCATATCTAAGGGCTGAGTTGGACAAGCGCCCTCCTACTCTAAGAAGACCATCCTTGAGAAAGGGCGAGAGGCGTTGTATTCGCACTGTACATAATTTGTTAGTTTGCAGTCGGTGGATGTCTTCAGCGAACATATTTTGTTGGACTGAGCGTACCCAGTGTAAGAGCGCTTTCTTACGTTCGTCTACGGTAATGGGACCAACGATGCGAGAGTGAGAAGATACCAAGCAATTGTGTGCAAAACGTTTAATACATGCGGTTACGCCTACAAGTGTGTCTAAGGAGCTGAATCTCGTGAGTAAATCCGTGTCTAGATCAGGAACCGCGATGTGAGCTACCATTTTTCTGGGTTTTAGACCAGGCAGCGTGGGCCAGGTATCAGGTGGGGCCTTGAGCCAAGTAGGCGACCACCATAGGTCATAGGCTAAGAGTTCCTGTGCTGATATTCCCCTGCTAGCACAGTCGGCAGGGTTAAGAGCTGAGGGTACATGTCTCCAAGTAGGGTTACATGGATTGGCTGCAATGGCAGAGACTCGATTGGCCTCAAAGACCTGTAGGGATTGAGAAGGAGTTTTAAGCCAGGCGAGTACGATAGTACTGTCTGACCAACAAAAGTGTTGCTGAATGGTAATGTGGGCAGAAAGTTGAACAGAGACGCGAGAAATGAGCAGCGAAGTGAGGTGTGCAGCTGAAAGTTCCAGCTTTGGTATAGTCTGTCGGGTTTTAATGGGGGCTACCTTGGATTTAGAAACAAGTAGTCTGACGTGTACCTGACCCGTGATATTCGTTTCATGAAGATAGACTGCGGCTGCATATCCGGATTCGGATGCATCGGCAAAACCGTGTAGGGTGTAGGTGGAATCTTTGCTGGTGCAAATTGTTCTGGGGAGTCGAAGAGCAGAGAGTAGAGGTAAGTCTTCAAAAATGTGCTGAAATTGAAATGTGACATCATTGGGAGCCGATTCATCCCAGTCTAACTTTAGAGTCCATAGGTGCTGAATGAGCAGTTTTGCGCGGAAAATAACTGGGCTGATCCATCCACTAGGATCGTATAAACGAGCGATGGTACTGAGTATTGACCTTTTGGTAAATTTTTCCAGTGTAGGTACCGAAATGTGATATGTAAATTCGTCCGTTTGGGGTATCCATTGCATACCAAGTACCTTGATTGCATTGGAGTCGGGTACAACATCAAAATCCTTGGGTATGTCACATTGATCATCCGGGAAGCGTTCTAAAAGCTGACGAGAGTTTGAGGTCCACTTTCGCAAATGAAATCCCCCTAGGGCTAGTAACTCAATGAGTTCAGTCTGCAGAGCTATTGCCTTGTCAACTGAATCATGCCCAGTCAGAATGTCATCCACGAATATGGAGTGCGTAAGAACCTGTGCAGCCTGGGGAAAACGGTGACCTTCATCAGTGACCAGCTGTATAATAGATCGATTGGCGAGGAAGGGGCTGGGTCGTAGGCCATACGTGACAGTGGACAGGGCGTAAGTGAGCAGAGGTTGATCTGGAGAAGAGCGCCATAGAATGAGTTGGAACCGTCTGTGGTCTGGGTGAACTAGTATATTTCTAAACATCATCTGGATGTCTGTACTAAAGACCACTTTGTGAGTACGAAAATTTAGAATGATGTCAGTAATATCACGTTGGAGCGGTGGGCCAGTGTGCAGACAGTCATTAAGACTGACACCATTAGAGCTCTTACAGCTGCCATCAAAAACCGTGCGAAGTTTTTCAGAGTTGGCTTTGAAGATGCCATGATGCGGGACGTAAAAATGGTCTTTTCCTTTGAATGTGCTGGGGTGACAAAGAGCCATGTGGCCCATGTCAATGTATTCCTTCATGAAGTCGATATATTTTGAGCGGAGGGTAGGATCTCTTTGGAGTTTGCGCTCCAAATTAAGGAATCGTCGTAGTGCAATAGCGTGGGTTGCACCGAGCTTAGGTGCCTTTGTAAGAAAGGGAAGGGATACTATGTATCGCCCTGTGGGATCACGTGTGGTGGTAGAACGAAAGTTCTCCTCACACTCGTCAGAGGTTGAGTTGTCCTTTGATTGCACTTCTTCGACTTCCCAGAATCTCTCCAGAGCGGAGTGTATTTCTTTATTTGAGTGTTGGGGTTGTAAACAGTCAATATTTACTAGTGCTGAATTAACTTGAGGCTCAGGCTTTGTGTAGTTTGGATTGATAGGACCTAAAAGAGCGAAATTGAAGATCGTGCCGAAGGCTATTGGCCTGCCGGGGCCCAAAAAAATTTTGTTACCATCCAAAATTTGGCCCAAGACATCAGAACCTATAATCAAGTCAATAGCGGCTGGAAAACGATAAGACGAGTCTGCTAGGGGAAGCTGTGTCGAGTCGAGGAGTGGAACAACGTCAGGTAACATTGTTAATGGTAAAAGACCTGTCAAATCTGGTAGAATGTATGCCTTTGCGCTAATTACTGGGACTTCGGTGTGAATAGGGCGGAATGTGATGGTAGTTGAAGAACTAGAGTTTTGAGTCTGCTGATTACCGACTCCTGTAATTTTTAGTTCTGTGTGCTCGACAGGCAAACGTAATTTTTGTGTCATAGTTTTAGTTAACAAGGTTAGCATGGAACCGCTGTCTAATAATGCTCTTGCCTTATGAAATTCTCCAGCGTTGTCTGCTAGTTCTAGGGACACAGTGGGTAATAAAACTGGTGGATCGTGTACTGTAATGTGCTGAGTATGTGCTGAAATATGACTGTCATTTTGGTTAGCTTTATCAGAGGAAGTAACAGGGCTGCCGGGCAAGTGATTATTATGATAAACTTTATTATCATAGTGCTGAGTATGAAACTGGGATTTATTTTGTTTACGTGATGTAGTGGATGGTGTATATTGTAGCGATGGTATGGGTGGGTGTAGTGTAGTATTGTGTAAGTGAGTAGCAGGTAGTCATTGTTGTGAATTAATAGGTGAATTACGACGAGAAGAGTTTCTTGATTCCGTGGTTGGGCGGGTGTGTTCTTGTCCTCTTAGTTGTGGGGGCAAGAGGTGAGAATTGTCATATGTGGGTGATTCAAAGCCACTGCGATGTAAGGTGGTATGGTGTTTCTCGCTATCACATTCTCTACACCGTCCTGTGGATCTGCACTCGTCAGAGTAATGGGGTCCTAGACACTTACGGCACCGTTCATGAGCTTGGATAAAATCCCAGCGCCCTTGCGTAGGCTGTCTTAGGTATTCACCGCAGTTCAGCAACCTGTGTCCTCTAACGTGACACCAAGGGCAGTAATAATTATTGGTCGGTGCTGGTGGGTGGGCGGAATCTTGTGCTATGGGCTCGAAATATTGTGTAGACTGTGGGTATCCTTGAGCGTACTGTACAGGGTACGCTTGACTTTGTAGAGGATATGCAGGGCGCGTTAAAGGTGGGCGGACGGAAGTAGTGGGCTGAAAACGAACGTGCCGAATTTCTGGTCTGGGTGCAGAAGCGCGTGGTTGGTACCGTGCTGAGGGAGAAGCACGTTCAGTTTGTCTGTATGTCGGGCTGAGGGGAGGGGGGGGGTGGGTTATATGTCTCAGTTTCTGTGCAACGTGCATGGTCTTCTAAGAATGTGATTACATCCTTTAAGGTGGGCAGAGTGTCTGAAGACCCATGCGTTCGTTCAAATAATGTGCGAAGCTCGCCCTTTAACTTCCGCACTACTATTGACACTAGGACGTAGTCTGAGTCATGTAGTGGTAAGTTTAGGTTTTTAAGCGCCGATTGGGTTGAAATAAGAGGGGCTAAAAATAACTGTCTGATTTGTGAGCGGGTGGTGATGTGGGGTAACTCTAGTATCATATCTATAAACCTATCAATGAGAACTCGGCGATTTTCGTAGCGATTGGCAAGTGTTGTCATCGCTACATCGTAGTTCTCATCGGTAACCTTGAGGTGTGATACCATACTGAGAGCTTCTCCGGAGAGGCAAGAAAATAAATAGTGTAATTTAACTGCACCTGACAAATTACCGGCAGTGTCCGTAAGGCTTTTGAAAATAGTTATGAAAGATGGCCAATCCTCAAGCTTGGAAGAAAATTTGGGTAGATCTATTTTGGGCAGAACAGTAGACGTGGAGAATGTGGGCGAGCTTGGTTTGATGCTTGAGCTGATGGTGATGTTTGCCACCAAAATTTTTTCATATGCTTCTATAGCCGAGGTGTAGTAGTCAAAGTACCATTTTTCCACTTTGTCGTCAAGGTCTTTAGAGTCCAAGATCTCATAATATACTGTATCCAACTTGCCCTTTATATCGTCCAATTTTGTAAAGCGCCCTATGAAATCGTTTACACTATACTTTTTGTCTCCTTTTAATATAAGGTTAGCTATCTCTAATAGGAAAGTTATGTACTTATGGGTTTGCATAAAGATGGCAGATTGCGATTTGGTAGGCATGACGATGAGAAGTGCACAATAAGAAAAGGAAAAGCAAACGAAAAAAAAAAAAAAAATTTTTTTTTTTTTTTTTTTTTTACTAATGCTAATAAAGAACACGCAAGAAAGCAGCCAGAGAAACGTAAGAAATACGAAATAAATAAAAATGATTAGGAAAAAAAATATATATCAAACTGTCGTGTGCGCTGAGTCTTAATAAACACGAAGCTATATATAAGCTATAAAAGTTGCACGGCAAGCTAACCACACCGAGTGAAACGAATATAATATTCAATATTATTATATCGATCCGATATCACGTTTAGTGCAAGTATTCGAGAATAGGTGTGCTGAATAAAGTACAGAATACGTACTCGAGGTTATATTAACCTACCTACGTACCAAAAAATAGTTATCGTGTAGCAATTTGCGTAATTATCTGAGGAATGTGGAATGGGTATTCAAATATATAAGGGCAGAAGTAATATGTTTATAAGAAAACAAAAAAGAAAAAACAAGGGCAGAAAACGGGTAAATGGGCAGATTGATAATGATTGTTTATTTAACTTTTTAGGTATGCGAAAATTTACAATTTGGTTTGAATTAACCATAAAATGGCAAAATACGGTTGTTGCAGACTGTATAAATAGGTCGCCAGTTGGAATATTCGGTTCGAAAGACCATATGATCTGGCCGATTGCCAGATTTCAAGGGTGCAAGGGTAAGAGGGAATGGAGATAAATGGACTCACCCGTAATAATATGAGCTGAGTAACCGGAGCGTCTGCGATACAGGAGCAGCAGTGCGTGTTCTCTTGTTATATATCTCCCGCTTCACAACTAGATTCACTTGCCACTTATCACCAAGCTCTTGGAACCCGATTAGTATTGCAATTGGGTGGATATCTCAAATGCGCGCGCGATGCGTGAATGTCTTTACGACGGGTCGATTCAGACTGATAAGTTACGGGTTGTCTGGAAGAGATCGCTTCTTAGCGATAAGACCGCCCATTGTGCACATTTAGAATATTTTTAGGCTGATAAGATTTTCTGTGTTTTCTGTAATGATGTACAATAAAGTGTTATCTATCTATCTATCTATCTAAGTTAACAAACCTATTTTTAATTTACTATTTAAGCTTTATCGAGACATAGTCAAACGTCTGGTGGATGTCTCACGTGACCAAAAGACTGGTTTATACCTCGGACAACGCATCAGCATTGACATTCAGAGAGGCAATGTGGCCAGTCTTTTGGGCACGTTTCCGTCTGACAGCGGTCTAGAACTAGATTTTATACTTTAATTTTAGTTTGTATATATAGTTTATTTTTAGATTATATTTAAAGCAATATAAAGCAGGGTAACAAATTAACTGTTTTATATATGAGTATAAAATTATAATACAAGATTTACTATTACTTTTATAAATTAACTGTTGAAGAACAAGCTGTGAAAAGGAGAGCAGACAGTCAAATCAGCTGAGATACGTTTTATAAACTTACGACGGGTGGTTTCTACTCTTGGTACCATAAACTGTAATTATCGTAGCACACTCACACACACACATGCATACACACACAGGCGCATATATCCCACATACACATACACACTTTATACTATGCACACACTTGACTATAAATGTTAATGTCATCTGAATCCTAATATATTACAGTTTTACTTGTTTAGGATTCAGAATTTTCTCTTCTAGTAATATCTTGCAGTCGGATGGTTGCTAATGCCAACTGTCAAGGTTTGATCTTAGTGCGGGGTCTTGGCAACCACCTGACTTCACAGTTTACTTTTTTCCGACAATTCTATCTTTTTTTGTACCTTTTACTTGTAACACAATTATATTGTAATGGCTTTGAAATAAAGATTTATTATTATACATGTATGTCTCTGCAGACCACGGGCCATAAAATGCTCCGGACTTTTGGAGGGCTTGCGTGGGGCCAGGGGCGACCCACACGTAGAGGCCCCTTGACAAATATAATCTAAATGTGGCGCGACACTGACCGGCGATTATCCCTGTCTACACCATATAATAATGCACCCAAGGATAAGCCCCGGCCAGTATAGGATTATTGTGGGAAATGAGAACAGAAAGTACCGGGCTATTGGGGTGCTAGGGGTCTGGGAATATGGGGACTATGGGGTCCACCCGTCGCAATGTTCGGGGAACATGGAAAAATGGGCAGGCGGTGATTCGCCACTCCCTGCATGGGCCCCAAAAAATGCCATATAAGACAGGGGCAACATGGGTGTGAGTGGCTAAGGGGTGTAGAGAGGTGGGCTACAAGTTCACCGAAGCTATTTCTGACGAGATGCCATTTATCACTTCCACCCCTAGAGCTTGAGTCTTAGCTCTAGCGATTTCCACTCCGTGTCGGCTGGCTAACACAAGCACGGAGGTGGGGTTCTTGCCTTAGCCCCCGGAGTCAGGTACGAGTTGTCGCTACTCACCTAAGGCTTCGCCACAAAGCCCCCCTGCGTGTTATTATTATCTATCTAAATTTGTTCAGGGTGTTGAGTTTGCACAATTCATTTAAAAATGAGAAAATAAATTCAGGGGTTTTTCAGACCAGCAGAGTCCAAAAATGCAACTTTTAGAATTTTTGTCTGTCTGTCATATCTGTTAGGGAATCACGTGAAAACTACTGAATGGATTTTAATGTAATTCGACACAGTGCTAGCTTATATCCAGGGTCAACACTTAGGATTCGTTTTATCCCGACAAATGACGTGGGAGAGCAGAATATAGCCAAAAAGGTGGCGCTGCAGTCGCGTCTTGTGGGCGCTGTCCTTGCAATTCATTAACACGTCACAGCAACGCGAACGAGGTATCGCTATCATTGCTAGTATGCAATGATTGCATGTAAACGAAATAAATATCTTCAATATAGTTATACATGACACTTTTTGCCGTTCTAGAAAAATGTCCCTTAGCGTGCAAGTAATACACTTTGTACAACAATTCTATGTACTAAATAAAGTAATAATTACACTTTTAAGGTGACCTTCAACTTGTTTTTACTTATAACAAAAAGGTGAGGTTCTTAATTAGCTGTTACGAGGATGATACTTACTGAATACACACACACACACACACTCACACACACACACACTATATATATATTTGTATTCAGTATATATTATGGTTTATAGTATTGTAGATGATTGATTTTACGTTTTAATGAATCTCATTCTACTGATATCTTTAATTAGGATTACTGTTAAATAAGCGCATTAAGTTAGGTCCAATTGGAGGATGAAAGACGTTATTCTTCATGAGATACACTGATTTGGTACTTAGTGCGATCTGGTAGGTATTTATTACGAGATAAACTAATTCGCTGGGCATAATATGAGCCAGCCTTCTAATCACGGATTGTATCGAAGAGTTACAAATGTCATTCTGGCTCATACTTAGCCCAGCAAATTAGCGTTTCTGTATAGCGTGGCAATGCATCCAATCTTCTGGGCACGCTTCTCGCTGGTAGTAAACTGCTACGTACATGTTAATTAATAATATAGATGCAAAAATTACTTTGTCTGTCTATCTGTCTGTCTGTTACGTTTTCACGGAAAAATTACTGGACCGTATTGGCTGACACTCAGGGCCTTACTTATAATCGTTGCTTAAATTTAAAGAAACTGCTCAGCAACTGATTAATGAAAATTTTACCCATAGGAGTTTATGGGGTCTTTAGTCGAATATTTTGGGTACAACCTACGTTAATCATTCAAATTTCGTTTATCTGTGCTCTTCCTAAGTAAACAACAGGTAATACACGTTTATAAGTGAAAAAAAAAGATATTCATTGATTGGTCTGATTCTGATTCTCTTACTTAAGAGATGCCTAATCGTTTCTTAATGAGATTATTATAAGTAGGGCCGTCAGTATATATATATATATATATATATATATATATATATATATATATATATAGATATATATATATATATATATATATATATATATATATATATATATATATATATATATATATATATATATATTTTCGATGCCGAGAATGAACACAGGTTACTTTTTATACTGAAAAATGGGATTGATTTATATAAAGGTTATCCCAGAAAGTGGATAGGTTCTGTTTTTTGTAATGTCATTTTCGTCATTTTGGTCGTTTTGGTCATTTTGGTCAATTTATTCATTTTCGTCATTTTCATCATTTTTGTAGTTTACAGATGATACACAAGACTTGATATAGGCTACTACTTTTTATCCTAAAAATAAAACTAGAAAGAGTTGAAATAGGGGATGAAAGTTTGTATGGGAGACCAATCATTTCTCAAGTTTATAGATACCTATAAAAATTCATCATCTATAAAATTTGCGATAATAAGTCGATCTGTCTACCTGTTAAGCTTTCATGGAAAAAATTCTGAAGTAGTGGATCGGTTTTGCAGTAATTTTGTACATACGTAGTTTTAATACCGAAAATGCTCATATTTTCAATTTTCCCGGGGCAAATAGCACTAACATACAAAATGTATAATACTACAGTGTGTAACCTGTATTAATGCTTGCTTTTTAAACTAGAGGCACGCACATGGGTTTGACCTGCGGCTTAGCCGCAGGGTAACCTCTAGTAATCTATAAGTTTAGGTTTAGTTATATATAGGTTATATTATACTTATATTTAATAGAAAATAATTGACCTCCACGGTACTAATAAATAGACTAATATCCTAAGTAAACCTGCAGTATGACAATATGTTCACCTTTCAACTTTTTGGTATATCTAAGATATATTTTTACATATATAATTATTATCTATGCGCCAAAGCGGGGATTACCGCAAGACAGAATTAAAATAATAACTTTGTAAGTTTTAACTCGACTGTAGTTTTGCTTTTGTAATTCAGTGTTTATTTATTGTTTACGAAAATGTGGAATTGTAGGGTGAGCCCAAAAGGACCTTGTCTTTCAGCAACATTTTATGAGCAATAAAACGTAATGGTTCTTACAACACCGACTTATGTAGACTCAATTTTAGAACATTTTTGTAGGTCAAATACAGCCAATGAGTCAATAGGGAGGGCCTTTAATGCTTCATCATACTTTTCCAATTAAAATTAATTGAATGTTATTAAGTACTCATTGAGTCATATAAGTATGACATAAATTACATAATAATAAATATATAAATAATTTTGTAAATTATGTCTTCTTGAGAGCCCTGTAAATGAATACATAAAGTACCTATATATAATATTGTTCGTTATACATCTTAGGCTATTGTTTATTTCTTTATATCGAATTATTTGCTTTATATATATGCGTTTCATCCCCGGCGATGAGCGGGCTGACGAGTCAGCCAAGTTAGCGGCACATAACGGTATGAGGATCATATCACTGGATACTTGGGTATAGCGGCATACACTTCAATACATAGTATTATATAGGCTACCATAGCAAACGTTACAAAGTTAAAGTGTGTGCATATTATAAGTCACGGCTGACGGACGCGGTTCAGGAGAGGGGCTTACAACGTATCTGTATAAGGAAAGTTCATTGAAGTGTTCACATTATAAGTCGAAGTAGCGGACGTCACCTTGAGCGTTCGGTCGTCCTAAAGCAATCTGGAGAGTGTGTTACGGTTCTGGTGTGCACATTGTTCGGACGCATCCCGTAATGTGTGGGCACCTTTATTCTTGCCTTACGCGGCAAATGCCTATAGTATTGTTCAGTTCGGTTTTAACATAACAGTTCATTAAACACTAAGGCTTCATGGTTCAATCCTTATCCCCTGACTTAAAGAATTTTTTTTGGGTAGACACGTAACAATAAATTGTCATCTCATTTTAAAAGTATTTATTAAAAGTTAATAAAACACAATTTCATGTTTGCACAGCCTATGGGTAATGGCATGTTTAACAATATACCATGTCATAAAAAATATACAAAGTGTTAACTAGCTTCAGTAAAGTTTTTATCATTTTATATCCCTTCTTTCAAAAAGTGTCTAGACAAGTATCGTCTCAAATTGTCAGTTTAATAGAGACTTTGCGGAATTATTACCAAGAAACATCGATAATAAAATTATAGGTACAGTGTCGCCACGTGTCTACGACGGCATCTAATATAAAATTATGATAATATGAAAGCTCTAAGTACACCATTTTTGCCTATGACACCTTGTTACAACACATTTAATAACCATTGAGATATAGACGTTTATATGATCTAAGTTAATAACGTATGATAAACTGATCGTAGTTTAGTACGCGCGAATTTGGACTTTGAATTATAATAGAAACAACTGATAACATCTTTATGAGTATGACATAATAATAAATAAGAATATATCGTCGGCTTCAGTGCAATCCTTGTAACTACATTTTTTTACATTATTATTCGTCAAAATTGTGACAGGTAAATATATCTAGGCCTAGGTAATATTATGTATGAGGAAATTAATGAAAGTAGATGACGCGAAAGTTGTTTTTCAGGATCGTCGCATGTGGAAATCTATAGTCTTTGCCTACCCCCATAACGAATAGGCGTGATAATAATAATAATAATAATAATCGGCAGACAAACACACACATTGTATATCCCCAAATTAAGCAAGTTACGCTTGTGTTATGGGTAATATACAACGGACTACTCTGGGGCCGATCCCATACACCCAGACCATAGTAAATAACGGAGAAAATACGTTTCCGAAATTTACTATACCAGGAATCGAACCCGGAACCTTTGCGTTGCAGTGAGGTACGCCGCAAAGGCTTAGCCCGCTCAACCACAGAGGCCGTCGAGAGGATAATAGGTATGCATGCATATAGGTGATGTGTAGGTAACAATATAGATGAAAAAAAGACTGTGGTAAGTAAATGTAGTGGTCCTGCACTGGCGCCGACTATATATTTTTTATTTAACTAGAGTTTGCCCCGCGTGGCAATATCTAGGCATTTTATTTTAATTACCCAAAAACAAACATACATGTAAAGCTTTAAAATTTCTTATAAATATGTTTATCATGTATTTGCAAAAATCTAAAATATTATAAAATTCTACACATGCCGTGTCTGTACATTGAAGCTATTTAAAAAAGAATGTGGAATAGACTATATAAACGATGGAAAATACGATGCATTTTGTTTTAGATTATTCGTTTTTCTGTTTCTCGGTTTGTTTGCTATGCACGTAAAAACTACTGGGTCGATTTTGATACGATTTACGCTGATCGACAGCAAATTCCTAGATTTAAAATCTGGTATAACTTTCATCTCGGGAATCCCGCGGGAATTTTTCTGGGAATGATTTAAAATGGCCAATTCGAAAAAAAAAACGAATTCCAATGCTATTTTTTGGCTCATCGATAGAAAATTTTGTCTAATAAAATATGTAATATTTTTATCCCGGGAAACCCGTGAGAATTTTCCTGGGAGCGATTTTTAATTTTGCACGTGCATAAAAATTTGCTTATTCCGACACAGTTTTAATCTTACATTCTTTTTTAATTGCTGCGGTACTTAGCGTCCCAGGAATCCCTCGGGAATTTCAAGTCAAGCGTGGACGAAGTCGTGGGCATATCTTAGTATTTCATATACATGTTATACGCAGAAATACCTATATATATTTGTTATTAATAGTTTACTTACAAACAAAATATACATTTTAAACTAATACATTAAAGAAAACAACCTAAATAAAACTAATTTGCAATAAGCAGCAGCGCATTTGTATATAGCAATTTTGGTGTTACAAATGTCCATAGGCGATGGTAACCGCTTTCCATCAAGTGGGCCGTCTGCCTGTATGCTGCTCTCCTCCAATAAAAAAAAATAAGCTTTTTTAAAAAGGTTTTCAAATACAAGCTTTTGAGATCCTGTATATCATGTAGCAGCCAAATGCTAGCCAAGACAAGTAAAAAGTTGCCCAAACACGACGGGACTATCTTGTTTAGTAGAGGAGTTCCTATGGCCACCTTCCGACTAGATCATCAGATCAGCTCCATGATACCATATTATTGCATTGTCACGCGATATACATATGTGTGCAAAATTTCAGCTCAATCGGAAACCGGAAAGTAGGTCTTTAACTTGCAAGATTCCACCCGAACTTACATACATACATAGGTACACCCAATGCAAGTTAAATAAAAGCTAGTAAAAATAAGTGTTACTATACCTACTCGTAGTAATTGGCCAAGCTATATTTAGTAATTGACCGTTTATAACAAAAATTGCTGTGTTAAACTGAATTACGTATACCGTTTCTATGTTATTTTACAACATATTCCCTTACCTTAGCATTGACAGAAAATGTACATTATTTATCTTCTAAGTATTAGTAATTCAAATGAATGAATAGCAAGATAAAAGATACCTCATTTATCGGAGAAGAGTTATGAGCACGACACCTAGGTCGTTTTAATATTGGTAGAAATCCAGATTCGACGGTTAAGCTACCTGAGATTGGCAATTACGGGTTTCTATCTTACAGTCCATTCTTTTATCTTACGGTTGATAGAAATTTAACATTACTTACATACCTACATACATGCATATTGTCACGCCTGTTTGTCGTTGGAATAGGTAGAGACGATGGATCTCCACCAAACATACTTTTCGCTTCATATTTTCATTAATCTCTTCGACTGTACACGCTTGTTTAAAGTTCTTGATATCGGACATTTCTTCAAAATTCAATTTCATCATGGTGAGTATGTCGCGGTCTACTTTTTCACGGTTGCTGTCATATGTTTTGTCATTCTGTTTATTATTTGACATTACTTATTTAAAAAAAAAAAACAATAAATGTCGCACTCCTGGGTACGGGCTTCCCATTTTTTATAGGGAAATGGACAGTATAGGTACCCACCACGCTTGGTCAAGTCTAATTAGCGGGTTTGACATATCTATTATTTCGATGTGCGTGTCACAATATGCACATTAGTGCATGTTTTTCAGTCCGGATTCGTACCCGCGTCCTTTAAGATGGGGGCGCGAGTCAACTAACCACTAAGCTCCGATGGCTTACTTGTATGGAATGTATGTCAAATAAGATAAAGGTTACGCCTAGTTTTGGACGTGAATACGTAGGATACACCAAAGTTCAATTACCTAACTCGATTCGATTCGTCGGTTAGCGGACGACTAGTAAGATCCATATTATTTTATTCAAAATATGAAGAAGTCTTAATATTAAAAAAAAATTGTAGTCTCATTTTTATATTGATACTAGCGGCCCCGGCAGACGTTGTCCTGCTCTGAGAAAATAAAATCTAGGACCCGATCCCAGCGCCACCTACCGGTTCCAATTGTGGATTTAAAACACCCGGAAACCCACTCAAACACACAAAAACAAAATCTCTCCAGGTGATTAGAAGGATTCTAGAACCCGACCTCAGCGCCACCTACCGGTTCTAATTGTGAATCTAAACCATCCCGGAACCCACTTAAACATACAAAAACAAAATCACCAAAATCGGTCCAAGTGATTAGGAGGATTCTAGAACCCGATTTCAGCGCCACCTACCGGTTCCAACGGCATGAAAAGTATCCTATGTCCGTCTCCTGGTTCTAAGCTACCTCCCCACCAATTTTCAGCCAAATCGGTAAAGCCGTTCTTGAGTTATAAATAGTGTAACTAACACGACTTTCTTTTATATATATATATATATATATATATATATATATATATATATATATATATATATATATATATATATATATATATATATATATATATAATACATAACATAAAACACATTAAGATTTTTTATATCTTGAATAAATGAACTGGATGCCGATGATTGGGTGGTGTGCCAACAATGGGGTTATATACATTATAGGTTAGGTTACCCTATCTACATTATTTTGACCAAAAAATCGAGACCTACGTTGCTAGCTGAAATAAACTGAGTTTAATATATAAAAATCTTTTGCACACGTTTCATACACGTAAGTTTAAACGTAAAAAGTGTTTATGTATTGTATTCAAATCAGCCTGTCTTAGAGGTTAAAGGTTTGATTAATATTAGAAATATTCATAAAACTTTTTGGTTGCTACGAAAATAAATTCATAATGTGATGGAATACAGTATAATTGATATACTAGAAAATATTATTTAATTTATAAGATAAAATGTGGCATATGTTCGTAGTGAGCATTGGACGTTTATATGATCTAAGGTAGTGAGTTAGGAACATAGAATTTTATTTTAATGTTGATAATGATTTATTTCCTTTAACTATTGTATTTTGCACGTTTTTCAGAATTAGGCAAATATATTTTGATTGTAAAATTATTAATAAGTCGTTGCGAAATTCTGTTCCATCTGTCGCTTAAAGTTTAGACATTTACGTACATTAATGCCGATTTTATTGAAGTAATCTATAATCACTCTAATAAAAGGTTTTAGTAATAAGCGAGTTAATCTACCAATTATTATTGTCCATATGGTCTGCTCGTGTCTTTACTACTGTACTGTGTCTGTACTTTTGACTGCAAGTTTAATATTACAAATCTGTGATCAAAATTTTTGGATTAGCAATGTAACCCTTGAAGAGCTTTAAACTCTTACTCCATTATTCATAATAGCTATACGAGGTTTACAGTTTAAAAAGTGTTTACTTTACATAATCGCATTCTTAATGCGAGTCCAAAAACCCCCCTTTATACCACACATTTCGTCACACAACTTATAAAATACTAGCTGCGCCCGCGGTTTCACCCGCGTGGTGATGGAAAATCGTTATATTTTGGATAATTCATATTATATCTTTATAAGTTTTGTGTTATTCTGATATGTAAGCTAAGCTGTGTGTGTAAGTATTGTAAAGTTTTGTCAAAATCCATTCAGTAGTTTTTGCGTGAAAGAGTAACAAACATACATTCTTACAAACTTTCGCGTTTATAACATTAGTAGGATTTGATTCGTAGATTTTAGTACCATACTTAAACCTTAAACCTAAGTTTTGACGGTTATTTTGTATGATTTCGATTTTTTAAGGGTTTCACCATTTCAAAATCACAGATTGGTTGTTAAGGCATCAACGTCGTTACCAGTTGTGAGTTTGTGAGCAGTCGCGAAAACTTAAGAAAGTGCTTACTAAACAAATAAGTATTTATTCCGAACACCTTTTGTTTGAAAATCCATTAAGCTATTGAAATTACCTTGGTTCGAGTTCTAATGAATTTCCTGAATAAACCTTGTTTTCCTATTTTTTTCTCGTAGGTCGATTTATTTGCTTTTTGTTAAATAACAATAACATTATTGATTTAACGACTACCTTATCTTAGTCACAACGAAATTAACATTTCAATATTTTGAGTTATTAGTTAGGCATTGAAAGAAGTTTTTAAAATGAACAATTCATCCGACAAATAGCCAATAAGTATAAAACTAAAATTTATTGTCTTCTATTCCGTATCGAGTCCCTTAAGACCTATTTTAGCCTTTATTTAGCCTAGCACTAATCAACTTATTTAGCCAGCAGCCTTGCCAAGCGACTTTAGCACTAAATAAGAGATAATACTATATATTATCTATTATTAAAGACCTTATTTTTTACTCTCTAAGAATTCATACATACGAGTAAGTACATAAAATTTGCATCTCTGATTTGATTCTCTCGTTCGGAATATGTGTTTTTTTAAGAATAATAAGAATTTGAGTAGATATAAGCGCATATACTTTCTACTGTTTGCCTGCTGAATGCTTGTCCGAGGTGGATTGGCGCGTTTCATAAAATTATAAATTCGATATATAGATTTATTCCCCGTGTTTCCTTCATAGTTATGACTTCACAACGTGATTGTAGACAAATGTGACATGAATAAACTAGAGTAAAATCGTTAAGCTGGCGTCAGTGGGTCTAGCTTATCGACAATGACAACAAATATTGCTATAATTGTATAGTGTATCATTTGTTCACAGCGAAGGATAACACCGTGAGTTGAAACCCGTCATTCCACCTTTGGCAATGTATATCAGTATCGTGGTGGGAATTTATTCTGTTCTTCTATGAGCTATTCTATAGGTAAGTATAACACAAGAAGCCCTTGTTTAACTTTTAACTATGAAGTGGAAAATTCTAAATTAATTCAAGATAAAAACACTTATATATTTTTTTGTTAGGATAAAATCAGTTTCATGCATTTTTACAGTTAAGGTGATTTTTCAATTAAAAGTTTTTTAAAGGTCGGTAGCCAAATGACAAACACATATTCATTATTTTACGGAACCTTTCATTGTGTCTGGAGTGTCGCACATTTAGCCGATTTTACGGGCATATCTAATACTAAGATATGAACGCGACTTCGTCCACGTTTGACTTGAAATACCCACAGCATTCCCGGGATACAAAATACTGCAGCATTTGATAAATAATGTAAGCCATAGTTTTAGTGTCGGAATAAGTTATTTTTACGCACCCTAACAACTACAAACCGCTTCCGGGAAAAATACCGCGGGATTCCTGGGATAAAAAATAACACAAAATTTATAAAATTTACATTAAATTTGCTATGATCAGTAAAAAAATTACATTGGAATTTTTTAACCTGGCCATTAGATATCATTTAAACAGAAAATTTTCCACAGGATTCTCAGAATAAAAAGATTTTAAGTCTAAGAATTTGCTGTCGATCAGCGAAAACCGCATCGAAATCGGCCCAGTAGTTTTTACGTGAATCCCGAACAAACAGACAAATCGACAAAAAGACAAGAAATCTACAAATATTACATCGTGTTCTCCATCGTTTATATAATCTATTCCAGTTGTTTCTTTTAAAATAGCTTCAATGTACATACACGACGTGTTTAGAATTTTATAATATTGTAGACTGGAGTTTACCCCACAGCTATAAAACCCTGGTGTTTTTAAGCCCTAGTAAGTAGGACTCTTTTACTTACATTAAAACTTAATTAAGTTTTTATATATCGTTAGCAAAGCCGCGGACAAAAGCTAGTATATATAAACACATATACTACAAAAGCTAGTATATACATACATATATATAGTATATAAACCTTCGTCATAAAATTATATAACTGATGATCAAAACCGCTTAAAAGTCCATTGCTTGGGTTAGGAGTTAGCGGGTGGGTATACAGACAGACGCAGAAAGTGACTTTGTTTTATACTATGTAAAGGTATGGCAACATTACTGATTTAAAAATATACGTATAGACCTAAATTATTCAAGTAACATCCATCTAAAAATATTTAAACCTAAAAGATGTACCGGTAATGCTATGCTCATTGTTTAAATTTTAGTTTTAATTTGTTGCAAAAATTTTCAGTTATTTAAGTCATAATTGACACATTAAAAGGCAATAGTATTATTTTGCTATGCTGCATTCTAGTGTAGTGATTATGCTGACTGCCACAATAATTTTGTACCTAAAGCATTTTACTTGTAACTCCGAAATGTGTATATTACAGGAGAAATAATTATTAATAGGTAGGTACCTAATTTTGAGACAACCTGCAAGTTTTAGGTATTGTAAAATTAAACTATGAAATAGTTTTTAAAACAGTTGGAAACAAAACAAAACTCTCTTTGAAACACGATATGATTTTTTATAAACTCCATCATCCACGGCAGCCATCATGTCCATGACATAACAGACAAACTGCAGGAGAGCCACGGCATCTACTCTGGTACAGCCACGTTTTACATAAACATACTAATTATGAGAGCAATAAAGGTTTAGACTAGAAATGCCGCCTCCGCCGTATGCAAGCAGACGAGGTAGGGTCAAGAAATGCTAACTGAATTTTGTGAGTGATAATATATATGTAACAATGATTTCCTGATAAGGGACGCCGAAGATAGCACGAAGTGAAGAAGAAAAAGTAGGAAAACTGAAGAAGAGCATCTGAACACTAAAATCGATTCCCTGCCTATATATAAGTTTTATATATTATTATTTCACATATATTTATTTACATTCTTTTTTATGTTTTTTTAATACATATATATATAAAAAATAAATACATATTAAAAAAATATAAAAAGATGACGTCCGTCGGCAGCGGGGCCTAGGGTCCAAGCTACCGGTGGTTAAGGCTCCAGAGACAGGAACTTCCTCACAATGCGTGCCGTGCTCAGGAGAACCGCCTTCTGCATCTGGCCCTTCACCCATTTACCGAGCGAGAGCCTCTCTAGGTGTCGGTCGAGGCTCTTCGCTATTAGACCGTTAACAGACACCACTATCGGTACGATGATCGTTGAGTCCATATGCCACATGGCCGTAATCTCGTGCGCGAGGTCAAGGTATTTCGTTAATTTGTCAGTTTCAGCTTTTACGAGATTACAGTCATGTGGGATACTTATATCAACAAGTATCGTACGTCTCGCAGATCGATCTATTATCACAATGTCAGGCTTATTGGCAACAATAGTCCTGTCTGTGATAATAGATCGATCCCAGTAGAGCGTGATATGACCATTTTCGAGAACTGGCTCAGGGGCATATTTATAATAAGGTACCTCATTCGCTATCAGACCGTATCGAAGAGCAAGTTGCTGATGGATGATCCTGGCTACTAGGTTGTGCCTATGCAAGTACTCGGAGTTAGCAAGACGAGAACAACAGGAAGTAACATGCCTGATGGATTCGCCCGGGCGATGACACGCCCGGCATACGTCGAGCGTGCCGTCCTTCAGGATGTACTTCCTGTAGTTGTTCGTCTTGATAACCTCGTCCATAATTGCACAGACAAACCCTTCGGTTTCCCCAAAGAGGTCACCGAAACGTAGCCAGTTCACCGACGCCGGCAAGTCTATGTCGGGCCCATATAACGCCTGGTAAAACCTGCCGTGCAGCTCCTTGCTCTTCCATATGTCCATTCGCTCGGAGGTACTCAATACCGTAGGTCTGAGCCAGTTCTCTTTTGCAAGAGAGAGCGGGGTGAATCCCTTGTCTACTGACACCATATCTCGATGCATACTTTCGTCAGTTTTCAGGAAGTATTCTCGTAGATTATACACCTCACGGTTGTGTAAGTCTTTAGCGTTTAGAAATCCCCGGCCACCACACTTCCGTGGGATGTACAATCTCATCACAGATGATCGTGGATGGTGCATCCGATATGTTGTCAGTATACAACGGACCCTACGGTCCAGGGCGTCTAGCTCTGTTTGAGTCCACCTTAGTATACCAAAGGAGTAAGCTAAAGAGGGCATGACCCAACTGTTAAAAGCACGAATCTTGTTACCACCTGAGAGAAGGCAATTTAATACTTTCTTCAGGCGGCTAAAGAATCGCACTGTTACCAGCTGTTTCATATCCTCGTCAACTATACCCAATGACTGTGATATACCAAGGTACTTGTAGGTCTCATCCTCGGAAAGGGTTTTAAAGTACATACCCTCGGATAGCTCCAGTCCGTTAGAATTTATAATTCTCCCCCGCTGTACATACATAACCGCACACTTATCCACACCAAATTCCATTCCTATAGAGCTGCTAAACGTTTTAGTTAGGTTTAGCAGCTCTAGTAGGTCATGTTTTTTCGATGCGAACAGTTTGAGGTCATCCATATACAGCAGGTGAGATATGGCTTCACTCGTTCTACGAAGATGAAAGCCTAGCTTTGAATCCTCCAGCAAATAGCTTAAAGGATTCAAAGCCAGGCAAAACCACAATGGACTCAGGCTATCACCCTGGAAGATCCCTCGCTCTACCTTTATAAGTCCGTCCGAAATAGGTAAGCTACCACCGCCGGGCATGCAGAGTCTAGTGACCCATTGCCCCATACATGCGCCAAGGAAGGTACGTAGAGTTACATCAATTTTATATAGCTCCAGTACCCTCATTAGCCATGTATGCGGCACTGAGTCATATGCCTTTTTATAATCTACCCAGGCGGTGCAGAGGTTTTTCCTATTTCGGCGGGCTTGTTGATTAATGGTCATATCTATGAGGAGGAGTTCTTTAGTACCACGGGACCCAGGCCTACAACCATTTTGAGTATATGCCAGAAGTTTATTGTCAACTAAATGTTTTAATAATTTTGATCTCAAAATGGATGTAAGCAACTTGTAAATGGTGGGAAGACAAGTTATAGGTCTATAGTTTTTGGGTTCCGTGGTACTACCAGATTTATATAAAAGGTAAGTGACCCCTGTGGTCATAAAGGTTGGGATGTTGCATGTGCTTAAGGCTTCCTGGAATTGTGTAGCTAAACAGGGATGCGAGACTATTATTATTATTATGTATAGTGGCCTCTCCTAAGTTTAATTTGTTTCCTATATCTCTACACCACTGTGTGGCGACATACTGAATATATGTACATATTATAGAAGGTATATGTCCGTAGGTTTATAATAACTTAATGTAATCATGAACCTGAAGAAATTCAGTATGTTGATCAAAAACCTAGACTGCTTAATTTGATGGTAAAGCGTAAGAACGTATAAACTAGATAGATACGTCGATAAAATGTGACCCTTCCCTTGCTTTGTTGATGTTATAGGAGACTTCTAATTTCAAGTTTAAGAAGGGCTTGATGGAGCGGTCGAAGTTCGCCTCAAGCAATAAAATTGAATTAAATCAAAGCGCGTGCCGTGCCCCGGCAGCGGTCTGGGAATGTTAGAACCTAATCAGTTGACAAGTAGATAAAGTTTGAAACTTTTAACTTGAAAGTAGAAGGCTTTTCTAACACCGACTAACCTAATTTATTAATTATCGTTGTTACAATATTCGGCTAACATTTTACGTGAAGCTATTATAAATAAATCATGTTTGTTTACCGTGTTTTTTTATTTGTTTAAAGAAATAGCAACTAACATTGATATCTATACATATAATAGAATTTCAATTTTTTTGTTTCTCTGTTGTTTGTACGGGCTAATCTCCGAAATGACTGGACCGATTTAAATGAATTTTTTTATGGTGGTAGCTTATATCCCTGGCCAAGATACTTTTGATCCCGAAAAATTAAAGAGTGCCCGTGGGATAGTTAAAAACTTTAATTACTTAAATAGCTTATTATACAACTTATGAACCTAATGAAGTATTGATATTGCCGGTATCATTATCATACAATAAAACAATTTGTACATTAAAAATAAATTAGGCTATATATCATCACGCTAAGACCAATAGGAGCGGAGCACCAATGAAGAATGTTTTAGAATCGGGAGGGTTTTTTTAACTTACTTTTTTTTAACTATTCCACGCGGACGAAGTCGCGGGCAGAAGCTAGACTATCATAAAACTAGTTAGTCTTAGAAAATGCAATGCTTTAATCAAATGACTACATAATTTCAGGTTTATGATAATATTAATTTATAATTTTGTCTTCTTTCCGTTCTTTTAAAAAAAGCCTAGGTTTTGATCAAAAATATAATTTTATCATAAACCTGAAATTTCATTTATAGAGGTCAATAGTTTCTAGGAAAAATAACTGTGACACAAAGACAGACGGACATGACGCTTTGATAAGGGCCCAGTTTTTGCTAAAATGGCCAAGGAACCCTAAACCTTAATTGACAAGTTTAACAAGGCTACCGCCCTGAAGAGGGTACTGATAAATGTTTCAGTATTCAGACTATTACCAAAAAGTTTCTTTGAACTATTTACTTATTAACTTTAGTACCTAATGGCTCCCCAAAAACATTTTGAACTAAGTGAAAAATATGTACCTATTTGTTAAGTATTTAAGATAGACAAACTGGCCAGTGCAGGTCGGAACACAAACAGGTTCGATAGAAACGAAACAAACTAGTGATCGAAAATTATTTACTACTATAGTTTACCTTGCGGCTGCGCAGCGGGTCAAGCTCATCAGGATGACCGAATTGACCGAAATAACCAAAATGACAAAAAGGCAAATCACAAAAAAACAAAACCCAACCTACTTTCTGGGATAACCTTTACATAAATCTATCCCATTATCCGGGTTGAAAAATACTCCCTGTTCACCCTCGATATTAAAATTACATATACACCAAATTTCAGCCAAATCGGTGGAATAATTATTCCATAAAAGCATAACAAACAGAGAGACAAACATATTTTTATCTTAAAAACTCCCATTTTTCCGGATAAAAAGTATCCTATCTTCATCCTTGGCATCGAAAATATATACTTAGTCTGGCCATAAATACTGTTACAATTAAAAAGAAACAAAATATTACATTTGAATTTGGAATCTCTCATTAAAAATGATTGTTCATTGTGTGTTCTCATTTTGGCACCAATACATTGTACAACATTTTGCGATATTAAAATGGAGTGGAGCGATAAAGAGAACCGAATCGCTGTGATTGCATTACATAAAGTATGTATGGACCCAAATGACATTTTTAAAACTCTCCATACGCTTGGTATTAGTCAAATGTTTGTGTACCGGGCTATTAATAGGTACAATGAGACTTCCTCTGTTTATAAAAGAAAAATATCTGGCCGTCCACATAGTGTTCGTACGAAAAAGTTGGTCGAAGCAGTAATTAAGGGAAAGAATTCGAAGAAATCCTGTTCGAAAACAAAAGATTTTATCTCGGGAGATGAAGATATCACCTAGAAACATGTCGCGTATTTTAAAAGATGACTTAGGACTTGCAGTCTATGAGAGACGTACTGGTCATTTCTTAACTCATAATTTAAAATAGAATAGGGTGGTAAAATCGAAACAACTGCTGAAGCGGTACGCAAAGGGAGGTCACAGAAAATGTTTACAATTGAGCAACATTTTAACAAACAAAATGACCGTATTTATGCTCAAAGCTCTAAGGAAGCTTCTCAGGAAGCTTCTCAATCAGTCGACAGAGTGTAACGTGGGCATTATCCGACTTCAGTGATGGTTTGGTGGGGTGTTAGCTATGAAGGAGTGACTGAGCCATATTTTTGTGAAAAAGGTATCAAAACATCGGCACAAGTGTATCAAGATACCATTTTTGAAAAGTAGTTAAGCCCCTTAACAACACCATGTTCAATAACCAAGAATGGTCCTTCCAGCAAGACTCAGCGCCGGGTCATAAAGCTCGGTCCACGCAGTTTTGGTTGGAAACGAACGTTTCGGACTTTATCAGAGCTGAAGACTGGCCGTCGTCTAGTCCCGATCTTAATCCGCTGGATTATGATTTATTATCAGTTTTAGAGAGTACGGCTTGCTCGAAACGCCATGATAATTTGGAGTCCCTAAAACAATCCATACGATTGGCAGTGAAGAATTTTCCCATGGAAAGAGTGCGTGCTTCTATTGATAACTGCCTCAACGTTTAAAGGACTGTATTGCAGCCAATGGAGACCACTTCAAATAAGCTTTTTATATTTAAATTGTTTCATATTTATGTATTAAACTAAAACACTGTAAAACTTATAAATGTTATTTGCAATAGAAAAAAAATATTTCTTTGTTACAATATTTATGGCAAGACTAGGTATATACTAAGTTTCAGCCAAATATCTCCAGACATTTTTCCGTGAAAGTGTAACAGACAGACAGACTTTCCCATTTATAATATGAATACGGATTACAAAAAGCTTATCTTTATAACAGACTATTTTTGATTTGAAAATGTTTCTACCCCCTCAATTAAAAAAAATGTCTCGCCATAGTAGAAAAGATAACAAGAGGACGGGACGACGATTTAAATCATGACACGTAGTTATTTATAATGATAATTGCGGGGATTGCGCCTTATAGCAAGAATTATGTACATTTTGTCTCTTTTAATCATACCAGATAGTAAAGGAAAAAAAACACGGAAAATACCTGTTATCATTGCTTTGATTCTAGATGATGTTGTTATTAAACTAGTGAGTTCATTCAATCATCAGGGTCCTTTGCATGTGGCTATAGCAATAAGGTACATTTTGGTTTTCTATAGCTCGTGATAATTGTGTGATCAGTATTTCATAAATTACAATTAATTACAGGGATTTCCAGATGATATTTGATTTATAATAATAAATGTAATAGTATAAATTCTTGGTAGCCTATATATGCACTTGTCTGTTATAGAATTTGTTTTTATTACATTGTTTTGTTGTATGATTCTTATACAGTTTTTAAGCATTGAAAGGATTTCTTATTCGCTCACTGCGGTGCTGCGATTCCGCTGTGACACCTCGGCAGGAATATACTATATTAGTGACTATCTCAAGAACTGCTTAGGCTAGAGACATAAAATTTGGCACACATGTAGGCTTGTGTATCTACCTACATTTTCGAAAATATGTTTTTTTTATGTTGAAACGGGATTCCGAAATAAAAAACTGAATTTTAAAAGTTCTTTTTACAAATATTTAACATGTTTTTATTTTATTAGGCTTCTAAGTTAAAACTAAAAACATGAAAGACATGATTGTGTATCTGGATTTTGATAGTCAAAATTTGTTTAAATGTCAATTGTTTCCACCTGATCTGCGAGTGGGAAAAGATAATTAATAGTACTTAATACAATTTTGATTAAATACTATAGTAGTAAAAAACAAATATTCGCTAACTTCTAAACCACGCAACGGACTTTGAAGACGTCTGTATATATGTATAATGTTTATACTGGTGTAAAGATAAATGTTATAAATACCACCCTGATTTATTAAAACACCACCCTACTAGTTCCCACCAAAAACTCCGTGTACGTACTTTCATAAATATTTGATTAGGCAATCACTTAGGTAATATCAGTCTGGGAAAACATGATTTTTGTATCGACATTATGTAGAGGTAGTGGTTTTTACATCAAATTGTATTATGAGACTAATTATATTTCCATATTAACAAGTAGCAACTGTAGCTGGAAATCGTTGATATGTCTTTATGGGTACCTATCAAATGAAAATAAATCATGGAAGAAACGTTATAGGAGTCATAATTGCATAGGTATTATAAACTGGCTAAATGCTTGGCAGTCAACACAACGAAGATTTCTGTAAAGATGACAAACGTTCCCTGTTTTCGTTATTTGGCTACGGGACCATAAAACAATATTTAATTGAAAAAGTCCCATATCTCAAAAACTACTCAAAGGAGCTTGTTCAAAACAATTTTCGTTGAAAGCTGAAATTTTTAAGCTAATACAACTTAGATTTTGGAAGAATTTTCCACGTCACACTTTAAAAGGTAGAGGAGAATTCTTGTTCTTAGGGTACAGGAGTAACAAGTATTTTTTAGGAAGGAAAACGTCACAAGAATAATGCGATACTACGCCAATGTAATCTTTAATTATCTGTTTTAACTCTGATCTCGTGTTGAAATAATAGGTAATTGTATAGAGTAAAGGAGCCGCTCATGGCGCGCCTTATTTTACTACCGCGCCCGGCGTCGGCCGTAGTAACACTGGTGTAGGGTCTTTGAAAGCGCTGCCGCCGCGAGCGCTACGTTCTTTTTGGAGGTACCGCGAGCGAGCGAGTAGAGCGCCTGCACTATATATAGGTAAAGCCAGCACTGAACACAGCTACAAGTATAGTTCATTTAAAATCAAAACTAGGTATACTTCATGAAAATAAAATTGCACAATGCGTAGCAAACCTTGATTGTTAGTAACCCTGTGCGTTAATTTATCATGAACGGGCTATGGCTACGTTCCATTAGGGACTCACAACGACCGCGATTTTTACCGTTCCACTTGCTTGCCGGCGTTATAATTATAAACCCAAGTGGAACGGCTATTCGACCCACCTCTTGACATGGGTCGTTGTGAGCGTTGTGTGATCGAAAATGAATACGTCATTAGTGAGATTTTCGCCACGACCACAACGACCGCGGTCGCCTTGTGGAACGGTTAACTGAGCATTTTGGGCATTCTGAGCTACTAATGGAACTGTACCTGTACCTGGGCAACCTGTACATCATTTCTTTTTAGTCAAACAAATATTGGCTAATTTGTGATAAAAAGGTATAATACATTTACTAAGGGACACATTTTCGAGAAAGTGTGAAAAGTACTAGACATGAGAATGTAGAACAAGTTCTTGTTTCTTTTTCTAGAGTTCTTGCCATGTTCACGAGACGTTCTAGTGAGTATGTGGCAAGCACTTAAAATCGTTTGAATACGAGAAAAAATTTATTTTAAACAAAACCTAATACACGTAGGTAAGTACACTGTTAATAGCTGTTACTCAAATGCACTTTGCTGAGTAAGGCAATCTGCTTTAAATGCAAATTTATTGTAATTCAATAACATTTGTTTAAGAGAATCAAACGCTTGTAGTGTTATTACATTACCAGTGTCGGTTTATGGAGTAGTTATATTAGTTGGCTATATTAATAAAAGGTATCTTTTCTGTTTTCTAACCTACTTCATCGTAATGAATAAAATCGGCAAAGTGCGTATGTGTTCACGCATTGTGAAGTCCTGTAGCACTAACAAATATTCACTGTATTTGTAATTTGGCTACGCAGCTGTAAAAAGCTTTTAATCGAAAATATACCATATCTTTAAAACTATATTGGTTAAAAAATATTGCTTTTAGAATTTTGAATGCGAATTTTCCATAATATTCTACGACAACGTTCAAAAGGTATGGGAAACACAATTTTTATGATTTTAGAAGCAATTAATATGCTATCTAGTGACTTAAATAAAAACGTCACTAAAAAAGATCGTTATGATTTTTTCAAGATTTCTAGTCGGGTTCTAGGATCCTCCAAATCTCCGGGACCGATTTTGATAAACAAAATTTGTGTGTCTGAGTGGGTCCCCAGATAGTTTAGATTCACAATTGGAATCGGTAGGTGGCACTGTGATCGATTTCTAGGAGCCTCCAAATCTCTTGGACTGATTTTGATGATTTTGTTTTTCCTGTTTCAGTGGGTCCCCGGATGGTTTAGACTCACAATTGGAACCGGTAGGAGGCACTAGAATCAGGTCATAGATTTTTATTTTGTCCGAGCAGGACAATGTCTGCTGGCACCGCTGGTAATACATAAAGATAAACAATATCAGACCATAAACATTCTCGTTTTGGCAAAAGGTATGTATGGCATATCCGCTATTGTTGATCTAAAAGGCCCAGAAAGTGCTATATGATATGAAAAATAGAATATGTTTTGCCGTTGATTAACAACAAATTTCTATAGTTTCGATATAAAGGTTTACTCATAATGTTTTATTAAACGTCAGATCATAGGAATTGCAAAAATAAGCACATTATCTCAGAAACACCTGAGCGGTCGGTACATTATTAATATATTACCCGCTTCGATTCGATCCTATTTTATTAGAAGAAGTCGCAGATTCCTTGGCCAGTGAATTATCCCGTCTGGTAGTTTAATGACTAATAATATAAATATTTGTAGATATACCGAGAAGGAATACAATTACAAAATAATAAAGAAAACAGCACATGTGGGTTTATTCTTTCAATGTTGCCAAATATAACAAAATTAATCAATGGAAATAAATTAATTTACGAAAATAGAATACGGAATTAATTTTATCAAGTTTATGCATGTTTACTAATAAATGAATTAAGAAGTCAGTTTGTTTTCACGATTTTGCTACATGACTTTGTTGCGCTTAATAATCTACATATTCATGTCAAACATACATATAATAAACTCAATAGAGTCCTAAAAATGACTGTGACATACACTGACAGACGGATAGACGGACGGACTGTGACACACACAGACGGACGAACATGGAATTTACATAAGGTTTTCTTTCCGTTTTTGCAAAAAAGAGCTACGAAACCCTAAAAAGATAAAGTAGAGCAATGTAATAACTTTACGAGTGTGTCTATACTTGCAGACCGATGGTATAATAATAGCCCAGAAACGTCCCATTGCCGGGCTCGGGCCTCACATTATAGGGCAATGGATAATATGGCCACCACGCTTGTCCAAAACGAATTGGCAGGTTTGACACATCGGTTATTTCGATGTGCAGGTTTCATCACGATGTTCTCCTTCACTGTTAGCACGTGATAATTGTAACAATATGGAAATTAGGTCAGAGAACTGTCTGTGCTTTCCGGCCAGGATTTGAACCCGCGTCCTTTGAGATTGGGACGTGTGCGCTAACCATTAAGTTACGACGGCTTTCTGAAGACGGATTGTGCTGTATAAAAACTTAAGTAATAATTAAATAAGTACGCATAAGTCTGATATTTTAATTGAGGTACACTCGTAGTTATGGGATACCTTTTATGTATTATGAATAGATCCGAACTTTTCAATTTTTATAAGTTAGACTGGATTTTTTTTTATAACCATCCAAAATTTACTTTATATCTCAAATAATAAATAAAAGTGTCACACATCTTACCCGATTATACCGCATCCTTTTAATTTAATAATTAGTGTTATTCAATTTTTTCAGTCATCAAGTGTATCTATACTTAACAAATACAAGGTCTTTGTAAAAAAAACTTGTCGGGTGTAAATTGCGGTGATCACTATTGTTTAATGTTAAGTAATTTAAAAAAACTAATTCAATATTGCACGACTAGCACCCATTGAATGCTAATTTGTTCAACAGTTGTCATAATTATTACAGAAAATTACAATTTTCCACTTACCTTACTGTTATTGAGTGAAATTTCATATAATAATCAACTGAAATCCTTAAAATCACATAATTAATAAGGGACAGTTTTATTGTGGTTGAAACAATAAAATATTTGACCACTGGCGAGGTAAACAGTTGTTTCAGTCTGTGAGATAGAGCTGTGCACGTGTGTTTCTTGCGACCACATCCCGCTTACTGCTGCCATCGGCTATACTGTTCCGTAATTCCATAATCGTCGCATTTGTGAGCTGACAACTTTTCCCACAACTGAGTTTTCAGGTGGAAAATTTTTGCGCAATTTACAGGTCTACGGGATCATCCTAAACTATTTATAATATATCTGTCGTAGATAGATCATGAGATTTCAAAGCAAGTAAGACCTGAATTCGGGACCCGTTACAATTTGGTTATTTTTTGTAAAGGTACTATATCTTTTAGGTGCTTAAAGGTGCACCCATTATTAACTCAAAAGATGTGGGTTTAAATCCCTAATAATGTTATAATACATAAAGTTATAATTGGGTCGAACACAAAAAGTTTTGCATTTCTACAGGAGAAGACTACAAATGTTACAACAATATGTTTATATGTTTTGATTTGCAAACATGGATTGCTATTTCTTTAATATACTAATATGAAAAGTTGTTTAATTTTTAGATGGTTCTATAATTAAAAAGTTTATTTTTTGTTATAGGATTATTTTTCAACGTTTACCAAACTGAGGTATTCAATATCCGGGCTGTCTACAATAGAAGATATTTTGTTTTAAACGAGAGCAATAAAACATATTTTATTTGTTAAAATACCTAAGACTGTCAAATCTAACACATCCATAACATGTCTTATAAAATAAAAAAAATATATGAACAAATAATGTACACATGGAATTTATGTAACTTGAATAGTTTATCTTCCGTTTTTGTGTTTGACCCAATTACGACCTGCTGAAGACGAAAGGAAACATCGTGAAGAAACCTACACATTGATTTCCATTGTGTGGAATCCGCATATCCGTCTTCGACAAGCGTGGCAGGTATAACGTCTTTCTCCTGAAAAAAGCGAGGTTTGGGCCCAGCAGTGCTACGTGTGAGGGCTATTATTAAGGTTTGGCCCAGCAGTGCTACGTTTTTTATTTTTTATTTTTTATTGCAGGAGTTCAGCAGACAGGCAGAAGGCCCACTTGATAGAAAGCGGTTACCATCGCCTATAGACATTTGTAACACCAAAGGTGCTACAAATGCGCTGCTGTTCTCTTAAGCGAGACTGGAACCTGGTCACTAATGCCGGAACACAACTCAAGGTTGTTATGGCGACATACTTTAGACCAGGGGTGGTAGCCATCCAGTCGGGCAAATGCCCTACCACCTGTCAAAACGTGTGGGCTATTATGTTCTTTTAAATTAAAATTAATATATCACGCAAGATACAGGTCTGCGAACGTGCTGCTGGCGGCCGGCAACAAGGCCCACTTCCTAACCAAAATTGCAATACTCTGTACAAAAGAATATAATAATATGGAAGTTTTTGTACTTCAAAATAACGGCATGAACGGAACCGGGAAGATGGAGCTACGGAGGGCTACTTTGCATACAAAAGATTACCTTTACTTAAATTTTTAATTAATTATTGTTTCAGTAATTTAAACTTAAAGGCATATTTCCGGGTGAAACGTGTCCTATGTTAAATACTAAATCTTATGAGAGTAAGCTCATTCAGCTTAGCACACGTATTTTGGACCCTTAGCTCCCCAATTATAGATAGAATGAATGAGATTTTCATCTCCGTTATCAGAAATGCATATTTATTTATAGAGCTAAAATGACCAGGTTTTAACATAATTGAGTCCTTCCCACAGCCGTTGAGTAATTAGAAACAAACGCATATTCTTTTTATTGAAATAATTAAATTGGCCTTAGGTTGCAACTTGCAAGTGTAATAAATCCTAAATTCGAGATAATCCTATCAACACGGTTGATAGAAGTCTCACGGGGCCAAAGGGCTGGCGTGTATTTGGAGCAACGCATTAGCGCCGAGATCCAGCATGGTAACGCGGCCAGCGTTTTGGGAACGTTCCCAACTGACGTTGATTTGGGAGCCATTTATTATTTATATTTATTTAATTATATATTAAGCTGTATTTATTATTAGTATATTTTAAATTTAAGATGTATTTTTGTAAAAATTAAATGAAAATATTTGAAGTTGATTAAAAAAAAACAACATTATCACTAAATTCATAAATTTTTAACTTGAAAGAGCAGAATATTTCATAAAACAATGAAAAGCAGTAAACAATAATGGGGTTTTGTAATTTAGTAGGGTTAAAGAAGATAGAAGAAAGTTAAAGAGAAAGGTTAAGAAGAAGGTTAAAGAGAAAGGTTTAAGTACCTACTTCTAATACAAAACCTTAATTGTAATGCTCTAAATACTGTTGTCACAACACAAGTCTAAATGATTACAGAAATATACAGAATGTAATTATCTGTGGGTATAATATGCATCACGTCAATTTGTTTTTGACAAACCTTATTTATAAATACTTGACAGATATTATTATTAATGAGCAAACTGTTTTTGACAAACCTTATTTAAAAATACTTGACAGATATTATTATTAATGAGCAAACTTTTTTCTTATAAGAATTTTCGTAAAGTAACGTATAACTTATAAAATGGTATGTGGTTATAGCAGCTCGTTGACACCGGAATTTTTAACCGACTTCAAAAAAGTAGGAGGTTTTTAATTTGTTGTGTATTTGCGTTAGATGGAATTATCCCATATAAATTGTATCACTATCAGACTTTTAATTGTAACTAATATACTAACTAAATATGTCTTTTATTATTATTATTTGGCTTCTGAAGATATAGCAGAAAACCCTTGAAATCGGGCAGAAATGTGAAATTTTGCGTTGGATTAAGTATACTTTCAGAATGATCCCATAAAAATTTCACTGGAATTAGACCTTGACTTCAGAAGATATAGAAAAAAATCCTTGAATCCAAGTAGAAAACATAGTAATAATTAACGCTTATAATTTTTGTTTATGAACCGATTGTGATCATTCATTTTTGTTGAATTCAGTGTACCTTTATAGTGATTTCATATAAATTTCATTGCTCTCCGACTTTGGGTACCGAAGTTCAAATTATATATATAGCAAAAATCAAATTATGATCAATCTTGTGCTGTAGTAGACTAGATTAGGATTAGGAAGGCGTATGGAAATCCATATCAACAAACAGCACGACCGTGTAAATTCAGTTATGAGATTCGTCGTATTTGGACAACATCGATGATCGGTGTTATGATTCAAACGCAAATGCTGCCTCTTGAAACCAAACTACGAGTTTAATAATTTCATTAAACCATTTTGTTAAGCATATACACCAATCGGACTTGTTAAACAACATATTAAAATGTGTTGCGAGACGCGGCCGAAGGTTGCGTCGAGCAGTTGGTTTTTCTGTAAAACAAAATGCCAGAATCACATTTATTCACTCACTGTGCAGGCGAAAATTCATTTGCTTATCATGATAACGACGTGTTTGTTAGTGAAATTTAACGGCCCTCCGCATTCGAAAAGTTACCTTAATAGGGTTGTGTTTACTTAATATATGTAACCTAAAAGTGTAAATTAAAAATTAAAACAAAAATTTACGAAGAGAATATATTAAGGAGGTCCTCAAGATACAGGTCGACCTAGTTTGGGGACCAATGCAATATATTTAAATGTGAATTAGGAATGTTATAACCAATAAACGATTTTATTATTTTACTAGGATATGTCCGCGACTTCGTCCACGTTTGACTTGAAATTCCCACGCGATTTTCGGGACACAAAGTACCTACCGCAGCATTAAAAAAAAAAGTAAGCTATTGTTTTAGTGAAAACTGTGTCGGAATAAGCTAATTTTTATGCACTCGAATAGCTACAAACCACTCCCGGGAAAATTCCCGCGGGATTCCCGAGATAAAAAACATCACACATTTTAATATATAAAATTTGCTATCGATCAGTGAAAAATTCACATTGCAATTCGTATTTTTTAATCTGGCTATTTTAAATAATTCCCCGAAATATTTCCGCGTTATTTCCAAGATAAAAAATAGGGTAGATTTAAGTCTACGAAGTAGCTGTAGATCAGTGAAAGCTGCATTGAAATCGGACCAGTAGTTTTTACGTTAATCCCGAACAAACAAGAAACCGACAAACAGATAAACAGACAAGAAATCTAAAAAAATTGCATCGTGTTCTCCTTTGTTTATATAGTGTATTTCAAGTTTTTTTAATAGCTTCAATATACAGACGCCGTTTTTAGAATATAATAATAATATAGATTATAGTTTATGCTGTTCAATAACGATCTGTTTTGAGATGTATTCTCTGGGATGATAATAATAATAATATATGCAAGGACGTACCTTACAAGTATAGCTTTGGCGTTTCGTTAACGTTGTGAAGTTTGAGAGTTTATTGTGTTTTTATTTTATCGTAACACTCTTAACCGCCGACCTATAACAGAAGTTAGTATAATAAAAATACAACGACTGTAGTTAGAGGTCTTCTAACATCAATTACTATTGTCGTGTTAAGTTCAGTGGGTTAGGAGTTCAATTAATTAACTGTATGTGTCTTTATTGTATTTATACTTAATTGCTCTTCACCTCCACTAGTTGATACAAAGACTTGTTATGTTAACTAGAGTTTTCCCCCTCTAGAGTCAAACCCTGGCACGTATTAGTAGTTTAAAGAGCACGCATAAATGTAGGTTACATTCTATTAGATTTTTATGTTACTGCTATTTGCCCCACGGGAGATTGATTTCATTTTATATCGCAAATTATCCCATCTCCCGCGATGAAAAGTATCTATGTCCATTTTCAGTATTAAAATGTACAAAATTACAGTAAAACCGATCCAGTAATACTCCAAAAGTTTTTCGATGAAAGCTCATCAGTTAGACAGAGAGAATTTTTATATCTATAAACTTGAGAAATTATTGAGCTCCCATACAAATTTTCATCCCCTATTTCAACTTGTTCTGGCTTTATTTTTGCAATAAAAAGTAGTAGCCTGCTTGTCATGTATCGTCTATCATCTAAAACTATAAAATGACGTATGACGAAAATGACGAAATCCACGAAAATGACGAAAAGGACTAACTAAAATGACCAAAATGGCGAAAATGACACATTATAAAAAAACAAAACTATATCCTACTTTCTGGAATAAACTTAACAGAAATCTTTCCCTTTTTCGGGATGAAAAGTATCCTATTTCCATCCTAGATATTGAACTTACATATAGACCGAGTTTCAGCCAAATCTCCAATCGTTTTTCCGTGAAAGCTTAACAGACAGACAGAGTTATTTGCTCATTTATAATATTAATATGGATAAATAAAGACAAAAGACTGTGTATAATAAAATGTATTGAGAATATCATATAAATGAGGATTGTTGGCTTTATTAGGGCTTTCAATAAATCACTTTACCTTCTAATTTTACGGTGGCCTATCAAAAGAGGCGACAAAATAACCCATAACCAGTTGGTAGAGCATTTGCCTATTTGGATGGCTACTACTCCTGGTCTAGATTCGTTATAACAACCTTGAGTTCTATCAGTATTTCTGCTGTACTCAATTAATAAAAAAATATAAATATCTACTTAATTTAAGGATAATCGGTTTATTGTCAAAGTCAAGAAGTAATAAACAAAAAGAAACATGCAAAGAAATTATGGTTCAAACGTTCATAAAGAGTTGTTTAAGAAGGACGTCATAAAACTTCTGCGAGGGTGGCCCTTGCCAACTTATTGCTGATGCCTCTAATGTTACAAACGTCCGTATGTGGCGGATCAGTTTCCATCTGGTGGGTAGTAAGCCTGTTTCAGGCAATAAAAATGTATACATACAAGTATAGATTGACGTCAGTAATAAGATAAAAAAATAACACAAACAAAACCGGCTCCAAACTAAAAAGCAAAAAATAAATATTTTCTACAACATCATAAAGTAAAAAAAATGCAAAATATGGAATTTTCATGTTTAGGAAAGGGTTACATATTTGTGCTGTTTGGAGTTGAAACTTTAGGTCCTCGGGGTCCATCAGCAAAGGGTTTCTTCAAAGAAATTTGTAAGGAACTCTTCAGCATTGTCATACAGCGTGGCAATGCAGCCAGCCTTCTCGGCACGCTGCCCCATGGCAGCGATTTGTTACATATCTTATATTAATTTATTTATAATTTAGTTTATTTTTAAGTATTTAGTTTAAATTATAATTTAGTTTTATTTTCATTCGTAATATTATAAGAAAAAAAGTTCTTTTCTTGAACACTTGTATACATAAACTCTAATTTTTTTTAATTTGGTTGAAAATTCAACATGAATTTACACCGTAAATAAAATTATGCGCAGATGAACGAGCCAAACAAAGAATACAAAACAAATAATAATCTGTTGAAAGAACGACGACTAAAAGCAAATTTTATTTTAAAAAATATATAAATAATCTCTGCTGAGTTTGCATTGTAATTTGGACAGTGGCGTAGATAGTTTTAAGTGAGCCCTGCGTCATAATTAGTTTTGGTGGAGCGTTTCACCATTTCATTATATCTTGCTATTCATCACTTGCCTTACCGTCGCGTTGGTTGAATTTTGACATTACTTGTATGGAGTTTATGTCAAATTTTAACCGATAGTATGGCAAATGTACGTTCGGTAAGATATAGGACGAAGCCCAAAAGGTGGATAGTTCCTTAGAATAAGAAACTATTGCGTTAACTATATATCTATTTATCCACAGGTGTGTTATGAAATATACAATCCATGATCCGTGTTAGTCAAATAAACATTTTGTTATGCTTTTTTCTTTCTATCTTTTCTGTGCCGTACAAAATCTGTCCATGTCCTTTATTACATTTGTAAAAGAATTTAGTTTTAAAAATATTTTCTATTTATTTCAATATTCAATACAGCTTTTTTTTAATAATAAGAATTTGAAATTGTGGATAACGTTTTATGAATTTTTGCTTACACACGTTGGGGGTCTTCTATCATTGATACGGCTGATACAGCGGTAGCTACCGGCCCTGTATTTGGAATTTTTTAACCAAGTTGTCCTATACAGAGAAAAGCAATAAATAGTATGTTGCTCATTCATTTGGCACTATTGAAACGTCCTGATATACTTTTTTTACTGATGTTCATATAATGTTGACGATATGGATAATGGTTTTTTTTATATGTAAAGTACTTTAAACAATTTTGGTTATAAAGCAATTGTTTATCATAATGCGGACCGTTTTACCACTGTTGTTTAGTAAGTAGTCCGAGCTTCGGTTTGCCTAATTCAATAGAGCCACTCTGGGCTCTATTGAATTGGATTCAAGGTAGTATTTTCGTAAGTAAACTTGAATTTTGACATTAGATGTATGGTGCTTTTGTCAACTTTAATCCATAGTAAGGCAAATGGCATGTAGTGAACAAAGGGTGGAAAAGGATTTATTATAATATGTATGTTACACGTGTTCTACCACAAAAACCCATAATTTTTTGCCGTCAAAAAATATTATGTGTAATTATATTCTGTTTGTAATAATGTGGTGTTACTGCCAAGGCTAAACATTTTATGAAAAAACAATACAAAGTTTCAAGTTGAGTTGCTATTTAACTTATTTACTTTTTTGGTCTTTAAAATCCATCAAATCATATTTTAATGCATAACACTAGCAGCCATCATATCAACTAAATTAGCACATCACTATCAGTTGCCATTTTGCCAGCGACGCGCGTGCAAACACGCACACACACATACAACCCAAGCACCCAAAACACACGCATATATACACACACACACACACACACCCACACACACACACAAACACGCGCACACACACACCCACACCCATACAGTGCATACAGTATTAAAAATGAAGGTAAAAACAAATCCCAACACCACATCTATTGTTAAGTATCTTTTTGAAGTTTAGATGTTATGTTATCATTTACTGTACGAAGCACGTATGTACATTTTCTCGACTCAACATTTTAGGTGAAGACGCGCGAAAACTGATTTTAACATCAGTGCAAATGTCACTTATCAAGGTAGCGGTCTCGTGTGCTCACAGGTATCATATCATATCAAGGCATCCATCCATACCAAGAGATGAAATATATCAAGTATATAAAGTGTGTAGTTTCAAACAAGTATCCTACATTTAGTTATGTATGAATTTTATGCCGGAATTCTATATCATAACTCATTCTTTTACCTTGTCACTGGTAGAAAATTGATATTACTCGTAGGGAGTGTATGTGCTTTCATTAATATATAGTAAGATATAGAAACCCAGCAAAGTATGCTCAGTTGGCTAGATGAAAGTATTTGCTTTATTTTCCTGCTCGGTCTTATTTTTTAATATTTTAATTTCACTCTTTTTTGTACTCAATTTAAAGAATGCGTGAGTGTTTTTTTTATTACATTAGATCAGCAGACAGGCAGACGGCCCACTTGATGGAAAGCGGTTACCATCGCCTATGGACATTTGCAACATCAAAGGTGCTATAAATGCGCTGCTGCTCTCTTTAGGGAGACTGGAACTTGATGACTAATACTAAAGCACAACTCAAGGTTGTTATGGCAACATACTTTAAACCAGGGGTGGTAGCCATCCAGTCGGGCAAATGCCCTACCACCTGGCTGTGGGTTGTTTTGTCGCCTCTTACGACAGGCCGCCCGGCCTCAGGAAATTGTATTTCTTCTCCGTTCCTGCACGGATAGTGTTTTTATTTATTTCTCTTTTTTCTATTTCTTTTCAACAATCTTCATACTATTACATATATTCTTATATTTAACCAGTTTTTTCTGCTTTATAAATTTTTTGCTGTTCTTCTAATATTATACTATTACATGTAGGTATATTATTGTTCTTTAGTTTATGATTATATATTTATTAGTGGGGGTCCAATTATTATCTATTTTACACACGTTACTATTTACATTTTTATATATAATACTAACTACTTTTTATTTGCTATTTTCGCATATACACGTATATTTGTACAACATATTTACTGACCTATTTTTATTATCTGCCTTTAGAGACCACCTTTTTGCAAAATCTATGAACCCCTCGCTCTTCTTTATGACCAACAGTTCTTGTACGTTAATGCATGCATTATTAGTCCTAATGCTACATTCGGTATTGTATCGGTCTGGGGCAAAGAAGGGGCACTCGAAAATTACGTGCAAGAGGGTCTCTGGGATTCTGGTTCAAAGGCACACGAAGGGACGTCCTTCAATTTGAACCGGTTCAAATATTAGGAGAACACTCCGTGACCTGAAAGCGCATACCGCATCCGGGAAGAAAAACTTAGTTACGGCCGCTATTGGCTCTTCCGTGTAACGATGGTTCCATTCGTCAAGTGTCTCCATGCGGATCATTCACATGACAAAAGAAACTGGACACCTTTCATGATGAGGTCTTACCTTCAAGGATCGAGCAGCGGCTTTCACCAGAGCGTTTGCTCTCTCATTTTCCCTATGCGCTATTATTCAGAACAGAGATATCTCCTTACCTATTGCCGTACTCTGTATAATGTTCTGCCTTGCCGTGATGGCAAGTTGGTGGATTTATTTTTGTAGTATATTGTGGTACAAATAATACTTATTACATCAATAGTTTGTCGACTGATGCCACAACTAGTTGTATTCAAATTTATAATTTTGAAATCATTCCTTGTGACGTTTTACAGAGATTAGAATAACCTCCTTGCAAATCGACCTACACACAGACATTTAATAAGCGCCTATCTTATATTTCCTTAGCCAGGCTTTTACATCTGAAACCATAACGCTAAATCGGGAAATTATAGTAACATTTTAAGTAGGTTATCTTATGAAAAATATATTAGGTACAATACATTTAGAGAAGCCATCAAATCCGTGATAGGTGGGTCAAATACACTATAAAACAGATAACATGATATGCAGAGCAATTTATATCCATCTAATTTACTAGTGTTTTTAATCTTGAGTTGTGTATTTTTATCTCAACTGACCTATCTCTGGTACTCTCTGCTTACTAATGCTTTCGATTGCGAGGTCAAGAAACGGATAGCTAAATTGACATGTAATTGATGACTGCAGTAAGCAAAGAGGATGGTTGGAAATTCCGAAGTAATATGAAGTCGGTTTTGAAAAAGCATGATTCTTGATTGCAATGCCAAGACGTTTCTAATATCGTTTCATTGGATTGGTTACACTTGGATGTTGAGAAAAGCCTTTAACTGTAATATATTTTTTTTACCGTTCTCTTGACCGTACAAATCAACAAAAAATGTATATCCATATAGTTTTTTTTTGTATGAAACGGTGTATAAGAAAAACCTGCCAGTCTGCTTTGAGCAAGCCTGCGGGTATATCTTCGGTTTTCCTATATACGAAGAGGCTCAAGTTATGTCCAAATACTTTAAAAAGTTTCCAAGAGCAAGTTCAAATTTGAAAAACAATATTTTTTATGACCTGGATATTTCTGTCTTCTTGTTAGAGCAATGCAGTCCAACTATTATCACATATTTTGGTCTATGAGATCACTTTACAACCGTCTGACTTTAATTGAATAAAATTTTAAGTGTTTCGCCAGTAAAGCTCGTGTAACATAGTAAAAAATTTGAAACCACATTTATAAGCGCCTGTTTAATATTACTTATATAGCCGTGTTAAACGAAACAGATGAAGTATCGGTGACTTCTGTCAGGCACGGTTTTTGTAAATCTTTTGAACTTTTTGAGAAGTTTGTTTTAATAAAACGGTGACCCAGTCCAGGTTTCTAAATACGTTTGGAATTAGAAAACTTTAAACAATAAAATTGTTATGAAACGATCAAATGAAGTCTTGTTTGCTATATGTAGTGCCTTTCAGATACAAAGTGAAAGCTGTATCACCTCCTTCTACAGGGTGTACAGAAAACTTACAACATTACCATGTTGTTGTCGTCAAATTGATAAGATGTCAGAAGTAGCGTTTTAACCACCTTAGTAGCTAATCAGAAGCTTCGAGAGAGAGCTCTACATTCTCGCAAGAAAAGTGCGAGAAACAAGAAAGTGGAATGGGTTCTTGCGAAACCCTTGAGTTCTTTTACGCATAATGTCGGATTTTTGACTTTGAAAAAAGAGCCTTACTACGACTCTCTACTACTATTACTTAATATTCTCACGAGAAATCAAGAAAAGAACACTAAACTCTTTCTGGTTCTTGCGAGAATTTGTAAGCCCCTAAATCTTTTCATACGGGCTACGAGCTTAGAATCCCACGGGACACTATATTAAATTGTTAATACGATTTTAGGGGATTCAAATAATAATCATTATAAACATCATTATTTTATTAAACTCTTAACAATTTTTGGATGTCTTTAAAACACGTTATATTTATAAGAATATTAAACAACATAATATTTGTATGAAAATATTTGAATTATTTTGTTTGGTTTTTACATGTATGGGTTTATTAATGCCTATAAGTTTTCTCTTATTTTTAACAACGCTATAATTAACATTAACTTAATATAAATAATAATAACTCGGTATAGGAAGTTGAAAAAAATTACGATATAATGTATTTATATTTAAGTCAGCGGAATATTGTAACAATCGTGAGTTTATAATCTAATTAGTCAGGTTATAAATAATCGCATTAATAAATTGTGAATGAAGCATAAAGTTCGCAACTTAAAGTAATAATTAGACATCGGATTATATGCACTATCAAAATGGCAAAATATGCATGCAAATATGCATTAAAAAGGGGCGAAATATGCACAATCAATAAACCATTTATTATTAGATTAATTAGAATTTAAGTTTATGTTCACATTATATTTATATATTAAACATATCTTAATATTAGCTATGAATTATTGTTATTATAATTTACTTATTTATAATTCTTGTGACAGTAAACAATAACATAATTTTCCAGGTTTTCTGCAGCAAACTTTGACGCTTGTCACTTAATATTGATTTATAGGCTGAAAATGACCTTTCGACATCAACTGACGTCACCGGACAGAACTTGAAATTTGGCGCCATTTCTGCAGAGTCTTCTTCAGGTAGAGTTTGTCCGGTGCCGTTGATAAATGCCTCAATTTTCTTTATTCTTTCAAGACCGGGGTTTTTATACAAAACTGCGTTTAATTTGCCACAAACCTTTTGCGATAGTGAACTCGGAAGGGCATTACTCTGTTCAATCATTTTTTCGACGTGTCGTCGGCATAATACAAGACGCCTAACACGTATAACTACCGAAATAAGCACTGTCAATCAAAAATTACCAAAATATGCAATAACGCTATAAAAATAGATTTACATGCATTGGCATATGCAAACATGCAAATGCATATAATCCGATGTCTAGTAATAATACATTTACGTTATTGGTTTGTAATTTATGGTACCTACTTGTCAAATTACAATGTAATTTGAACCCACAAAATTGTGAAATCTTGTTTGCGGTGTTGTGACAGATTTCTATTTAAAAGGTGTGATGAATAGGTTGCGATACGTGGCCGAAGGTTGCGTCGAAAGCAAAGCGCTCGAGCCGATTACAACCTATCGACAGTTTACAATCTCCCTAAATTTATTATAAAATAATAGTTTATACAATTAAACGGTGACATTTACATCACAAATTATATATGTAATTTAAGAATAGCGACACACATACCGACAGAAAGGGTTTATAAGGAGATGTCGGAATTAGGTAGTGTGATTTTTGTAACTGAAACTAAAGGCAAAAAAAAACATGGACATTTTCGGGATTTTCTTAACAATTAATCTCAGGGCCCGTATTCATTGCCAATACCTAGGTTCTATATTTACTTACTCTGATATGTTCCATGTTGGTTTATCTCAAAGATAAAAAAGAAAATCATTCCATAGTTCTTAATATATTCATAAATAACATTTTTTGATAGACCAAAATGGACAATTTTGTTAGTTAGTGCAAATCGTTAGATTTTTACTATACTTTGACATAATAAACTAAAAGCTCGGAATATAAAAAATATCCACATAATGCTTTTGTAAGTTCAAAAACGCACTACCTAATTCCGACCTCTACTTATAAGTTTACACTTATGAGGATGAATCGAATGCAATGCCAATTCAAGTCCGTGTAACTCTAAACATATACGGTCTTATTCATATTGAGTTAGAATAAGTTTGTAGGCCTCTTTAAAAATCTTAGAGAAGCCTACAAACTTACTCTAACTTAATATGAATAAGATTAAACAATAAACGTTTATTTGATTCTGGTCTGAGCACATTCCAGTGAACAAGTTTGGATAAATGATCGGTAAACCAGCCAGTATTTTTTGTCAGTGATGATAGTAAATATTTATCTCAATTTTATGTAAATTCAATACCCATTTAGTGTCATTCATATAAAATTATGTTATAAAATGGTTAATATTTTATATTACAATTTATGCCGCGATTTAACAAAGGCTGTCAAAAAAGTTGTGATATGAGTCGTATGTAATATCTATGGTTCGCATAGTTTTTAAATTTTTTGAAGAGTTTTTGGCGGGAACTGAAAGGAGATGTTGTATTGTGCAGTTTTATTTTCTAAAAATGTGTAAAATTACTCTAAAATGAACAATAGTTGTAGGATATTGATAGTTTTTGAGTAGTAATTATGTGTTTTTGTGAGAAATGTGAACTGTATAGTCAAATGTGGCCTTTTGAGTTGTCACAAGAACTCCATTGAATGGGTTTAGTTGATAACCACAGTTCAGCTGAGCTATACATAGGCTTAAGAAAATGAAGAAACTATATTGTAATCTAAGATCTGGCTTAAAGGCCTAGCTGCCAAGCCATAAACCTAAATAATAAATTAAATTTTTTGACAGCAGGGAAAACGTTTCTCAGGGACGAAAAGTACTGTTTTCATTCCTGTGGTCAGACAACTCCAAGCGTACCTTCAGAATATGAAAAATGAAAAGGTATTTGTTTTACCGTTTTATGTTTGTTTATTGTGATATTCTGCAAAATTCAGAAGATCTGCATATAAAATCCAATAAATTCGCGACGAAAAAGCGGCCACAGTTAGTAGAATAAGAGCCTAAGCTGAAGATGTTTTTAGAATACTCTCTTATTATGTTTTTATTTGAAGAATATCTTGTATAAATATTTCGGAGACATATTCAACTCTCGTCAACAAAGATAAGAAGTCATTTTATTTACAAACTTAATAGGATTACTTATGCTTTGAGAAATCGCGTGCAGCTACAACATGAAGTTGGGTGCACTTCAGTTGATGTTGGTTAAATACTTTGCCACAATGTTGCTAAAATAGAGAGCGGTTATAACATATCTTACGAATAGGCAAAAACATCTTACTATGTTGTCACAATTTGAACTCTAAATAACATTGTATTGTATTAGTTTATAATATTGTAAATATTTTTGTGTTTTAAATATTAATCTGATTTAGTGAACAAAGTCTGTAATGTGTTAAGGATATATGTATTTAAAATAACTTTATACTAAAAATTTTAAAATATTTTTTTAGTCATAAATAAGTTATCAAAGTGTTTCGTAAATTTCAAGAAAATTCCTGAAATTATGAAATTGGAAAGGAACTAATTAAAGCATTTAATTTAGGACTGATATAAATTTAAAAAAATGTTTCAAGTAATAACGGTCTTATTCATATTGAACTAGAGTTGCCTTGTTTGCTTCGTCGAGCCTGGAATTTTTCCGTTTTACCATGGAAAAAGCTTCTTACGTTTCTTCGTTTGTTTTCTAAATTATATTTTTAAATTGATTCTTTATAATTCGTCGTTAGATAATTCTTCGTTTTACTAACTAAAAAGGTGTTAAGTTATCTGTTTAGATAATTGGTTTATTTTTTATTAGATAACTTTTTACTTACTAATCGCAATTCTTATTTCTAATAAGAACATTACATAGAAGCGGAAAAACTAAATATTTTATTAGATCTGCACTATTAATCTGTGCTATATGCGACATTTGTATTATAATTCAATTTAATCAAAAACGTGAAGTTTAAGAGAAATAAAATTAAAATCGAGACTAAGACCGAAACCTAATTTTAATAACCATTATTCTAATATCAAAATGGAAGCTTGTACTTAAGACATAGAATCATTATAACAACGCACTTAGCACACATGCCATAATAAATACGCGACAATAGCCATCTCCTAAGCTTAAGGCAATACACAAATATGTTAAAATGTAATCGCCTCTTTTGGGGTCAATATTGTAGAACGGAAAGAACTTAAGTAAAAACTAAAATATTAGATGGGAAATTTGAACTGTTGGCGATCTATCTCAATATTGTTAGACTCCGATCGCTCGACTCTGAGATGCTACAAGCATGTGTATTGCAGGATTGTCATATAGATAGGAAGGGTGTCTCGTGGCGCAGGAGTAAGTATATAGGGATGGCAATTTTTTCTCGATAACGATTCTAAAAGTAGCCGCGATCGATCGGTCGATCGCAATCGACTGCTGATCACTGCAAGCAACATAAGCATTCAGGGAGAACATAGACTTATGCTTTTTTGACAGAATATCTGACATGATTGTGATTTTAAATACAAAACATTTCTAAGGCGTTTTAAATGTTTTATATATTAACGAAGCCAATAGTGTGCCAAAATATTCAATATCATTTTTTAAAGCTTATTTGAAAAGCTTCTAAATAGATGTGTTAACGGTGCCAAAATAGTTTGTAGATAGTTTTTAGAAAGTTGTTTCCCACGAAGGCAATGCAGATGCTGGGATATGGAATAATTTATGACGTCCCCCGTAATGTCCTCCATTGTTTTATATTTTCGAGAATTTCGGTAATAGTTTAAAATAACGTCCTTTGTAAGATCATTTGAGTTAAAGAAAGATGATCCTGACATCTGCCATTGTATGTACATATTTTAGAAAACAGTTGTGTAATTTAACTGCATGCTTTGTTTTAATTTAGTGAGGAAACAATTTATTAGTTTATGGACAGGGGTCGCATCTTCCCAGAAGGGTTGGGTCCAGGCCGGAGAAATCATGGGAAGTTGCCGCAAAATGCTAGTTTTTTTTAATGTATTTGTTCGTATAAGTAGTGAGTGATCCGCCAAGACAAGTCAGTGTATATAATCAGTAACTAGAGAGCGGGTTACTGTGTCTAATAGTGTATTGTCAGTCAGTGTATTACGAGTGTGTGTTAGAGTATTAGCTGGAATGTATTAAAAGTAGTAGTCCGCGGGTTAGAGTCTTACCAACTCAGTCAACTTAGTTAACGTACGAATATACCGATTACGGCTTTAATATAGCCAATGGTTATTTGATTGTAAATACAACTCAGTAGCGTTCAAATAAACGACGTGAACCGTAAGAGTGACTGGTGTCTTATTTCCACCGGCATATCCCGCCAGCACCTCCTACAGGCTTCCACCGAAAGCCCTGTCGGAGACCTGCTACAGTTCTTTATAAGATGTCTATAAAATTATTGTTGCATCTAGCTTTTGATGTGATGTAAATTCGTTTTTATTCGCAAAATAGACATAAGTCTGAAAACAACAAATTTTCCATATCTATAGGTAAACAAGATTGTTACGGGTTATAATGTTTTAGAAGCGAATTATTGTGTGTGTGAATTAGTGACATAAACGAAAAACAAACACATGATATTACATAAAAATTTAAATTTTGAAAAATAATACGTTCTAAAAAGTTTCAACAAAGATTGAGATTTATATGAAAATAGTTTTTTTTTATTCGCTATTTCGAATAATACATCGAATTTATAAGTACATTATATCAGATTTTTTTTGTTCTCTATTATAATGGTTCAAAAAATATTGATTTATTTTAACTTTATATTGTTCTTTAAACATATTCAAAATTTACAGCTATTTTCAATGTTTATTCAATAAATTCATATTGGACCCAGTTATGCTAAAATGTACCAATTACATTAAATTTATTTCGAAAAAGTGATTATTAAAGTTTGAATTATTATTACTCAAGTTAATTAGATGAAATAAAAATTATGGATTTAAATTCGAAATCTTTACTTTAGAACTTTCATAAATGTTTTTAAATTTTTTAATCTATTAATTACTTATTGAGAATAACATTTTGTATATTTTGGAGAAAACAAATTCGTCACGAAAGTGGATCTAAATTAGATATTTCATACATGTGAGTTCAAACTTTGATTACATATTACATTTTTCAAAACAGGTGTGAAATGAACTTCAGTTCAGTTTGACAAAACTGGATCCACTTGTTACAAAATATTTATTTAATAAATATTAGTTTTTATTTCCTATTATTAGGTTAGTTAAATAAATTTAACAAAAATATATATGTAATTTTTTTACACCTGTATAATCGTGTTACATACAATTATTACACACATACAATTTACAATATTTAATTCGTCTTTAAGATAAACACAGACTCCAGATTAAAAGGCATGTTTTTATGTTGTGTAATCTGAGCAGTGTTCAATATGAAGCTTTTTTTATTTTAAATAGAATTAAATTAATTAACATCTATGTGTTGGTAGTCGGAAGACGTAGGATCCGGTTCTTCTGTTTCGCCTAGAGTGCCGTCACCGCTACGTTTTGCCCTGTTCACTATCATTGCTGAGGTAGCCGCTTTTACTGAAACAATTATAAGTTTTGTCTAAGATAAGTCTTCCTAGATCGTTAAAATCTTAATTACACTATACTTTAGGGATCCATTTTTTTTAACAATTCTACGGACTCGATTTCCATACCCTTTTTTAAAACTTCATTTTGAAGAAAGTTTTAAGTATTTATACACGCCTCTTGGTAATTTTTGTTTTTGTGTGTGACATTTATTCAACCATATGTCACAACATCACAACACTTGAGCTTGGAGCCCAAGTGATTTGCTTTTAGAACACTACGAAATAAAATGTTGTTACAATTATGGTTAAACTAGAAACTTATCCCATATCTTCGCTTACATGCAGGAACTGAGAAAACGCGACAAAACAAACCACAGCCAGGTGGTAGGGTATTTCCCCTCTGGATGGCTACCACCTAGAGTATACTACCATATCAACCTTGAGTTTTGTTCCGGCATTAATGACCAGGTTCCAGTTTCCCTTTAGAGAGCAGCAGCGCATTTGTAGCACCTTTGGTGTTGCAATTGTCCATAGGCGATAGTAACCGCTTTCCATCAGGTGGGCCGTCTGACTGTCTTTTGAATTCATGCAATAAAAAAACATTATCTTCAGTTACAACCATTTGGAAAATAATTGAGCCACAAGTTATAACACTATGATATAAGAGGAATTGAAAATCAAATTATTAACCGTCACAAAGTCTGTTATTCTTCCATGTTTTCATTTTCATAAAACAAGCATTTTTTTACAATAACAGTTGAACTTTCATTTGGTTAATGACTAGGGCTTCAATTTTGCTATAATAATAATAATATCGTAAGAATGGTCGATCATTGGCGTCACGATGGTTATTTTTGTGTGCAAAACAGCCGTTACGACGCCATTGGTCGACCATTCTGAGAGTATAGTAATAGAATTAGGATTCATTAGTCTTTTAGGTATCGCAGTCACTTATCATTATGTGGATCATGATTTATATTCAATACTAGGACATGCCTGCGACTTCATCAATGTTTGACTTGAAATTCCGATGGGATTCCCGGGGTACAAAGTAAGTACCACAACATTTAAAATAGTCTGTAATCTATCGTTTTAGTGGAAACTGTGTCAGAATAAGCTAGTTTTTATGCATCCGAATAACTACAAACCACTGGTTTAAAAAACATTACACGTTTTATTATATAAAATTTGCTATCACATTGAAATTCGTCGTTTTTATCTGGCCATTTTAAATCATTCCTAGAAAAATTCTCGCGGGATAGCAAGGGATCAGTTAAAACTGTATTGAAATCGGCCCAATAGTTTTTACGTGAATCCCGAACAAACAGATAACAGACAAGAAATGAAAAACAAAACGAAATGTGTGCTGGGACACATATTAGAAGTGAAACTTTAACGGACAATTGGAAAAACGAATCGTAACGGACAAGTGGAAAAATGAATGGCAACGGATAAGTGGAAAAACGAATCGCAACGGTCAAGTGGAAAAACGAATGGCAACGGATAAGTGGAAAAATGAATCGCAACGGACAAGTGGAAAAACTTCAACTGACAAGTAATAAAATAAATTGAAGTTTTACGGGCAGATTGTTAATGTACTTGTCAAATTTGCAAAACCTACCCGTAAAACTTCAAGTTAAAATTTTGTTGCGATTTATTTTGTTACTTGTCAGTTGAAATTTTTCCACTTGTCTATTGCGATTCGTTTTTGTGTGCAAGTGCGCATGCGTCCCACGGGTACCGACGTCTGTCGGGGTCCCAGAGGCGCAGATATCCGCATGACTATAGGCGATAGTAACCGCTTTCTATAAAATGGACCGTCTGCCTGTCTGCTGCAGTCCTGCAATAAAAAAAAAATAAAAAAATGACTTCACTCCTTCAAAATACCGCTGCAGGGGCCCTCTAGCATCTAGGGAGCAGAGGAGTCTTCACCCCTGTTGACGAAGTGGGTTTGCACTGCTTCTCGAAGCATTCCCAAGCACTGATGCACTAGGATCAGCGTGGGCGTAACTACGTTCTAAGTCTCACGCTCTTCCTGCCATAAGCGCGGGGCACATAAGAGGAGGGTGGTTTTAGTGGAGTATTGAGTACTCGAGTTTCCACACAAGCCGGTCGATTAGTGTTTGGATTGCCCCCTTGGGAATGCCTCGATAATCGACTATGGTCTAATCCCTAGCAAAGGACCCGGTACTGTGCGAAATGCATTTCCCCCGCCTTAAAAAAAATCAAAATCGAATAAAAGTTATCCATGCAGGAACGGAGAAAGAATATAATTTCGTGCGGCCGGACGGCCTATCGTAAGAGGCGACAAAACAACCCACAGACCCTTGGTCTAAAGTATGTCGCCATAATAACCTTTTGTTGTGTTCCGGCATTAGTGACCAGGTTTCAGTCTCCCTTAAGAGGGCAGCAGCGCATTTGTGGCATCTTTGGTGTTGGAAATGTCCATAGGCGATGGTAATCGCTATCCATCAAGTGGGCCGTCTGCTTGTCTGCTGAACTCCTGCAATATAAATAAATAAAAAAAATGTCCCGGGAGAGGCAAACTCATTTCGTCAACAGGGGTGAAGACTCCTCTGCTCCCTAGATGCTAGAGGGCCCCTGCAGGGGTATTTTATATTTTTTTTTTATATCCGCGCCTCCGGTACCCCGACTGGCGTCGGTACCCGTGAGACGCATGCGCACTTGTACCTCTTTCCCTATCTCGTTCTGCGGCCTCCTTTTGAGACATTACAGTCTCGCATAAATTGGATGCACCCACCCAATGATCATCGCGCTGCAGCATGGTTTGCACCAGATTGCCGAGCGAATCGATCGGACCTACTATTGTCTCGAGTTCAAACCTCTGTGGTGCCCATGCTGCGCACACGACTAGCGTATGAAACGCCGTGTCTTGTGCGCCACACTGGCGACATAGGGGTGAAGACAGGCAGCCCACGATATGATTCAGATATTTATCGAAGCACCCATGCCCGGTAAATATCTGCGTCATCCTGAAGGTCAGAGTCCCGCGTTTCCGCGAGAGCCATCGCAACAGGTGCGGGCGCACCGCTTCCACCGTATCAATGCCAGCCACAGGGTTTTCCAACTCTACTGACCAAGATTGCATCATGGTTGCGGTTTTCCGCATCCTGATCGCCTGAAGCTCGGCCTGGCAGTAAACCAGGCCACGTGCGAGGGCATCCTGTCGGGAGCGCCGAACTTTGGCAAGTACGACCGCCTGGAGAGGCCAGGGCGGATCGCCTGCCAAGAGTGTCGACGCCGTCCACGACACTGTACGGTATCCACGAATGGCCCTCACCGCCAGGACCCGTTGTGCGCGGCACAACAGAGTCCTATTGTGGCGGTGAAGTGCAGTGGACCAAACGGGTGCACCGTACAGGGGCTGTTGGCAAGCTACACTATCCCTGAGTGACATAGTCTATATTATATTTACAAAAAAAAAAGGGATCCTTACTAAAACTCCAATAATGTAACCCAAGGTGTAAAAAAAGCCTAAAATCGTGTGCGCTGCGAAAACTATTGATGATAGAATAAAATAATGTACTATAATACGACTTTGCAGAACATATCATCATTTACAACAAAAAAAATGTCGCGACAGCATATGTCATTATAATTATGCCACAATAAGTGTTCTTTTATTTTAAAAATTTAACTATAATGCCGCCGCTAGAAAAAGCTCTTTGTTTGTATCTTGGTATTCATCCTTATCAAAATAAATTACTTCATATTCAAGACTGCTTCAATACCTTTATATAACTTTTTGAATTATTCAATTCGGACATCCCATTCGAAAGATGTCACGAGTTTAAAAATGTAAGTATTAGAACACGCGGCCGTGATGCTTTTTCGTGAGCGAAAAATCGTTAGACCCCGTCTATATAGAAGTTTCACTTCAAAAATGCATCGTATTTTTCATCGTTTGTAGTGTATTCCAGATAGCCTAGAAAGAACACAATGAACTTACGATCGTACGCCCATCCTATCTTGGCAAATGTGTCAATGAAATTTGTAGAAATATTAAGGCGACCTAGTTCTGACGTCCTGTAGTCCCACGGGAACACGTGGTGGTAATTGTGCCAGCCCTCGCCTAATGCTGCCAAACTTACCATACCATTCTCAACTGGTTTAATTAATCTGTCGACAGGAGAAAATTTTATTATTTTTACTATTTTATTGTCCTAAATTTTTAATTTTATAACTATAAATTATTCATTGTTATGAGATAAGTTTTTGAATACATTTTTAGTTTGTGTGTTCAGATGGTTAATTTAAAACCATTTTCTACTTTAATATCTAAGTTCAGATATTCCTTAAATTATAAAGTCATCTAAACATCATGAAATAGTGTTATTGTTTTCAAAAATCGCATGTGTGTGATGTGCCAAAATTATCTTCTAAAGAAAAACAATGTATAGATATCACCAAAGATTTCCACGTGGCTTTAATTACTCGCTTAAATAAAAAAATAAAATTTAAGTCTTATTCTACTAAATGATATAGTTTCCAACTTTGAAAATTATCTCATTTACTAGAATAATAATAATATGAATGAGTTTTCTCTATTCCACACGTCATGTACTTAGGAGTCTTGTCGCCACAGGCGATATTTTCTAGACCCAAGTTACGATTATAAAAAACTAAAATAGATATAATGAAAAAAATCTCAAGTGGTTGTAAATTCGTGTTCGCCGTAATACTCATATTCTTTGTCTTCTGTATCTTATTCTCGAATACTCCTCATTATCATAAAGAACGTTCAACTTTAGTTCAAATTTCTAAAAGAATTCTTTTATCGTCAAAACTATAATACAGCTTGCGAACGCGCTGCCACTTGCTATCAGACAAGCAAAATCGCTACGGACGTTTAACAACAATGATCAGAAAATATTACCTGAACTGTATGAATGTATGCACATATATATTTATCTATAAACATTTATATAAGTATATATCTATTTATATATAAAACATTTGTATATCTGCATTTATATATTTAATTATTTATTACTAGAATGTAAATTAATTAAATAAATATAAATACTAATTGTAACTTTGTACAGTAGAGATCGTTTTTTAGCGATAAGACCGTCCTTTGTGCATAATTAGACATAGTTTTAGTCTGTAAGTTCGTCTTTTGTATTGGTGTACAACAAATTTTTTTTGACTGATTGAAAGTTCTATGTTCATTCCTGTTAATTAATTTATTCGGGATTCCTAACGTTTATATAGATATCAAGATGAGACATATTATTATGTAACTATACTCTGCTTTTTAATTACCTGGACTAAAATGACAGCTGTGATCGAACTTTTTTTTTCGATTCATAAGTGAGTTGTGTGAGTTGAATAGGTGGACTGTCGGTTGGACTTACTATTTCCATTTCTTAATTTTCTCGATGACAGTTATAATTTGATAGTTGTAGTGTTGTGACCAAATAAGTAATGATATCGATCGCATATATTTATTATGTTTTGAACAAAGACAAATACAACAAAAACATTCAAATATATGCTTTCAAGCTGGGAACACTCAATGGCCCATCCCCATTTTGTGTTTATTTTAATCTGTCACTCGCAACAAGAGGGTCGTGGTCTATATAGTCATTACATTTATGTTCGCTGAGTTTTTTCACATTATCCATACGTCACATTGTGTATTTTGTGTTCCTCCGTGTTGATTCTGTCAATTATCAAAATGCCTAAAGGATCAAGGTTCGTAATTACTTTGAAGCAGAGTATCAAAATGGTGGCCCGCTATTACCACTGTCGCAAGTGCGAGAGCGTGTTTCGGCCGCATCAGGAATTAGTGGACCTACTGTTTCAAAAATTACTACCGAAGCTTACGGTACAAGCGGCCTGCAAGAAAATACACTTCGTACGCCGAAGGAAAAACGCCAACCATGTCGTGTGACATCGGTTGACAACTTCGACGCTGACGCTATTCGCCGTCATATATATGACTACTACTTACGCAAAGAAATTCCAGCACTTAAAAAACTTGTTGTTTTTTACGTGAATGTGGTTTGTTCCATAGCCAAAAATCGTCATTAAGCTTGGTTTTGAAAGAAATTGGATTTTCTTATAAAAAAATTGGACAAACATAAAATATTGATGGAGCGTCACGACGTTGCTATGGCTCGCTGCGAATTTTTGATCGAAGCCAAAAAGATATCAGATTGGTCAAATGTTATTTTCACTGACGAGACTTGGTTAAATGCAAACCACACAGTATCTAAGAACTGGACTGACGACACCGCCGCTTCCACTAATTCAGTGCCAATGGCAAAAGGTGAACGTCTTATCATATGACATGAAGGGTCTACGAAAGGATTCGTGTCAGATGCTTTACTGGCCTTTAAATCCAAGAAAACAGTGGACTACCACGAAGAAATGAACGCGGAGATTTACGAATGACGCTTTAAAAAAATGGTGCGATCTCTGGAAGAACCGTCGATAATTATTATGGACAACGCTACATATCACTCCAGACAAATTGATAAAATGCCGACGCAGGCCAATAAACAACAACAGATAATTGACTGACTCCAACGTAATTTTTTTTATTGCAGGAGTTCAGCAGACAGGCAGACGGCCTACTTCATGGAAAGCGGTTACCATCGCCTATGGACATTTGTAACACCAAAGGTGCTACAAATACGCTGCTGCTCTCTCAAGGGAGCCTGGAACCTGGCCACTAATGCCAGAACACAACTCAAGGTTGTTATGGTGACATACTTTAAAATATCATGGCGAAAATGTGGATAATACTTTATTAAAAGTACAATTAGTGAATATTTTAAAATTAAAAAAAAAGCCTCCCTAAAAGATATATTACCGACGAAATAGCTGCCGAATGTGATCACTGGGTTCTTCGACTTCCGCCGTATCATTGCCAGTAAAATGCTATAGAACTAATATTGGCACAAATCAAAGGACACGCAGCTTGAAACAATACCCATCGCCCTTTTACGGCAAACAAGATGTTAGATTTATTAAAAAATGCATGTGCGGAAGTAACCGCCGAACACTGGGAAAAAATTGTGAGAAGAACCCAAAACATTATAGCATCGGATTGGGAAATTCATGTGTCATTCTTATAATAAATATTGGGGAGAGCTCATTGAGTGACAGTGACGATTCATCAGATTTTGATTAAAATAAATAAATCAAGCGTCATATTTTTGTTAAATAATGTATACATAATGTAAAAAAGACGCTCGTTCAAGTTTCCACAGGAGCTGTCATCGAGAAAATAAAGAAATGGAAATAGTATAGTAATTTTATAAGGAAATTTAAATAAAAATCATAATACCTGTCGTAAGGTTTGTTTCCCCATAGATGTGCGAAACTGTTCACGCAAAAAGCTATGTTTAATGTAATGGTGAACCGCGTTACGAAGCTCACCACGAAGCTGTTCACTAGAGTCTCACTCCAAAAATAACAAGGCACCCATACTGGAATTATCACATTTAGTAAGGCGAAGAGTGGAATGAACAATCTGCAACAAAGGTGTAATGTTAAAATTTAATAAATCTATCTATATATATAATATAAACAAGTCGCGGTATGTAATGCTTCGCTAGTTTTCAAATTGATTCGTTTAAGGGGCCCGGGTTCTCACAAAATATCGAAAATGGGGCGAAAACGAAACAACTTTTCGTTTCTTTTTTTTTATTGCAGAAGTTCAGCAGACAGGCAGACGGCCCACTTGATGGAAAGCGGTTACCATCGCCTATGGACATTTACAACACCAAAGGTGCTACAAATGCGCTGCTGCTCTCTTAAAGGAGACTGGAACCTGGTCACTAATGCCGGAATACAACTCAAGGTTGTTATGACGACATACTTTAGACCAGGGGTGGTAGCCATCCAGTCGGGCAAACGCCCTACCACCTGGCTGTGGGTTGTTTTGTCGCCTCTTACGACAGGCCGCCCGGCCGCAGGAAATTGTATTCTTTCTCCGTTCCTGCACGGATAATTACTGAACAATAATTTACAAAAAAAATGGCATAAATCTTCACGATATGTTACGTGACATGGTTTTTTTCGTAATTTTTCTATGGTTATTTTAAATAAAGAAAATTTTTCACAAAATCACCTCCATATCGTTGACATGAAACCGTTTTATTCCTCCAATTTTTATCAAAACAGGATAAACAAATGTACATCTTTATAAAATAGAGAGAGGGAATAATATGGTTTTATTGTTTTTTTAAATACTACTTTAATTTATTTACAATAAAATAATAATACATCTGAAAAACAACCGCGTCTATGGAAACCCCGCTATCGCCCGAAATATCAGGGCGGGGTCGGGTGGCCAGGGTTGCTAGTCGAACGTATGTCGGATTTTTTAACCTCAGCATTATAAAATAATCGTAAAATATTATTACAACTTAGCAGCAACATATGTTTTATTATCTTTAAAGTTTAAATTGTCTGTAAAATCTGTCTGTAAAAAAAATTACTAATCTCTTTGTATTCATAACCGACTTTTGAACTAGACATTATAAGCCGTTCGCGTTGTAAGTTCTTAAAAGTCTTGTTCGTGTTCAATAAACCTTTATAGACTGGACAATTCCTATAAATGTAAAAGTAAATTCATGTTTATTGGGGAGTGTATGTTAATTTTGCTAATATGAAAGATTAGCCTGATAAATCAGAGTAAGCTGCGTTTCGAATAAGATATAGATGTTATTATAGTACAGATAGAAAAGAAATCTTTCATCAACAAACTTTGCGGTCTTTATGTTATTACGATCTTCTGTCTTACGACTTGGACTTGTTATATTGGGTTGTGTTCATAAAAATTGTGAATTACTTGCGTGTACTTCTAACAAGCTTATTACTACCTAATTGATCTTATTTACTAACCTACATCCTAAAAATGATTGATGAGAGATTAATGAAATATCAGCATTAAAATAAGTAATTTTATATAATAAAACTACGTTTTGACGGTTTTAAGCGCGATAATTTATTTGATTTTTATTATTCCGACGTTTCGGCCACTTTTCAAATTTAAATTAGATTAGTCTCCCATAGAGTAAATAATAACCATAAACAAAATAACTAAATAATTAAAATGAACAAGTTGGCGGTAGGCCAAATAAAATTTTAACAATACTCATTGACACTTGACATCTTTGTCTTCCGTGATACGGCTACTAAAAAGGAGCCGAAACGTCGGAATAATAAAAATCAAATAAATTACCGCGCCTAAAATCGTTAAAAAGTAGTTTTATTATGTATACTAGTCGCGAAAACTTAAAAAAATATTAAGTAATTATATATACAGTTTTCAACAGTAGCTATAACTTTTTAGCTTATTGTATTAGGTCCTTACATATGAAGTTGGCGTTTTGTCGCACTGGTCACTTTGATCTCAAATATCTCTTCTTTGGTTAGATATTCCAATTTCAAATTTATACAGCTATTTACTTATGCTTTTGTGTTTTGAAAACCGTAATTAATTTGTTTTTTCCTCTTTTGGTTTTTTCTTTGCGTCACTCAGTTTACAAAATGGAAAACTTGAAATATCGCATTATATACGAGTACGAGTTCCATCGTGGCACCAGTGCTGCCGAAACGGCTCGAAGGATTAATGATGTGTATGGCGGCGGTGTCGCAAAAGAAAATAGAGTGCGTTTTTGGTTCCAACGTTTTCGTTCTGGAAATTTCGACCCGCAGAACAAGCTCCGTGGACGGCCGGAGACCAAAGTTGATAATGCAGAATTGAAGGCTATTGTGGAAGCGGATCCATCGCAAACTACGTCCGAGATAGCTACAGGCTGTGGTGTTAGTGATAAAACTGTTTTAATCCACTTGAAGCAAATTGGGAAGGTGAAAAAGCTTGAAAGGTGGGTACCTCATGAATTGAGTGCAGCAAACCGACAAACGCGCGTCGACTGCTGCGTTACATTACTCAATCGGCTCAATAATGAAAGGATTTTAAATCGAATTATTATCTGTGATGAAAAGTGGATCCTGTACGATAATCGGAAACGCTCATCGCAATGGATGAACCCTGGCGAACCAGCCAAATCCTGCTCCAAGCGAAAATTGACTCAAAAAATTTACTTGTGAGCGTTTGGTGGACTAGTGCCGGCGTCGTTCACTACAGTTTTCTTAAATGTGGCCAGACGATTATGGCGGATGTCTATTGTCAGCAACTGCACACCATGATGGAAAAGCTAGCTGCTAAACAACCGAGGCTGGTCAATCGCTCTAGGCCACTGCTGCTTCAGGACAACACTAGACCACACACTGCACAACAGACGGCTACCAAATTAGAGGAATTTCAATTGGAATGTTTAAGACATCCACCGTACTCCCCGGACGTTACTCCAACAGATTACCATTTTTTTCGAAATTTGGATAACTTTTTGCAAAGGAAAAAATTCAACTCCGATGAGGCAGTCCAAAGCGCTTTTAAAGATTTTATTGATTCCCGTCCGAATGGTTTTTTTAGTAAAGGGATCAATGAACTACCTATGAGATGGCAAAACTGTATAGATAGCAATGGTACATACTTTGATTAAATAAATACATTATATTAAAAAAAAAAACGACTTTATGTTCCTCCCTTACAAAACGCCAATTTCATATGTAAAGACCTTGGTCGCGCGTCTATCATATTATTATATTGAAAATTCATTACGTAATGGAACGAATGGTAGTTCTTCAAATCATGTAAAACCACCTATCTTTTTTTCCACTCCTGTACATACCCTAGCAAGCAGAAGAAAGGAAACGGCATGAGACGTCAACTGCATCGCTATAGTGGTCATCGTATAGAATTGACCTTTTGCTAACGAACTGCAACGCGTACGCATCGTTTTGAATATTGTGGCCAATTTTTCATCTAGATACTTAATATACCATCAAATTAGTTAGATTCGTGAGATTTGAACATTTGTGCGTGTCGTGCTAACTTCTAGGAAACAAGGAGAAATCATCGCTTCGCTATGTAAAGGTACTGTGCAATCCTTCCTTTATATAACTGCTTGTATTATCTATCTATATCTATATACCCTCTATATATATACCCTGTGATCTATGCAGCTATATTTCCATCATTGTGGTTTTACATCGAAGGGGAATGAATATATTTAAATAATTACTAATTCGCGTAACCAGACCTAATTTTTATTAATTGTTATTAATCACATTTTAATAGTATTTATTTGGAATAAAAAATATCTAATAAAATAATATACCGACTTCAAGAGTAACTAAAAAGCAAAAAATAAAATTTCTTACAACAACTTGAAGTCGGTGACAAGTAAACCATAAAAAAACGAGAATATTTTGCAATATTTTGTTGTAACAGTGTATATGGAGTCACAGAACAGAATATTCCACAAAAAATATGTTTAACTATTTGACAATAAAGTTTAAAGTTACTTAGATCACAGTTGTTCGATTTTGTCTAAAAAGAGTCTTTAGAGATATATAAACTTTTTATTAGTTTTAATATTTATGATAAGCGTAGTGATTATACCTTCTTTATTTTTTTGTTGTTAATCTCAGTGTCTGTCACTGTCAACATTGCTATTTCCTTTTTTCTCGTTTCTATATTTTATAAACTTAACATTTTTATTAAAATCTTGGCGGTACTGTTTCTTGTACTCGTGCAAGCAAAAGTAGATTTTAAGGTGACGAAACTTTTCATATCGCGACTGTACATTCTCAATCGAGGACTTTATTTAACTACAGATTTAGATCATAAATCTTTAGCGAAATGCAACTGGTTAACGACTGATAGGATTTCTGGCTATGTTACATTGAGTAACCTGTACAACAAAGCTATAAGGCTATACGTCTCAGAAGCCACCAACAAAAATTTCCAACATTTTCCACTTCGTCTGTCAAAAGGTAGAGAGAGACCACTTACTACTTTAGATTTTGTTAGCGAATAATCTCCCCATGTAGGTCTTATTACGAAACATATTTATAGTTTTTAAACCTGACTAACGGCAAACGACTATGTATAAAAATGACTTTTTCAGTAAATGTGTAGTAAAACTACAAGTATTTTTACTACACATTTAAAGTGGTGCACTATTGATAACACTTTCCTGTATTTTTTTAAAATAGACAGTAGTTTCTGCGAAAAATTATAGTAAAACACAATAACAGCCATGTCTATTTTTTAAAGGCTACTATTTTTGCCAAATCGGTAACACAATCCTATAAAACCTTATGATATTTTATTAGTGACTAGCTGATGCCCGCGACTTCGTCCGCGTGGTGTGGTTTTTTTAACCACGGGAACTCTTTACTTTTTCAGGATCAAAAGTATCCTATATGTTGACCAGGGATATAAGCTACCACCATACAAAATTTCATTTCATTTTCGGAGATTAGCCGGTATAAATAGAGAAACAAAAATTTGAAAAAATTCTAAATTAGTCTTATTTCACTTCTTACATCCCCTGACTCAATTTTTAGCATTTTTTTCATTGCTCAGAAATTCGACCTCTACAGTTTTATTATATGTATATAATATATATGTATAGATGATATCTATGAATATAATACAATAGACTTACTGTTTCTGTATTCTAACCACAGGATCATCTATGAGATCCAGGGAAACTTTTTTCAATGCCACTCGTCGGTCTTCTACGGCAGGATGCGGTGTGAGTACCAGCCAGCCCACATGCGCGAACCAGAACCCACGGCGAACATCGTGTGGATCTGCCACCGTTTCTGAGTATTTGTGATGCACTCTGTGGTCTAATGCCCATGTATATATGTCCCGCTAAAAATAATAAAAGAAAGACCTTCAATTCATATAGGGGCTCCACATTCTTAGCAGGAAATCTTGGCGAGAACGTTTGCAGATGATATAGACAAATTATCATTTTAAATTCTTGTATTCCTATTTGACAAGCCACGTGTAGTTCGATTTATTGATAATATTGGGTTCTTTTTATTCTGTTTTTTTAGGTAGGGTGTGATCCACAAGTACACACATCAAGTGTGGGATCAAGTACCTACGTTTTAGAGTATGAGGCTTTTTTAGATCGTTGTTGATTCTTTCTAGTGACTTTCACTATTTGATTTTTTTTTAATACAAAATCAACTGTCAATCAGGGTTCCTATAAAAGAGTATTTAAAAAAAAATTGCAGGATTTCAGCAGGCAGGCAAACGGCCCACTTGATGGAAAGCGGTTGCCATCGCGTATGAACATTTGCAACACCAAAAGTGCTATAAATGCGCTGCTGCTTTCTTAAGGGAGAGTGGAACGTGGTCACTGATACCGGAACACAACACGAGGTTGTTATGGCGGAAACCCCTGGTCCAGGGGTTGCCGCCATCCAGTCGAGTAAATACCCTACCACCTGGCTGTAGGGTTGTTTGGTCGCCTCTTACGACAGGCCGCCCGGCCACAGGAAATTGTATTTCTTCTCCGTTCCTGTACGGATAAACGGTGTATAGCGTTTTTACAAAACCATTACAATTTCTGCATCAGAACTGAAAAAAATTGCATCGATATAGAGCGACGACACTATTTGACACAAAACGAGATGTTGAAAGCTGTCGGAATGTTGCAAGTTGGTTCCAGGCAACGTACTGTGGCTGTCGCTCTTGGCACTACACAGAGTGTCATAAGCCGCCTCTGCACACGCTATAGTATCACGGGCAGCTTGGCCAAGCGACATGGAGAACGATCTCGCATCACCACTTCATACATTCCTTCTCTTGACCAGAAGGCGCCACGAGTCACACTTGTCTCGCTTTATTAGTAACATTTAGAGAACAAAGAGATTTTTTTTTTAATATTATTGTTCGCGCTAATCTTTCTGTTCATGACGCCGTAAGCCGGCGAAGCCGACGTTATAAAACCTTCTTTCCTCTGTTAGTATGTCATGCGAATTCTTGGAAGCTATTAAAGTGACCCGTTAACGATTTCAAGAACTAGTGGGCGGCATGTTGCTAGGAGGCCATGTCTAATTTACAAATGGATGAGGGTCGGTCAGTTGGGAAATGCGCCAGTCATGTTTTGACTGCGAACGAGGCGTTACCTGGTGCACTTTCGTAGCGAGTATCTTATAACAACGAACTTTGCGCGATTTATGTGATAATGATTTTCTACCCTACGATTTAGTTTTGATACTTTCAACGGCATTTTGGAATTTACATCCTACAAATCTCCCACAAATTCGTAACAATAGGTAAATATTAGCAACAATATTTGAATTAAAATAAATATAATTATGATTAACATAAGCGCGTACGTAATTAGATTTTTAAAGTACTCTACAAAGAATTTATAAGAATTTCGATGAATGTATGTAGTTCTCTCGAAGTTTCTAACGTATAAAATTCATTATCGCCGTATGTGTGTCAATATTCGGAAAGGGCATTAACAGTTAACTTTCACCGGCGTTCAGATTCAACGAAATCAATAGTAGGTACATAAGAATATATGCGTGATTTCCTCAGCTGCGAGCTGTGACTAACATTGTGATGTATTTGTTTATATTGAAGGCTGAAAGACAACACAGGTCAATAGTTTCAATTGACTCTAGTTGTACACATCACGAGAAAGAATTATCATTTGTGTCTGTTGTAATGAACTTACCATTGTTATGCATATTAGGCAACTGTGGAAACAAAACGCTCATACTTTTTAATAAACTGTTATGTATTTGTACATCCTCAGAATAAATGTTCTGAATACAACACCTTAAACAATAGATATTATTTTATTAAGAAGCGCCATTTTCTCACAAAAAGGACGTACTAAATATTAAAATATTATAATATATATTTCTGTTTAGCTTGTTTATTGTAATAACTTGTAGTTTTTGTGTTGCATGATAAGAATTTCACGAATATATCAGCAAAGTATGAATTTGTAAAGTATAATATTTTGTCAGGAGCCTTAAGAACAGACGAGTGTGCTTGACAAGAGTTATGAATGTGAAAGAAGCAAATGAGGTATGTAAGAATAAGCCTAAATGGCGCTCTGTTGTTCGTGCCTACCCCGCAAGGGAACTGGCGTGAAGTTATGTATGTATGTATGTATGTATAATATTTTAACTGAAATTCAAACAAACATCACCAATTTGTTTTAGAACGTGTTATGGTAATTATGACATCCTTGAATCGTTGAAATGAGTGCGATCTATACATGTAATATGAGGACAACTCGATAAGGGTTACTAGTTAATTAAAATTTATATCACTCGTAGTATGGTATATGAATTAGTAAAAAAGTGCCACTAGTCTATCAAGTAGGAAATATAAAGTTAATTAGTTTTGTTTTCAGTTTCATAGCTATTTTAGGAAAAAAATCTACTATAAAATTGTGATATTCCTCTATCTATACCTCTATTATGTCATGGCCACTTTCCTCAAAAACGTGTCAGTCTATATATAGGTATAGATAGATAAAATTTTGCGAAAAGTTGTATTCTATTATGCTACTAGGCGACTGTACAGTGAAACCACAAAAAATTGGATGAAATTGAATATGCACAGATGTGTGGTGTAATATTACGGCCCAACTGTGTCCTTGGGCTTAGCGATGGGCGACGCAACTAGCGGTGCGACGGAGTTGGGTGCCGAGCTCGACGACTCATGGCATGCATGCTTCATCCATTGTCTTTATCGCCCGTTGCGTCACGCTTAGTTGCCACTTCTATTTATCGATACCGGACCCATCCTTTCACATCTGAGTCGAGTATTGACAGAGTGCTTCTCACGAAAGTCCCGCGGCAAAAAATGGAACTAATTGTACAGATCAGACCAGCCACCAGCCACGTTGTTTCGTTGATATTCTTCAAATCAAATGACTATGCTGTGTGAGCACCTAAGCGTGTACACATCGTAGTCCACGCTTAGCATGAAAGGCAAAACTAACAGATGTACGTACCTCCGGGCATCGAATAACAAAAACCTAACTATACTGTAATACAAGTAGGTATATGTGAAAGGGCGTAGGGGTGATTTAGGAGGTCAGTGGCAGTATCGCGCCGCCACTTTGTCGCGGCTCTGTTTGGCGGCAAACGATGACGCGTACCTATTGTGTAAACATCCACAACACGCGACTCCATAACTAGGCCCTCACCCGTTTGGTTATTCATTATTGATAAAATTTTGGTACAAATTAAAATATAGATTATTTTGTTTTTTAAGCCTAACTCTATATTTTACTTCACATTTTGCGATCCACCTGCATTAATGTTAGTGTGACTGTGTCAAAATGCAGTATATTAATAGCGTTAGACAGCTACATTAGTGCATAATATTGTTATATATCAGTTATCGGTTAATGTTTAACGTCATTAACAATGTCGCATTTCCAGTAACGCATTAAAACCATGGTTAAATCTGCGTAATATCTTTAATAGTGCGTTAGGCAAGTCATTACGGCGCAGGTCTAGCAGAATATGCTAAAAATATATTAACGTAATTAAAAATGTGAAACTGATGATAATAAATAAACCCGTGTTCTTAATGTTTAGTGTGTTATTTAGATAGGTATTTTAGACATTGGAGATAAATACTTGAAACCGTTATTGAGCTCGAGATGAAAGTTTTACAAGGATTCGGCTTTTGCCTGGTGTGTAGTTGTACTTACTTGAAGATTATTCTAAAACCTCAACACTATTTAATTTTAAGGATACTGGCGAGATACTGAAACTGTGTAAAGCAAAAGTCGAACTGTGTAAAGTAAAAGATGAAAATGAATTTGAGCTTTACAAATTATTTCTATATCTATAATATAATAAAATTCTAAATATGCCGTATCTGTCTATACATTGAAGCTATTTAAAAAAATGCAACTGAAATACATTATACACTATGGAGAACATGATGTTTTTTTTTTATTTCTTCTCTGTTTGTCGCTTTGTCTGTTTGTTGGGGATTCACGTAAAAGCTACTGGGCCAGTCTCGATGCGGTTTTCGCTGATCGACAGCAATTCTTAGACTTAAAATATGCGTTTTTTATCTTGGGAATCCCGCAGGAATTTTTCTGGGAATGATTTGAAAAGGCCAGATTGATAAAAAAAATCGAACTCCAATGCGATTTTTGCACTGATCGATAGCAAATTTTTATCTCGCGAGAATTTTCCCGGGAGTGGTTTGAAGTTTTTCGGATGCATAAAAATTAGCTTATTTTGACACAGTTTCCACTAAAACGATAGTTTACATTCTTTTTAAAATGCTGCGATGCTTTGTGTTCCGGGAATCCCGCGGGAATTTCAAGCCAAGCGTGGACGAAGTCGCGGACATATTCTAGTAGTGTGATAAAACCGTTATACGGCCAATCCTGATGTACGGATGCGAAGCTTAGACGCTCGCCCTCAAAGAAGAGAACCAGCATTTAGTAGCAGAAAGGAAGGTTCTTTGTAAGATTTTAGTTCTAACAAAGAGACACAATGGTAGCTGGAGGTTCAAACCACCCTAGAGATCGATAATTTCATAACCGAGCCCAACATAATAGGAGATATAAAAGATTACTGCCCCCGCTGGCTCGGTGACTTAGAAGGGATGGAAGAGGATCGTTGCGTGAGGAAAGCATTTTTGGAAAGCCGGCCGTTCGGCCTGAAAGACAGGGTGGAAGCCTGCCTTATGTGAGCTTCAGGCCAATAATAATAAAATTGGCAAGAAACTGCACAAGAAAGGATAAATGACGAGTTTTCGTTCGAGGGCCAGGGCTCTCTTTGGATCGCTCAGCCAACGTCAACGGAGTAAGTAAGTATATAAGTAGTATGAACTATTTTTTTTGATGGCTTCTATTGGGTACACTATTCTTTTTCCACGCACAGAACCGACTTGGCACTATGTCACTTGATATTTTTCGGCAAGGCGGACGAGCATAAGCACATTAAATTTATGATTTAAATAATAAATTACTTTGTTTACGTGGTTTTAAAATACAACGTTGTTAATAATACATCAATGCCCGGTTTCTGAGGTTACCAGTTATACGTTCAATAACAACTGATTCGATAAAGTTATGTAATAGATAAACTTAGGCTAACGGTTATTGAGTTTCTGAATACATATGGAAGCGTTTAATAACTATTAAACCTACAACTAGTACAAAAACTCGCCAATAGATGGATCTATTTAAGAAGGGATATCTAATATTTATTTACATTAAACAAAAACATCAACAACAAAACGTCAAACAAAAGATATGGAATAGATAAACGCCTAATATTGGTCAGTTAAGGTGAACCTAGTTCAACTGTAGTTTATCGTACGATGATGTGTTTAGAAACGCAATTTTTTAGGTTATTGAATCGATATCGCTAAAGAACAGATAACAGATAAACCGCAGTTAAAAGTACCTCAGAAACCGGACATAAGAAGAACACAAGTTCTCAAATACATAATATATAGGTATGTTATTTGTTTCGATTGTAAATTCCCATTAAGCGATAAAATAACTTCTATAGTTACTCGGAATTTATCAAATGTTGCAAACAAGCGGTAAATGATTAAAGCATACCTATTGCGTGAAGTAATATTCTGTATAAGCGATACGAGCTCGACGCATCTTGACGGTTTTTAATTATTATTAAAATAATATTGACCATGTAATAATGTAAAGGTAGAACAAAAAAGAGACAGATGGATCGTGTGAAGAATGACATGATGATTTGTGGTCTGACAGAGGACGTATGTCAGAATGAGGAGTCTCTCTTTTCTTTCACCATATCTCAATTTTTGGGGTCGGCACAATATGGCTTTTCCTTCCACACTCCTCTACTCTGACATACATCTTCTGTCACATCACATATCATCATATCATCCGTCACACAATCCATCTATCTTTTTTTGGTCTACCTTTACATTTGCACCCATCTATCTTGAATGTATGGAAGGAAAACACATATTGTGCCGACTTCAAATAATTGAGAGAAGGCAAAAGAGAGAGAGAATAATATTGACTATCAAATTAGTAAGTGGACATAGAACAAATTACCTTGAAATGAGAGCACGGCCATGGCTTTTGAGAAATATAGTAAAGTAAAGTTATTATGACTCTTTATTGATTCACAAGTAGAATTTTGAAATCAAATTTAGTAACGAGAAATTTTCATGGCATAATTTCAATTTAAATCAAATAAGAAAATATTGAACGTTATCTACGTATACGTTGGATAGAATTATTTTCCTAAGGGCCGATTTTTCAAGTATCATATAAAAGTTACCAGTAGAAAAATTATATTGTTATTCATATCGTGTACTAAATATACCGATTTTGGTCAAAAAAAGGGTCTTTGGATCACTTAGTTCTATATTGTACAGCGGTCTCAGTTTCTCTCTTTTGCGTTACATTTTCCTATTTATTAAGATTTTAATAGTCTTTTCAGTCATAATTATCCTTGATATAACCCACCCAACTCTTTTTGGCCTACCTTCATGCTCTACGTGAAACATTTACATTGCATTTACATATATGGCCGGTGTCATTTAAAACATCACATTTAGTGCAAATCAAAGAATTTATGAAATTGAGTCTCTGTCTTACAATGGAGAAATTATTACTACCTTTTCATTTGTCTTACTATTAGTAAAAAGTTCACTGAAACTCCTTACAAGTATTGTAGTAAAATTTAACTAGAAAACCATTGTATTTAATTACCTACAAGGTTTAGAGTTTAATGTGATACACACTTTCTATGATCAACTAATTTAATAGTTAGTAATAACAAACTACTAGGTACATTACACAACCAATAAGGTAATAATAGAGTGGATGGATACTAAGTAATAAAAACAGCCACATTGATCAATATGATATGATTCATTCTATACTTGAAATTTTCAATTAAAATACATACACTCAACAGTGAGTGGTAAAGTGGAGCGATAATGATATTGATAACATGGAAGAATACTTATACATCCAGACACATACATTATCGGTGTCATCTAACATATTTTATTCTATTTCGTGATGTATTCATGAATCATAAAGTTTGTTATTCTTATCATCCAGATTAGCCTTGTGTGGAATGGGAAGGTGCGTCACATTGTTTCCAATATTCAAAACATAAAATCCTGTACTAATAATAACGAAAATGCCATTATGGCCTCACACAGGTGTCTGTATAACTGTTAGTCACAAACTACTTCACTAGATATATAAAATTGGATGTATATATAAAGCTTTGTATGAACTAATCGTGTGGTGAGTGGTTTCATATTATTAATTGATGATATTTATTCACATAACTCGATTATGTTCATCGATAAATTATTTTACTTGTGACCTTATTTCTAAGATGTCCCGTCTTCCAAAAAGAATTCAGCCTTAATGTTTTCCATTTCGTAATATAAAAATTAAATTAATTAAAAATAATCATAAACTTTTAATGAAAAACAATTAAACATCCCCATTTAAAACTGAATACCATAAACAATTTTATTAATTTTCAAATTTAGAATAAGTAAGATTTCATATCCTTATAGTATTTATAGAGGAAATTCGAATGCGCAGGCCAAGCATGCCCACTTATTTTATAGAGATAGGTTTACGTTTGACCACAACGCCGCCTTATTATGTCAGGCATCTAAAAGAGAGAGAAAGCAAGCATATCAAAAGTTACCTATGCACACGTGTCTTGAATACAGTTAGATTGTATTTATTGAGAAAAATAGTCTTTGGTAAGGCGTTCACATCTCAGCAGTCGCATCATTTATTTGTTTAATTTGTTTCGGAAACATACAATACAATAAATGTTCTTACACTGTAAAATACGTACTTTATACGATTATAATCTAAGCTTCCACTAAAAATAATTTACATAAACATTCACCTCGAGTAATTACATGAAAATTAATTAATACATTACATTAATTTATACAATATGTAATTAATGCGGAGGCAAATCGCTTTGTTCGTTTTGGGAACAGTTTATGTAAATATATATATATGGCTTAAGATTGAATTTAGAATAGAGAAAACGAAATCAGGTTGTATACCCAAAGATATTATAAAACATTTGTATATCCATAATTCTCTCACACATTTTCCAAAGTGTATCGGATACTTAAATGTTGTGAAATTTTTGTCTAAAAAAATTTAAAGAGTTTCTGAAGTATAAATAAAATTTGAATATAAAATTATAAATGAAAAACATACCTGTCCCGTGATAGTGAAAAGTAGAGCCAGCAATATCCTCAGTGGCGTTTTCGCCCTATAGGCTCGATGAGACCATAGCCTGTGCACGCCTGCAGTTATGCCGAAGCCGGAAGTATAAATAGTGGCAAATGCTGAAAAAATCAGTTTATTTATTTAATTTCAGGGTTATACGAACTTAGCAGATTTTAACATACAGTGGCTAAGAGACTGACGCTTCTTATACAACATATGGATCTTAACATTCTCTGACTTATTAATTCTCGCTCAATCACACATACTTATACTTACATCACTTATGCGAATTTACAGATACACAGACAATACATCACAACTAAGCACTTGAAGGGCGCAATTATGATAATTATACTAGTATATTTTTTCCCCTGAATTAGCCAAATATCAACGCCAACGGGTTCAACCTGGTGAACTGTACTACAGGTTTCTTTTTAACTAAATTCAGACACCAGCCTCTTAATTAATGTTGTTATTAGTTTTAAGTTTTACTGTGTACTTAAAGAGGAATTAAAGAATTATGTTATGTTATGGTTAAGCCGCAGCTGTCATTCTATTTTTTTAAATAAATTACCTGCTATAAATATACAAACAAAGGCAAACAAACGGTGTGTTTCTATGAGGTACAAATTATTTGATCTTAGTGTGGTAAAGGAATTTCTAGGCTGACGTATATACATATATTGTGGTTATAACTCATGAAATATGTTTTTAAACCATTAAACAAATTTTTCTGAACCTTCACCTGGACTTTTGATATTTCAATCTGGTTACACAAGTTATTCGATTGCAAAATCAGTCCGTCTCAAACCACTTTTTCTCTAACATGCTGTTCGAAAACGATAAAAATTTGTAGAATGATGCATGCCGTTATAACTGCGATATTTTTGGGGATCAGAGTAGTTTCAAAGTTGTCTAAACAAGATTCTAATGCATAGTTTTATATTGGAGAAGTATGCTCAATATTACACAATTAGAATGCTTTTTAAATTAATTTGATACGATTTCGATTACATAAGTACCCACGGGTGATTGTTCCATTTCTGGGAATCGACAGTGTTATTAGGTCTACTCGTAATTTTGCGACTGTTATTGAAAGTATACGAGTACCAAATTGATTCGTATTCCATAGAAGTTGTGGAACCAACATTCAAATAAAATAACTTTTACATTTATGTCGTGTGATATTTGATAGTAAGAAACATGTTTTTCAACAATAATCTCAAAGGCACAAAAATATTCAGAAGTTGGATTTTTATTGAAATTATTTTTTTACCGATTATTAAACCTAGTCGCATTTAGCAAAATGGATGCGGCTAATCATAAAAAAAAAATTATGACTTGCTTATTCTCACAAGAAGTTGTCTTTTAATCTTCATTATAGATATTAGTATGGATAAATAACGCTTTAAAGCTGCTACAAATACAACAAGTATATAAATTAAGGTTAACTTACCAAATAACGTAGTAAGAAATCTAACTTCATTGGTAATAATCAGGTACACACCAAAAATAGAAACTAAATGCAACATTATTTGAACTGTTAAATCTGGCCACCGTATTTGTGGCGTGAATTCCATAGCCTCATATTTGGCTAGGTCAAAGTCTTTGTTTATTTTGTCACTGACATTTTCTAGTGTAACTGAATTATTATTTTCACAGTTTTTATCACCCTGATCGTGGTTTCTATCTTGTGTGAGCCTAATCCTCAATTGAGGGTCTATTACTTCTGTGCATGTGATGATGTTCTGCTGTGCAGGCGCCATGATAGCCTGAAACAAAGAAGAAATAAGTTGACGGTTTTCCAAACAAAGAAACATAGCTGGGCATTAACTAGTTAATCAGTTAATCGTTTAATAACGAAGTTAATATATCGAGTAACGGATTAACTTTTAAGTCAATTTAAAAATGTGTTAACGGACTCGTTAACTTCCGTTAAATTTTTCAAAGTCCGTTAATCGTTAATTCAGCAACAAATATTTAAAAAGCAAAGCTCAAAGTCTCGCCAAATGTGGCTAGACATAAAGTCGAAAGACTCGTTAAATGATGCGGCATTCCTCGGGAACAGATATTCGCAAATCTGTTTATTAAATATAATACTGCTATACCCTCAAGCGCTGCAGTTGAACGTCTGTTCTCCACGGGCAAGGATATAGTACAGCCGAAACGAGCCTCGCTTTCAGACGAGATCTTCAAAATATTAATATTCATGAAGGGAAATATTCATATCATGCCAGATGACTAAATTGACAGATAAATTGTAGGGGTTAGTATCGTTTCGTCTAAGATGTAAGTGGTATATATAGCAATTTATTTTGTTTGTCAATATGCCTATATTAAACACTCTAATTATTATACCCGTCTTTTTTTTGTTTCTAACCTGTTAACGTCCAGAACCAACAGTTTTTATAAAAAGATGCAATTTTTATCACGTGTTAACGGATTAACGTTAAGTTGCGTTAAATTTTCTGAAATGGGACGCTTTAACTTTTAACGAAGTTAACTTTTTTTAGTAACGGATTAGCGATTGACGAAGTTAATTATTTTATTAACGGTGCCCAGCTATGGAAAGAAAAAAAACTAAACTAATATTAAACTGAGTGTTAACAAAATAAACATATAAAAATTGTGTGTGTATACAGTTCACGAGCAATAAAAGTGAAACAAAGTATGATAAGGGATGGAAGGGACTCAAAATTTCGTGACGTCATATTTCATATATTATATCGTTATAATATATTTAAGCTTTAAAACACGTTTTCAGTATTAACGAAAAACTTCAAAACATTTCCAACTCTGTCAGTATGTACATAGTGTTTAAATTACTAAATATAATCTATTCTAACTCATTCTGTCGCAGGCTTAGACTATAGATTTACGTGTTTATCTCTTTTTAGTGTCACTTTTTCGTTTCATCGAGTTTCCAAATCACAAACATCCTAAAGAAGTTTCACTTTAACAAAAACTTGCCTTAAATGGGGCATCAGTCTCAGCATAATGCTGGTCTGTCAACCGGCGCTGATCTTCCGATGAGCGCATAAGGTACATACATACATGTTCATTTTCAATACCTTACTTATTTTGTTCTTTGGGTGATTATAATTTTGAAATTCGTTTCGTGGATAGATAGAAAGGTATTTAATGTTAAAATAGCCCCATCAAGAACAGAGATAATAGGCTATTTATATATTATAATAATTGCCGATTACAGTCTGTTTTAATCTGATGTTATTCACAGAAGTGAATAACATCAGTTATTGGCAAAATAATATTTAAGTTGTAAACAGTATTTACAATAGTTTTATGAAAATGATAATGTTCAGGTTTCCGATATTTAGATAAAAAGGAACTTGGACGGAATTTCTGTGTCTCTATATCGTAGCTGATTACTTAGAAAAATGTATAGCTAGACAGATATAAAATTTGACACACTTAAACGACTTGTGTGATTATTTGCAGGGTATGATATCCGACACTGTTTATTGAACATTGAAAGGGGGGCCCGGAAGAGAAAGTTGAAAGTTAAATGTTGAGCAATATAATATGAGGTATCAAATGAATGTGCGATACCAAATTAGAAAATATTTTGTGATTTCTTCAGAATTTTTATTTAAATAAAAAAAAAAATATATTTCATAAAATTTTATACACTAAAAAATATAAGTAAAGTACCACCTGGATTCATGGGCGCACAGTCAAATACTGGCACTCCTATGCAATTATAACGGCCAGCATGTGTCAGAGTTGACGAATCGTTTTATACCTTATTATCAATACTACAAAATAACAACAAATATTTTTATTTATATTCTTAGTTGGTCCTAATAACACTAATTATTATTTTATAGGAATAGAAATATTTAACAGGAATCTGCCATGTGTGAGTGACATAGTTGTATGTGTTTATTTCCCTATATTTAATAAAAAAATGTCCGTGAATTGATTCCATTAATACTTTTGGGTTAGATATCTTACATGCGTAAAAATAAAATATCAATACCTATGTGGTAATATGAAAATCAAGTAATACTAGGATGTATCATGAATGAAATCACTGTCATAGCTGTGTTGTTACTCAGAACTTGTATTATCAGCTTATTTGGCATACCTGTCATCGATTAATACGGGTTTTAGGGTTTCATTGTCGAGTGATAAAACACATTTGCCTCAGTGTCCGTTATAATCATTTTACTACATATTAAAAAATAAAAAATACCCAAAGATCATCCATCACCCTAGTTTTAAATCCTGGTTTTGTTCAGATCGTCTGCTTCTCTACTTTTTTCTCCACTTCGAGGGGTCATTGGCACCTCTTACCACAAGATAATGGCTACTTATCCTTGAAAGGTATTTGATATTCATTTTATGAGGTTATGTCACATATTAATCAGTGATAAGGCAAATTAACGGAAAGTAAGATATAGAATGCCGGTATTAATCTTTGCTACTAATGTGAAATAAAAACATTGAAATGAGAATATGAATCAACACTACTTAAGATTGATGGTCCATTCATTATATAATACAATTATAATAATGGCAGAACTCTTATAATATTGAAAACAATTGATACTGTAGTTAGATAAATTATATTATTATAAAAATATATATATTATTATAAAAACCGTACACAAATCTTACCTATGAAATGTACTTACTCGTAAACCTATGATTTAATTAATAGAACGTGGAAATATGTGTTATAAGGTCGTTAGTATTTACGAAGCATTATTTTAAGAAAAATATATAGATTATCATTCTTCCACTATAAATGAGTGACAATCTCCGCTATTTCTAGTAAAGAATTTCAAATATCAATCAATATACGCAGTATAATGTGTATTGAAAGTATCGTCATCTCATCGTGGCCTACTTGATGTGTTTACCTTTATTTTTTAAGTATGGTATCAAATGTCTTATATATCTAAAGCGGTCGTTTTCGCAGATTCGTATTATTATTGTGATAAGTGAAAATGGAACTTTGTACTACATCTTACAGTATAGTATATCGAAACACATGGCAAAGTCAGAAAGGGATTCTCCAAAAACAGCCTCTTTACGCCAATATCCAGTAAACAGGTACCTATATTCAATTATTTAACAGACCAATTTTCATGATTGGTACGTGTACTTACGATTAAGGGACTTTACTTTTATCAGTGCAGGAACGGATAAAGAATACAATTTCCTGTGGCCGGGCGGCCTCTCGTAAGAGGCGACAAAACAACCCACAACCAGATGGTAGGGTATTTACCCGTCTGGATAGCTACCACCCCTGGTCTAAAGCATGCCGCCATAACAACCTTGAGTTGTGTTCCGGCATTAGAGGCCAGGTTCCAGCATCCCTTAATAGAGCAGCAGCGCATTTGTAGCACCTCTGGTGTTGCAAATGTCCATAGGCGATGTAACCATCGATGGTAACCACTTTCCATCAGGTGGGTCGTTTGCCTGTCTGCTGAACTCATGCAACAAAAAAAAGGGATGTCCATAAGATATTTTAGCTAGAAAAATAAATTTGCAAGAAAAGCTATAATAATGGCTAATTTCTATGTGTGAAAAAACATTGTTCATATTATGAAAAACTGTTTATTTGTTTACATCTTCAAGTGCTTCAAGGTTTCGCGCCACTCAGGTGTAAACAATCAAAATGCGTCAAGTGAAGCGAGACATCTGTTTTACAAATTTATAAACAGGCTTTATGACGGGTTGTCTCTATTTTTCAAATTACAAACAAATCAAGCGGATCAGTGCTAATAGTATGATGTTTTCTGAATGAATAACCGCCGTCGTCAAACAGGTAGATAATAATAGTAGACGGCCTTCAAGCGTTTATTTAATTTAATTATGAATGCCGTGAAAAAGTATTGAAATTTTAAGAGAGTATATCTTTAAAGACGCAAATAAAACATTTAAGATTCCTTTCCAGTTACAATTCAAGATTTCTGAATAGATGTAAATTTAAAGGCCATTATGAGACTTTAAATTTACATCCATGTCATCCCTTACAACATCTCGTAAGGGATGACATGCGTACCAATGTTCTCGTAATTAGGGATGCCGAAGACCGTGTAAAGTGTAGTAGAAAAAGTAGTAGTCTGCGTTTTACTAAATTTAAAATCAAATTAAAAAGTATCGTGCTTAAAAAGGGATATAACGTTATTTAAATGAAAAAACTTCATTTGCATAGCAGCTCACTCCAGCCTCATATACTATCGTCTGTATAAGGTTTTTATCTTGCCAAATATGTAATGAATATATGGAGATATGTTGCAGTATAAACTTTTAGTACGTTTTGTCATTATTATAACGATAACAATATTCTTCTTTCCTTTTATTATGTCTTTGTCTTACTGAGTTTGCAGTGTTTGCTACAGCTCCATTAATTTTTCAAAATGTAATTCGGTAACATACTTCTGCATAAAACGTATAAAAAAGAGCATGAGATATAAATAAAATAAGAAATATAAAGAAAAACAATTGTTAGCTAGACGTGTTGTTTTTCTCCTTAAGAGCATAATACGTTGCCAAGCGGTATACATGGATTAAGAATTAAATTTAAATTTTAAGTTATATGTATGACCTTCAACAAGTCTACTCTAGTGGAACTTATTATGAATAAAAACTTTTAAATTTGAATTAGCAAAGCGGACCCCATCTTCGAGATGGATGCTCCGGACTCAACCAGCGTATAACGCTATGATGATGATGCTGAACAATGCAGTACTTTTACTATCTTGGAAAGTCATTAATTAGATAACAATTTCAAATCCGTGCAGGAACGGAGAAAGAATACAACTTCCTGCGGCCAGGCGGCCTGTCGTAAGAGGCGACTAAACAACCCACAGCCAGGTGGTAGGGTATTTGCTCGACTGGATGGCGACCACCCCTGGTCTAGAGTATGCCGCCATAACAACCTTATGTTGTGTTCCGGCATTAGTGACCAGGTTCCAGTCTCCATTAAGAGAGCAGCAGCGCATTTGTAGTACCTTTGGTGTTGCAAATGTCCATAGGCGATGGTAACCGCTTTCCATCAAGTGGGCCGTCTGCCTGTCTGCTGAACTCCTGCAATAAAAAAAATAAAAAAAAAATGCTTAAAAACAAATTATCCAATAAATATTTTTAACTTAAAACAGAATTTATAAGATTTTTTGAAAGTGAATCTCCATATCACCAGCATAATTACTAATCATGTTTATGTAGGTATGCCAAGGGGCATCTTTGTTTGTTCTTTGCATATTTGTTTGTTCTTTATTCATGGCTTTGACAATTACCCATTATACAACTTAAACGTAGTGTAACATTCTATCCGGAAGATAAGGGGCTTATCTTTCGGTGCATTCACACAGCGACAGGGATAAGCATCTGTCGGTATAACGCTGAATTTACACATACAGTTAAGAACTATCAGCTTAATGCAATTACATTTAAGTTGTTAAAGGCCGCCTAAGAGTTGGCTTTTCTGTACCATAAGTGCCGGTTATTTTATGGCCCATGAGGCTTCTCATTTATACGGCAACAATAATACGTGCATACATTCTCCCTAATTTTAAAGAATTAGGTATCTAATGCAGTTTAGGTATCTAATGCAGTTTCCAAGTGTAGTATAAATGTAATAGACAAAAAAGTGTATGAGTTCTAAAAATAGAGTATTCCAGATATTATTATTTTTATTATCATCTTCAGTTTCAGACTCTTAATAACATCTGATGTTTACAACATTGTTATCGACAAAAAAAGTTATACCAATAACTGAAACAGCTGACAGCTGGTACTGCCTTTACGAGTAGGTACGTATATACATATGTTATAGCCAAAAGTCGATATGCAGTCTCTTTCCGGAATGATTGGTTTATCCTAGGTTTGAAGGCCTAGGGCTTTAGCCAAAGCTCGAAATAAATTCCAACTTCGGCCTTTGACTAAAGTATTTTTAGTTAAACCTAGAAATACCTAAGTTTTTAGCCAAAAGTCGAACGTAAATAATCAGTTTTAGACTTTGCCTAGTCGATCTTAGAAGTGACTGTATAAATTAGTCTCCTAGATTAAACAAAAATTCGTTAGTCAAAGCCAGAAAAATGTCATTTATTTGGACTTTATGTCAGATCGGAGGTTTGACTAGTCAAACCTAGGAGCGCCAGAGCTTCAATTTTGACTATAACACATATTAAAACTAATTTTCCATGTCGATAAAAACCAAGTTTTATCTAACTTCTATGCATATAACATAATTATATGATTTCCAAACCTTACATTCATGTATACACTGTAAGAGGTTTTTTGAACAATATGTAAACAATTTTTTGCGAGGCCGACAGTCTGTCGACAAGAACCTACCTTTGTGTACTCTGTGCTAAGTGATTGAGCCTGTCTTTAGCATTCCGTCGAAGAAAAATTATATAAAAAAAGGTTGTGTACTACATTGTCAGTGTTACGTTGTTCGCTAGATATTACTAGGTAGTACCCATTTTTCGTAATATCTCGTACGTAACTGTGAAAATCTTAAAACTGATTAGTGAAAATCTTACCCATAAACTGAGGAGTTTATGGGTAAGATTTTCACTAATCAGTTGCTGAGCAGTTTCTTAAAATTTAACAAACGATTATAAGTAAGGCCATAAATGTTTGACTGATTTCATCAAAAAACCATGTTAGTAATAATAATACCGTAATAATACGTTGGTTGAAAGTTTTAGTGCTGTTTTTAAAATTGAATAAATAACATGACAATGACATCTGGCGCCCTCTTAATAACAGTAATAATAGAAATATAGGACTTTCTAGAGTATGGAGGCTAGAGGTAAGGAGAACCGTCTCATATGAGTGGAAAGTTGAAAATGTTTACAGCTATAAACAGTAAATAATAGTTCATCAACTATCTGAAATGGCACTAGCGTTTACATTAGGGTATGATGCTGTATCTTATTCTACGGTTGCGTACTGCTAAGATGACCCGCGTTCTGGGCGGCCTTCGACCGTAAAATGTCAAAAAGGTTGAGAATCTGGTCTTGGAAGACAGAAGAATAACTATAAAACATATAGCTGATACATAGATAGATAGCTAACACTTTATTGTACATCATTACAGAAAACTTACGAACTAGTATACTAATTGTGTACAAAGGGCGGTCTTATCGCTAAAAAGCGAAGCTGAGATCCTAAAGATATCTTTTGGCAGCGTTCAATCCATTTTAATTGATTCACTGGGGTTCAAAAAAATGTTGGCAAGATGGGTGCCACGAATGTTAACCGACGAAAACAAAAACGACGTTTGGAATTTTCTAAGCCTAATCTTGAAATGTTCCAGCATGCGGATAATTTTTGCCATCGCCTTGGCACCATAGATGAAACGTGGGTTCATCATTTCGATCCTGAAACTAAGAGACCAAGCATGTCTTGAAAACGACCATCTTCTCCAACCATTAAAAATTTCGAGTTGCTCCTATCGCTGGCAAAGTTATGGAGTCAGTGTTTTGGGATAATGAAGGAAGCCTTTCTATAGATTATATGCCAAAAGTCCAGACGATTACTGGACCCTATTATGCAAATACAATTCCTAAAGTGCGTGAAACCATTAAAGAAAAACGTCGTGGAAAACTGTCGTAGGGCGTGTTGTTTCTTCACGATAACGCTGAGCGCGAGCTCATCGATCGGAAGTTGTGCGCAACGCAATCCACTGTGCTGGCTTCAATCTCCTTGACTACCTACGATATTATCTGGACTTAGCCCCAAGTGATTTTCACTTATTCCAAAAATTAAAAGAGGAAATTCGTGGAAATAAATTTCACGATAATGACGCGGTTATGGCTGCCGTAGAGGAGTTTTTCGAGTTTCAACATAAACATTTTGTTTCGCAAGGAATAAGGAAGTTAGAAACGCGTTATTCTAACTTAATTACATTGAAGGGCGATTCTGTAAAAATATAAAATATTTTTGTTTAAATTTTTCCATTTTTTAATATTGAGTCCAAGATTTTTTTGGTTTACCCTCGTATAACCTCAAAGAAATATTGTCATGTGAAAACATGATTATTTGATTTTATGAACTTTGAATAATACGCTTAATGATTTTTAATATTTTATTTTGTAAAACTATTTTTTTATAACACTATAATACTAATATTTTCTAAAGTTTTCGCGACTTGTAGGTATACATAATAAAACTACGTTTTAACGGTTTTAAGCGCGGTAATTTGCCGCGTGCCGTCTTCCGTGATCACGGCCACTGAAAAGTGGCCGAAACGTCGGAATAACCAAAATCAAATAAATTACCGCGCTTAAAACCGTTAAAACCTAGTTTTACTATAATACTACTCTAATAACTTTTGGCGCCTTCTTTAAAATTCACCGTGATGCTAATGTGGCGCCACCCCAGTTTAATGCATTTCGATGAACACTTCTTCATATACAGAGATGGTTCCTTACCCTCTACCGTCCATATTCGATATAGTGCTACGTTTTAGTCCTATGAAAATAGCAAATTTTTTCCACGATTTTATTAATGTGGTCAATATAGCCTAGAACAGAATATTTAAGATTGATGATCTGTTTGGAGTTTGAAGATTGTTTATATTCTTAAACCCTACATACATATTAACATTAAAATATTTTTGTTTGAGATATTTGATTTTGTTATAATGTGTTCTTACGAAATCTGCAGAATATGTCGTCTGTTTACTGTGTCATTGGGAAGCATAGTAATTAGTGCTCAGTGTAAGATGTAGCTAATTTTAATAACAATAGAAACAGAAGGTTTACTTTACAGTGAAAACCACATTATTAAATTTGACAGAATCCTATAACTGTACTTTTTTAATAATACTTCTATGAAATGAGTTATTATTATATATTAAACACTTTCAGAAAAAAAAGATGATTTTTAGTAAAAATCGTATTGTAGTAAAATAAGCATTGAATTATTATTTTTTGATACGCTCTGGGTACCATTTAACTTGTGTAATTTAGAGTTGTGATGTGAACGAATGAAATTAAAAACATTTTTAATTTAGTAGTAGGTACCTATGCTAAAAATAATTTGCTTTCCAAGAAACTTGCCCGTAAGAATAATTTGAATAGAAATGATCTAATCGAATCAGTCAAGGCCAAAGTTAGCCTTTTTACAGTCAAAACGAACTCAGGTATTCCATGTGACACCACAAAACCGAAAGCGAATTATTGAACTATAGATTTTTTGTAGTACTAATATGAACAGGCCAGCTGAGGGCTTAAAGTTGCCTTTTGAAGAATCGCTTAGTGAAATTGACACGTATTTAGATATACTTGTAGATGTAAGACAATGCATAAGCTACCACTTTATTTTGATACTTATCATGTTCCTTTGAGTTAGATCTTCTGTTAGGTATATTAAATTCACGTCGTTGAGTTATTTTACGTCTTCAAAATTCGTTTTGCCTTATAAGTAATATACATTTAACGCAGCCTTTATATTGATTGCACTGCTTAAATGATACAAATTTTCAGGACCGGAAGCAGGAAAGTGAGCAGTCCAAGTATGTAAATGTATTTTATTTGAACATTTGATGCCCGCTACCCACCTTTATCGCCACTTTCATACATGCTGCCGTAGAATTGGGCGTGAGGGAATAAGAATCAGCAGCAAGTTCGTTTATTCAACTAGTTCTAACTCATTCGCTATCTTTTTTTATTCTGAAGCTGGTAAAAAAGCAGGGCGGTCTGCTCAGCTCATAGAAATGCTTAACATCGCCTGCAACAACAAAGCAACAAGGGGCGAAGCCAAGGTGTTACTAGCCGTTAGGACGGAGGGATCATATAGTTGGAATGGGATAGACCGAATAGAATTTGGGATTCCAATAGGAGGAGGATGGGATAGGGAAGATGGAATAGGGGGAGGGGATGTGGGCCATCGGAATTCTCTCTCATCGCACAGAACGCGATTAGGTCACGGCTAACCGTTTCACCTATATTCTGTGACTGTGTGTGATTCACGTTCGCCTATATTCCTTGAGAGTGTGATACCACAGATTGACTCGGCAACTACTAGTAGAGCAAAACGTAGCATTATGAACATCCAAGCGCATTAGTGAAATGAAGGTTTCTAACTTAACATCATATTAATCTTAAACAGGAAATCAAAAGATATTGTGACATCTCTTGCTGTGGAATGCCTTGTAATGTTTTATAATTCCTATGCGTTACGAGGTCAAACGGCTACTACTCATTTTAAGGCAGTCATCAACTGTGTAACTTATTGAGAGGCCAATTGAAATAGCCCTAATTTTACAAATGGCTGGTGTACTACTATTCGCACATGAAGGGTTTCTCTGTAAATTATAATGCAATGTTAAAAGAGTTTCTGGCCTACCAAAAATACTTAAACTATCCATATTTGAGGACTTTGGTTTGCTTAAGTTTTAATTACAAAACAAAAATATTATTAAAAATCAGCAATAGACGTTGGATATTGGCTTTAATGAGTAAAAGTTAGTGCTCCAAGAATTCCATCGTTTAGCGTTATTCAAAGATCAATAAAAAATAATTAAATAAGACTTGCCTCAACAGTTTTAATGAACAGGCCACAAATCAATTAAAAATCAATGCTAATGGTTAGTGTTTTTTCTTACACGCGATACTACTCGAAAATATGTAGAAATTAAGATTCCGGCGACATTATAAAAGATACAAACCTAAAATATATGTTACTTTTAAGAGTATCTGTAAACAACTTTTATGTCAGACCGGTGGCGCCTGTCCTAATCCTGAATTTAGACGGATCGACCAAATTGAAACAATTTGGTTGAAAGGCACATAACTGAAACTGAAACTTTATTTTATTTTCTCACGCAACAATTTTTCAAGTGATATAGGACCTGTTGTGTGAGATTGGTGCCCATTGTAGATCTGTGCAGATCTGTATTACAGGTCACCAGTGCTCCACTCCATGGCGTTAAACAAACTACGTACTAATTATAAGGTAATGTGTGCGCGTGTGTGTGTGCGTGCATACATTTGTGTATGTGTCTGTAATAATTCTATTTAAGATAAGACATGTGTAAATAGACTTATTATATTGTTAGAACTGAACTGAAAGGACACGGCGGTATTAAAAATTGAATATTGAAGATCTCGTTAATTTCTACGTTAATAACAGACGAGCGTGCATGACAAGAGTTATAAATGTGAAAGAAGCAAATGAGGTGTGTAAGAATAAGCCTAAATAGCGCTCTGTTGTTCGTGCCTACCCGGCAAGGGAACTGGCGTGAAGTTATGTATGTATGTATGTATGTACGTTAATTTCTTCGGTTGATTCATCTAAATTGAAAGACAGATATGAATGGTCTAATATGGACTTAACGGATTTAAAGAAACTCAGCGAGAAAATACTCGGTGTGATATTCAGCATCACCTCATCTGGACGTAGGCCTCCCCAAGTCTGCACCACATATCCCGACCTCCCACATTTCTCATTCAGTTTCTGCCGGCAACCTTACACAGGTTGTCAGTGCACCGAGGTGGATGATGTTATAATTTACGTTTACGTAGTAATAATACTGCTAATACAATTGTAATATCAGCTTCATAGGAGTTGCAAAATGGGAATGAATGAAGCGGCCTTGTAACATTGTCTTCGGTCTGCTAAGTTTTGCTTTGTTCAACTCGAACTTGCCCCGCTTTATATACGTGCTACTGTTATCGTGTTTTATGAAATAATCTTTCTCCGTTTTGCCAATCATGTTTTCACTTAAGCACAGCATAGACGGTTATAATGTGCACTTTGAATACGTTTCAACCAGGTTCCTTATCAAAAATCTACGATAAATGCTTTGTTCTAAGTTTACTCCGAATTGATTCGCTTTAAAAGGTAGGTAGTAGGTACGCGCCTTAATATTGTTTACTCATTGCTCTGTTTCTTTCTAGCTTATCACTCAAAATTGTTAAGCCTGGCTTGTATAATTAGTTTATTTTCACGTTCAGATAAGTTTGAAATTTTATTTAATGTTCAAGATATTCAATGTACTAGTTATAAAAGTTTAATGGCTTAGGTACCTGTGTCTGGATGTAATGACATGAGTTCAAATCTTGGCAGGGAACCATGCACCATTTAGGGAACTTGGCTTTATATCAACTAATTAATGCAGATGACAAAGGAAAGCATCATGTTTGTAAAATACCTTTAAATATGAATTAATTGTAATTAAAATCCACAGATGCTTGTGTCAATAAATTATTTTAAATAGAAGGTAAATTCAAGTATTTTATTAGGAAGGAAAAGGACAATATTAATATTCCATATTTGAAATAATGTCTACTACTGACCACAATGTATCTGTGACAAGGACAGCAAAAACTTGTTCTAAAAACATTTTAATAGTGTTGAAACCTATGCATCGAGATTACAAACGTGAGAAACGCACCAATCCATGTCAGACAAACATGGTGGAGATATGTTACAAGTCCGTGCTTAGGAGTGCAACGTACGAGTTGATATTTAGCTACCTAAGATGATAAGGCACTATGAGGTTTTTACCAATATTCTCAAAATTCTTGTCCTTTCAGTAATTTTTTAAAATATCCTCAACATTGAACGAAACGGCATTCGACATGAATACAAATAAGGTAATAATAATTATAATATTTCCTATAACAACAGGAATATAAGTCAATAAAACTTTGATAAGGTCCAAAGTAATATTAAATTTTTGTTTAATTAGATTTTAGTTAGTTAGCAAACAAACTTTTTAAATAATTGTACCACAAATGGAATCCACCAATACCTAAATTATTATTAGTAAACGATAATTTAGGTATTACTAATCGAAAAGTCGTCGTCTCTTTCAGGATATTGTTAGATTACGTACAGGGAAGTATAAAGGAAAAACATTACAGTTATGGTGAATTTAACAGAATCCTTATAGGTACCACTGACGTATGTATAATATACTGCTTACTACATATAACTCAATAAAAGGTACCTCTATTATAGGTTAACATTATGTTACCTACATATTTAAATACGCCTCTGTGGTTGAGAAGGCTAAACCTTTGCCGGCTTAGCTTACTGGAACGCAAATGTTTCAGGTTCGATGGCATGGCAAATTTTGTAAACGCATTTTCTGTAATTTGTTAGGGTCTGGATGTTCGGAATCGGACCCCAGAGTATTCCGTAGTATATTGCTTGTAATACAAGCGCAAATAGCTTACAACATGTGTGTTATCGTCAGACTATTTTTTTAAGGTTAAAAAATTACAATAGATACACATAAAAACACAAAATTAACTAAATAAAACTATTCTTTGTAACAAATAAAACATAATACATTATTCTGCCTTGGATAAGAGTAGCAGGTATCTTGTTCATTCCCCTAAAATGGGGAAGCTCAGCGGTTGGACGTCTATGGGCCATTATGATATCTCTATCACTGAGCATGGATTTCCTCTTACAACCGCTGCTAACTATCTCTTAATTTGGGTACGGGACGATAAAAACTTATGGTTTAAACGTTCAAGGACTATGTTTTTTTTTATTGCGGGAGTTCAGCAGACAGGCAGACGGCCCACTTGATGGAAAGCGGTTACCATCGCCTATGGACATTTGCAACACCAAAGGTGCTACAAATGCGCTGCTGCTCTCTTAAGGGAGACTGGAACCTGGTCACTAATGCCGGAACACAATTCAAGGTTGTTATGGCGACATACTTTAGACCAGGGGTGGTGGCCATCCAGTCGAGCAAATACCCTACCATCTGGCTGTGGGTTTTTTTGTCGCCTCTTACGACAGGCCGCCAGGCCGCAGGAAGTTGTATTCTTACTCCGTTCCTGCACGGATGTAATACATATGTAATGTGTAAATAATATGTAAATAACGTATCTCTGGTATATGACAGCAGCAGCCTTCATGTCCGTAATAATGCAGCAGTGTCGGATCTATGGGGTGCAAGCCGAGGCCCATGTCCTAGGCAGCCGATTCAGAGGGCCGCAAATTCAAACTTCGTAGTCAGTAGGTATAATAGAACAGTAAAAAATACAACTTGCAACGTGTTATTCTGACATGAAGTATTTTCGATTAAGTTTTCTTAATGCTGGAGCTCCATCTGCGGTACTGCTAACGATTTAGGGTGTGGCCGAATGCGTCTTAGTTAAAGCGTTACAAAAGTAATGTCGTTAATGTATAGCCACATTTGTGTATATAAGTATGTTATACTCAGAGGTCGATATGCAGTCTAGTCCCGGAATGACTAGTTTATCCTAGGTTTGAACAAGAATGCAAAGACAATTTTCTTAATTTCCAAGATGTGTTCGACGTTTATCTGTCTCCAGTTCAAAATAAAAATGTTCTTCGAAATTATTGAAGTGTAAAAGATCAAACGTATTGTGCAATTCAAAATGCAATAACGGGTTACCTTGTCAAAATAAAAACTAATATTTATCTTTAAATTACTGTCATCAATCCTAATTCAAGATAAAAATAAAAAATTTAATTACTTTTTCGGATTTGTCAATTTATTATTATAATATTGAAACAATAAACATTAAAATTTTAAAAGTGTTGTTTTATTATACCTAATAGTACAAACTATCACATTATACCTAATTGAGGTCTGGTCAAACCCTGATTTCATGAAATTAAGTTCCATCGTTTGACTGTATAAATTAGTCTCTCCTAGGTTAGAAAAAATTCGTTAGTCAAAGGGACAATAACGTCATTTACTTGGGCTTTGACTAATACTTTATGTCAGACCTGAGGTTTGACTAGTCAAACCTAGGAGCGCCAGAGCTTCGATGTTTGACTATAACATATATACATACTTTATCTGTCAATATTTAACGTTATTATCAATGTCGCATCTCAAATTGCGCATTACACCCATTGCCATATCTGCGTGAAACAGCCTATAATATTAGGTTGGGGGAAAAAAATCTTCGAATTTTATATAAAAATTCAAAAGGTTTTTTTATAAAGTTTATTTACATTTGACTAAAGTATGTAGGTGCCATTTTATTGGATAACTTTTTGCCATCTTGTAGGTAGGGACGTGATCCCATTTCTATAAAAATTTTGGGGCTTCTGATAAAAAACTGCGACAAGTGGTTTTGGCAGTCCTCTCGTGATGATAACCTGACACTGCCTAAGGAATTCTGCAGAGACCGAAACAGGTGAAAATCTGAAGGTGCAAGGTCAGGACTATACGGCAGATGCATTAACACCTCTCAGGCAAACTCTCGTAATTTTTGCTGAGTGGCTAAAGATGTGTGAGGTCTAGCGTTATCATGGTGAAAAACCACACCCCTTCTGTTGATTAATTCCGGCTGCTTTCTCTCAACTTTTTGCTTTAATCTCATCAGTTGTTCGTAGTACAGTTCAGAATCGATGGCCCTGCCTGGCGGTAACAGCTCATAATGAATAATGCCCTTCCAATCCCACCACATACACAGCATCACCTTCTTGCGAGTTAATCCGGGTTCCGCCACAGTCTGTGAAGCCTGAATGGCCTTTGACCACGATCTTTTTCGCACGTTCTTGTCGTACGTGATCCACTTTTCACCACCAATTATCTGCTTCTTCAAAAATGGTTCGGTTTCATTACGTTTTAATAAAGAATCAGAAATGAGTACACGGTTCATTAGGTTTCTTTCAGTGAGCTCATGAGGCACCCAAATATTGAGCTTTTTTGTGTACCTAGCTTTTTTCAAATGCGCCAAAACCGTTTTGTGGTCAATTCCCAGTTCTCCAGCTACATCGTAACTACTAATATGCCAATCTTACTCCACTTTTTCAAAAATGGCATCAATTTTGTCCCTAACAGGGCGACCAGAGAGACTTGCATCTTTGATATAAAAATTTCCGGATTGAAAACGCTTAAGCCAAATTTACGCTACTCTCACAGATACTGCATTAGGTCCATAAACATCACAAATTTTTTTCGCGGCTTGTGTTGCATTTTTACCTTTTATGTAGTAAAATTTGAAAATGTATCGAGTTTCTTCATTAGATTCACTCATTTTAACAATAAGAAAAACAAATGAAAATCCCACATTTTCCTAATTTGAATTTGGAATTGTCTTCTTTAAAATTAAAACTTTTTAATGATACCAAAACCAGCCAGATGCAAATGGTATAGCCAAAGAAATCTTATTACAAGTTCATACATACTATATGCGAAAAGACTTTCTCCCCAACCTCTTACATTTAACATTATCCCAGATGAAGCCGCACTATTAACATTACAGAACGATACGACAACAACAGTGGATTATTGCCATCTCAACGGAACCCTGCATTGTACGCGAATTAAAGCACACTTGGCCGGTTGAGTAAAACGTAATTTTCTCGCCGTGGTAGCCATTTTGTAACAATTAGTCACTAACAAAACATTAAAAATCAATAGTGATACAAGAATATAAAAATAAATAGTAACCGAAATTAAAAGATTCAAATATGCAGTCGAAAATATTTTGAGTATTGCAAGTATGATGCCAGACGCACTCGAAACACAGTTTCAGAAAGATACAGAAATAAACGCACATCAACAAAAATAACTTTACCTAGATCAATTGAAAAATAGTTCATTGACATTCTCGAGATATTTTGCAAAATTAAGTATGATAATATTAATATCATAGAATAGGATGTTCTAAAATTTTAACAATGGGAGTTTTTATTTTGATGAAAGTTGAATTTATAGTGTGGATAAACAAATAACCTAAATAATAGGGTGCGGGTTGACTCACGCTTCGATGTCTTATGGCACTGTACGGTACACCTGTGTGGAACCATACACTCCATCGCCACAATAGGACTCTGCTGAGAAGAGCTCAGCGTTTCCTGGCGGTGAGGTCCACACGGGGATATCGTACAGTGTCGTGGACGGCGGCGATTTTCTTAGCAGGCGATTCGCCCTGGCCTCTACAGGTGTATGTCCTTGCCAAAGTTCGCCGCTCCCGACAGGATGCCATTGCTAGGGGCCTGGTTGATTGCCGGCCAGAGTTAGAGGCAGTCAGGACGTGGGAAACCGCGACCATGATCCAAACATGACAAGGCAAATTGGAATCTCCTGAGACCGGCACTGATACAGTCATGGAGGCGGTACTTCCCTACCTACAGCAATGGGTCACGCGCAAATGCTGGACTTTGACCTTTATGATGATGCAGATACTTACGGGACACGGGTGGTTTGATAAGTATCTGCATCAGGTTATGGGGTGTCTGCCTTTCCCTCAGTGCTGCGAGTGTGGTGCACGAGACACTGCGTCTCACACGCTGGCCGAATGCGCTACATGGCAACCTCCGAGATTCCAGCTCGACGCCATAGTATGGCCGATCGACTCGCTGGGGGACTTGGTCAAGGCCATGCTCCTCAGCGGTGATCATTGGGGGGCGGCAGAGGCTTTCTGCGAGGCAATAATGTAACGCAAGGAGGCTGCCGAACGATTGAGGGAGTGAGATGCGCATGCGACCCCTGGACGCTGGTGCCAGTCCGGCCTCCGGAGGCGCAGATATGTGTAAAATCTCCTCCCGTGATTCCATCACAGGGGTTCACGAGCATTTGGGGATACGGTGGATATAACCTCTGTTGGTGAAGTTGGTCACTCTTTCCCAGGGTGATCAAGGCCTTGATGCGTGGATGAACATGGATGAGTTTGAAACCTCAATTTCAGTTGAACAATCTTTGTTCGACTGTGGTAGAGGCAATATATTATATAGATAATATAATAAATCTGTAAATGGGTCGAGTCTGTACAATGCATTTAAAAATGTGAAAAAAATGAGGAGGGCTAATTAGGCCCAGCAGATTTTGAAAATGGAAATTTCAGATTTTTTATAGTCTATTAGACAATCACGTGAAACGCACTGAACGGATTTAAATGAAAGTCAACACAGAGCTAGGTGACATCCCAGGTTAACACTTAGGATACTTTTATCCTAATAAGTAACTTAGTTTCAGCCGCCGCAGTGGCAATTCATTAACAAGCACGTCGTCACAGTAACGCAAACGAAGTTTTGTGGCACTGTTAGTTATTAATACCTGTAATGCGTTCAATAACTAAGTAACGATATAATACAATTATATTGATATAATTTATATGTGCAATGTCGCCTTGTACCCTCCCCCCTGAAATGACATCATTGAGTAGATTGTGTCATCAAAATACATAAGTACATATATTCAAGGCTACAAAGCCGTTAGGCCAATTTATTAGGATAGGAAAATTTTCTGGGAGCATGTTTGTATCATAATTTATTCAATACAAATCATGACTTCTACATGGAACAGTCAATTTGGGGTTACTTGCGCGAAGTATTCACGACGATTGGCTATTTGTAACATATGTATATCACGTTTCGATGTATTACTTTGAAATATTTCAGTCATAATAATATGACATAATACGGTAAAGATAAAACAAAAGTTTAAAATAACAGATAAAGCGAGCGATTTCTCTTATAATTAATTCTTTATAAATACTCAATTCAATTCAACATTTCTCAATATTAAAAACTATATATACCCCAGAAAAGCAAAGAGACGATAATTGACTGACATAATATGTTACGGAATTTTATTGGTAGCTACTAGTAGGTCGATTAGTAGTATTGGTTAATAACCACACAGGAGTACGAGACACGCATTTGTGTTTACATAACATGGCTCTGTGAGGGACCATCGTAGACGGTAGTTGACAGTCAAATCAATGGAGTTAATTTATAATAAAACGTAGTTTTATTATGTATACAAGTCGCGAAAACTTAAGAAAATATTATGAGTTAATTTATATACTATCTGATGTAGTGTCCCAGCCTCATTGATTTTGTATGAGTGTAGCGAATTATGAAGTCAACATTTTCAATCAAATTACCCAACCATTTATTCTAAATAGTGAAGCCCCCTAGGGAATTCCCTAGACTAGGATGCCTCGGTAAAGCTGTAGGGTCTTCAGAACATTAGCATAAGGTGCCTATAAAAAAAGTATTGTAACGCTAGTATATTGGTAGTATAATTGTTCATTTTATAAATTAATTGTCAAATGTTTCATATAGTAGGTATGCTTTACGTATGTGATAGATTTGAATCAGGAATTCATAGGCTGTTTATATTCGACTTTTTTATAGCTGAAATGTCAGTAGTTTCAATTGACCTAGAAACAACGGTATGTGATAACATATACTAGAGACATACTTTTAAACATAATTATGTATATTGATAAGTTTTTTCATAGCTTCCTTGGATTGATTGATTTTAATAAAAATTTGCAAGAAGATGTTCCACAGCTGATGTTGTATAAAACTTTTTCGTAGAGTATGGAGATAACTGTAGGAATTATTAAAAAACGAACGTGGGCCAGGTCTCAAGTATTCTGACGGCCAACCAGTTAAAATTGTCACATTGTAATACACTAATTATGCAAATGTATTAATTAATGTAGTATTTTGAGGCAACCATGTGATGATATATGATATGAAGATAGCGTTCATTAAATGTTTGATACCGTTTTATATTTTACATTAAAACATAAATAGTTCTATCCTCAAAATAATAGGTTCCTGTGATATAAATGGAATAAACATTGTAAACATGACTGCGTTATTGATTACTGAAAAGTTTAACACAATATTATAACAGTTAGCCTAGAATAGCCCTACTTACGTCACCATTTTTGTATAGTGTGCAATATGGCAACTTGTCATCAATTTCTGACCAATGATGTTCACAAATTCTAATATTAATGTGGAAACTTTTAAATATATATATATTAACTTCCTCAATGGTTCAACAGTTTGTTTTCCAAGAGTCATATCGATGTATTATAAAATATACGACAAGGAATGCTACATATTGTTACAAACACACAATTGAAAAGAGACGAATTTAAGTAGATGCGCTTAGTTTACAATTTAGTGTGTTTAAATGTCATTCTTACTACATTTATGAGAAATTTTGAGAATGAAACTTATTATAACATACTAGGATATGCCCGCGACTTCGTCTACGCTTGGCTTGAAATTCCCGCACGATTCCCCAGATAAACACATCACACATTTCATTATATAAAATTTGCTATCGACTAACGAAAACTACATCTAAATCTGTCCAGTAGTTTTTACATGAATATCGAACAAACAGACAAGAAATCTAAAAAAAATGCATCGTGTTCTTCATCGTTAATATAGTCTATTCCAATTTTTTTTTAATTACTTCAATGCACAGATATTTAGAATTTTATAATATTGTAGATAAATAGATTAGGTAAACTTAGTCTCAATTTCGGCATTGTCTATTCTATCAGGGGCGTATTTTGCTTTCATGATTCTACGGAGCTATGCAGTATGTTGATGCTATTCAGTAATAATGAGAATGTAATAAAATGTTTACGATAAGAAAATTATTTTGCTCACATAGCCCAGCATCAATGAGTTCATTAAAAGTTATTTACGTATGTCTGCAATTCAGAATATTGAGTCAGTCTTAACATCTATAATCAATATACAACGAGTAGAGTTTACGGTAAAGTTACGTTACTCCGTTACCTTAGGCCTTAATGCCAAAGAGACCAGCAGCTGGTGTACAATTATGTCAATACTTTGATGCGTCCTTGACATACTACCTAAAAGCCGGTGAAATCGCACAGTTATTTCACAATGGGGATAAAAGCGTTAATTTGAAAATAACAAACCGGTCTTCATGGAAAATCCAAAACTGGAATGCGATAGAGATGTTGCAGCACGTCTTTTTTATTAGATGTTTACATTAGTTTTATAACTTTGATTATTGTAAGGCGCGTTCACGTGCTACAGGTTTGCCGGTATGTCGCGTTTTGTAATATCTCCGCTATGGAGCGATAGCGATACTGGCAGTTCGCACCGCGTTCTATGTTGTACTGGTCTGGTATGGCGTGCCTCACGGTGCCTCTAGTTGAGCGCAGCTGATGGGATGGGGTCGGGGCCGACCAAACGCTACGCTACCTATTCTAACTATTAAGTCGCTATGCCCAATCTACAAGAAGTTGTATATCTATGGATATGTCGCGAGGTATATGTAACTAATAAAACATTATATTACACAGAGCGGATTTTGTTGTTGACACATTATAACTGCGGTAATGATCTATATGTAGTTACGTGATTGACATTTGATAATTCTCTGATATAAACATTACTCACGCTTTTACATAAAAATTGCTTAAGTTATCAATGTATGTTACCGAGACATTGCCTATGTGTAGAATTATTTTTTAAGTAAAATGTGGTGTAAAGAACTGGGCTTACCATGCGAATATGCTCGCGATAACCTTTATTTCATATCAATTTGAATGGTCGAAAATTTTAAGGTGTTTATAATAATAAGCATCTTTTCAATTTCCAGAGACTTTACTTACGTAATATAACGATTAATCAATAGTAGGGAAATCTATTGAACTAAGTGGAACGTTTCACTTACTACTTATCTAACTATCCATTCATTATTTGCTTTGTTATTGCTTAAAATCTGACATAAACCGAAAAGTAATGTCAAATTCTATGCAGTAGTAATGCAAATAAATGTTTAGTATGGCAAAAGATGAAGAAGAAACCCGGCATTAGTTGCTGTAGTTTCATGGGTACACCAAGACAATATAATAAATAATTGTCATTCATAGTTAATGTTTATCTAATACTATTACAATCATCATTATAACACACATTATAGAGATATGAATTATTAAGGAGTTTTTTGCAAATCTACCGAAGTTGGGCTTATTTCTAATGGGACTTGGGACATCTAGCAGCAAAGTGGTTGGCAAAAGCATTTACTGCAGAGTGCAGTACTTAAATGGTTTTTTTAACAGAACCTAATAAGCTCTGTGTACTGCCTTGGTATAGGCATGGTCGATATGAGCTTTAGATACACTACAATATATTTTTTCTTCTCTCTTGTCTTATTTACAATTTATATTCTAGTTCTACATTAGTATTTGTTTCTGAATATTTATTATGTTTTAATTACTTTTTTTATATATGTAGAATTTCTTATCTACCCTTCTCTTAGGCGAACTTAACTCACAAATAGTATATTTTTATACAGTTTTGTGTCTTATCTACATTTATTAATATTTAGTAAACATATTAATACATGAAGAGTGACCAGCTCCGGGATGGCAGTAGCTAGCTAGGGTTGCTTCTTTTTTTTGAAGAAATATTCTTGTTTTTAAACTGTATTTTTTTACTTTTTTATTGCGTGAGTTCAGCAGACAGGCAGACGGCCCATCTGATGGAAGGCGGTTATCATCGCCTATGGAAATTTGCAACACTAAAGGTGCTACAAATGCGCTGCTGCTCTCTAAAAGGATACAGGTACCAGGCTACTAATGCCAGAACTCAATTCAAGATTGACTTAAAATTTAAAAAAATCTAAATTCAAAAGTTTTTATTCAAAATAAGTTCCACTGGAGAACAATTTTTAACGGTTATACATGTAAGTCAAAATTTAAATCTACTTCCTATTCTATGTACACCGCTTTGCGACGTGTTATGGCTGTTTAAAGGAGAAGACAAGCAAGAAACTCCCCAGCAACACGTATAGCTAAAAAGACTTTTTATCATAATCCGTATTAATATTATAAATGCGAAAGTAACTCTGTCTGTCTGTCTGTCGGTCTGTTCCGTTTTCACGTAAAAACTACTGGACCGATTTGGCTGAAACTCAGTACATATATATTTTCGATGCCGAGAATGAACATAGGATACTTTTTATCCCGGAAAATGGGATAGTTTCCGGGATAAAAATATATTTGTCTGTTTGTTTGTTATGCTTTTACGGAAAAACTAATGGGCCGATTTAGCTGAAATTCGGTACGTATGTGAATTAAATACCGAGGGTGGACATGGGATACTTTTCATTTTGGCCTTTTTGGTCATTTTGGCCATTTAGGCCATTTTATTTATTTTGGTTAATATGGCAATTTTGGTCATTATGGTCATTTTAGTCATTTTGGTCATTTTAGCCATTTCGGTTATTTTGGCCATTTTTGTCATTTTGGCCATTTCAGTCATTTGTCCTTTTTGGTCATTTCAGTCATTTTGGCCTTTTTAGTCATTTTGGTGATTTTAGTCATTTTGGTGATTTTAGCCATTTCGGTTATTGTGGCCATTTTGGTCATTTTGGCAATTTGGGTCATTTGGCCTTTTTGATCATGTCGGTCATTTTTTTTCATTTTGGGCATTTTAGTAATTTTGGCCTTTTTGGCCATTTTGGCCTTTTTGGTCATTTTGGCCTTTTTGGCCATTTCGGCCATTTTGGCCTTTTTGGTCATTTTAGCCATTTTGGCCATGTCGGTAATTTTGGCCTTTTTGATCATTTTGGCCATGTCGGTCATTTTGGCCTTTTTGATCATTTTGGCCATGTCGGTCATTTTGGCCTTTTTGGTCATTTTGGCCATTTCAGTCAATTCGGTAATTTTGGGCCATTTAGGCCAATTTGGTCACTTTAGCTATACTTTTTATCCCAAAAATAAAACTAAAATAAAAGTGTTAGTGAGAAACCAATAATTTCTCAAGTTTATAGGTATAATAAAAATTAACCCCTATCCATATTAATATTTAATATCGCTATTTTAATATTATAAATGCGAAAGTAACTCTGCCTGTCTGTCTGTCTGTCTGTTCCGTTTTCACGGAAAAACTACTGGACCGATTTGGCTGAAACTCAGTATATATATATTTTCGATGCCGAGAATGAACATAGGATATTTTTTATCCCGAAAAATGGGATAGTATTCGGGATAAAAATATATTTGTCTTTTTGTTTGTTATCCTTTTATGGATAGACTATTGGACCGATTTGGCTGAAACTCGGTACATATATAATTTGAATACCGAGAGTGGCCAAGGGATACTTTTGTCCTGGATAATGGGATACATTTTGGGATAGATTTATGTAAAGTTTATCCCGGAAACTAGGACTGGTTTTGTGATTTCGTCCATTTCGTCCACTGGGTCTACTGGCTCCACTGGGTCCACTTGGTCCACTGGGGCCACTTGGACCACTGTGTCCACTTGATCCCCTTGGTCCCCTTGGTCCACTGGGTCCACTTGGTCCACTGGATCCACTTGGTCCACTTGGTCCACTGGGTCCACTTGGTCCACTGAGTTTACTGGGTCCATTTGGAACACTTAGCCTACTGGGTCTACTGGGTCCACTGGGCCCACTAGTGCCACTTAGACTACTGGGTCCACTTGGTCCAATAGGTCCACTTGGTCCATTGGGTCCACTTGGTCCACTGGATCCACTTGGTCCACTGGGTCCACTTGGTCCATTTGGTCCACTGGGTCCACTTGGTCCACTGAGTTTACTGGGTACGCTGGGTCCATTTGGAACACTTAGCCTACTGGGTCAACTGGGTCCACGGGGTTCACTTAGACTACTGAGTCCACTGGGTCCACTTAGACTACTGGGTCCACTGGGCCCACTGGGTCCACTGGGTCTACTTGGTCCACTGGACTCACTGGGTCCACTGGACCCACTGGGTCCACTTGGGCCACTAGGTCCGTTGGGTCCACTGGGTCCATTTTGTCTACTGGATCCACTGGGTCCAGTTGATCCACTGGGACCACTGGGTCCACTTGGTCCACTTGGTCCATGTTATCTATTTTGTCATTTTTGTCAAGATTTGTCATTTATGTAGTTTACATATAGACGGGGGTGGTATAGTTTGCGATATAAAATTAAGTGAATCTTTCAGGGGCAAATACATAAAAAAATAATACAATGTAACCTGTACTACTTGCTCTTTAAACAAGAGACACGCACTAGAGGTTGACCAGCGGCGCAGCCGCGGGGTAAACTCTAGTTATTTATATTTTATTTATATTACTTTTCAAAGAATGAATGGAGTTGTATCAAACAAAAAAAATGTTACCATCGCAATAATGACATATGAAGAATTCATACTGCCTAGCGACATACTCTAGACCAGGGATGGTAGCCATCCAGATGGGTAAATACCCTACCACTTGGCAGCGGGTTGTTTTGTCGCTTCTTACGACAGGCCGCCCGGGCGTAGGAAATTGTGATCTTTCTCTGTTCCAGCACGGATAGAGAATCTAGTACTCGTAAGAAAAATATGCTTTTGAGACATTTCAGGGAAAAATAGTAGGTACACGTTGATTTTTCATTCATATTTAATTTATATTTCATTTATTTCATTATTAAATTTTCCATTACTACTTTTCGTTCTGAAAAATTCTATTTTTTATTTCAAAATATTCATAAGATCTGAACAAAAAGCGTGATCATTGAATTAGTGAAGAATATATAGTACAATTAGCAAAAATAGTATACTATTATATATAGGTACAGTGTAAACTCTAAATAATGACACTGAAGGGACTGTGCATTTTTATGGCGAGAGTAATCGTTAAATGGAGAGAAGTCTGTTATTTTTGTCTGACGTCTTTTGCTGCACCAGTAATTTTGTTGTATTTTTCTACTCATTTTATTCATTTATTGTGATATTGAGGCATTTTGGTAATAAAGAAAGTACTTAGAAGTTTCGGTATTTCGGAATTTCTTAGAAATTTCAAGATGCAAGATGCCGACAATCGAGTTAATAAAGCGATAGAAGAACGTAGAGTTTTTACTAATTTTGGCAACTTAAAAGGTACTTTTTATTACTTAATTGTTGTTATTATTGAGAGTGGGTGTAGTGCTATATAGAGTGTATCATAGTATGGAAAACAAGCTAAATCAACCAAAGCCAAGTGATTTCGACACTTAAGGAAGTTTGTTGTTAAATCGAGTGACGTTACATGGAGTTTACACTGCATTATAGTACAGTTGGTAACCCTACAAGGAACCTATATATAATTATGTGACCTATAAGATTATGAAAAATATATGATTACTGATGGGAATATCTATCCATTCATCTTGCTATGTGCCCTCATGTACGAAAGCGGCGATGCGTCAACACGACGGCGGCAGCGGGGCGCGGCGGCAACCCACGCACTGACGCCGTGTCGTGACGCCACGACGTCATCCTATAGAATATAGAATCACATTTACATTGCGCCTAAACAATGTTTAACTCTAAACCATTGATATACAACTTGTTGCTAGTACTAGTTGGAATATATTCCAAATGCATCGAAAGGTTCTTGACATAAAATATATAGTTTTTATTATTATTTATGTAATAAAAAACTATTTGCCTAATGCTGATATTGCACCGACCAACTTGAATCAATTTGGTTGAAATGAACGAGACTATTCAGTGACATTTAATGATTCAAATATATTTGTATGTATCACTTTGGTTGATTAATCCAATTTGAAAGATAGTACAGTAATGAACCATCTAGTTCGGTTTAAAAAAGCGAAGTAGACGAGTTGTTGTCGATAGTGATTTCGGCTAGTTCAAAAATGTGATATATCCTAACTATGAAATTGACAGTAGAGTTATACTGAGGGTCATTTGGTAACTGTTATAGCCCGCGTTACATTTATTTTTATTTAATTTTATTTGGGGGGCTAACAGCTATAGTCTTAAAAACTAGATATAAAAGTGGGTAAAGACGAGCATTATTATTGATAAACCTCCATAGACGACAGAAAAAATAATAAAGAGTGTTTAATGTAAGATTAATAAGTAAGGTTAAAAACTAAGTAGTTATGTTTATAATTATCGAACAGGCAGCTAATTATTTATTGTCCATAGAAAGTTTGACTAACTTCACAATTACGGATGCAAGACTATCTGAAAATAAATCAATGTCTATATGATCCAACTTGTTCAGTTTGTGATCGTTCTTAAGCTCATGGTATATGGGGCCTTCTCGTGGTAAAACACGCAAACAAAATTTAATTTAAAGTTTATAATTTAGAAGTATCGTCTAACCAAAAGCTGGTAGACTCTAGCAAGTCTTGTTCGCCAGGGAGTTTAGTACTGACAGGAAAACAATGTGTGTGCAGTTCACACGCAGAAGAAGTGAAACTTCAGAGAATATACAGGTGAACATAATTATATCTACAATACTTAGTAGACAATTGTCAACTGCATATACACATTTTCGCATTTCTATTCTATTATAGACGTTTTTATTCTTAGGTATTTTGACCCTTATTCGTAATCATTCAATCTAAATTACACATTAAATCACTAACATAAAGTTAAAATTTCGGTGTTTAAACTACATAACGCTGGTTTCCAACGATTGCACCGTACTCACCACGACCTTCTAAGAATATTGCTGTTCATGATTCGTGGATGCATTTAGAAGAAAGAACAATACATACATACATACATACATACATAACTTCACGCCAGTTCCCTTGCGGGGTAGGCACGAACAACAGAGCGCCATTTAGGCCCATTCTTACACACCTCACTTGCTTCTTTGACATTCATAAGAAAGAACAATAGATAGCGGTAATCCGAAACTTATGTAGTTTAATGGTCAATGATAGTTTTATCTAGCGATTTCTCCGCGGCGGGAGATACGCAAATATAGCAAGCGCCTTAGTCAACAACATATGTTAGTATAGGTTCGCATTTGACCATAATGTTAAGTGGCGGTATGGTCTAAGATGGAGCGTTCTTACCTAAAAGTTACCTATTCACACCGGACTTAAAGACGTCCAGGTTGTCGGTATTGGAAAAGAATGACTCCGGCAACGAGGTCCATTCTTTTGCGATGCGCACGGTGAAAATGGATGCAGAACTCTTGATTTATAAAAGTGATATATCCACTATAAGTATACTGGTGCCATATGCCAGTTGCATATTATACACTTTTTTTTAATGAGGAAACCCATTTCAATTATATCCACCACGGAAGTAACGCGGTGGGGAGTGTGTGATTCGGCACGGCAGAGTGGCACTGGCACCACAAACAGGAAATGCTATTGCCACGCTACGGATGGGGATATTCATTAAAACTCTTCGGCGTTTCTTCCTTCGCCTTATGCCAGGGCTACGAAAAACTGGAAGGTTGACCAATTACGCGTGATCTGGCAAGCGAAGTCCTCTAGGATCACATCCACTGCCGAGGGGGAGCATGACCCCCGGCGTCATCCCTGTCTGTCCAGTGTGGGGCAGCTAAATGTCTCGACCTACGGAAGGAGAGATGAGCACGCGTGCAACACGACGCGCCATCTTCTTCACGGCATTACTGGCGGGTGGGAATCCTTCCCCGAGCAGCCACCTGTGCCGCCCGATCACGGCGGCGGCCGATGGTTGAAACCCGTCCTTTCCCCCCGGCGTGTTCTCCTTATACACCTAGATTAATTGAACTTATATCAACAGGGTGCTTAGAGTGTCCTTGCTATTTCATTATATGGAACTATATATAGAACCAGGGTAGATGATTTAGGAAAAATAAAAAGATCTATATAACATGTCTTGCTGAACAATCTACTGGAAAGCCATGCTTACGATGTTTTTTTAGAGTTGTGCCTTTGGAAAACACATAGCAATATTATGCATACAAGTCGCGGGAGACTACTAGTATATTACATACAAATCTATCTACCTAAATGACCGTGTTTATAATTTTTATATTTTAAACTGACTGAACTTTGTCTCAGATAAGCTCCAAAACGCCACAAGTAATTTAAATTTAACTGTTTATTATCATTTTTTTAAAACCTTTAGAGACTAAAGAGCAATTTTATTTTAAATCGTGTATTTTAAAATTTTATATCTTGTAGGGTTCAGAAGATATGAATATTAAAGTCCAAAAGTCCCACGCGGAATTCGGATTTATCTTTAATCTATTTGCACAATTTAAATTAAAACAATACTATAAAACAACCTAAAAAGATAGAAAGTATATTAGATACATATTTAAGTAAATCGTAGTTTAAGTTCTCTGCGAATGGTTGCAAGCCGTAATAAATGGACTCTGTCATTAAAACCATTCATGGTCTTTAAATACATAGTCTTATCATGGCTCTTGTATGCTCGTAGAGTTGTTTGTTCCTGACACATATTTCGGTTTTCCCAAGGTTTCTTCTTAATATGTAGTGTACACATCCCATCCGAAAAGCAAAAATTTAATTCAATATACTTTGACCAACTTGTTTTAAGTTTCCTTATGCTTGTGCAAAATGAAAAAAAAATCACTGCAGGTAATAATAATTCTCATTCTTTCAAATAATAATATTCACGGCTGCAATATCAGTTTAAAAATAATGCGGTCAGTTGAATTTTTCGTTTTTTTCTTGAGGTAAGCCTGTATTTAGTTCCTTTTTTGCCCTCCTTTAGGCTGACGGCCCAATTATAGAAGCAAAGTAATTAGGTACTTTAATCATTAACTGGCAGTAAACATTATTTATTAGATATTAATTAAATAAAGCCTTGGTAGCTTAGTGGTTTTCCCGAGTCCCAAACTTGTGTTACAAAAGAAACCGGATCGAATCCTGGGACAGTGTGCATATCCTACTACGTACTGGCGGTGAGGGTAAATATTGTGAAGAAACATGTACATCAAGATAACCAATGTTTCAAATCCGTCAATTCGTCTCGGGCAAGCGTGTCAGGTATATGGCTAAGTTCTTATCTAAAAAATTAGGGAGGCCTGAGCCCAGCAATGAGACGTTACGTACTTACTGTTATTCTATGAAGTTTAATCCCATGCCATCTCGTCTATCCAATTCCTTCTGTTTGATTCCACTATCTCATCTCCCTATTCCATCCTTTTTATCCCATGCAAAAGGCTGGCAACGTAGACTTTGCCATTTGTGTTCCAGACGTCTATAGGCGACGGTAACCAATTACCATGAGCTGAGCTGTCTACCTACTTGCTATTAGCTTCGAAATATAAAAAGCGTCTTTCAGCCACTGGTATGTGTGCCGGTACAGCTGCTGCACAACAGGAGGCCCTAAAATGCCGCAAATATTTCGCCATCGGAAATGGCTACATATTTGCGGCTTTTGGGGCCGACACCCTGGAACTTTATCGAGACAGCGAAACGCCTGGTAGACGTCTCACGTGACCAAAAGACTGGTCTATACCTCAAACAACGCATTAGCGTTGCCATTCAGCGAGGTAATGTAGCCAGTCTTTTAGGCACGTTTCCAACTGACAGCGGTCTGGCACTAGATTTTATCATTTAATTTTAATTTGTATATATAGTTTAATTGTAGTCTTATATTAAATCTAAATTTTAATTGTAAATAAACCAGTAAACAGTTTTTTCCGTCCAAGAACAGAGAAAGAATGCAATTTCCTGCGGCCGGGCGGCCTGTCGTAAGAGGCGACAAAACAACTCACAGCCAGGTGGTAGGGTATTTGCCAGACTGGATGGCTACCGCCCCTGGTCTGGAGTAGGCCGTCATAACAACCTTGAGTTGTGTTCCGGCATTAGTGACCAGGTTCCAGTCTTTCTTAAGAGAGCAGCAGCGCATTTGTAGCCTTTGGCGTTGCAAATGTCCATAGGCGATATATATATGATGTATGTATGTGTGTATATGTGTAATATATGTATGGTGTATATAAATGTTAAAATATGATGAAATAAAGATATGATATATAATTATTCTTATTCTGTAAACAGTTTTTAATTAAAGGAAATTAAAACGAAATTAACATAACTTAATTTTAAATACTGGCAGAACAATTGTTATCGTCGCTACCTGTCCAATTTGAAAAAAGTTGCGGGCGAATACAAGTAATATAAACGCTTATGTTGGTTTTGCATAATTTATGACAAATATCACTATTCCCTGTTATTTCCCTATCCCTATTAATATTATAAATGCCAAAGTAACTCTGTCTGTCTGTCTGTCCGTTCCGTTTTCACGGGAAAACTACTGGACCGATTTAGCTGAAACTTAGTATATATATATTTTCTCGATGCCGAGGACGAACATAGGATAATTTTTATCCCGAAAAATGGGATAGTTTTCGGAATAAAAATATTTTTGTCTCTTTGTTATGCTTTAACGGAAAAACTATTGGACCGATTTGGCTGAGATTCGGTATATATGTAATAATTTTAATACCGAGGGTGGACAAGAGATATTTTTCATCCCGGATAATGGGATAGATTAATGTAAAGGATATCCCAGAAAGTAGGATAGGTTTTGGTTAGTTTTGTGATTTCCCATTTTCGTCATTTTGGTTATTTTATCCTTTTACTCTTTTTGCTCTTTTAGTCCGTTTTGTCATTTTTGATCTTTTTGCTCTTTTGCTCTTTTTGTCCTTTTTGATCTTTCTGTCGTTTTTGCTCTTTTTTACTCTTTTTGTTCTTTCTGCTATTTTTGTCCTTTCTGCTCTTTTTTTCCTTTACTCTTTTTGTCCTTTTTTCTCTTTTGTTTTTTTGCTCTTTTGTCATTTTTGCTCTTTTGTTCTCTTGCTCTTTTTGTCCTTTCTGCTCTTTTTGTCCATTTTGCACTTTTTGCTCTTATTGTCCTTTTTGTCGATTTAGCTCTTTTAGCTCTTTTTGTCGTTTTTGATTTTTGTCCTTTTTTGCTCTTTCTGTCCTTTTTGTCAGTTTTGAATAAATTCTATCCCCCGTCTATGATAAATCATAGACGGGGGATACATAAATAAAAGTAGGACGGTTTGAAATAGAGCATGAAAGATTGGATGAGACCAATTATTTCTCAAGTTTATAGATATAAAAGTCCATCGTCTATAAAAATGCAATATTTTTTTATTGCAGGACTTCAGCAGACAGGCAGACGGCCCACTTAATGGAAAGCGGTTACCATTGCCTATGGAAATTTGCAACACCAAAGGTGCTATAAAGACGCTGCTGCTCTCTTAAGGGAGACTGGAACCTGGTCACTAATGCCGGAACACAACTCAAGGTTGTTATGGCGACATATTTTAGACCAGGGGTGGTAGCCATCCAGTCGGGCAAATGCCCTACCACCTGGCTGTTGGTTGTTTTGTCGCCTCTTACGACAGGCCGCTCGGCCGCAGGAAATTGTATTCTTTCTCCGTTCCTGCACGGATATATCTTTCTGTTAAGTTTTCACGGAAAACTACTGGGAACACTGGATCGGTTTTATTGTAATTTTGTTTAAGTGTAGTTTTAATGCCGAAAATGGACATATATACTCATGCCAGGAGATCGGATAGTTTGCGATATAAAATTAGCGAATTTTCCGAGTGCAAATAGCTCTAACATAAAAATTTTGTACAACGTGACTTGTATTAACGCCTGCTCTTTAAACAAGAAGCACGGAGTAGAGGTTAATCCGCGGCGCAGCCGCGTGGTAAACTCTAGTTATATTATAAATGTGAAATTAACACTGTCTATATGTCTCTCTGTCTGTTCCGTTTTCACGGAAAAACTACTGGACCGATTTGGCTGAAACTCGGTATATATGTATTTTCGATGACGAGGATGAACATAGGATACTTTTTACCTCGAAAAATGGGATAGTTTTCGGGATCAAAATATATTTGTCTCTCTGTTTGTTATCCTTTTACGAAAAGACTATTGGACCGATTTGGCCGAAACTCGGTACATATGTAATTTTAATACCGCGGGTGGTCAATGGATACTTTTTTCTCGGATAATGGGATAGATTTGTGTAAAAGTTATCCCGGAAACTAGAATAGGTTTTGTGATTTTGACCATTTTGTCCACTTGATCAACTTGGTCCACTTTGTCCATGTTGTCTATTTAGTCATTTTTCACAAGTTTTGTTATTTATGTAGTTTACAGATAGACGGGAAATGGTATATAGTTTACAATATAAAATGAAGTAAATCTTCCGGGGGCAAATACATCGAAGAACAGGTTATACATAGTGACGTGACTGTGAGACATATTTCAAAATGGCTTATATAGAATCCGCGCCACAAAAGAAGTCCCACGAAATATAAAGGAATAACAGTGGCCACTCCGCAATTTAATAGAATTTTGTCCGTAAACTAGCCAAGAAATAAATGTACAGCTTTAATTATAGAAAATTTTGTATTTATTATTCATTAATTACCTACATCGATTTACGGATTAGTAAATAATTACTCTGGCAGGGTTACGGCGATTGCAGCGTCGCGTCTGTGGAACTTCTTTGGTGGTACAGGCTCTAGTATTACTTAGGGTTGCCAAATTGACTACTTTTTCGCTAGGTTAGATTATATATATTTAGAAAATGTTTAGTAAATCTAAAATTCTAAGATATTTTGAACTGGGATTAAATCCTAACGATTGGTAATCACCAAATATTTTCAGGGCTTCATTTAGGGAAAACGAAATCGTTACGAAACCTTTCTGTGCATTCTTCCTTTTATCTGTTCGAGTTTATACGTCGCAGATATTTTTTTCGAAATCGTATTTTGGTACCTATGTACATACATTTCAGCTATGCAATAGGGGTACGGACACATGTTACAATAAAAACGAATAAAATATTCTAATATTTTTACATATAAAAGAACAGGCGGTAAAATCATCTCAATTTTAAAATATAATATTAGAAATAATTTTAATTACTTTTTAAATAATAATGAATGCGCTATTTGACTTCTCTTACTTAAACCTGCTTATGACGTATTAAGTGGATACTAACTATCGTTTAAAATCTATAAGGCTGCGACGGTCTGTGTAAGTTTATAAAAAGTAATTCAGATTATTTGATTGTCTTCTTTCCTATTTCAGAGCCTAGCAAGTGCACTCTAAGAAACTTTACATCACAAGTTAAAAATGTGATGATGATGATCATTTCGCCATTTATATTGCCAAACTTATTGGGGGCGATACCTACCGTATTTTGATACAGTTTTTATATGTTTTAGTAAAGATAATATATCAACAAATGCCTAACAAGACGTTCCTCCATTTCGAACTTGCACAATTATGCGCTAATTGATATATCTCGCTGCACGCTGCAGTAAAATAGAGTATTTTCGATTAAGTTTTTTTTTTTAGGTTTCGTAGCCAACTGCTAAAAATAATGATCGAACGTCGCGTTTTCAGATCTCTCCAATTTGCGTCTTTCGATATAAACTGAACCAGAAGTTTCAGATGGCCACCTATATAGAGCCCTAGGTGGTCACCGAACGTCAATGAATGGCCAAGCCATCACGCTTGTCGAGTGCGCCGCATGGGCGCCGCAGCGTTTCGAACTTGAGACGCACGTAGGTCCAGTCGACTCGCTCTGCGACTTGGTCAAGGCCATGCTGCAGAGCAGCGACAATTGGGGGGTTGCGGTTACTTTTTGCGAGACAGTAATGTCACTCAAGGAGGCCGCAGAACGAGACAGGGAGAGAAGTCCTGCAGCGCGTGCCAATGCGTCTTCTCGAGGTCGCCGGCCTTCAGCTGGCACCCGGAGATGCAGGTACGCGCATTACTTCCCTCCCTGAGTTAGGTTCCGTTTACCGCGGGGGGCCTTTAGCTTGCTAGGAAGAGCAAAGGACCTTCTACCCCCGCACAACGAACTGGGGTGTGTTCTCCCAGGGCACACTCCAGGCACTTTATTGCGCTGGATCGGCTGGGCGTAACTATGTTCTAAATCTCAGCCTTTCCAACACATTCAAAGCGCAGGGTCGTCAGGGAGGAGGGGGTTTTTAGTGGGTATTGGGGTTGCTCGCCCGTGCAGCAACGCTCGGAGTCTTCCACACTATTCTGTGACGTCGATCGCAGACGGAGCGCTGCCAAGAGCATACTATTGCTGCAGTGTTATCGCCCCCGACCGACGCGTGTCGTTCCCCTAGCAACGACCCAGTTTGTGCGTAAATCGGTTAAGCATTTTCCCTCGCCTCAAGACAAAAAAAAAAAATGGCCTAGCCATGAAGCCACAGAAGTAAACAGTGCAAAACCCGCGAAGGACATCGGACGGCGTCGATTGGCCAAAGTGAGCTGCTGAGAAGCCATAGACATGTGGAAAATAACTTAATATTTAGTCTGTTATTTAATTTACATCATGACTCTTTATGTGCGTCAATTTCATGGGAATAATAAACTTCCGCATGTAACTTAGTTAATAAGCTTGAAATAATAGATAATTATTTTAAAATATCATTATACGCTATATATAATATATCCATCAGCAAAAAGTTGTTGATTATACCAATAAGCTGACCGAATAAAAATTTAGTCATAAAAACGAATGACTCTCTTTTTAAGGTTTCATTGTATGGAGATGTCTATTAAAGAAGTAACCTAAAATTGACGGAGGAGGAATACGGGCAAAAATCTGATAAAATCTATAGTCATCTTAGTTGTTTTTGAAGTACGATATGAGGTTTAAAACAGCGATATGTTAATAAATCGCATCATATTAGCTGCGCCTAATGCACAAAGCGATGTCTACTATTCACCTGCTGGTCAGGATCCGTACCGGGAGCTGATTAAAATGTAACATAAATACCATACATACCGCACCAATCTATACCATACATATATAAAATGGGTTTTTAACTGTTTATTTATTTCTCGCTACATCAAACCAATCATTAGATGAAAACCTGAATTGAAGAATAAATAATAAAACATCGCCACGTTATCGTAAGTACATGTATACATGATAAACGGTTCATTCGGATTCGCTTGGGTAAATCTTGACATCGTATACTAAGGATACTTCCAATTTCCGTCCTAAAACGTACCCTACCTCCACTACCATTATTAAAATCACATATACCAATATTCATCGTAATAAATTAATTTATATAAAATTAATAACTGTAATAAAATATTATTTATATACCTACCTACTAATATGGATTATCTTATAAATTTTCAACTTAACTCTGTAGTCGTTTATATTTATATTCTTTTGTTATTTATAATACCTACTATTTATAAGAAAAATCCGCTTTGCTTTATTACGTTTGTTCAATAAACGTAAATATGTTTCAGAATTGAAAGAGAAACGTGTTCTATCTTCTACATGAGGAGATGAAGATAGGCAGGGAAAGTATGACAGTACCCCGCTGAAAGTATAAGTAGAAGGTAGACGCGCCCGCGCCTCTCAAAGCTCTGACAGCGCATTGTTACGGCCGCACGTAGCGTTTACAGTTCACTTAACACAGTTAAAAATTATATTTACATGTCAACAAAATAAAATCCAAGTGATAATCGTGTGTGTTAATGGAAATAATTTTGGATTATAGAAATATCAACGTATCAGTTATTTGTTCGTCTGAGGTAAAATTATTAATAATTTCATTTAAGTTTGTGATTATAATTCAGTAGCACCTATGTATGGCTGATTCCTATATTTTACTATTCATTCGCTTGCCTTACCATCCATTAAATTTTGACATGTTGTGTATGAAGCTTATGTCAAAATTTTAAGCGATAGTTTTTTTATTGCATGAGTTCAGCAGAAGTAAGGAAGAAAGTAAGTAAGGAACGGCAGTAAGATATAAGTCTAAATCATACATAGGTCTTTAGTATGTCTGTGTGTCTATAATCTTGACATACATCTTTGCTTCGTCTACTTTCATTAATCTCTTTATACTTATATACACTTTTATTATAGGAAAAAGTGCTTTTACGGCCGACAGATCTTTATAGATTAAGATAACGCTTGCAGGCTTTATAAAATCATGTTACGATCAATAGAAACAGAGCAGTAACTAAATGTGAGTGAAATTGCGGATCATAGTTATTATATTAGTATTTGAATAAATTAGACAATATAATTTATTTATCTTTATTGCTCTAGTAAAAAAATAATACTTTGGTATAACGAAGAGCTTCTTTCAACTGAAAAGTGGCCGAAACGTCGGAAAAACCAAAATCAAATAAATTACCGCGCTTAAAACCGTTAAAACGTAGTTTTATTAAGCTTCTTTCAATCCTATAATAATTACGACCTAGGCCTACAAAACAAAAACCGGCCAAGTGTAAATCATTCCACGTACAAGAATGAGATTCATGGAGAGGGCCATCAATCAAGTAACATTTCGAATTTCAGAATTATTCACATGCAAGAGTTGCAGGGGGAAACACTTTTTAAAAATTTCTAACCGAATATCTACACATTTATGGACTTTAATAAAAATTATTTAAAAAACTGTAAGAGCTGTATTCAAAAAATCTGACTAAAGATTGGATTAAATGCAACTGCCGTAATATTTCAGATTTTCGTGATTTTACGACATAATTATGTAGCAGCATATTACTTACACATTCCTGTCAAATTCTGTCCATTTAGATTATAAATCCAATAGTTTTTGAGAAAAATTACTGATATACAAAAAGTCAGATAGATGGATGAATAGACAAGATAATTTTATAAAAGTTACTTTTTTTCTAAACAATGACAGACCTCTAAGAAGGATATATATCTATAATATAAAATTATGATGGTCCCGTCTGTACACTGAAGCTATTAAAAAACAATTCAGATATACTTATGGCGTTTTAGGGCGTCCTGTTGTGCAGAAGCTGAACCGGCAGACATGCTAGGGGCTGGAAGATGGGATGCTACCAAAGTATCGACGCAAGACGCATCCTATACTAAAGGGCGACCCATCTTCCAGGGCACCAATGGAATACTATCGGATCTCTTGCCATCATCGCGGCACAAGCCGTTCGGTTCTAGAACGGCGGTGACAAGGGCCCGACGGATTATCTCATTAAGTGTTGCATGACGTGGAATACTGCCGTCAGTTCTGATACACGATAAGCCATGGTGACCGAGGCGCTCCAACTTATCTACATACTGACAGTGGGCGTGGGTGTGGGACAACATAGTCCGGCCCTAGGCGAATGCAGGCACTTATTCTAAATGTGTTATCGTCTAGAAAAGTGCCCAAATTAGCTGAGGGGAGTGCTTGTAGCCACAAGCCAGATTCTTAAACCTTCAATTAATTCTTTTTACGAAACATTAATTATTACTTTGCTCGTTAGTGACAAGTGGATATTTAGATAATCAGAATCTTGTAAATAAAAATCAATGTTTATATGTTGGTCCAATATGCGTTCCTAAACCATTGATCAGATGATGAAAGTGGTAGGGTGTTCTGAGGAGGCCCGAAAGGGTTTCTGGCTCAAATAATTTACATAAATAAAAATCAATGTTTGTATGTTTGTTTAATATGCGTTCCTAAACCATTGGGGGGTTGGGACAATATTTCCACTACTATAATAAAGTCTTCTATTGGCGACTTGACCCCTGTTTTGACCCACATATGTAATATTTCTATGGAAAACTGAGTATTTCCAACTGCCTTTAAGAGAGCGATAGTTCATCCAATCTTCAAAGGGGGAGTCTGACATTGTAAGTAATTATAGACCTATTTCGGTACTGCCGGTAATGTCTAAGATATTAGAAAAGCTCTTAAACTATCGCTTGGTCAACTATTTAGAATCAAAAAATCTTCTTGCCAGTCATCAATATGGTTTCAGAGGTCGGCGCTCAACAAATGACGCTGTCCTTGGTTAATCACATTTTTGAAGTATTAAACAGAAAAGAAAAAAAGTCTTGGCAGTTTTCTCGACTTATCAAAGCTTGAATTGTTAGGTGTCAGAGGTATAACATTAAAAATCTTTCAAGATTATCTCAATAACAGTAGCTAAGCTGTTAAGATAGCTAATCATGCTAGCAAGGATGAAACTCTTGTGTACGGGGTTCTTCAAGGAAGTATACTCGGGCCGACTCTTCTTTTTAATGTTTACATCAATGCGGTATGTCGCCTTGAGTTATCGAACTGTAGAATATATACGTTGATGACACAGCTCTTCTAGTATATGGTTCATCTTGGGATGAAACTAAAACAAATGCTGAAATGGCTCAATCACGAGAGATGTTATCATCAAATCGACTAACCCTAAATATGAGCAAAACTTCTTTCATGCCCTTTTCAATCAACTCTACTACGTTGCCTTCATCGCAGGAAGATTACCCAAAGGCACATTTCTGTATTAATTACATTTCTAATTGCAGCTATCCGAATATTTCTAGTGCTACTGAAATGGGATTTATATATTAACACATTATCAAATCGCGCGCAGAAACTTATTTATGTTTTTAAAAAACTCAGAGATGTTACAGATTTAAAGAGTTTGAAAATGAAGTATTACGCATTATGCGAATAACTATTAACATATTGCAATATATCATGGAGAGGAGCAATTAAGACTTATGTTTTAAAGCTTGAAAGATCTCAAAGATTGGTATTAAATGTTATATTAAAAAAACCTTTACGATATCCAACGCATAAACTATATTAGCAGACATCACTCCTTTCTATCCGCCAGTTGTTTATTTAAAGGTAATTTTAAGAGCTCATTCGAAACTAAATTTTGGTCCGTCAATTTACACACATAAACGACGTTACGACAAAGTGTACCCTACTGTAGCTTGCAAAACATCTTTTGCCAAACGACATTATAACTTCATTCATGGACCCTTGTATATCAAAATTAATCAATCAATAACTCTTCATTGTGCACCAATACAAAAAAAGAACTTACAGACTAAAACTATGTCTCATTATGCACAAAGGGCGGTCTTGTCGCTAAAAAGCGATCTATACTATATATGTTCTATATATTAAATAGATATATACATAATATACAAATACATATCTACAACAACATATGAATGTTTATAGATAAATATATATGTACATACATTTAAATATTATCATATTCTAAAGACAGGTAATATTTTCTGATCATCGTTTTAAATATTGGTAGCGATTTTGCTTGTCTGATAGCAATTGGCAGCGAGTTCCAAAGCTTTATAGCCTTGACGGTAAAACAATTGTTGTAAAAATTTTAACTATGCGCAGGGGTGTTTAGTGGAGGGCCTTAAGTTATGGGGGCACGAAATAAAGTCAAAGCGTTATTTAAGATAATGAGGAGTATTCGGGACAAATAAGATAGTGTACAGAAGACAAAAAATATAACTATTCCGGTGAACACGAATTGGGAACCACTTGAGTTTTTTTTACGAAATTCAGAGATGTGGTCATATTTCTGCAGGCCAAATATGAACCTTACCCAGACGTTTTGGAGACGCTCTAGTTTATTAAGTTGTTCTTGGGTTAAATCTAGATAGCTTGCGTCAGCATAATCAAGGATAGGTTGTAATAAGGGCTCTGCTAGCTTAATTGAATAGGTAATAGGTAATGGGTAAGAAATTCCTCAATTAATAAGAGATTTGGACGAAAGGAATAGCCGCCGACTTAATTCGGTTAATAAACAATTAAAAATATATTCCCTGTCTAGGCATGAAATAAAAGTCAAACTATCCAAATGGCTACAATCACTTGATTATATTAATACAGAAAAACTACCAAGACACCTATTAAATTTATTTTCATCAACTAAATATTATATCAAATATAATTATACAAATTATCTGCAAAAGTAACTAGCATAGCGACAAATATAATTAACAAATATATAAATGTACTAATTTTTTTGGGTATAATCAATTGTTAATTCACATTCACAAGCACACAAACACAATACACACACATAAACACCCACATACACACCATAAAATCACATTATTGCACACACATTCACTCATGCACACGCAATCTGAGCAAACACTTGAATAGATAGATCTCTGCTTTTTGTACGACTGTTTGGATATCTACTTTAGTATATTATAAATTAGTTATTCATCTGAACCCTATTAGTAGGTACAGTAATCTAGTATAGGGTTGAGAATTTCAAAATGTTGCTGTTTACTTTAGCCTTTATTGTATTTTGTATTCCGCTGCTATCGAAAGTTGCCAAAGTCAACTGTAATTTATAGGTTGAATCCCAATTCGGGACTTTGATATCTGACGGACTGCACAAAATTATTATTTTCTTTTCATTATTATCTATTGCGGCTATGAATAAAAGAAATGTTTTAAAGGTTAGGAGACCTTTACTTTTGCCCCTTACATAAAACAAGAAAGTCTTTGGTTTCCAGGGCGCCAGAAATAATCTTGTAAAACCAAAGGCCTTACTCTCAAAGGCCTTTCGTCATTCGAATTCGTCCGATCAGCCCGAAAGAGTCGATGTAATTTTAGATAGAAGAAAGAAAGAACAAATATTATTTTAAAACTATAATGACAGTCTATATAACACAAAAATAATCGGAACATACAATGGAGAATGTACTTGAGTATAAAAGAACAAGAGAGAACTTTAACTGTGGCTTAAATTTTTTCTAATATTTCGATACGGTAGATTAATATTAAGTAGTCTAAGTTTTCAGCAATGTGTTTGTAAGGTTCGACTCATACTATAGATCACAAAAACCGACAGGCTGGTTTGTTAAATTGTTTTAGCATTATGTTACTGCTCCATCTCTGCTAATATTAAGTAAGTGACCGTTTCACAAAGATATTGTGTAGCAATGCATTATTTGTGATTCGACGTTGTTACTAATTATTAATGTACCTAATCATTTATTTTTATTTTTAAGCTAGGTTTATTTATATTATGGATTATGGATTATGCCCTCCTTTTTTATTTAGTTCTAGTTTTTAATTTTAGGTTTATTTTTCATACTGTAGTCTAGTTTTAGTATTTAATCATTAGCTTGTCTTGTTTATAACGTTATTTTAACGCTATAAACAAGACTCATTGGACATAGTCACTAACTATATCATTATCTTAGATGGATCAGGGATATTAGACAGGGATAGCTTAGACATACTCATGTCTATATTCAAAAATTCAATTAAAATGTCTTAATGTGATTTCAAATTTATTGCCTGAATTTGAGCAAAAATTGTTGTTTGTGTGATGCCTAATAATAAATGACCATTTTAAGATTATTCGTCTGAGAAATTTGTCTAGGTCTCGAAAAAGCTCAAAAAATTGTAACAAAAAATTTAGGGATTAAAATAGGAAATTATACAATATTTTTTGTGTATGTTTCATTTCGATACGTTGCACGGTTTAAAAAAGTATAGAAATATTTACAATCATTCTCGAAAGAAGCCACAGGTACGGTTAGTATGTACTCTATGCATTAACAAATGAGACAGTTTTGTTTTTAAATTGGAATGCTCTTGTAAAACATACTACACGGCCCGAATAGTTCTCTATAACTCAAAACTTACGAATGCCGCTGTAACCGCAAAATCGCAATGTTTATAGTAGTTTGTACTCAGAAGAAGCACGACTTGTTCTTGCACCTTTTTATGCAATTATATAACAAAAATATTAGAATCTGAAGACTTCAGCATTTGTCAGTGATGTGTCCGGATCTAGCCGCCAAGGAGGGGCTGGTGGATGCTCTGAGAATCAAGTTGATGGACGTGGATGTTTTCAGATTTTGTCGTGGCACTTTTTGCTACGGTTCTATATATATAAAAATCAATTGCTGTTCGTTAGTCTCGCTTAAACTCGGGAACGGCAGAACTGATTTGGCTAATTTTGGTTTTGAATTATTTGTGGAAGTCCAGGGAAGGTTTAAAAGGTGAGTAAATATGAAAAAAATGCTTGGAATATAGTAAAAACAGCAATTTCGCTTTCCCTTAGAAACTATTCCTACCTGTCAAACATTTGATATTCGTCTCGTCGCTTAGAAATCAATTAAATTTAAAAGTCGTTCAGAAATCAAATTTAATTTAGAATTGTTTTTTTATTTTGAATGTCAAACGTTTGATGTTCATTCCGATTAAGTTTTGACCACAATTTTTAACTAAGGTTGAAACATTCTGTAATTATCATTCAGCTTTTTTATGTATTGATTCTGAGGCGGTACGAAGTTTGCCGGGTCAGCTAGTATATAATAATGTATATAAAATGTTGTACATTTTTTTAAAATTATAGTATCTTATATAATGTCTTATAAAACTACAACAAATATAAACTTAAAAATAAAGTACAAACTATTTTATAAACTATATAAAAACTAAAACTAAATAAAAAAGGGAAAATACTTAAAGATAAGTTATTGGTCCCAAACCACTGTCATTCACCGGGAACGTTCCCAAAAGGCTGGCGGCGTTACCACATTGTATTGCTCTACATATACTATACGCTTAATCTTTGTGCAAAATAGACGCCAGCCTTCTGGTCGCGTGTGACGTGTAATAAACGTTTGGCGACGTCACGGTAGACCTTTAGAGTGACAGGACCCCACGAACCTAGAGTTTCACCCCAAATGACGCAAATGTATAACCATTTACAATGGCGGCATATTTGCGGCGCTTGAGGGCCTCCTGTTCGGCTACAGCCGAACCGGCGGTAGTGCACGTACTTGAAAGATGGGACGCCGCCAGAGTGTCAACGCAACTAACATCCCACACCAAGGGGCGTCCCATCTTCCAGGGAATCAGCGTCGTCACATCCGTTTGGTTCCAAAATGGAAGGTACCCCAGCGGTTACAAGAGCCCGGCGGATGAAATCATTAAGTGCCGCGTGTCGGGAAATTCTGCCGGCGCTTCTAATGCAGGATACTCTGTGGTGTCCCAAGCGGTCCACCAAATGTTGAACACGTTATTTCAAATGATGTAAAATTATATGATTAAGTTTATAATGGGGCTGATATGTTGACGTCATCACTAAAAGCCCCTAAATAAATTAGATTTAAAAAAGTTATTAGAATTGATATAAAATAATAAACCTATAGATGATTAGAGTTTCTACAATGAATTTAGAACTAATAAAATAATCAGGGGTGCTAATTTGGATAAGCGGATTCCAAAAATGGAACTTTTAAAATTCTTGTTTATCTTTAAGTTTATTCTTAAATCATTACGTAAAAACTAATAAACAGATTTTAACTCAATTCGACATAATTGTAGCTTAAATGCTGAATCAACACTTGAGATACATTTTATCTCGACTAATGACGTCTCTTCCTTAAGAAATACGAATATAGCAAAAAGATAGCGCTGTAGTGAAATTATTTTTGGTGCGGCCGTTATAATTCACTAACAAATAGGTAGGTACGTCATCGTTAAGGCAACGTAATCAAAGTTTCGCTGGAACATGCTAGTGTTTAATAAATTTAAATGATTTAATAATTATTATAATTTAAGATACGGCGGTTGGTGCCTACCTCGGAGAACGGATTTGTAGGGCGATGAAGCGAGGTAACGTACCCAGCTTTCTGGGCACTTTACCCCAAGTGTATCATCTATTATACTTTACCCATAAAATATGGTGACTTAGGCTCAGTATTCGAATAAGATAACAATATAAGTTTTTTTTAACAAAACATGATTTTTATTCTAAAACATGCTTTCCTCCAAAAATTAAATTATATTAAATACAATCCTTAAAAAATATGTTTACATTTTTCTTAACAATGTCTTAAGTATTAAAGCCTCCGTAAAAAAAAACGAATTAAGGCCAATAATATTCATATACCAAGGACTTTTTGAATGTGATACTAAAAAGTATCACATTCAATAATCATTATAATTTTTCTCTTAATCTTGGCAGCTATATAAATCATTCCTCTAAAGACAAACCATTACAGAGATATAAAAAGTCAATACTTTTTTGTACAGCCGTGTTTATCCTGACATTCGTATTATTTTTTTTAACTTTCATCATCAATCATGAATATATTTATGTTTCACCTGTCACGGACACATTGGGTTTAGTAAGCATTCTTATTTTATTTTAAGCCTTAATCTTTTTATAAGGAATTTCAAGTATCGAATTTATCGTGTATCGTGTTGTTCACGATAATTTAGGTTAGGTTAAGTTACCTTTATTATATTACGTCAGTAGCGTTTTCCACGCGGCTGCGCCGCGTGAAATACCCTGGGTGGTCACTGGCTCTATGTTACTTACATAAAAACTTATTTGGGTTTTTGATATATATTATTAACCTTTCATGGAAATGCATCTAACTGATGGTGAAATTTGCTTAAAAATTATAGCTACATTATTGATTATACATACATTATCTGTCAATACTTACTTACAAACGTCATCACTATGAACGCGTTCGCGTGAGCAATGCTGTTTCTGAATCTATAGGCTGAGGCGCATCTTTTTCTCAAACAAAATTCGTTTTTATTAGCCGCCATTTTGAATATTTTCATGGTTACTCTTGTGTATGTGAATGTGGTCTGTTGTGTTTTCTTAATTATTGATGATTTACGTTGTTTTTTTGGTTCTTTTTCTCTTGATTACTGGCTTTATTTTTGACTTTAAAGGGATTGTTCAACTTTATAAGTGCAATTAGTGACAAAATAAGTGAGGTTATGTTTATTAAAAAAATGGTGAAGATCTCCGGACCATAGTGGTTGTAGTAGGGGTAAGTATGCCTCACCCCTACCCATTCCACTACTCCGCTACATAAAATCTATAGATTTACCCATGTCCAAGTCGAAGGCGTATTATGTTACATATATTTTTTTTAGATAAGAATCGATGGCAGAAAAACCATGGATTGGAGAGGATGAGTGGTTGTAGGGAGCCGTAATATTTACCAACTGACTGACTAGATTGCTGCGAATGTTGATTCCACTGATCGTCCATTTCAGGAGACGAGAGAGCAGATAAATCTCTGGGAATTTATTGTACTGAACAAAAAGTAGCTTAAACTAAAAACTCGTGAACTAAACTGTTACTTTTATGTTTTAAAGACTGTATGATAACAGGCAAACGAACTAAATACTATATATATTACTATAGATGTAACTAAAAGAAAAGTTATGAAATATAAATGATGATTTCTGATGGGGTATTATCATTCTAAATAATGTATTTGTTTAAAGAAGGATACATTCTGTATTTTTTAGACTTCTGAAAGTTTTAAAGTTTCTTGTTAAATTCACTACAATAACTAAGAAAATAAGTCCATATATATATCCACAACTGCCCAGCAATACATACAGATGAGTCGAAGCCGACCTGATTTGAAGTAATATTATGAATAGCGTGTTGTTTATGACTACGTAGGTATTTCATAGTGAATTGAAAAAATGCGATTGTAGCGCTATCTATTTTGTTAATCCGTCTATTCCAGGTAAATGACGTCTTTTACTGGGATAAAACATATCCTAAGTTTTGAGTCGGACTATAAACTAGCATTATTTCATTCATATACGTTCAGTAGTTTCTAAAAATATGATATCGCAGCGCCATAATTTTGGCTATTTTCGTCTATCCCTCGGAAATGTCGTGATTTATTGGGATAAAAGTATACTAAGTTACGCCCCGTGATATATCACCGGAATAAGTGTATATAAGTATAAGTTAGCTTCGTTTGGAATTTCACTGAAATCAGTTCAGTAGTTTTTACGTGATGCTCTATCAGACAGACAAAAATTCTAAAAATTGCATTTTGGAATCTCCTAGTCTAAATTATCCCCCCCTCATTTTTTCACATTTTTAAACTCCATGTACAAACTCGAACCATTTACAAATTTATTATAGTATAGATAAATAGATTGATTTATTTTATTCGACTTATATTTAAGGTATTAGGAAGTGTGATACTACAAATATCTTAGTACAATTTAACCCTCGCACCAGTTGCACAGTCAATTTCTTCATAACTAAGACCGGCTTTCTATCATAGATACTATCCATTGTTTAAGCTTACTTTCTAAAAAAAATTGAGAAAAGAAACTGACCTCAAGAGTAACTAAAAATCATAAAATAAATATTTTATACAACATCTTGGAATTCGTTGCGAATTAAAATTATTTCAATCTTGAAATTTTAAAAGTATAATGTTAGCAAGGTTATGGTTATGCCTACTCTTTAATCAGTTTAATTACTTTTGTATGGGTTTTATATATATCCTATAAAAATATCTATACTAATATTATAAAGAGGAAAGATTTGTATGTTTCTAACTAATAAACTCAAAAACGATTGGATCGATTTCAAAAGTTCTTTCACCATTCGAATGCTACATTATTAATATAGACTATCCTGACGCTGACCCTGAGTAATATAGACTACATTTATTCTAGAAAAAATTGGAGATCCCTACTAAAACTACAATAATTAACCCGAGGTGTAAAGAAATCAGCCATAAAATGTCTTTCCTCGCATGCGCTGCGGAAACTATTGATGATAGAACAAAAAAAAAAGATTTATAATATTAAAGAACATATCAATATTTACAAAAAACTTCGCGATATCATATGTCTAAACTATTATAGTTATGTCACTGTGACTACTTTTTTACATATTAAAAGTTGATAGGAATTCCGACCAAAATCAGACCATGTTAACCATATCAAATAAATCATTTCGTATTCAAGATTGTTTCAATATCTGTAGATTACTTTTTGAATTATTCAAACAAAATAAACAAAATATTTGGCGCTGGAATTGGGTTCTACGATTTTATGTGTGTTTGAGTGCGTTCCGGGATGGTTTAAAGTCACAATTAGACCCGGTAGGTGGCACTGGAATTGGGTTCTAGATTTTTATTTTTTCAGGTCAGGACCACGTCTGCCGGAACTGCTACTAAACCATAAATAAACTTTTATACTTTATCATACATTTTAGTGATTGCTGTTGTGTTGTTTATAGTGTGTGGCTCGCTTGTGGGAACCAGCACTAAATGTTTGTACACGTCGACGCGCGGGCCTGGTCTGGAAATCAAACATGACAAGGTTCGGAACCGGTTTAAAATTAACTGCTTTTTAAAGGTTATTTATAATCGGTTTTTTTCAACTATTTTGTTCGGAGTTTAAATGTTAATAAAAATGAATAATTCATTAAACCAAACACCCGACTGCAAAAGAGACAATTTAAAAGTAATGCAATATAAAGACTGAAAGAAGTTTGAGAATAGAAAATCAAATTAAAAAAATTAACTGTAAACAAAGTAAACGCTTCGGTTTAACTAATATATATTATGAGATGAAAGCCTTTATTTTGGCCAGGGGAAATCCGATTGAGTACCATAAGCCGCGACAAGCACAGAAGCTTTTGGGAGGTAGCACGCGACGCGTGTGTGGGATTCGTCAGGTCGGGGTAGCACTAGCATATCCAGCCAGAACTGGTGCCATGGTATTGCAACTCACCAGTTAGGGATACCCACTTAAATCTTTGGGTGTTCCGTTCTGCGCCTTATGCCAGGGCTACGGGAAAACGGGAGTCCCAACTTCGCGCGCCCTGGCAGGCGGGAGCCTCGCACACAGGCCTCTTCTACTGCCGGGGGACTACTTTTATCCCTTGGAATCTTCTAGGTCTAAACCAGGGCGTGGCGCGGTTTGTAACGCCACCACGGGAGGAGAGGTGAGCGCGCGCGGAACACTTGTGCTCTCATCTCGATGGCATGTGCAGGTGAGTGAGAACCCCTATACCCCAAGGGGACCCACCCGCGCCGTCCGTATGAGCTGAAAGCCTAAGTTAACTGCTACTAATTTTAATGCGGATATTTAACTTATGCTTTGAGCTCACACATTTTATGAACATAAACTTTTTAAAGCATTTTATTATTTCTAATTATATGTTAAACATGTTATACATTTATGTAAAAATGTTTTAATTTTCTTTATTTTAATACTCTACTTGATAGGATTTGTTAATTATTTTTAGTTAACGTATTAGGTACTCTGTTGCGCCAAAATCCCCAACTTTGTTCTTTTCCAAACACCTAATAAAGGACACTTGGGTTTTTAAGACGAAGATAACGATACCTGTCGAAATCCATCAAGCAGTTTGGAAGATACGAGATAATATAGAAATTTACGAACATACAACATGTGCGCGAAAAACGTAACCTTTCCTCCTATAGCAGTTGGGTAAAGTGTTATTTAAACCTCCATTACCCGATTTCTTCCGCGAACTTTCTCTATATGACAAACATTTGCAATATAAGTAAATGCGACTGACACTTGCTGTACCATATGCCTGCATTTTGAAGGTAAACCGATCGAAATCGATTTGTCCAGCAAAACCTATTTATAATCTACCTATTAAACTTTTGTTGTCAAAAACCGTTTAGTAACTTAAAACTGAAAAGAATAGTTCTTAAAAAGACTATATCCTGTTTCATTATCTATAATAATATAAAATTCTAAACATTCCGTACATACATGCCAGTATACAAAAAGGGAAGGAAATATGCATGCATGAAGAATATGTACTGAAGTATGAATAAGATTGGTGTTACCATGACTCTAAAACCATTGTTCGGCATTAAATAGTAAAGATCACGAAACGCAGATGCGTTGTAAGTCCTGCCCTCACGGCGTATCAAACCTAAAGAACCTGACGTTAGAGGTAGTATCACGTTTTAACAATTAAAAACATGGCGGTCAGTGTGAACTTGAACTCGCTATATATCACGCCGGCGTCTGCACCCGTAACCTGTAATTTGTAAATGAACAGGCACTAAACTGCATTAAAAGTTATCTTTTGCTAAAAAGATTGTCTACGCACTATAGACCTGCATGAAGTAGAGAAATAAATATTTATTAGGTCAAAAAGTAATTTTTGATAATAATAATAATTATCATTAGTATTCTTAAGTTTACAGTCACACTTATGAAATATGATAGGAATGCTCACATGCTGAAGTATACTTATAATACATTTTTAATATGTCTGGTAACTCCGAAGCTATAGAAAGCTTGTTAAGTGGTTGAGCTTTAACGGGAATTGTAATATTCATGTGAAAAATAATGTTAAAATTGTTACATGGTACTTACTACACATACTTACATGAATTGCAATTTTCTTTATTAAATAAAGCTGTAAATTCATCGTCTATTTATAAAATCTTTCTTTTATTGTGCTATAGAGTGTAACAAAGGTTCCATTGTCCAGTCATTTAAATAAATTTTGTATGCGTTCTAAATCTTTTATTCGCCAAGTTAGATAAACGACTATCTTCTGTAAACAACTTTCACAGACTTCAACTACTAGATAAATTTAATTTTACTATTGCAGCTTGTAGGCTTTTGTTGTGAGAAGGTTCCAATGACACACACTTGTTTTAAGTATTAAATATGGTTTTATTTGTAGAGTACACTGTCAATATAAGACTTGTAAAGAGAAGGGAAGTAAGAAGTCGATAGGTGGCGTTGCTGTTACATCGCTCTGGTAATGTTATAGTAAACACAGCTAGATATAAATTACTGATATTGAACTTATTTATACCCATGCGGTGCACTATCAATGGTAAACTAATAGCTGGTTCTTATGTCTTACTATTCATTCACTTTTGCATTACCATCGGCAACGGTTGAATTTTGACATTACTCGTATTGAAGTTTCTTACAATGATAATTGTTTACTTTGCTTTTCTTTGTTTGTTTACTTTATTATTTTGTTTGTTTAGATAATATTCATACCGCCTGCCCCAAAGGAATATACGAAATTTTAGGCTCCCACCCGCCTCGCCACACAAGTTTCCGACGTCCAAAAAAGTCCGTTGGCCAGCTGGATGTTTATTTAGACCGTGGTAATACTGCGTGTATTTATGAACTAGAAAATGATTTGCACGAAGCAATATGATGCGTTTGTGAATAGGCAGCATTGCTAAACGCTAAGTCCGCTTCGATGCGACCTCCTTGCGTTGGTTGAATAAGTTTTACGACCGAGCGCATCTAGGACGACTGAGTTGTAAAATATTTGGAAACAAAGTTTAATCTTAAACGCTCTTGCCATCACAATTCTATTGTTCATAGGAAATTACAATGCTAATAATACGTAGGTACCTACGATGTTGTGTATAAAAATGTGGATACAAACATTTTATATGATACTGTAAATAAATATTATCTTTGATTCAAAGAAAATACTTATATATATTGAATAACATTGATATCAATGAATGAATGCAACTTCGTTTAAAATTTCTAGTTAGTAAAGATTTATTTAATACAGCTTACTATTCAGTATCATAAAATGATTATTGGACAAACTTAAATAAAACTAAAAGTTTTTATTTTATTTTAAGTTTTAATATATATATTAAATTTTCACAAGTTGTAGATCTTACAGTTCACAAAGGCAGGCCGGCTTTACTTGCGGTAAACACGTATCTGTGTGCCTGTGAAACGTAAAGCGGATATAATTGGGCGGCATGCTCACGGCTGATCGTACCGTCAGACACGCACACTAACGCAATGTGCATGTACATTGTACAGTTCAACCACAACTAAAGCTCTCTCGCCTTTATGGATTGCAATAACTATACGTTGGGGAATCTACCTATCCATGCTACTTCTACTGGGAACGAATTACAGGCATAAGAAATTATTATTTAATATTCTAAGGGATAATATATGTGCTAATTATCTCAGAATAACAAAAAGGACATCAGGCTATAAAGTGGATGCTTCGGATGCAACCGTGATTTAACGATATCATAAGATATACAGATAACTCATTATAATTGATCAGAATAAATAAACACAAAAATAACAGTTACAATGTTTTCAGGCAAAATAATTAAATAATAATTATTATTCTTAATAATATCATGATAATATTAACTTGCTTACATACTGTAATGCGTGACATTTTGTTTTCACTTTTACTTGTAATTTTTGTAAAGAAATTTTATCCAGTATCACCATTCATGCCACAAGTGCACGTAATTATGGCGATTGAGGTAGGGTTGCTACTATTTCAATTCAAGTGGGGGACGCTTAAGTAACAAGCATTTCTCTCTGGAATCAGTTTCATACGTTAAATTTTTTATATAACTACTAAAATGATTTTCTAAATATTCTCCAAGCCCTTTGTCTTACATGAGTTGACAGATATTCTTATTAGTTTATCTTGGAGAAAATAATGATATTGACATCAATTTTAATGTTAAAAAGGTTTCAGTAATTATGTATGAAAGAATGACATACATTACATAAAAATAGTGTTAACTTTTATAGCGGTGGCCTGCTCTACTATGTTATTAGGTGCGAGCAAAAGCCAGGTAAAAAGAACTAAAAACATGTATCTATAACGTTACTTGTTTGCCCTTGACTTCGTTCGCTCGGGATTGACATTAATTTTGATCAATTTAAACAATATCTTTATAAATTATCCACATAAACTACGTGTTATTTTGATATATAAACTATATACTGTAAAGTTTTAATGAAATCGGTTTAATAGTTTTGATGTGCATTAGTGATAAACATTATTTATCCTCAACAACAATCTCGTTTATAATGTTAATAGGATAATAATAATAATGAAAGTACATAAGGCGGAAGACGTAAGTTTAGACCAAACTGGAGAAGTACAGATTCTGCCTGCCCATGTTGAATTTTGAACTTTCATTTTCTGTATTTGACTAAGGTCATACAGTATTATTACAGTGTATTTAACAATCAACAATAAAAAAACAGCGTATAATTCCAGTAATGGATCTTACTTTTTAAATCAAATAATTAACAAATAGAATAGTAACATAAAACTAAATTAATAGTGTTTTCAATTAAAAGTAAGTTAAAGTAATTATCGACGGGAAAGATTATTTGTTTAAACGATATTTGGAAAATCTGTCGGGAGCAGAGTTCAATGTTTCAAATGACCTAAAAAAAGGCTTTATGTTCCTATATTTGTAAAAGTTAAATATAATATCTATAGATTTTAATTGGAAACCAGATTCTTTATAAATATATCCTTAAGTTTGAGGCACTAGGATGTAAAGAAGACCATCAAGTTATGTATATCACAAAATGTCACTTAACATTTGATACTAATATTTTAGTTAAATATTAATGTCAAGTTGGTAGGCAACCCTAATGACTGCAAGCGAAGTCATGAACGCAAAGCGTCTTGTCGGTATTCGATTCGCAAACACGTGGTCTTACTCTCTACAGCCAGTGTCGCTGGGAGAAAGTGCCGGGCGATCTCAACGCAAACTTATTGACATCACTTTAGCTCAGAGTCGAGGTCAAGCGCAGAACAAGTTTCATTCTCATTATTTATCTTTCTTTGTAAAGAAGTAAAAGTTGAATTGTTAAGAGTTACTTGCAACGCTTTAATAAGTAGAATATGTCAATGTTTCTCACATGAGTTTTTATGGGTTTATTATGTGAAGTATCAAAAGCGTTGGTTAGTATATATTTGCTAAAATAATAATGAATAGGCTAGGTATTTTTTACATACATTTATATACTATATGTATACTAATGGCTGGTTCCTATATGTAACTATTCACTCACTTGCCTTACCATCGGTAGAAATTTGACATTGCATGGACCTTACGTAAAATTTTAACCGATAGTAAGGCCGATAGTAAATGAACGGTTCGTAAGATATAGGAACCGGCTATTAATAAACGTCTGGTTAGAATTTTAACTACCTTGGTTCCAAAATCGAAATCCTTAACCTTTTTAAAAATAAAGGAGATTAAAAACAGAAAGTCAAGTTTTAAATAGTGTTAAATGCGTAATTGTTTAATTATGTTATATCTTTAACTAGCTGTGCCCGCGACGTCGTCCGCGTGGAATTTGCTTTCAAAACCTTCCGATTTTGAAACATTCTTCATTGGTGCTCCGCTCCTATTGGCCTTAGCGTGATGATATATATCCTATAACCTTCATCGATAAATGGGCTATCCAAGACTGAAACAATTTTTCAAATCAGACCAGTAGTTTCTGAGATTAGCGCGTTCAATTTTAGTATATTTGGCTACAACACTAATACTTACATTTTAAATATCGCGATATCTTTTGATTGAAACTTCCGAATTGAATAATTCAAAAAGTTCTAGAAAGGTATTGAATTCGTCTTGAATATGGAGTAATTTATTTTGATAAGGATTAATACCAAGGTACAAAATAAAGAGTTTTTAAAGCGACGGCATTTTAATTATTTAAAAAAATAAAAGAAAACACATTGTGAGATAACTACAATAGTTAGACATATGGTTACGCGATATTTTTTGTAGACAATTATATGTTCTGCAAAGTGGTAGTACATTGTTTTGTTCTATAATCAATAGTTTTCGCAGCGCACGCCGTGTAAGAATTTTTCGGGTCATTTTTTACACCTTGGGTTACATTATTGGACTTTTAGTAAGGATTCCTAATTAAAAAAATATAATATAGCCTTCCTCGATAAATGTACTATTCAACACTGAAAGAATTTTTCAAATCGGACCAGCGGTTCCTGAGATTAGCGCCTTTAAACAAACAAACAAACAAACTCTTCAGCTTTATAATATATTAGTATTATTATTAGTATAGATTAGTACATCCTGTACCAGGCCACTCAAAAAGTATTGCGAAAAAAAGTTTTTTGTACGGGAGACTGGCCAGTTATAATCTATTTTGAAAATATGTTTATTTACAACTTTGTTCGTGCCTACCCCGCAAGGGAACTGGCGTGAAGTTATGTATGTATGTATGTATGTACAACTAAAAAGCGTTACAGTTTCAAAATTTCCCTCCACATTGTTTGCGAGCTAATTTAAACGATCGTGTCTTATTGAAAAATGGATCTGCGCCAGGAACATTTTCGCGCTATAATTTTTTACGATTTCAAGTGTCGACTGAAACCGGAAGAATTTTACGATAGACTTCAAATGACATTCATGGATGAACACCCTTTTAAGGCAACCGTGTATAGTTGGTACAACGAATTCAAGTGCGGTCGACTAACTTTGGGGCATGAAAAATGAAGTGGTCGCCCTTTGATGGCTGTTACGGAAGAAAACATGCTAGCAGTGAAAAAATTAATTCCAGACAATAGGCATGTTACTTAATAAGATAGTTTTACGCTGGGTGCCGCACAACCTCACCGATGCTCAGACGCAGGCCCGGGTGGAATGATGCCGTGATATTATAAACAAATTTGAAGCAGGCTCGTCTCGGCGTGTTTAGGACATCATTACAGGTGATAAGTCCTGGATTTATAAATACGATCTAGAAACGAAGCGCCAGTCGACGGTTTGGGTGTTTCGAAAAGAATCAACGCCTACCAAAGCGAAACGATCTAAAAGCGGGGGGAAGATTTTTATCGCGAGTTTTTTCAATTTGACTGGCTACTTGGTCTCAATTCCTTTACAGAACCAAAGAAGCATCAACACCAAAAGGTATAGGTACTACCAAATGCTTGGCAGAAGGTTTCTTTGTTGTGAGCAACAAGCGACCAAACACAGGGCTCCCAGGCCTACTGCTGCACAAAACGAGGGACTTCCTGGACAGCAGCACGCCGTTGAAACTCCTCGCTTACCCTCCTTACAGCCCTGACCTAGCACCATGTGACTTCTTTTTATTCCCGAAAATAAAAAATCAGCTCAAAGGGATACAATTTCCGTCGCCGGATGATGCGCTGTCGGCTTTCGAGCAAGCTGTAAACGAGGTGTCTGCGGCCAACTGGAAAAAGTATTTTGAAAACTGGTTCAGACGCATGAAACTTTGTATAGAGGCTTGTGGAGAGTTTTATTGAAAAGATTTATTGAAAAAATATTTACGCATAAAACCTCTATTTTATATTTTCGCAAAACTTTCTGAGTGTCCCACGTATATCATCACCAATGAAGTATTTTGTCGTATTCATGTGTGTTTATTACAGCAAAATATTTTTAATAGTGGAATATTCTTCCAACATCTGGCAGCTGAATTGCGGTTGCTGCCCTTAAAAGCGGCTGAATAGTGTAAAGTTCTGCAAACTGCCCTTGATTAGTAAATCTATGTGAGCCTGTCCACGAAAGTTTTTCAAAAATGTATATAGGTTAGATAGATTACATCTTCCTGTCCACTTTCATCCATTTGGACTCATAGTTTCCGAGAAAATAACTGTGACATAAAAAAATTGAAGGACGGGCTGGACAATTTCATAAGAATATCTTTTTGCCATAATGACTACGGAACTCTAAGGACGGACAGTTTATGATTAGTATGAATAACAAATTTCATTTAACATTTGTCATTTATTTTGAAGTTACAGACAGACACTTTCATTTTATTTATTGATATTTTATTCATTGTAAACAAAAAACACTTTACCAACCTCGGAACACTTTACCAAAGTTTTATCACAATCTGATCAATGGTTTAGGAACACATATTGGACAAACATACAAATATTGATTTTATTATAGATTTTTTGACCCCCGGGCGTCCTCAGTACACCCTACCAAAGTTTCATCTTAATCTGACCAGTGGTTTAAGAGTTCATCGAGGGCAAATATACAAATGTTGATTTTTATTTATAAGAATATTATTTCTCAACGTCCGCAATTTGGACAATAGATACTTATATTTTAGATTCACACACTTTTTAATATAATTACCTGACGGTGACTCCTATAATTATATTGCGGACATTAAACTGAATATAGAAGAAGGTTTAGAATTAGGTTTCTTAATTAAAATACTTCACACATCGTCGACCTTTGGAAGTCTAGCTCTAGCCTCGCAAATTAATTTTATTGTTTCAAAAGTAATTAAAATTATTTTTATTAGGACATTTTAAAAGTTGGATGATAAAATATTTTGGGATTGTCTGGAAGAGATCGCTTTTTAGCGATAAGACCGCCCTTTGTACATAACTAGATATAATTTTAGTCTTTAAGTTCATGTTTGTATTGGTGTACAATAAAGAGTTATCTATCTATCTATATTTTTATCCCATCTATTCGGAAAGAGGTGAAAGGTTCCTCGATAAGTGCGACCAAAATGGGCCATTCCGGTGCACTTGATATCAGTGACGAAATGACTTTTGAATTTGGAACACTATTTTAATTAGAAAGTTCTAACGCAATTCGCTTCGATAAACTCCTGGCCGGTAATAAATAAAAGCGCGCCTGCCGACGCGCCGTTGGCCAAATTATAAAGAAAATCTTGTTCCATATTTTATTACTTTTTATCAAAATATTACAGACAATTTTTATTTGATTCCCACAAATTGTATAATAGATGAGTTCTAGCAGTGAACGTGAAATATTAACACCAGGAAGTGTAAAATTAAACGCAGAAATTAAACAAGTTACTACCAAACAAATCGAGAGAAAACGTATCTAATATTAATATAAGTTTTCTTCACTACTAAAAGCATCTCTTATTTATTTTTCTTATAGAGAGGGATGAAAAGCAGAGTTGTACCACACGGTACCAAAATTATTCAAACAATCGCTCTCCCCCCTCAATACATTATTTTGGTTCCTTGTGACACCATCTACTATTTAACGCCTGTTCTTTTATATGTAAAAATATTAGAATATATTGTAAAATATGTCTGCTCCTGTATTAAACGTGTATGTTTGTCTGCCTATAAACTGTAATAACATTGGAATTTATTATAGACCAGCTGAACAAAGTCTATTAAATGTAGTTCATTACACTTTTAGATGGGTTCTTTGCAATTTACGAAAACATAAAGATAAAGCTACTCTATTCGTTTGTTCGTAACCTACTTGCCTTTTTTGATAATTATTATTGTTATAGTACAAGCGATTATTAACACACTCAAACTTTATGGAGCTTACTTTTACTACGACTTGGCTGATTTCCCTCGGTACTTGTTTTGTAAGAATTTCTTAGTTATAACATGGACGAAAATATCTGCTTTAGTTTCAGTGACTGGGTTCAAATGAAGATGCATTTCTTATTCGAATAAAATAACGAATTAAAGATTAGCTAGATTTGTGCATATTATATGAGATATCTGTAAAGTTTGACGTTAATAACAATATCGCATTTCAAATAACGTATTAAGCCCTTGACTAAATTTGCATTATGTCTTTATTAGTGCTTTAGTTAAAGAATTACAGCGTAGGTTTAAGGCGTTGGTAAATTATGGTATCGAGATTATTAATCAAATTACCCAAATAGCTCAGTATCTGATATAAAGCGTATTATTCTTGTATCCTGATAGGCAGTCTGATGTTGTATTTTTTATTGATAATCTATATGCTTTAGAAAAAATACTTTAGTGATTGAATAATTTTGGTTTATGTCGTAACTGATTTGAAATTAATGACTTGTAAGCTATCGGGACTACTTGGAAGAGATTTCTCAGGGTTTCTTCTTACCCTTTAGGTATTGTAACCTTAAAAAAGTGTTCGTAAATGTAATAGGGGTCTCAGGACAGCCCACATTTTAATTGAAGGCTTTTCAAATAAATTAATCAATTGTTATTTATTTACATACATACATACATACATAACTTCACGCCAGTTCCCTTGTGGGGTAGGCATGAACAACAGAGCGCCATTTAGGCCCATTCTTACACACCTCACTTGCTTCTTTGACATTCATTGTTATTTATTTATTTCACATTAATTTCTAGTAATATAATGATTAATTACTATGCTGGTATAGTTAGTTCTGTTTATGTTTATATTTTCTCTTCTTTTAATTTGTAACATTATATATTAATATATAGGACAATCATTCTTTTTCTTATTTTTAGTGCGCTTGAAGTGCATTTCCAACTTTTTCGCTTTTTTCATATAACTGTGTTATGTTTCCTATATTGTTATACATTGTAGTTTGGTATGAAAATACTAAATATTGGCAATGTAAATATATACTATAGATGATAGAGAAGTATATAATGTCATATTTAAATATTATAAAATAAAATGTCTCTCCAATCCTAGCTTCCACTGAAGTAACTCGTTTTATTTCTAAATATTTACTTCAATATCGTTAAGTACTATTTGAATATGTTATTATTTAAAAATTAAATCAGCGTTGTGCTGGAAATTCCAGCACCGCTTTATGTAGATTCATAACATACGACATAACCATTGAAATGTATAAATTATTTTTGTGTTTTGTATTGTGGTTTTCCTAGCAAATAAAATCATTATTTCTTTCTAATTTTACCGATCTGTAATTAGGTTTTTGTTGTAATCTAACTTCCATTCTAGAACATAAACGTTAAATGTAGAGTAGCTATAAAATCGTTTTCTCTTGCAAATTATACTAAAACAATCACACGACTGTCGTAGTTGTTATTAATAAAGTAATTAATCCGTGGACCAGCTCATAGGCACTTGCTGTAGGCTTATTACCGTTGTGAAAGTAAGAGTCTTGTCAACTTTTCACCACTTAATCTCAACCATTATTATCATACTTTCTACTGGCAAATGTTAATTTCTTATAAATCACAATTGAAACCGCATGGATTAGTGGTCTAAATGAGTATGGTCCGTATTCTAGGAATGCATTAATGTGAACCGACGCATGAAATAATAATTTTCTCAAGTTAAGAAGTATGTTTCATTCACGACATGTCACAAAGTCAGGTGGAATATCATTTTACTGAATATTCATCTGCTTGAGCCGATACTTGAGTATCGGCTCGAAATCTCGAGAGGTTTGCGAATTACTTTAAACCAGAGGTTCCCAAACTTTTTTATATCTTTGACAACCTGCCTTGTTGGTCGACTACGCGTAGACCGCCATATTACCCAATCATAAGTATACGAGAGCAAAGTCGAATAAACCTATTATAATATTGAGAAACGCCACAATCAAAATGTCTTCACTGATAAAGTAGAGTTTAAAGGTAAACATACAAATGAATGATCTTCTCCTTAGTCGTAATTTATAGACAATTAGTCATGCCTGTGACGTTGTTCGCGCGAGACTGACAAACATTGGATATTTATATTGATAATGTTCGTAGTTACAAATACTTGAGTTGCTCAGCGGAAGAACGCTCTAATCTATAAATTTACAGTAACGGAGTTAAAGTAAATATTTTTAAATTGTGCGTAGATCTTTAAAACTATATTGACCTAAATTTGTGTCATTTATTAATATGGAATCTATTGACAATCTACATATAAATAAACAAACACATACTTAACTCTTTGACTGTTAATTTGTGGATTGGGCCACTCTTTCAGTGAGCGACTCATTTTTCAATTCAATTTATTAAACCTATTAGTACAGAAATATAGTATGTATAGAGTTCAGAATTTCAATATTTATAAGTATCAATTTAATTCAATTGTATTACTATTTTAGGTGGATTCTGTAGATAAGTTATATTCTATTTCAATTCAGTGAATTGATACATTACTTTTACTTCAAGATGCGCTGGTGCGATTGTTTCCATGGAAAATGCTTATTATCGTTACCAAGGTCGATTGCTCTGTTTTACTAGTCATTTGTCAAAAAGATTTTCACAATAAGTGTCTGACTTTAGGCATGATTGTCGTCTATCACGAGAGGAACTCATAATGTTAAGTTAATTTTGGTTTATAGACAACTGGTTGCACCTTTCCTTTATAGTAATATACCGAATTATTTAATTGAATATTATTCTTTACATCCGTTGTATAATTCAATTGATTGGATTGGAATTGGATTGGATTTGATTGGAATTTCAAGTCAAGCGTGGCGAAGTTGCGGGCATATCCTAGTTTATTATAAATCCAATTGTTGTGTGAAGCAACTCTCATAAAAGATTACACAGATATTGTTATTCGTTAATTTCATGCCGTATAAACACAATTGTAATTATTAATAGGTAGGTATTAAAGACAAAATCTCACTAAGAGACATATTATCTATACGTGGCAGAGGCATGTTGGAACATTATCTCGATTACAGCTCTTAGGGCTGGCTCGATCGGTGTGATATTACGCTCTTACATAATATTAGCGCGACACGGTTAGAGTTGTGCTAGTCGTGTTTCATACGATAAGTGAGAGTTCCGATGGCCCATTCCCCCCACATCCTTTTCCCTGTCTCATCTCACTATTCCGATCGCATATCCCATCCCTTCTAGCTCATTCCTTTTATCTGATCCCTCTATTTGATCCCGCAATTCCATCCCAGCCTGGGAACGCAATGGCTTTGGCCTTGGTATTGCAATCGTCTATAGGCGACGGTAACCACTTTCCATGGACTAGGCCGTCTGCCTGTTTGCCAGCTTTGCGAAAGAAATCTAAATTACGCTGACGTTGTTTATAACCCTTGCTTATTAGCTAAAACTAAAAGACTCGTTGGGTAAGTTCAGAATGCTTGTGCTCGATTTTGCTTCGATATTTCTATTTGAATAAACACTCAATTATGAAAATGATTCGCCGTCGCTAGCTAAACCTTTTTATGTGAGATAGATGGACAAACAAATGGGTGAGGTACTCGTCACTTCCAGTGGACATTGTTGCGTATGGATGTTTGTAACACCAGAGGCGTTGCAAACGCCATGCCTGCCTTAAGGATAGGAAAGGCGGCACGGATAAGGGGAATGAGACAATAGGGAAGATGGAATAGGATGGAGGGGAATGTGGGCCACTGGATCTCTCTTACTCAGCGTAAGAACCACGGAGAATTGTAATCAAGATAAATTGTTCCAACATGGCTCTACCACGTCTAAAGCATCAAAATTAAATATTTAAGTTTTTTGATGCTAAGCCCGTATAATTAGCGATATCAGTGACACTGAAGAAAACGAACGGACCTAACCATTCTTTTATTATTTTTAGGCGGTATGGAGATTATAATGGCCGGAAGCAAGATTCTAGTAAAGAATGTTGACGATGAAGATCCAAGAATTGTGAGTCCATCACAAAGGAAAAACAGGGATTACGAGTAAGTTACGTTCATACTGTAATCTAGGACAGGTTGTACTTTTTTATAATATACTAGTGGGCCCGACAGATGTTGATTGTAGTACCACCTACTGGGTCCAATTGTGGATTTTTTATTTATTGCAGAAGCACATATGGCGGCGTACCCTAGACCAGGGGTGGTAGCCATCCAGTATTACTACTAAACTATTGAGGGACTAAATCATTCTCGAATCCACTTGAACACATACAAAGAATTTCACCAAAATTACTCCAACCGTTTAGGAGGACTACAGTAACATACATGCACATGAACAAAAGAAATATAAATATGTACCTTAAGCTATTTTAAGAAGCTATCATGCCCGTCTGTCTTTGTCAGATAGTAATTATTTTTGGAACATGACTTTATATTGTAATCGTCATCGAAACTTCGCATCGTAAATCAATAAAAATCTATATCCTAGCCACAGAATCAGTAGAAAGAATTACTATTCAATAATTTGATAGCAACACATTTGGATATATAACCAAGATGACATAAAGCATGGGCAATACCTGGCCCGGTGACTTCCAACACCCCTTACAGTCACAGTGAGAAACGCTCACAACTTCAAAGACTCACTATTTCAAAGTCTTTCTATCATCTCCAAATGCCACCAAAACAGACGGTATTGTGTTTACAACTAATCTTTTAATCACTGTAACTGATCAATAAAAATCTACCTTAAAATTATTTCTTGATACCTATTAAATTATCACATTATTATACAAGTAACAACTACAACTGCAGTTTAATAATATCTTCTACTAGCGGCCCGGCGCGGTTTCACCCGCGCTCTGTCCCGCTACCGTGGTATATAGCGTCATGTTATATAGCCTATGACACTCCCTGTTAACGTAGCTTTCGAACAGTAAAAGATTTTTTAAAATTGGCTTAGTAGATCCAGAGATTACCCCCTACAACGTCACAAACTCACAAACTTTACCTCTTTATAATATAGATATTGGGTTGCCATAAATTTAGGCTGCCAACAATATAGAAGAAATTTGATAGGTAGGAATAATTTAATCTCAAAGCTGTTAGACAATGCTGTAAGATAATCGCGAAAAAAAAAAACATTACATCGTGCTGCCGGGGTATCAGAGCATTATTTTTTTGTTTCTGTAAGTCAAGAGGCAGTGAAATTTCACATGTAAGCTGTTAAATTTGTGTTCCTCTCTAAATTTTGGACTGTGGATTGAAAAGTTTTGAAAATATCAAGGCGGTATACATATCAAATACTTCTCAACCAGAATTTGTTTCAATTGGATCTGTTGAGTAGTTTTTGAAATACACAGTGTTTTTCTAGCCAAATGACAGTGGACGTTAGTCGCCTCTTCGGAATCTTTGCGTGTACCGTCATGCACCTGGCCAAATTATTTTATTTTAATTACAAATTTCTTTATACTTGATTCTGCGAAAAATATAGAAGCTTCAAGTATGAGTCTCTTATGAGTAATTTGATCTCTACAAACAGAGGGATTTAAAGGAGTTTAACAAAACAGGTGTTTGAGAACTGTGTGATGAATGTAAAAGTTTTAAATGATAAGTCGTGGTGGAATTCCCTTGATCAAATTGATATTTTGTACATGTAGAAGTATAATGCTAGTCGATAGTTTACTTTGTTGAGAAACGGGTGTCGTGACATAAATATGTGACATAAGGGAAAACCGGCATCAAAAGCAATTAAGCTCAAGGTATCATTATTATTTGCAGATGGCATATAGTGTGGAGGAACGTGTTGGCTTTCATATATTTACACGTCGCTGCAGCGTATGGCTTCTATCTTATGTTTACTGGCAAAGTAAATATATTTACTATATTATTTGGTAAGTAACCAATAAAGTAACATAATTTACCACAATTATAAAACATTACTTAGGTATAATGTTTCAAACAGCTGGTATTTTAAATACTAATTTTGGCTTTTAGCTCGCACAAGCGCATATATTTTTGTCTTCGATTTATTATCGAAATTCAATAAATAATTAATTATTGACATTTATTGAGAACAAATGTGAAAAATATAGTTCCAAAATATTACGCCCATTTAGATCTGTTAAGCGTGTGTTTATACGATTTTGTTAACAAGTATAAATATGTGCAAAACTTTGTTTTGGGTTTTGTTAAAAATAGTCTCGAATAGGTACTTTTATCATCATACAAAACGTCACAGCCTCCTTGATTTTGTATGGTTGCACTGTTCTATGACTTCATAACTTCTAACGAGTCAAATATTTACTACGTAATACAGTAATTAAAGTTATTTATATCCTCAGACGAATATATTTATCCATATATCGTGAAAACATGATAGCGGGGTTTTCCAATGAGCGCTTCAAAAGTAGGTATTTACATTTATTTTAGAATTTGTCTCCTTTCTTGGGGTTGGTTTATGATATATATTAATATGTTTCTTCGAAATTCAATACTAACAAGTGACTTGATTTATTTTTAAATATCTTGTGCAAAATCAGATTTGCATAGCCGTTTTTTTTTTGCCAGGGGCAATCCTTTTGAAAACTAAGTCGCGACAGGCACACAAGCCTGAAGGGATGTTCGCGACCCATGTGAGAGTGTGGGATTCGCCAGATCGGGGGTGGCACTAGCGTGTCCAGTCAGAACTGGTGCCACGCTATTGCCACTCCCCAGTTAGGGATACCCACTAAAACCCCTAGGTGTTCCGTCCTGCGCCTTAGGCCAGGGCTACGAGATTGCGGGATTCCGAACTCCGTGTGCCCTGGTAGGCGTGGGCCTCGCTCAATAGGCCTCTTCTAAGGCCGGGGGAGCTTCTCCACCGGAGCCTACTCAGTCTTTTCCAGGCGTGGCGCGGTCTGTGATGCGACTCACGGGAAGAGAGATGAGCGCGCGCGGATCATTCGTGCTCTCATCTCGACGGCATATGCGAGTGAGTGAGAACCCCTATACTCCCACCCGCGCCACCCGCTTACGGCGGCCGAAGGTCGATTTCCGACCTCCGGCGCCGGCGCGTCCTCCTTTGACGGAAGCGGAGCAGGGAAGTACGCTCACGCTCCCGTTCCGCCTCCTCCTTCGCAAACATAACTTGCTCGCAGAAGGAGGAGACGGCGTCCCCTCCGGTTGAGCTCCCGACTATGGTGCGTACCACGGCCGGGAGCGAGGTGTCAATTCCGGTATGGACGACGAGCTTCCGGCGCTGCTCCGTCCAGGCTGGACAGTCTTGGAGTGTGTGCAGCGCCGTGTCCTCATCGCCCGTGTAACAATGGTGGCTCCCTGACGTGGCCTCACGGCCGAGGCGACACAAGTACCTCCCGAAGCAACCGTGCCCCGTGAGGACCTGTGTCAGCCTAAACGTCAGGGTGCCGTGACTTCGTCTTAGCCATTCTGGCAGGACGGGCCTCACCGCCTCGATGGTGGTGGGGCCCGCGCTGGTGCGTCTTAGGCGTTCTTCCCAGACCCCCATGGCTACCTGGCGGAGCTCCGACCGGCACGCCTCGATTTGCCCCTGGCCAGGGCCTCTTTGCGCCACGTATACAGTGACGCTAGGACCCTGGCTTCCAGGTCCCACGGGGGGGATTCGGCGAGTAGTGAGGCCACTTCGAAGGACACCGTACGGTATCCTCTTATTGCCCTGACGGCCAATATGCGTTGCGCTTGACGCAACAGCGCCGCGTTTTTGGCCGTTAGGCGGGCCGACCATACTGGGGCCCCGTAAAGGGCCATAGAACGTACGATGCCTTCGAAGAGTTTACGGCACGTGGCGTTGGCCCCTTCGACGTTGGGGAGCAGGCGCGAGTGCGCACGGGCTGCCCCCTTGAGTCTGGGGAGCAGCTGCCGAAAATGTGCAGAAAAATCCCACCGGCCATCAAGGACCAATCCCAGGTACTTTATGGTCTCCCCGATGCCGATGCGGATGCCTCCTACTATGATGCTGCTATCCGGAGGTGGACGATTACGAGGGCTGTGAAGTGCCTCGGTCTTCTGTAGCGCCACCTCCAGACCAAGACGCCGGATCCTGCCTACTATTGTCGACATTCTAGCCGTACCTAGACGACACGCCTGCCGATGGGTCCTCCTGCGCGCGGCGATCTGTGTGTCGTCGGCGTAACAGATGACACTGATGCCCGGGAGGACCCGACACCTCAAGGTCCAGTCATATGCGATGTTCCACAGGAGGGGACCGAGAATCGACCCCTGTGGAACACCGCATACCATGGCTCGCCGATTCCAACCCTCGTGGACCGGGTAGATAACGTCTCTACTATTTAGGTATGCCCCGACTATACGGTGGAGGTAGGCGGCACCCCGAAATATCGGAGTGCCTCCAGTATGCATGCCCAGAGCAAGGAATTGAATGCGTTGGCGATGTCTAAGGACACCGCCAACAGGACCTCGCCCTGGGAAACTGCATCTTCCGCCAGGCCTCTCAGGCGCATGACAGCGTCAATTGTGGAGCGCCCTGTGCGAAAACCGAACTGGTTGTCCGCCAGGTCCAGCCCCGTCATCGATAGATGCTAAATGAGGCGGTCTACGATGATACGCTTAAAGAGCTTGCCGACCTCGTCCAGCAGCACAATGGGCCGGTAGGCGGACGGTGAGTCCGCAGGGCGCCCCTCTTTCCGCAGCAGGACCAGCTTTCCAGTCTTCCACCGTTGTGGAAACTGGCCTTGCTCTAAGCATGCGCCGAAAAGCCTCATCAGTCAGGGCTCCAGGGCGTTGTAAGACAAAACCCACGCACGCCCTGGTATGCCGTCAAGGCCGGGGGCGGCGTTCTTGGCAGATTTGCATAGCCGTGCATTAACTCAAAGACTATTTACTGTCAATCTCAAATACGGATGGTATAGCTGACACATCCTATAGAACGTAACTTGAGCAACTAAGGGAGGGGAGCACACTTTTCACTACTCTCGATGCGTTTAGTACGTAACTTTAAAACGCCAAGAAAACAATAAAATGTTACATGAAAATTACGTAATTAAAGTAAAAAAGCATGTGTATTTAATTAGAATGTCACTTTTAAATAGTAAGGGCCTTACTTATAATAGTTTCTTAAATTTAAAGAAACTGCTCAGCAATTGATTAGTGAAAATCTTACCCATAACTCCTCTTTAGTCGAATGTTTTGGGTACAACCTACGTTAATCATTCAAATTTCATTTATCTGTGCTCCTCTTAGGTAAACAACAAGCAATACACGTTTATAACTGAAAAAAAAGACATTCATTGATTAGGGGCTGATTCTGATTCTTTTACTTAAGAGATGCCTAATTGTTTCTTAACGAGATTATTATAAGTAAGGCCGTAAGTAGTATTAATGTATTTGTATCTAATTCATAGGTCAAGTATAAGATATTGCTACAAGTTACGTTCAATGGGATGTGTCAGCCATACCACCGTATTTGATATAGACAGTAGTTTATTAGTTCTATATTGATGGTATGTTTACAAGACAGTTTGTCCGTCATTCAAACAAGATCTATTGAGTATGGTTTGCGACATAGAGTATTTTTTGTGACATAGAGTATTTTTACCTTTTTAAAATGATTAAGCAGTGGACATTTCTCACCTATATTTGTGAAATCCTGCCTGTGTGTGGACCGATATGCGTTGCGCCGATTTTTTATATCGATTTAGATTCCAGCAACACACTCATTTTATAGTGTTGATATCATTGTAATTATAATGATAATTTTTATTTTAAACTTCTTTTCAGCATTCAGCTTCGCAGCAATGTCTGCGATGGGGGTCACAGCCGGTGCTCACAGACTTTGGGCACACAGAGCTTACAAAGCACGATGGCCACTAAGACTGTACTTAGCTGTGATGCAGACTATGGCTTTCCAGAATCACATATATGAGTGGGTTCGAGATCACAGGTAACCAAAACTACATATTTTAATCTTTTTCTTCAAAATATTTTCTTTTATACTATCAAACATGACGACGTATCCGAATATCGTATAAAGCTTAAATAGTTACATTCATACACTGTGTTCCTTATACAATTTTTTTTCCTGTACCGTCCCTTATGTAAAGAAACGTTTTGATTTCCTGCATGTTACTTACTCCTATGATTTGCGATCTAGTAATTAGACAGTTTTTTGATTAGACAGCTGATTAACTAAAATAACCTTATCTGTATATATAAAAGAAAGTCGTGTTATTTACACTATTTATAACGCAAGAACAGCTGTACCGATTTGGCTGAAAATTGGTGGGGAGGTAGTTTAGAACCAGGAGACGGACATAGAATACTTTTTATCCCGTTGGAACCGGTAGGTGGCGCTGAGATCGGGTTCTAGAATCCTCCTAATCACCTCGAACGATTTTGGTGATTTTGTTTTTGGGTGGGTTCCCCGATAGTTTAGATTCGCAATTAGAACCGGTAGGTGGCGCTGGGATCGGATCCTAGATTTTTGTTTTTTCAGAGCAGGACAACGTCTGCCGGGGCCGCTAGTTAAGAATAAATTAAACATACTTATCGTGGATTTGTAACAGTTTTAACGCTAATATGTGTTTATGAATAACAGTTTTTCAAGTTTTAATTCATTGAAGCCTGAATGATAACTTTGCCTAACTCAATATGAATAAGACCGTAAGAAATTTAATATAATTTATGGCTTGATTTTTAGGGATTTGTAGTAATTTCGGCAAAAGCGGAACGGTAGTGTAATTGCTATTTCTGTCTGTCCGTCTATATGTATATCATAGTCATTTTTATCGGCAACCACTGGGCTACATAGATGAAAGAATAATAAGGGTAGTTTATCATAATTTCAGAGTGCATCATAAATTCACTGAAACTGATGCGGATCCACATAATGCTCGGCGAGGATTCTTCTTCTCCCACATGGGGTGGCTGATGGTGCGGAAACACAAGGATGTTTTCGAGAAAGGCGCCACTGTTGACATGTCAGATCTAGAGAAAGACCCAATTGTTATGTTTCAGAAAAAGTATGAGAACAATATTAATATTTTTACTTGAGTGTGGGACTGGAGATTACGATTTTTTCAAAAATTTGTATGAATTTTTATGTTATATATGTATTTTATAATTATATTACCATAATTTATTTAGTTAGATGCTCTATAGACTCCATCACTGTTAGTATTACAATTTGACGATTGTGCACTGGCCGAATACCGGTCATTGTTACTTATATATATTTACCAGTAACACAAGCGCAACTTAGCTTAGTTTGGGAATATATTATGTGTTTGTATGCCGATTATTGTTATATTATCTATTGTTTACATTGCCATAGGTAGAAAATTGGCATTACCTGTAAAAAAAATATGGATAGCAGTGAATGAATAGATAGTAACATGCTGACAGACATTTAAACAACATCAATGTTATTTTTTTAACTGTATGTATTTTCATGTTTTCAGGACATATCTGGTTGTAATGCCATTATTATGTTTCCTCATACCCTCCTACATACCAATATGGCTTTGGAATGAGGATCCATGGTCGTCGTGGTACGTCGCATCCATCACGCGATATACATTGACCTTGCATTTTACTTGGTTGGTCAACTCAGCGGCGCACATATGGGGAACGAGGCCCTATGACAAGTGAGTAGGAGTTTATTTAAATAAGAGCTCTTTTCATGGTCATTTTCAAACACTATTCTATTGAAGTTTATTCCTTAAGAATCGATTAAGGATTAAATCGTACGTAAGGAGTAAACTCCAGTCGTGCGTCGGAGCTGACGCACCTTTTTCTTATTTAAATCAAATGCTTACATCAAATCAAAGAGAAATTAAAATTCCACTTCAATAGGATAGATGGCGATCAAATAAACTAAGACACTTTATCAACTTACAAAACGTTACATCACAGCCTCATATAATTTTGATATCATAATTTTGTACAAATAGTATAAAGTTAAATACAGCATTATTATTGTTGTTGAAATAGCAAGTGACATTATTTCTAAGGTAATAGGTGATATACTTTAAAAGTAAGATGAGAAGTTATTGTTTTATCGCCTCTTCTTTTGTATGTTAATAATGTTCGAATTAATTGCATAATATGTATATGTGCCCTCTCCATGTCCGATATTCAATATGATTGTTTTAGAGTATAAATAATATAATAATGGTTAAAAATCGTATTCATTTAAATTCAAAACGAGACAAATTCGTGCAGGAACGGAGAAAGAATACAATTTCCTGCGGCCGGGTGGCCTAGTCATAAAAGACGACAAAATAACTCACAGCAGGTGGTAGGATATTTGCCTGTCTGGGTGGCAACCACTCCTGGCATAAACTAGGCTGCCATAACAACCTTGACTTCGGCTTTAGTGGCCAGATTTCAGTCCCCCTTTAGAGAGCGGTAGCACATTCGTAGCAACTTTGTTGTTACAAATGTCCATAGGATCGCCTATGGACATTTGTAACGGTGTAATGAAACGGTTACCATCGGGTAACCGCTTTCCATCAGGTGGGCCATATGCCTATCTGCTGAACTCATGTAATAAAATAAAAATAGCAGAACAATAACTTTTGGCTCCCTCTAGAAGTGTAATAGGATTTTGGGCCCTGTTTCATTTACATTTTTTACTTGATCATGTATTATTATTTTATAGTGTGGATAAAGACGTGAGATTTTATTTTTAAGTAGTATATTTATATTCATAATAATATTTTGTATGTTCCTGAATAAGATATAATAATCTACTAATAATCCGTTAGTTATATGTGAACATCTTTCTCTGCGGCTCAGCCCTTAATCTCAGTTTTAGTTCTATTTTTATATCTTTATACAGCTGAATTTTTCAAGTGGGCTATACCTACTAAATTTCGATAAATACTCAAAGGCATGGCAAAAATATACTATTCTTCCGTGCTTAAAGGAGTCTTGAGGTTGATTTCTGGAAAATCAATTACCGTTGTTAGGAATCGAATCAGCTGATTTTCAAAAAATAAACACTTGCATTATTTTATATCAAATCATTGTCTAGCTTGTAAATTCTGTGAAAGAATGTCAAGTAATTGGAAAAGCCAACTTCATAGCTTTAAAGTGCCTTTTAAAACTGTGCAATAGTTTCTTTCATAATAATACAACAAAGGTTTACCCTAAGTGGGCCATTTTTTGCTTTAACGGGCTTTCAAACGCATTAAGGTGGAAATTTCGTCAATTACAAATTAAGTTAAAATGGGCTATTTTGTCTTTCTTTAAGTTGATTAATATTAGAAATTGACGATATTCAACTAACATAATTATAATCTTGCAGATAAACTGGACATTTACCTATGAATAATTTTGTTCTGGGCAGACTTTTCGTGAAAATTATAACGCTTTATTGAGTCCTTTTTTCCATCATTACTATGATGCTATGACTCAAGTTAAGAATATTGCGGTCTGACTCACACAAACACGGTTATTGGGCCCTATAATGGTGTCTGTGCCTTACTTTTATGTTGAATTGAATTATACTTAATGTATCTTTTTTTTAATATATTAAAACACAGTTTATTGTGAAATAGCAAAAATTATTTTACATCTGATTCTCAACGCTACGTTCTTCTAAAGAATACTTACATTAAAAGCCGTTGCGTACTGAATTTCCCAAAAATCACTAAAAAATTAATAACTCGAATACTACTTACTACTAATAAATTTTTTAAAACATTCATGGGGGAAATTCCCATTATTCAGTCATGTCTAATTAAATTTTTCATTTGAACGTCACTATTCTGACCATCTGTATAACCTTTTAACTTAGTATTGATTGACTTTACTTGTAGTCTCGTATGGGAGTTTAAAAACCAATCGCTATTTAGTCGTGTGAGTTTTTAAGAATTCCATTTTTTACTGGGCGGTTCTCATTCCTAGTACTCTTTTTTCATGTTAAGCGAACGAAAACGCCACGTGTAGAGGTAACCCTCACACGAACAAGAGAGGTAGACCAAGCCCCGAGCTCTCAAAGGAAACCGATTTTGGAATAGGAAACCGATCACACCGCCGCCATTTAGTATTAAATAATCAAATTAGTACGCATAAACTCACATAGACTCCAAGCACTCGTATAGTACATACTCGATGACCTCTATGGTTGAATGGGCTAAGCCTTAGCTGGGCCTACCTAACTGTAACGCAGTGGCTCCAGGTCTGATTCTTAGTAGGGTAGATTTAGGAAACGACTTTTCTCCGTTATTTACTATGTATGGTCTGGGTGTCTGGGATCGACTTCAGAGTAGTCCGTTGTATATTACCATAACACAATCGCAACTTGCTTAATTTGGGGATATATAATATACAATAAAACTACGTTTTAACGGTTTTAAGCGCGGTAATTTATTTGATTTTGGTCATTCCGACGTTTCGGCCACTTTTCAGTGGCCGTAATCACGGAAGACAAAGATGTCAAGTGTCAACGCGTATTGTTAAAGTTTTATTTAGCCTACCGCCAACTTGTTCATTATTTTACTTATTTAGTTTAAATTTTTTTATAGTTATTATTTATGTGGGACTTGAGTCCCACACAGAGTTGCAGTTTAAAAAGCTGTACTAATTTAAGAAAAAAATAATAGATTAGGCTGAGCCAGATGCAATGTATGTATTCGCTAACACAATGACAGAAGGAATATAAAAATAGTTAAAGTCAATGGAGTATTTAAATACTTTTCTAAAAGTCGCCAGTGCTTTGATAATAAGTAAAGGTAGGTTTTAACAGTTTTAACAATTTACTCTATGAGAGCCTAATCTAATTTACCACCGCTTCGCAACATGTTATGGCTCGAAGAGAAGAAGCGGCACAAGAAACTCCTCGGCAAACATGCCTAGCTCTAATAATTTTATATAATATTAAAATGAGGGGAAGGAAAATAAAAGAAATTATAAGTTAAATTGGTTTGTGTTGCGGCGCACGCAGAAAGAGCTCACAGTGTCTTGAGGTCTGGCAGTTGGCTTTGCTGGGTTTGGGTCTTAATAGTTTTAATGATCGGATCCCAAACAGGTGGTACTTGCCAACCATCTTCTCTACTGAAATTTGGGTGTTTTTTGATTTCAATAGCCTCACGCATCATTCTAGGTATGAAACGATTCTCTTCCGCGACGATTTGTGGGTTATTGAATCTGATGTAGTGGTTGGGTTTATCCAGCGTGTATTCACTGATCGCAGACTTCGTAGACCTTGTGTGTTTCATGTCAGCAGTGTGTTCTTTTACCCGTGTTTTTATGCTCCTCTTTGTTTGTCCAAATAAATTACCGCGCTTAAAACCATTAAAACGTTGTTTTATTATGTATACAAGTCGCGAAAACTTAAGAAAATATTATACAATATATGTTTGTCTGCCTACAAGTTCAAACAATTCATTTGTCGCCTTTGTTTACGAAGGTTCCGTCTATACTTTTATTCGGCTGAGGTGTAATTCTCTATTAATTACCAGTTAAGAAATAAATCGAAAAAGTAAGGCTGTATGAAACGTATTTGTTGCTATTTCAGAAACATAGGCGCTACGGATAATGTGGCGGTAGCTATTGGAGCTTTTGGAGAAGGCTGGCACAACTACCACCACGTGTTCCCATGGGACTACAAAGCAGCTGAACTCGGAAATTATAGGACGAACCTATCAACAGCTCTTATTGATATCGCTGCTAAATACGGTAAGTTGAAGAATTTATTGAAAACCTATCAATATTTAAAATAGTCTTGCTCTCGTTGCTTAAGTAAACGAAATGGTACTAGTAATGCTCAGACCAAAAGTCTTTTCGGAGATATACCCTTTTTACGTCAATGTATCTATGTGGAACTCCGGATGGCAGTGCTAACCAGAAGTTTATGATGAGTTGCATGGCACTGACTAAGCCTTTCAGCGTCTGTAGCGTAAGTAATCATAGGTATGATTGCCGTGACGCTCCAATGCAAACAGACAAGGAGGAGTATCAGTGGGAACAAGACACCCCACGGCACTGTGTGTGGCGCGCCGGGAGGGTACCTTAACTCTCACAGCCCCTCTACCTGACCGACAGAAGATAGGCAAAAGGTATATCCTAACAGAGATCTAATCCGATATAGTCTCAATGAATTGAGCGCAACAGATGCTAGAAGTACTTAGAGCTGTTAATTAGTAATAATAACCAAGGCTTGGAACCGGTTTAAATCTAACCGGTTACCGGTTTTATTCGGCTATAATCGGTTTCAGTCAACTATTTCATTCGGAAAGAGCGGTATGTAAATGTGAACCTGAATTAGTCCGTTTATACCGCGGAAGAGGTAGTATCATTCTATCTCTATCAACATCTGTTTGTATGCGTCTGAAAACGTGCTGTAACATTGGCTGCGTCTTGAAAGTGTGCGATAAAAATAGTTTTAATTTCCCTTTTTAATGAACTTTTATTATTAAAACTGTTTAATTGAAGTTAAAGTTAGAACAAAACCGAAAATATATAAGGTTGGGGAAAAAGTTTCTTCGCATTTTATATAAAAATCAAAAGGTTTTTTTATAAAGTTTATTTACATTTGACTAAAGTATGTAGGTGCCATTTTGTTGGATAACTTTTTGCCATCTTGTAGGTAGGGACGTGATTCCCATTGCTATAAAAAATTTGGGGCTTCTGATCAAAAAACTTCGACAAGTGGTGTTGGCAGTCCTCTCGTGATGTTAACCTGACACTGCCTAAGGAATTCTGCAGAGACCGAAACAGGTGAAAATCTGAAGGTGCAAGGTCAGGACTATACGGCGGATGCATTAACACCTCCCAGCCAAACTCTCGTAATTTTTGCTGAGTGGCTAAAATGTGTGAGGTCTAGCGATATCATGGTGAAAAACCACACCCCTTCTGTTGATTAATTCCGGCCGCTTTCTCTCAACTTTTTGCTTTAATCTCATCAGTTGTTCGCAGTACAGTTCAGAATCGATGGTCCTGCCTGGCGGTAACAGCTCATAATGAATAATGCCCTTCCAATCCCACCATACACACAGCATCACCTTGTTGCGGTTAACCTGGGTTTCGCCACAGTCTGTGAAGCCTGACCGGCCTTTGAACACGATCTTTTTCGCACATTCTTGTCGTACGTGATCCAATGTTCATCACCAGTTATCAGCTTCTTCAAAAGTGGTTCGGTTTCATTACGTCGTAATAAAGAATCACAAATGAGTACACGGTTCATTAGGTGTCTTTCAGTGTGCTCATGAGGCACCCAAATATCGAGCTTTTTTCAAATGCGCCAAAACCGTTTTGTGGTCAATTCCCAGTTCTCCAGCTTCATCGTAACTACTAATATGCCGATCTTGCTCCACTTGTTCAAAAATGGCATCAATTTTGTCCGTAACAGGGCGACCAGAGCGACGTGCATATTTGATATCAAAATTTCCGGATTGAAAACGCTTAAACCAAATTTGCGCTACTCTCACAGATACTGCGTTAGGTCCATAAACATCACAAATTTTTTTCGCGTCTCGTGTTGCATTTTTACCTTTTTTGTAGTAAAATTTTAAAATGTATCGAATTTCTTCATTAGATTTACTCATTTCAACAATAAGAAAAACAAATGAAAATCACACATTTTCCTAATTTGAATTTGGAATTGTCTTCTTTAAAATTAAAACTTTTTCATGATACCAAAACCAGCCAGATACAAATGGTACAGCCAAAGAGATCTTATTACAAGTTCATACATACTATATGCGAAAAGACTTTTTCCCCAACCTATTATAACATATTAATTTCGTTGTTTTTCAGGTTTGGCATACGATCTGAAAACCGTCTCGAAAGAGATGATTCAACAACGAGCATCGAGAACTGGAGACGGATCCCATCCATGGGTTCAACAAACTGAAGACTGTAGCGACGAACATCATCATCCAGAGAACCCTGTATGGGGTTGGGATGATACAGACATGCCAGAGGAGGATAAACAGCTAGCTAAAATAGTTCATAGGAAAACTGAATAAACATTATTTTAAGAAGTTTTATCAAACAGTTCTTTATTAATAATTGTGATATCGAGACTTCTGTGGAAAAACTTTGTTAAATCGGAACAAGACTGCGTCAATCCACGTGCTGTTTTGGAAAAATATATAGTGTTTAAAGTTTAATTTTTTCACGTACCTATAATTAATTAACTAAAAATAATACACACAGGCCGGCAAACTCGTACAGCCGATATTAGATGGTTCATTTATGTCCTTCAATTTGGATGAATCAACCAAAGTGATTAGTGGCAGGGACGCATAAGCGGTTATTACACTATCTTGATTTTTGAACCCTTTCTCTAAATCTGTATCGTGAACTAGAAAAGGAAACCAGAACTATTAGCAAGGCTAAGGCCATCAAGGTCTGTACTAGGTCCCTTAATTAGAGTGGTATTACAACAATCTTTTAACCGATTTCAAAAGGGAGGAGGTTCCTAATTCGACTGTATTTCTCCGTCAATCGTGGACCGATTTCCATTTTTATTATTCGAAAGAGGTGATCCGCTTGTCAGTAAATCAGGATCTGATCAGTAGATCCCTGGGAAATCGAGAGCAAACCTCGTATATTATAGGCACGTACGTGCTTTATATTTTTAGTCTAAGGCCATTCGCGTATTTGCGTAACTAAAAAGCAGACAATAAAAAAAAAACAAAATCAACTTCAAAGGTACCTACAAAGCAAAAAATAAATATTTTCCACAACATCTTGAAATTGGTGCCCTCGGTGAATATTGATTTTTTGCTTTTTAGTTACTCTTGAAGTCGGTTTTTTTGTTTGTTTTAAGTTTAGCCTCGATGTCATGCGTCACCTATCGTCCGTGGACCATCGGACTATCAGGTACAAACACATTTTCGACAAGTATGGAATATAATATTATAAAATATATTTGCACTGCGAATTAACAACCTCCTCCTTTTTTAAACTCTCTAAATTAGTGTTGTGTTAAGTATTTTGTTATTATCTTTGGCAGTAAAACAATTTAAAACTGAATGCAGCATCAAAATTTCATATCTTGTCATTTTGTGGATTGACAATGTATTTATTGCCTTACAGCGTCCAACTATGCTGGAGCGTATCAACGTAAATAAAAAATTGGGGTTTTCAAGGTTTACTATTAATATGTGGGAATGATTTGTATTATAATTTTATACTCTCAAGTATAATAAACACTAGTCTTAACATGGAATAAGGATGCTAAGGAATAACGAACGATCAGTATAAAACGTAGCTCGTAACAATCTTACCATTAAAATGGCACCACCAGTCAAAGCCGTCTTAGGCATATTGGGTATGAATTTTTGTTTTGTGTTGTGCGGTACTATGTTAAGGAAACTCCGTATTAAGAAACATATACCACGGAACTGTGGGTTAATAGCACGTCTTAGATATGTATTCATCTATTTTCTACACTGAACTAAATTTAAATTACATCCTGCCTTTAATTATAGTATAATTAATTAATTTGTTTAAAATCTCATCTATTACAAAATTCCTTAAACTTTCATTACTTTGTAAATATCTGATAGATAAGATTTTGAACATATTAATTCATTATACTATAATTAATTGGGTGAGGAGTAACAGTGAGGCATTTAAATATTTTCGAGTTATTTAATTTTGAGACTTTTAGTATTATTAATATACTAAATTGTATACAAAATCAACAAGTACTAAATTATTTTGTAAGAATAATAAACATTTTGAGTTTAAATGTTTTAACTTTTATTTCGAGATCTCTATGTACCAAATAAATTAGGAATGCGGTTACTAAATTAGTTATTGAACTTCATAGATACAAACCTAGCCTTTTTATGACAAATGTGTAAATAGGCTATTTATTACAGGTTCTATATTAATATTATATGTTCCGGTATAATATTTACTTAATTTAATCCCAAAAACAATCCCATTTTCTGTGATCCATTTTCGATATTAAAATTACATTTATCCCGAATTTCAGCCAAATCAATCCAGTAGTTTTTCCACGAAAGCATAAGAGGCGGACAAAGTTACTTTCGCATTTATAATATTAATAGGGATAAGGATTTCAGTTTAAAATAAGTTCTAATATACTTTCCGAGCAAGTGTAGTCTAAAGATTTATTAGTATATCCAAGTTCTGCATAAGTGTTATCATAGAAGAAGAATAAGATGATAGAAGGAAGAACAATATCGTAAAAGGAACGAAAAGAGCCCAGTAAAAACGTACTCGTAACACACTGCAATCACAATTGGAGCCATCCGTCCACTCGTTTTTATAGAAAACTAGCATTTTATAGAAACCACACGTCTTCCACGTTAGATGGGTAACAAAGATTATAGTTACAGGGCAATGGATGTTTTAGTATGAATGGTGGAAATTTCCGAAAAAACTTTCTTTCTGTCTTTGTTTTTATGGCAGGCCTCCGCAGTCATAAATACGAAGGGACTAGCGATTGATAATATAATAGATGGTTACATTTCAATATTTAGAAAATTAACGCTAACAAGTGCCATTAAATAATTAAGACAATCATTTAAAGAATTACAGATATTTTGTTCATTGCATGAGTTCAGCGGACAGGCAGAGGGACACCACTTGAGTGAAAGCGGTTATTATCGCCTATGGACATTTGCAATACCAATTACTCCCTTAAGAGAGACTGGAACCTGGTCACTAATGCCCGAACACAACAAATGGAGGTTGTGATGGCGGCATAATCTAGACCAGGGGTGGTAGCCATCCAGTCGGGCATATATATATTTTTATCCGTGCAGGAACGGAGAAAGAATACAATTTCCTGCGGCCGGGCGACCTGTCGTAAGAGGCGACAAAACAACCCACAGTCAGGTGTGGGGGTATATTCCCGACTGGATGGCTACCACCCCTGATTTAGAGTATGCTGTTATAATAACCTTGAGTTGTATTCCGGCACCAGTGGCCAGGTTCCAGTTTCTCCTTAAGAGAGCAGCGGCGCATTTGTAGCATCTTTGGTGTTGCAAATGTCCATAGGCGATGGTAACCGCTTTCCATCAAGTGGACCGCCTGCCTATCTGCTGACCTCTGCAATAAAAAAAATACCCAACCACCTGGCTGTGGGTTGTTTTGTCGCCTATTACGACAAGCCGCCCGGCCGCAGTAATTGTATTCTTTCTCCGTTCCTGCACGAATAAAATAGTTTATTTTTTCGGAATACAGATCTAGATTTTACGTGAAAGAATCCGTATGGGAAGCCCTAGTGTGTTAATAGTAGATTGCTACACTACAGGTGAAAGTGACTTATAATTCGAGTGCCTAAATAGGCCTTTTATCCGAGGTTAACAGTTTGATTTTCATTTCGAATATGAGGTAAATAAATAAAAATGATTAGTTAAGCATACGATTAGGTACTTCTCTAATGAAATCAGGCGTTAAATCCATATCTAAATCTGAAGAACTCATTTAGTATGACATATGAACCGTCAAGTCAATTTCTTTTTCTGTGACATTCTACTAGCCAGTATTTTTTGCCATATTTTGGTGGATAGTAAATATTTATCTTAAATTTATTTAATTTAAGTAATAATTTAGTGAAAAGTAATTTATAAGTATAAAATAATGTTACAAAATTGTTCATATTTTTTTTTACAATTTATGCCGCGATTTAACAAAGGCTGTCAAAAAAGTTGTGATATGAGTCGTATGTAATATCTATGGTTCGCATAGTTTTTAAATTTTTTGAAGAGTTTTTGGCGGGAACTGAAAGGGGACGTTGCGCTGTGCAGTTTTATTTTCTAAAAATGTGTAAAATTACTCTAAAATGAACAATAGTTGTAGGATATTGATAGTTTTTGAGTAGTAATTGTGTTTTTGCGAGAAATGTGAACTATATAGCCAAATGTGGCCTTTCGAGTTTTCACAAGAAGTCCGTTGAATGACGTCGATGGTAGCCTACAATACAACGGCGCCTGGCTTAAAGGCCTAGTTGCCAAGCCTTAAACATAATAAAAATATAATAAAAAAATTTGACAGCGGGGAAAATCGTTTCCCAGGGACGAAAACTACTGTTTACATCCCTATGATCAGGCAACTCCAAGCGTACTTTCGAAACATGAAAAATGAAAAAACAGTAAAATATACTTAAATAATTAATTTTATATTTTAGGTAGTAATAAAACTTATGACTAGTGGCACGATTGCGGAAAAAAAATATTGCCGATGACGAGCAGCCAGGTGTTTTTAGTCCACAATAAAGAATACACGCAAATAAGGATTACGAATAATTTTCGTTCTTGTTATAATTGAGAAACTGACTGTTACAAGCACCTAGTACGTGACACAAAAAAATAGAACTAATTGTACACACCCAGCCAAGTTGTTATTATCAAGTGTTATACGGTCTTATTTTTATTGAGGTAGAATAAGAAGGCTTCTTTAAGAACCATAAAGAAGTGAAGGCTATTTTATGGTTCTTAAAGAAGCCTTCAAGTTACAAAACCAACCAACCTACGAATCATATGCTGTGCCTTAACAATAGCACGGTAGAATATTCCATAAACGTCTTAGAAACAAAGTTACATGAAGAGTAGGATAGAGATTTAGGACCCGACAAATGTTAGAACTAAATACTAGAATTATACATGGGAAGCAAACGGAATAAGCATGCATTCTTCTGGAAATGAATTACAAAGACGGGAATACTTGTTAGAAGAACACAGACATTCAGTTAAATAACGTAATGCGTATCATTTTAGAATGTCGAAGAGGTATATAAGCGCGACGAAAGGAAGGAGAAGAGAGCAAAGGGATCAAAAGGGATTTCAAACTGCGCGACAACGATACGGCGGAGCATCAAGACAGTGAAGCTTCAAGATTATTCAGTCGCGAGACGAGACACAGTCGCGGAACATAAGTCGAACGGATCGAAACGTGAGTCAATCGAGAAAAGCGTATGCATAATTCGAAAAGGTATTTTTTATTTATTTAATTTTTAGTCAAATAAAGGCAGTTTCTCTTAAATGGATGTTTTCTTCCATTCCCGATACCGACAGCAGGTAACAGTATATTAACTGATATCTCATTTTATTTACATCATACATATAATCAATGACACTTGAACACATAATCCTGATAATTATAAGAAAGAACAATTAAATTATATCTACTTATTTAACGGAAATAAGCGTTTAAACTTATATTTAATTTAAAAACCCTGATTAAGTTTGAAAATTTTAATTGATACAATTTTTGCGTCATAGACTAATAATCCTCTTCAAGTCAGATTTAGAAAGTTCTCCTTTCTCTTATTAAAATGTACACGGAAATTGTACGTAAGAACAATTATATTAAAACACGTTACATGTTGTTCATAACCTACATAAACATATAAATGTATATGTAACCGAACGATTCTCTTCTAAATACAAATCGGACTTAGTTATGCAACCCGGAGTTATACATAATCGATCAATACAATTTGGTCGTGTTTAATATATCGGAAGACTAGAAATGACAATAGCCAATAAAAAATAAGAACTAGAGAGATGCCTTTGGACACCTGGTTGGAACGAAGTTCCTTTTTCATATAAAATGTAGCATAAAACGTCATTCTCCATAAACAAACAAATAATATAAAATAAAGAAAACTGGCCGACCCGTGCTCACTTCGCCGGGCGTCATTAAAAATTTAATAAGTATTACTAGTCATAATCAATAATAGCCTATGTCACTCAGGAATAATGTAGCTTTCTACTGGTGAAAGAATTCTTAAAATCTGCTCGATAGTTCAACTTATTACTTCTTACAAACAAACCCACAAAGTGTACCCCTTTATAATATTAGTAAAGATAAGTAATAAGTGTAGATATGCATAATGTAAAAACTGAAAATTAAATTAATTTGAATTTAAAAACATATTTTTTTTTATTGGATGAGTTCAACAGACAGGCAGACGGCCCACTTGATGGAAAGAGGTTACTATCGCCTATGGACATTTACAACACCAAAGGTGCTACAACTGCGCTGCTGCTCTCTTAAGGGAGATTGGAACCTGGTCACTAATGCCGGAACACAAATCAAGGTTGTTATGGCGGCATATTCTAGACCAGGGGTGGTAGTCATCCAATCGGGCAAATACCCTACCACGTGGTAAAACACAGTCGAATTGAGAAAGTCCTCCTTTTTGAGAAGTCGGTTAAAAATATTAAATTATATTAAAAAAAAACACGTGCAAGTGAGCTGCAGTATCGCACAAATGTGGCTGAATAACAACGGCGGTTACAAGAGCTTCTAATTTCTAAACAGCGAATATTACACACTGATGTATATTATTTTATTTTAGATCTTACTTATTTTATTGTATTAAAGTTCAAAATACTACTACAAAATGCTAGTAGGGGAAGTTGGAGGTGACCGGGCCAGGTTAGGTCCATTCTTTATGTCATCTTAGTTATAAATCCAAATGTGTTGCTATCGAATGATTGAAGAGTTATTCTTTCTCATGTTTCTGTGATTATGATATGTTTTTATTGATTTCTTTATGCGAAATTTCGATAACGCTTACATATGTTTATCAAGTGTATTCCTAAAATACAACTCTATATTTATTAGAAGAAAGAAAATATAAGCTAAGTAGAGATAAATTAAATCTAAAATGATAGATAAACTAGCAGATCATTGTCAGCAGCTGCTATGCCCAGAAGGCAAGTTGCATTGCCACACTGTATGCTGATTCGTTGTGCAGATCATTTTAACGTTGACATCTTTATACATAAAGCCGTTCTTAGAATTGATAGCATTGTAAATAACTTGGGGACTTTAATTGTAATAAATTAAAGTTGCAAAAACGCCATTGTCTGTTATTTAAATAATATCAAGAAAATGTTGGTTACTTTTTGCGTTTATTTGTGACATTTTATAACACAGCTACTGATGTATATACCATAATATGTGTAAGCGTTGCAGCGTCGCAAAATATGCTAGGGACTGTGTATAGCTGACAACAGGAGCTATATTGTGTGATATTAACTAAAATTAATTCTTAATCTTCAATAAATAAATTAACAATGGTGTAAAAATTAAAGCTAATAGTAATTAAAAACTAAATCTTATTAATTTGGCAAGATGTACTCAAGAGCGATCACTTTCTTCCCTATGATTAGCCGGTTTTATTTTTGATAATTCTTTCTTATTTTTCGTTCGTACTTCCTCCTGTTGCTCACTCCTTCTTTCCACTTGATAACCCAAATCTTTAATATGTCTGTAATCATTTCCGTAATAATATTGTTTCAGCCAATCTGAATTCGCTGGAACTTCTTCTATAGTCTCTAAATCTTCTCCAAATGTATGTTCATCGTGATCACTATGGTGCGTAAAATCGCTATAGTGTGTGTCATAGTTATCGTGAGTTGGATTCTTGTATTGTATTGTGGAATGTTTCTCATTTTTGTAACCGGCATTAACGTATATTACTTTTTTATCGTATCTATCACTGAAAGCGTTGTTTCGAAGAAGTGTGAACACTGCCCCTGAGAGTGCCATATTGTTAAGTATTCCAACACCGACCACCATCATCTTCAGGGCTGGCAACACGAATGGCAAGATCGCAGACATAATGAGACCAGGAACCATTAAAAATGGTAATATCTTGTAAAATGACTTTTTCATTTTCTTCATACTTCCCCGACCTTGTGATTCCTCAGTTTCGTTTTCTGAAAAGTATATAAATATGAATTATTACCACGTTATCGTATTTAATTTCTTAAAATATAGGTAGTCCCAACCCTATAAACAAAAAATAATTATCAACAATTTTTGTTGTATGGAAAAGTTCAAGAACAGTCTTACCGCATTTCCAAATGGATATCAACTTCTAATTTCTTACCCAGGGTACAATATTGTTGTATCCGTAATTTGAGATTACTACCATCATCATCCTAATGTTAAATCGTCTGTCTTACTTTTACTTTGCGATTCGCGCGTTCTTCGGCGTCCCTTATTATTCATTAGTACATTATCACGGATGTCATCCGTCATGACGTTAAGCTAAGATATTTAGAGCATACTTCTACTGGGAACTAACGGAAGCGACTAAGCTAGATATTTGTCCCCAACACACTAGTTGCTTTTCGTAAGATGCAATCATACTGGGTGACTCCATTATAGTAAATACACGAAGGTGAAGGATGTCACAAATAGAGGACTTCCTAACGTTTCGTGTTGTGAGATATCTACAATTATTATACATTGAATAAGTTTCCATAAGTTTGGGCTACGTGGAACTAACAGTGCCAGCCCAAAGATCTTGAGCCTAACATCAGCATAATAATTTATACAATTACTATATACTAACTGCATGATCTTCTACATTTCTCTGGATTATTGTTTAATGAAACATTCAAATTCATACTTTTAAAATTAAATGACAACGTGTATAATTTAATAAGTTGTATATTAATTATGTAGTAGTAGTTATAAGTGCTGTGCTATAGGTATCCATAAAATAATTTGCTATTTTTTTTAACAAAACAATATCGAAGGTGAATTAAAACTTATGTTTTGCTATCTAGTTTTTATTTAATGTAATAGGTATAAATCAACATAATCAACCGCGATATGCAAGAATTGTGTTCTTGTGGAAAATCCTAATTATTTAGTGAAATGTACTTATCAAGGTACGATAAGAATTTCGTTAGTTGGCATCAGTCAAAGACCTACAATTTGGGACGAGGTCTTATAAGGATCCTGTCTTCTTTTTATTATTTTTAAACTTGTATATTCATGAACAATTGGCATTGTCCAGGGACCCAATCTGCTAACACTATCTCGTCAAAATCATATTCACTCAATCGCAGGTTTGCGAATATTCTCTTTAAAATTTTTGGCAGCTTTTCAATATTCATTTCGGCTAACGCTATTTATCTACTATTATTAATCTGCTGCGACGATATCGACAAGATATTATGGATTTAGTAGATAGAATACGAAATTTGACACTATCACAATTGAATCCTACTTTGATATCTTTGTAACGCTAAAACATTGAAATAGCAGAATTGAGCTCTAGGTCCAAAACCCGTCTGAAATCACATTTAAATAAATCCAGCAAGTGTGAACAAACCCGTAGATAGTTTCTTTAAGTAGCTGTAGTACCCCAATCCGAACGAATCCAAACCAGTCTAAACAATCAGACTCGTTAGGATTTCACGCAATTCATCCTCCGTTTATACGCAGGAACAATCGCGTGAAAAGTTTTAGTACATTAAATATAGTTTATTGCCAAAACGTAGAACTATTTAAAATTCGTGAATGGTTGTTACATACCTATTACGTAAATTAGAGAAACTGAGTCGCATTAATACAAAAATTTTAATATGTAACTTAAATTTTACTACATTTTTCTTATCCATAAAAGAAAGAACTAAAGTTACAGCTGGTTCTTCCGAACATCCTCAGTAGTGATAAAAAATTATACACAAAGGAATAAATAATACAATAGTTATTATAATTTCGAAATTATGTTTCGTTCATTCATTAAAATAAAACAAAACTATACGCAACTCTTTTTAATACCTATATATTTTTGAATGCATAAAGGCGCTCTCGAGCCGCATGATTATTCGATTTTAGCAATTATTATATCATCTCAAGCATTGGTTCTCATAAGTACCTTTTTTTTAGGAGGGGGAAATGCGTTTCGCACACTACCGGGGTCCTTTACTAGGGACTAGACCAAAGCGATGAAAGGTGTCACCCACGAATGGGCGCACCAGAGTCAAATCGCCGGCTTGTGTGGAGACTCGAAGACTCAATACTCCACTAAAACCACCCTCCTCCCATGTGCCCCCCGCTTGTGGAAGAAAGAGTGTGAGACTTAGAACGTAGTTACGCCCACGCTGATTCTAGCGCATCAGTGCTTGAGAATGCCCCGGGAAAGGCAAACTCTCTTCGTCAACAGGGGTGAAGACTCCTCTGCTCCCTAGATAGATGCTAAAGGGCCCCTGCAGCTGTATTACGGGAGGAGATCTTGCGCATATCTGCGCCTCTGGGACCCCGACTGACGACGTTACCCGTGAGACGCATGCGCACCTCTCTCCCTTTCTCGTTCCGCGACCTCCTTTTGAGACATGACAGTCTCGCAGAAATTGGCCGCACCCACCCAATGATCGTCGCTATGCAGCATGGCTTGCACCAAACTGCCCAGCGAATCAATCGGACCTACGAGGGTCTCGAGTTCAATCTCATAGGTACCTACCGTGACTACGGTTAGTGTTTCTGGAAATACTTAGACAGGTAATATAATTTTCTACTTCAAACCAAGAGCGTTCTTAATAAGAGTACCTATACATATCATATATACTTAACATAATACAAAAACCTGATCAAAGCTTTCTGTGCGGTCTCCAAAAGGTAAACAAGGAAACCTCCAAAAAGTATATTTAATTTTGTTCTATTACAAAATAAACGCTGAGATATTTTTTTCTTTATTAAATTTAGTGTAAAATGATTGATTTAAAGATGCGTTAAATCTTGAAAAGATTAGCTATTAAAAAAAACAACTGCAATAAACTATAAACGATGGAGAACACGATGCATTTTTTTTAGATTTCTTGTCTGTTAGTTGGTTTGTCTGTTTAATCGGGATTCACGTAAAAACACGTTTTCGCTGATAGACAGAAATTCTTAGACTTAAAATCTGCGCTATTTTTTATCCCGGGAAGCTCGCGGGAATTTTTCTGGGAATTATTTAAAATGAGTTATGAATGTCAAAGAGGCAAGTGAGGTGTGTAAGAATAAGCCTAAATGGCACTCTGTTGTTCGTGCCTACCCCGCAAGGGAACTGGCGTGAAGTTATGTATGTATGTATGTATGTATTTAAAATGGCCAGATTAAAAATCAAATCGAATTCTAATGTGTTTTTTTTTTATTTAATGTAATAAAATGTGTAATATATTTATCCCGGAAATCCCGGAAGAATTTTCTCGTGAGCAGTAAAATATACCTAGATATACCAAATTCCAAAGTAATCGATGATTTGCAATGCCGTGAAAGAGACTAACATACGATTTTGATAACACCAGTCTTTGACCTAATGTGTTCTAGTATGCAAGATATCTCATTCCTTATTCATTTATCTTTATAGATCAACGAAAGTAGCAGAGCACGGTTATTTTTAATTTAATTTTTGTAAATTTTATCTCTATTTGATGTGGTTTATGTGCTTATTTTTCACAATATATATTTTTGTAATACTGTTTTGAACGCAGACTACATGGAAATAGACTTACTTCTAAACACATCAACGTTAAGTTTTCCATTCCCATTAGACGTCAATTGAAATGTGTACCCTGGAATCATTGTTAATGACATTGGACGTTGTTCTAGCAACTTTTCAGTGTCGTCACACAGCTGTGAATATAACTGTTCTTCAGAACTATTGCTGTACTGATTCCATGGAAACTGTTCTACATCTTCAGTCAGGTTGAACTGTGAGGTTGTCCCAGTGGCCAAGGATGTAAGTGCTTTTTCCGCTCGCCATACACTTAACGCACTTAAACATTTTGTTGGACCGAGGTGTTTGCCACAGTTTACGAGTCTAGCGACTGGATGGTTTTTGCTATGGTCGAGTAGTGATCTTATTTTGCGACTGAGCAAATCGTATGGCGATCGCGGCTCGGAGGCGTGCAGCCGGCACGAGCATAACGCAAGCGTGAGTATCGCGGCGAGCGCACGCATCGCTGTCTCTGGACTGATCGCGCTGTTTCGCCCCTCACCATTCTCACCGTCAAACGGTAGGGACATTGACATTGTGGTTTCAAGCGAAAGCGAATTCATTTTTCGATTTTTTATTGCCATTACATCGTGTTTATGAAAGTCACTAATTATGTATTACATGTTATGCTGCTAACCAGTTTATTGATGGTCCAACTTCAAGGCTTTTCATATTCACGGTTTCTGAATAAAATTAAGCATTGGTGATATAAATTGCCTTATAGATTGTTATTAAATTCCTAATTTATAAAATATGTAAAAAATTAAAAATGAAAATATACAAAATAACTACTCTATTCGTTCTATTAGGTAAATCAAGTGTTCAATTTTTTTTTATAGTTCAGGCCTGTGACATGGCAAAAATTTATTATTACGAGTATCTGTCAAAGCGGGCTTTTAAAGAGCAACGAACATTTTAGATTTTTCATGTATTATCAACGTTTATACTATAACCGAGAGTGATCTACAATAATTATTTAATTATATTGTACAATACACGGTAATATCATCACGAAACTTTTCCAAAATAAAAAGTGAAGAAACGCTGTATATTCAATTTTTTTTTTATCAATCATTGAAATTATAAAGAAAATAAACATGATACTTTAACGTGTTACGGAATCTGTAATGAAAGTATACCTATATATTATGTGTGTCAAAATTTATAGATATCTATCTATCTGTACAATATATAATACTAGTGGCCGGCCCCAGCTTTTTGGCGCCGTAGGAAAATTCGAAAAATGCCGCCCCCACCGAGCTTAAAAAAAAAAACTAAAAAAAGCTTTTGTCTCCCAGACCCTGTCTATTCATGTTGTATGTACTTGTTGATTTCATAACTCACATATTTTCTACATTCAAGTGAACGATTAATCGACATATATTTTTGGGTATTGTGTTTTTTTTTTTGCTTTAGTTCAAGCGTTTTTTCAGAAATTTTTGTCGCCCCTAAATTTTGCCGTCATAAGCAGTTACTTACTGTGCCTACCATACAATCTCGAGCCGCCCCTGCGTAAAACTTACGGAAAATACAGCTTTTCTATTATAGAAATAACGAAGACTCGTAGTCACAAATCTTTCTGACAGCCCTAATCCAGGACACGATATTGATTATCCACACTCGATCTTACGCCTATTTTGAAATTCTTACTAATTTCGGTTCGACAGCCTTTTTAAAATTACGCTGGTAATTTCCAAAAACTGTCATCAAAAGCTAAAAATTCGCGAAAGTACTTATTTAAAATTCAAATTCTAGGTACACCATTCATACGGTTCTGTCATGTTGATTAATGTTTTTCGGCATTCCGCGTGGCCCGGAAATGGCCTGTATTGCCAAACAAAGTGAAATATTAGCATACACACGGTCACGGACAATCGATGTAGGTATGCAATGTCGCGTATCGCTGCCCAACAGACCCGTCCATTTGATCGAGTTTCTCTAGAATCTACGTGCTGTGATTTCTGATGCCAACCACAATCAATTATATTTAAACATTATCATCTCAAATTATTATCATACGCATATAGGCGAAGTAGAAAGATATTTGGAAGCATATGGTGAAGGACTTGAGTATACTACAATATACTACATACATGTATAGAATAAGCTATCCAAATAGTATTACAAATAAGATTATATACATATATTCTCTACTAGCTACCGCCTTCTTTTAAACCCTGTAACCAAGAATCTTCGTCTTATATGATCCTTCCCTCTTGAATATAGAGAAACAGAGTTTCAGACAGGATAACAAACACAATAAAAAAAAACAGTAATTTATCATTAAGCAACTATAGATAACAGTTTTCACTGACATTTTGGCTTATTATATATATATCGAAATTACAAACAGACGCTTCAATTTTATTAGTACAGTACTTTGACTGAAAGAATTATATAATATGTATGTTTGCTTACAAGTCATTAGTTGAGTTTAACAAAATAAAAAGTCTTGAAGTCTTTTTATTTTATTAATATGTATCATATATTCTATCAAAGAAAACTTACTTCTTACTTTGAATTATTTCAAAACTATTTTACTAGAAGAATAAGGAATGTACTCTTGCACAAAGTGAAACAACTGGAACGTGAGCGATTGATAGGAAATTAGAGGAGGCTCTACCGACAACAGGTCGGCTTTTACATGTTGATTGTGTATAGAGTGGTAATTGAAACTTGAAAATATCAAATCCTTTCTAAGTACTACAAGTAAACATGCGTAATGGTCAGTTTCACCAATTAATTTACTTCGATAAGGATCAACAGCTGTGGTGTCCACTGGGAGTATTGACACCGTTACTGTTTTGACATTGGTCCTTAGGTGGCCTTAGTTATTGGGGCCAACATTTCTATCGTGCAGTCACGTTGTCCTTCGCTTTCTTTTGTCGTCGTGACTTTTGGTCTCGCCGACCATTGTTTTCCGGAAGATACTTTATATCCTGGCATCCAGGCAAGTGGTCAATCAGTCACACTCGAGCAACGCCAGTGGATGATCAATTAATTGAATCGAAATTTCGATTATTAAAACCAATAAAAATGTGTAACAAATTCTCCGTTCTTACTCTTGTTTACGTTGTAATTTTCGTGGCGATAGTGAAGTGCAATAGTGTTGAAAATAATGTGAAATTTAACGATTTCTTAAGCACAGGTAATCTTGCCTCTTGCTTATAAGTTTAGTTATTAGTGGTGAAAAAGTTACAATAAAAAATGTGTAGTAGTCTTTTCGTACAAACTTTACTCTGTGATCTTATTGAGTGACTGTTATTCCTTGTAATTAATTAATCATTTAAATTGAATTATGATTAATTTCTATATTACATTGCATATAAACTTTAAGTCATCGATAAGTATAATACCTATTGTATTATACTTATCGATGACTTGAAGTTTCAGTATAATACCAATACACTACCAATCCGAGGTCTCTGGTGTCAGATTGTTTTAAGTCAGAAACTGCATACATATAAAATCATAGTAAATTGAATTGTTACAGATGCCAGCGTCAGCCGTACGTTTGGTCATAATGCTCTTAAGCGTTTGTCTTTCATCTTCCTGCCGGTGATGTTCACATTGGGTGTGATATCTACTCTTTTGATGGCCCTCGCTGTTATATCTGTGAAGAATCTTGCCATAGGAGTTATACTTCTGATTGTTGCTATCAGCCAGGTTAGTAAAACCTATATTGGTTTAAGTTATTTTTATTTTTAAGTTAGAACTTTAAAATATTTACTAAATCGGATAAGTATCCTATATTTACTTTCGTCGTAGAAAGTATACGTATACCCAATTGTATAACAAAAATTATCTTATGTTAATTCCCTCTATTGGAAAGCTGTGTTTATATCATGATAATGCCTTGATTTTTCAGAAATCTAATGACACCATTTTAGTTTTCGTCAAAATCGGCCTGAAGACTCTTTTGAGTGTTTTTCGCTTTCTAGCATACCTAGTTTAGGACTTAGCTCTGAAAAAATTCTCCTGTATCTTTCAAAGGCGGTAAAAATGGAAAAGCAAATAATCAATCAAAATTATTTTCACAATTTCGTTATATATATTACACATTTTCTTACAGTTATAATTTAATTCGAAATCAAATATATCAAAATAGATTTCTAGGCTTTATCTTTGTGTGTCTGTCTTATTCAGATTTTCATGTCATTGTATAAATTAGGTTGCAGTTTATACAAAGTATGGTCAGGGTATTCGCCCCCTAGTGTTGCAGATATATCGTCAACATTTTGTGGACATTTAATTTTATGTCGTGTAGTAGTGATTCAATAAGGAGTATGTAGTGCTTCAGATACACCAACTTTGCTTTTTTACGATAGAGCTTATTATATTATATATATTATCTTGATTTTCGTACTGTTTTAGGCGGTTTCACGGCTTCTCTTCGCGGCATCATCACCTTCACCTTTACTGCATCTACACCCCCGTGCTGAACTTTTACCTGCACCCGCGTTGCCTGCTCCTTGGCCAGCGTCTGGACCCCTCCTTTCACCTTGGGGTAGATCTGACAACGAAGCCACCATTTCGGATTAAATAAGTACTGATAAAAGTTCTAATCTACAACCAAAATGAAAAAGCGATATTGTTACAATTAGGTACTAGATTTCGGTTTCTCGAGTATTCCTAAAAGTGTAACACTAAATTATAGAGTTGCACAACGAATAGCAATATGATTTCGTCTTGTCTTTTTCTAGTGCAGTAGATTGTATAAATGCAAAAGTTAAAAACTTTGTTATTAGATCAATTATGTTATTCACCGCAACGACTTGAGATGCAATCAACGCAAAATCGATTATTCGAAACTATTTAATTTATTTTATTAAACCGAGCTAAAAATTGTTACATGTTTTGCATTTATTCATTAGTTATTTACATTATAATATATATTAATAATAATCATTTAGTTCTAAGTTAAAATACCTTCGTCTGCCTCTCGCGAATAAATAAATTTGTGAAAGGTAGACGACGATTTACTATGAAAACCAATAAATGTTACTTAAAAATGTATTGTTCTCATTTTCCTTTATTCTATTTATTATTATTTAGATTTCATAATTGATATGAATTGAAACCACTTTGTTTCACGTTAGGCCTCGCCACGTAGCTATTGTACGCACTTTCTCGAGCAAAAATACCGCTCATGCGTTTTGTCTTTTTGCTATTTACGTAATGTGCTTGAAGTAGTAGCAAATATAATTATTTTACTGTCTTTGTCTTTAATGTGGTTTACAAAGACGTAAAGAATCTACTTAGGGAAAACTGTTTTTTATTTCATTCATTTACACACAACGGGATTTTTTATTAATTTGTGTTGCACTTTCAATTTCTAAATGATATTATAAACCATATAAGACAATATGCTTCACTGTGTATTAATTAGGAGGTAACAAGACACGTGTGTATGGATGTGCCTTTAAATCTTTTTAATATATGCCAATAAATACAATTGAATTGTCTGACAATGATTTCAGAATAATGGTAAAGATTACGTGAAAACTGCTATTATAACATAAGATACCTCATCATAAATAACTGTTTTAGAGACTTTTACTGTCAGTTTGTCGTAAAGTTTTTATCCGATAGGCTCTGAAACGGATTTCAAAAATTTTAGCGATTACCTAGAATATAAATTTTATCTTAGATTAGGTTGAGAATACATAATTATGTGTGTTTTTGCGGTTTATTTATTAGATTACTGCCTTTATAACTAAATTATTCGTTGTCCTTGACTTAATAATGTGCGTGGGATATAAATTTAAAATTTGATAATTTACACCTTAAATTAGATACAAAGCTTTGAGCAAGATCTACACTCGTAACTTTCGTTTCCTGCAACTAGGTATATGTTTTCGAATATATAATGCGTCGCAGGGTCAGTCGACATTTCAATTTTACTGATTAATCTCAAGGCTCGGTCTGAACGTGACTAGAATACGGACCTATATTTTATTACGTACCGCAACGTAGAAGATAAACTGTTGCGGCACTATTTTCACAGCACTAGTAACGCGTCATTTCATTGACCACGAAAAAAGATAATGCTGTCAAATTATGACATAAAAAACAGAGAGTTCATTCTTTTTTCCGGCAAAACTGTTGTAACGAGCAATGATTGATATTATTATAATGTGCCCGTGGGAATAAACGAGTGTCAGTTATCCACGTACTCTAGATTTTTCTCTAAGTTTCGTGGGGAAATGTTTAGTCATGCCTCTCGCTGATGAAGTAGGCACAAGAAATGCTTGATTGATGAAGGATGTATAATATGTGAGTCCCTAAGTGGTCTAACACAGGGATTCCCAAAGTAGTCGATATCGACCCCTGGGGTCGAAATCGGTTTCCCACGGGTCGACATAAACGAAAACTGATTTTGAGAATCGACGAGTCTAAAAATCGACCCCTAATAATTAACACAAGTTCTTATTTGAAAATTTCTAGATACTGTGAAGTTGTAACTAACTAACTTGTTATGAGAATTACTAATATTTGGGTAGGAAGTATCATTGTTGTACTTTTAAAAAACTCAACAGGTCAATAAGCGTGCACATGTTCGTACAAGATACAAACCTATGGATACGATTTTTAAAGTAGTTTCGCTATGGGCGTCTGAGGTATAAGTTCATTTTGGAAAAGGGGTCTCTTGCCCAAAATAGTTTGGGAATCCCTAGTCTAACAATAAGATATGCGGAGGACTATCTGAAGTGTAGGAGTAAAAGTGGGAAAGCATCCGAAGCCTATCTTTTTCGTTATACTCAGGGTAATGGAAAACCATACTTAGTATATATAGGACTATGTATGTCATTTGGGTTCGTGGATCATAATAATGGGTTAGACTTTTGGAACGGTTCTCTGGAGCTACGGAAAGTCAACGCGTGAAGCACCATTCGAGAATCCAAGCGAAATGTCGTGTGACATTGGCCGCTGACTATCTCTGTATGCACAATAAGAATACAGATGTACCCTATAACAAGTACAAGTCAGTGTTGGACTATTATAGAAAATAGAACTGGGATAGTGTGATGAACTGGTATTGAAACCAGGGATATGGAACTATGGCATCTGTACGTCACAATATTCGAAAGCCCGGGTAAAATAGGCACACGGTGACTTGCTACTTACCAACATGAATGCAAGTGGCTGAGAAGTGAAAATTGAGCTGCTGTTTTACCTTCTTGTTCTTTCCTACTTCCACCCTTAAATGTCTTTGCTCTACCGATCTCCACTCCGACTTATAATTATTATATACAGACCACGGGCCATAAAAATGGCCAGGACATTTGGAGGGCTTGGGTGGCGCCATGGGAAGGCAAACACCTAGAGGCCTCTTGACAAATTTAAAGTGAATGTGGCATGACACTGACCGGCGATTATCCCTGTCTATACCATATAACATGCACCCAAAGACAGGACTCTGTCCGTGCACAACCATTGTAGGGAATGAGAACAAAAGGTACAGGGATATTGGAATGAACTGTTTGCGGAATTTCAGACCGGGGACTATGTCGTCTGCTCTTCGCAATGTTCGGGGAACATGGATAAAATAGGCAGATGGTGACTCGGCACTCACTGGATGGGCCCCTAAAAATGCCGTACAATATTGGCAAGGGCAACATAGGTGTGAGTGGCTAATGGGTGTGGAGAGGTGGCCTGCAGGTTCACCGAAGCTACTTCCGACGTTATGCCATTTATCACCTCCACCCCTGGACCTTGAGCTGTAGCGATTTCCGTTCCTTGTCGGCTGGTTAAACAAGAACGGAGGCGGAGGCTTTGCCTTAGCCCCCTGGAGTCGGGTCCGAGGTGTCGTTACGCACCCAAGGCTTCGCCACAAAGCTCCCCTGTGGGTTTATTATTTAACTATGTAACGTATAAGATGTAGCAAAATCGATAGAAATCGTTTGAAAGTAGTACTCGTAGCTCTAAAAGTAGATTTATAAATTGAGATGAATTAACCTAGTAAGCAAGGATTACCTGACATTAATTATATAGCTGTGTTATATAAGTTGTGGAGGACGTTAGAGAGTGAATGTCCACTTTCTATTATACTTGGATGAGAATATTTTCGAAAATATTTATGAATAATGAATAATAATGTACGCATCACACGACTATCTAGAATTACATAAGTATATTATATTTCAAATGATAATTAAGTTAATTTGCGTCAGAAAATGTTCCGCGTTTATTAAATATTATTACGTCTTTAGATGGAGAAATAACAATTTAAAAAGACTATACCTAATTTGGACACATCTATTGTATTAGCATAGATAGAATTTACGTATGATACACACACACACACACACACACACGCACACACATACATATATATCCCTATTAATATTATAAATGCGAAAGTAACTCTGTCTGTCTGTCTGTCTGTCTGTCTGTCTGTCTGTCTGTCTGTCTGTCTGTCTGTCTGTTCCGTTTTCACGTAAAAACTACTGGACCGATTTGGCTGAAACTCAGTATATATATATTTTCGATGCCGAGAATGAACATAGGATACTTTTTATCCCGGAAAATGGGATAGTTTCCGGGATAAAAGTATATTTGTCTCTCTGTTTGTTATCCTTTTATGGAAAGACTATTGGACCGATTTGGCTGATACTCGGTACATATGTAATTTGAATACCGAGGGTGGCCAAGGGATACTTTTCATCCCGGATACTGGGATAGATTTTGGGATAGATTTATGTAAAGTTTATCCCGGAAACTAGGATAGGTTTTTTATTTGTGGTTGGCCATTTTCGTCATTTTGTTTATTTTGGTCAATTTGGTCGTTTAGGTAGTTTTGTTTAGTTTAGTTGTTTTGGTAGTTGTGGTAGTTTTGGTTGGTAGTTTTGCTATTTTCGGTAGTTTATGCTGGTAGTTTTGGTAGTTTCGGTTGTTTTGGTAGTCGTGATAGTTTTGGTAGTTTTGGTAGCTGTAGTAGTTTTGGTAGTTGTGGTAGTTTTGTTTTGTAGATTTGGGAGTTTCGGTAGATTTGGTAGTTGTGGTAGTTTTGATTGGTAGATTTAGTAATTGTGGTAGTTTAGGTAGTTGTGGTAGTTTTGGTTTGTAGATTTGATAGTTATGGTAGTTTTGGCTGGTAGATTTGGTTATTTTGGTAGTTGTGGTAGTTTTGATAGTTGTGGTAGTTTTGGTTTGTAAATTTGGTAGTTTTGGTTGGTCGATTTGGTATATTCGGTTGTTTTGGTAGTTGCGGTAGTTTTGATAGTTGTGGTAGTTTTGACAGTTGTGGTAGTTTTGATAGTTGTGGTAGTTTTGATAGTTGTGGTAGTTTTGATAGTTGTGGTAGTTTTGGTAGTTTTGATAGTTGTGGTAGTTTTGATAGTTGTGGTAGTTTTGATAGTTGTGGTAGTTTTGGTAGTTTTTATAGTTGTGGTAGTTTTGATAGTTGTGGTAGTTTTGGTAGTTGTGGTAGTTTTGGTAGTTTTGATAGTTGTGGTAGTTTTGGTAGTTTTGAGAGTTGTGGTAGTTTTGGTAGTTTTTATAGTTGTGGTAGTTTTGATAGTTGTGGTAGTTTTGGTAGTTTTGATAGTTGTGGTAGTTTTGGTAGTTTTGAGAGTTGTGGTAGTTTTGGTAGTTGTAGTAGTTGTTGTAGTTTTGGTAGTTGTAGTAGTTTTGGTAGTTTTAATAGTTGTGGTAGTTTTGGTAGTTTGATAGTTGTGGTAGTTTTGGTAGTTGTGGTAGTTTTGGTAGTTGTGGTAGTTTTGATAGTTTCGATAGTTGTGGTAGTTGCGGTAATTTTGATAGTTGTGGTAGTTTTGGTAGTTGTGGTAGTTTTGGTAGTTTTGATAGTTGTGGTAGTTTTGGTAGTTTTGATAGTTGTGGTAGTTTTGGTAGTTTTGATAGTTGTGGCAGTTTAGGTAGTTGTGGTAGTTTTAGTTGGTGGATTTGGTAGTTTTGGTTGGTAATTTGGTAGTTTCGCTAGTTTTAGTACGTTTGGTAGTTTTGGTCGTTTGTGTAGGTTACGCAATATTTTGTTATATTAATAAAACTAGAACGGGTTGAAATAAGTTACTAAAGTGTATATGGGGGACCAATCATTTATCAAGTTTATAGATATAAAAATTCATAATCTTTGAAAAAATGCGACTCACTCGATCTGTGTGTCTGAATACCGAAAATGGACATAGATACTATTCATCCCGGTAGATGGGATAGTTTGCGATATAAAATGAAGTAAATCTTCCGAGGGCAAATAGCACCAACATAAAAATACAATACAATATATCCTGTATTAACGCCTGCTCTTAAAACAAGAGGTACGCACTAGAGTTTGACGCGCGGCGGAGCCGCGGGGTAAACTCTAGTATATATATATATATATATATATATATATATATATATATATATATATATACATACAAAGTATACAGTGTATATGTATAGCTAATAATAATATATATAAATATCTTGCCAACCGTTCATTTGCCTTACTATCAGTTAAAATTTGACATAAGCTCCATACAAGTATTATCAAAATACTACCGTCGGTAGGACAAGTAAGTGAATAGTAAGATATAGGAACCGGCCATAAAAGGAAAAGAAAACATTGGAAACCACAATCAGTACAGCCCAACTAGAGACTGCTGTTGTTGGGCAGTATGCCTAGAACACTATCTAATTTCGTATTTCAATATCAATAAACCTGGGCCCCAATTCTGCTATTACAATATCGCCACAATGGTCGAACACAAGCGTCATAATGGTTGTTTTCCTAATACAGTTGTCGACCATTCTGACGATATTGAAATAGCAGAATTGGCCTGTGTCAGAATGGTCGATATTGACTCCTCTCTTATCCGATTTCAGTTTAAGGATTTTTCAAATCAAGTAAGAGCTTAATTCAATTAAGGTTTAGAAATTCAGATTTAAGCGCACAATTCTAAACTGAAAAGCATTTAAATTGCCTGTGACAAATCAAAACCTAGCAAGTGGTTCGCAAGAAATATTTCGGCATAGCAAAACTATATCCTAAAATTTAGCGACATCCAATTACAAAATCATTTACTTGAGTTTTTTGGGATACCATTACGGTACATGGTATCCCAATTTTTTATATCTTGTACAAACACAGTAAGATCGGTAAATGTCGGTTTTACAACTGCAGGTGAAAAATAATATGGATTACTAAAAGTGTAAGTCACGCTTGATTAATCTAAAACCAGAATTGTCGAATATTCCATTCGAAAAGATAATTAACATACTGGAACTATCGAAATCTTTCAATTTTCACTTCAAGTTCAAGAACCGCAGAATTCTCATGGCCTGCCAGGTTCTAACCTAGAATTTCCAACCAGTTTCAATAGTGAAGGCAAGCCCACTAACTATTAGAAATCGACGCGATTGATATTAACTTTTTTGTGCCCTAGGCTTACGAAATTTCTACATATTATGAGATGTTACTATAAATTTTTGGAATACTCTTCCATTTATTTTGATATTTATATCTCGCGAGATCCCTTTGATTTTTTTTTAATATCCCATATCCCGTTCTCTAGATCCAATAGTAATCACCATCCCATTATATCAAAACCCGTTCACTAGTAACTAAAAACAAACATACCTAAGTAAAAAAATAATAAATATATGTATCACCTACGTTTTGGATGAAAGGGAATCTATTGTATATTATAAACTTGAAACTAAACATTTGGGTCTATTACCTAAGTGTTGAGGACTTAGTTAAAGGATACATTTGCACTAGAAAAATAGGAGGCTGTTTTGTTTTATCAACTAAATATTATATTAGGAGAATATATTATTAGTAAGAGGTTTCCTTTCTTTTCCAATTTCCTGCGACTGGCCGGCCTATCGTATAAAAAACCATGTGTTAGGATATTTGACTGCCTAGGTGGCCACCACCCTTGGTGTAGAGTATGCCACCATAACAACCTAAGTTTGTGTTCCGGGATTAATGACCAGGTTCCAGTCTCCCTTTAGAGAACGGCAGCACACTAGTAGGTAGTAACTTTGGTGTTACAAATGTCCATAGACGACTGTAACCGCTTTCCATCAGGTGGGCCGTCTGCCTGTCTGCTGAACTCGTGTAATAAAAAAATTATATGTAGATTATAAATTTTATTTTGTGCCCTAAACATATTTTGGCAACATTTTATGCGGTGTTAAAGATTTTTTTTAAAAAGCCAAGAGATTTTTTAAAGAATTTATTTATATTAGAAATCTTGAGAATCCTTGTCAAGAACTTTTTAAATCTCAATAAGTATTCAAATTGCGTCACATTAAACTCTATCTAATCACATAAACATTTAAAATCATAAATGAAAAAAAGCCGGTAAAACCAGATTAGGCTTTAAGTTTCGCAAGTGCCTGTTGCTTTTAAATAACTACGGTACATTTATTTGCCAATTTCAAAAGTCGTGACTAACGGGTTACGTAAATACTCATATTATTGTTTTCAATAAAATTATAATACCATATTAATTCGTTCCGTAACAAAATGCCTCTACTTTGCAAGTCATACAAACTACAAAGTCAGGGCTGCCAGAGTGCTGTCTTTGTAAGACTGTTGAGCACTATGCATATTGAGCCTGTTAAGGAAGAACATAGTAAGCGACATATATGAAATTTAACAGGAGAGCTATTTTACAGTAAATTATTTTTAATATGTTACTTATAACTCTCCGATGTTAGTATTTTCACAATGTTGCTATCATCGCAGATATGGATCTAAATATCTTTCTATTAGGACCTAAATTATTTTAGCTGTATTGTTACAGTAGAAAAGTAAAATACCTAAATTTTGTCGCTTACGATGTCTTTTCATAGCAAGGTCGAGATATATGCATTAGCTACAAGAATGCGCTCTTGATTCCTCTAGGACGAAAACATAAGAATTTGATCTAATTGACCTATCAAATGATCACAATCACTTTTTTTTAATTATAATATACAATGAACTGATAATATAATAACGACATACCTTAATATTTAGTAAATTTTCGTGACTTGTATACATAATAAAACTACATTTTAACGGTTTTAAGCGCGGTAATTTATTTGATTTTTGTCAGGTAATTATCCTCAGGCGAGCTTCAATCAAAACATATTTCAAACCGCATAAAAAGATTACCCAATTTCTGAGACCTGTGAAATGCAATATCCCACTCCAGGATGCAGGTGTCTACAAGCTCGATTGTGAGTTTGGATTGTCATACATTGGGCAAGCAAAGAGGAGCATAAAAACACGGGTAGAAGAACACATTACTGACATGAAACATACAAGGTCTACGAAGTCTGCAATCAGTGAATACGCGCTGGATAAACCCCAACACTACATTAGATTCGATAACCCACAAATCCTCGCGAAAGAGAATCGTTTCATATCTAGAATAATGCGTGGGGCTATTAAAATCAAAAAACACCCAAATTTCAATAGAGAAGATGGTTGGCAAGTACCTACCACCTGTTTGGGGTCCGATCATCAGAATTATTAAGACCCAAACCCAGCAAAAACCAACTGCCAGACCTCAAGACACTGAGCTCTTTCTGCGTGCAACGGAACACAAACCGACTTGACTGATAATTTCTTTTATTTTCCTTCCACCCATTTTAATATTATATAAAATTATTAGAGCTAGGCATGTTTGCGGAAGAGTTTCTTGCCCCGCTTCTTCTCTTTAAGCCATAACATGTTGTAAAGCGGTGGTAAATTTGATTAGGCTCCCATAGAGTAAATAATAACCATAAACAAAATTAAAACTAAATAAATTAAATGAGGAAGTTGGCGGTAGGCTAAATAAAAACTTTAGCAATACTCGTTGACACTTGACATCTTTGTCTTCCGTGATCACGGCCACTGAAAAGTGGCCGAAACGTCGGGAAAACCAAAATCAAATAAATTACCGCGCTTAAAACCCTTAAAACGTAGTTTTATTATATAACGACATACCATTTTAACATTTACACGTGATTTAGATAAACAAAAAAATGATCAATTAGATATTTCTTTATCCTAAAAAATATACAAGATTTGATGTAGGTATTGTTCATTAAAATGGGATCCAGGTTAGAAAACCGTGAGATCTAGCTCCGAAACCGCAAAGGTGCCAGCCCTGCTAGTGATACAATACGAGTGATCCAGTTGGGGTGGTAGAATCGTGCAGGTGGTGGGGCGTGAGCGCGTCGCTGCACTACCAAAACAACTGGCAAAATGTACGCACCGCGTCCGTTGCGGCTTTTGATCGCGATATCTGTGATAACCGCTTGTAGAGCCACCGCCGAAAAAACACACAGTCTATCGCAGGATGACTTGAAAATGAAAAATGTGGATTTATTTGATGGTGTATCTGTGAAAATACCTGAAAGCAACACTACAGAACGAATTATGTCTCTAGAAATTAACACAAATACCGGTGTAGAAACAGGTACGTTTAACTATTTTTGTTATGTTTGATGTGTATTTTTACTGACATAATTCTTGCACCTAAAATTTAAATTAAGTAAATAGTTTTTACGGGCGATGCACTAAAATGTGTTACAATAATATTTTTACATAGAAATAGACGCTATTTACTTAAGTATAAATAAAAGTGTGACGTACATGTACTAGGTAGATAGTAGTCCTTTGAATAATATAGATATGTTGAATAGTAACATGCTCAAAATTTGACTTTACGCCCGGACCTTTTTAAGTACAAGAAATACAAACTTTCCTCTTATTACAATAAATTGTGCGTTCAAAAGAGAGTTGTGAAAGTGCCACCTCTAAAACTAAACAAACTATTTATACATTTTTTACCCTACTAATATTATGTAGAGAAATGTTAGCACTATTTCTAATTAAATATTTATGAAATTTATATACCGCCCGTAATCAAACTATAAAGGTGATGGTCATATAGTGTATTTTATCTATGGTGATGATACTCCGTTTAATGAAAGCATTTACAATAAATGCTTATAGATATATTGAAGGTAAAGGCTCATATCGATTTACTTTTAACATTATGTCATAAGTTCACAAACTGCCGATGATGACTAATAGAAGCAAAAATATTGATTGTATTTCTAACTATAATTTTTTGTTTGAGTTTACAAAGATGGAATTCTTATAAAATTCTTTGCCCACCTATCTGTCATAACCATTTTTCTCGAACTAGTAGTGTAGCGAAATCGTGAAAACGTAAAGAAATTAGAGGTGGCCACCATACTTGTATCTCGGGTATGAAAAAGCCAGATGAGATATGCAATGTTTTTAATTAAATGTTTTTTGGGAAGTCGTTTGACCAAACGACATAAACAGTGAACACTCAATACCTTTAGGAAATGCATTAAAATTTTAAACTTTAAATAAGATAATGCGTTGCTGGGTCCCACTGCTAAACTTAGACCTCGTCATGTTTAAGAGACACGAATCAGCCTCGTTTGTCCAAAGCGGCTTAGCGGGTTTGACACATAGGTTACCTCGATGTGCATGTTTCACCATGATGTTTTCTTTCGCCGTCAGCATGATAATAGTAACATTAAATCAGAAAAATGTAAGTGTTGCATAATTCCCGGTCGAGAATCAAACTCATGTTTTTTTTAACGCGAGTTGGGTTTCTAGAATTCCACCCAACATGTACTGTTGTACTGATTGATGGCTTTTTATTTTAAATCATGGTTTTTAGTACTTCTAAATATATAATATTACTTCAGTTTGTTAATATAAAACAGCTGGTTAGAATTGAGAAAGTAGCCAGAGAAACTTGCTCATAGCGAGCGATGCACAGAAATAATCAGAGCAGTGACGGGCATTAATTGTTTATTGGAAACACGCAAATTTCACATAGGTCTAACATTTTTTTTGCTTATTGATGCACTAAACGAATTACAATAATTACAAATCCATGTAACAAAAAGATTACGTTATTACTACTTTTATGGCAAGTTTCTAAATATCTGTTCTTACAAATTACTTGTTGTCTTGTTTACAAGTTAATTCAATTTGTTTTGTTAATAACTAGTGTTTAGGACTCGGTTTATAAGCTAGTTCTGTGTCGAATTTTATTTAAACCCGTTCTGTAGTTTTCACATGATGCTCTAATATTCGCAAGAATTCTGCTTTTGCGGAATCTGGTGGTCCGACATAGCCCTCCCGATTTTGTTTCACATTTTTAAATACATTGTACAAACTCATTACATCAAATAAATATCAATAAACAAACACGTTGTAAGTATGCAGGTACATATATTAACTTCTCTTGGGATCGTAAGGCAAAACTCTAAGACCAATCTTATTAGCAATTGGAAGTGTGAACCAAGAGCCAATAAGGCCGTGTGCGAATCAGACTCGCGCATTGAGGATTCCTCTAAAAATATATAAATGTAGTTAAAAAGATGCATGGTATGGAGGTAGTCCTTTTTATGCACATTTTTATTTTCACTCGAATCTTTCCTTTTCTTCACCTTCTCCCAAATATTTGGGGTCGGCACAATATGTCTTTTCCTTCCATACTCCTCTGTTCTGACATACTTCTTCTGTCACGCCACAAATCATCATATTAACCTTCATACAATAAATCCATCTCTTTTTTAGTCTACTTTTACATTTGTACTCATCAGTCTTGCAGTTTAACTTTTTTTTATCACGTGACTTTCATCCCTCCTCATTACATTCCCATACCATCTTAATCTTCTTTCTCTTCTGGTCTTTCAACCTTATTTCCACTCGAATATTATTATAATATTCTAATAGATACTACTCATATTATTAAATCCATGTTTACTTATATATAATACTCACTCGATAATATTACTTAACGTATGGATCTAACCTAGGTATGTCTATCGGCTCGACTTCTCAATAAACAAGACTTGTACATGTGTAGGTACAAAATTTCATATCACAGTGACACTGGGTATCGGAACCCTAATAATGGATTTTTTTACGAAAATCCAAACTGGAATCAAGCGTACCATGGAGTTGTAAGGAACTAAGTGTGGCAAGGCTCAGATCCCTATATGATAGACTAAATACTTGTTCCAGGTCGAGGCAAACAAAAGAAGTTAATGCAGAGGATATTGCCACTATTCATCATGCCATTCCTGATACAATCGGCTATCATCCCGATGTTTCTAAGCGTATTGAAATTCATGCTCTTCAAATCAATGATGGTTGGAAAAATCGCGTTAGCTCTTATCATCTTCAACGCCTTCAGAAATAACAACGCATTTAAAGGTCGAGACGCTGAGATAGCCAATGTACACTATGGATATCATGGAAATGGAATGGAAGAGTACGGAGCTTATGTTAATTAAACACTTTATAATCTAGACATGCCAAAGTAACGTTTAGGTACAACGCATTTCGTCAGACTAATACTTAAATTACAATATATTATGATATGATACTTATACGACGTCTTAACCGTTGTCCGTTCGATCCCCTTAAATACCCACTATATTCAGGGATCAATTCTTAGGTTGGAAAATTTCGTAAAACGAACTTTCCGTTGTTTATTGTGGTTTGAGTGTCTGGCATGGGAGAATTATCTGTTGTATATTATTCATATCAAAAGCGTAATTTACTTAGCTAGGTAAGTTAGGTAATATATGAAAATGAGGTGCTGATCTCTTTGTGTTTATTAAAATGTCATTTTATAATCAATAGATGCTTAATATGTTGATTGCTATTGAGACGATTTGTTGTTCAAGGCAAACGTAATGTAAACAAACCATTACTTAGAATAAATACAAGTTGTATTATTATTATGCTTTAGAATGCATTAGAAAATGTCCTGAGATTATGTAATTAATGTAATGTCCGTGCTAAGTTTCATTGTCTCTCAGCGACAGCTGCTACAAAGGAATTAACTTTCTTGTAATTAGGAGAACACTTACTTAGTTAGTGAAGTAGCTATTTAATTAGGAAGAAAGTTAACCTGAGGCACTTGAAAATTAAGCCCCTATATTTAGTCATACTTTAGGTTAATACCTAATAATTTGTTAGTTAAGTAACCTTAACTAACGAATTTATGTCTAAACCATGATAAGGGCATAACTTTCTAGCTTCGCAAGTTAACTCGCTTTTTAAGAAACGCAAATGTAAATCAGGTTTATAATTAGACAAATATACAGGTTTATGTCACTATAAACGAAAATCATATCCTTAATTAGAATATAATTCTGGGATTTCATATGCGTTAGTGTTAAAGATTTACGATCTTATTCATAGCGAGTTAGAGTAAGTTTGAACGCTTCTTTACGACCATAAAGAAGCGTTCGAACTTACACTAATTCTCTACGCATAAGACCGTTAGGCTATGGCCGAATGCGTTTTATTTAAAATGTTAAAAAATAACGTCGTTAATGTATAGCCGCATTAGTGTATTTACATACATTATCTGTCAGTATACAATGTCATTAGCAATGTGTATGTATCAATTAACGCATTAAACTTATTGCCATATATCTGCTTGAAACAGCCTAAATCTTTAACGCTAACGCAGATGAAGCTCCAGGATAGTATAAAGAAATGCAATAAACTACCCATTAAGGTTGTTATAAATATTGTAAAGTAAATACGAAAATAATCTCATCTATAAAATATATATTTCAAGACAGTTTTTGAGTGCGTTGTCCCTTAATAGACCTTAAACTTATTTCTAACATTAATTTAATAAAATATAGAATAAGTATTTATTAAATTTAAACTTAAGACATTGTCGACAATATTCTAGGTCATAATTTCTCATCCGATGACGACTGGGTAGAAATCTCTCGAACATACTTTTGTAACCTTATTTTACGTTTATCGCGTATTATGATGACTTAGAATTAAGTACTACTTAACTATTAGTTAACAGTGTTATTCATAAACATTCATTAATTTTTAAGCAATAATTTAAACAGTTATTTAAAGAAAATTCTATTCATAAACACTATTTAGACTTAATAGCCTATATAAACGGTTACTTAAGTAGCTATCTGATTAAACAACCTCATCCCACTATTTAACTTTATTAAGTAACAAAATGGCTGGTGTTTGTTTGATTTTGTGCAGATTGAGACAGAAAATGGAATCTTTTGATTTCGGTGACGATTTATATATTGATGTATTAGGTACATATGAATTCGGGCGCTCTCGTGCTTTTATGAATATAGGTTGAACTCTATTATGCAGTATGAAAAAGTTGAAAGAATTTACAAAAAAAATACAGGTTTATAAAGAAAACATGATGATAATTTAATCATTGATCTAGTGAAAAATGAAATTAGTTTCCTTGTTTTCAATTATTTTTAATTAGTCGTGCCAGTAACGGCTGCAAAACTAAAAAAATAAAGTAAAAGGACATGAAAACTAACTTGCCACTTTACATAACTCTATCAAAATCATTTTGACAATCATTTAAAAAAAATTGACTGTTGATAGGAAGATTGCTCGTACCGCCATATTCTACCAAATTCTACCAAAAAGTTGCTAGGAAAAAAAATTAAGTAGTATTTAGTTAAGCAATGTAAATTGTTTGTTTATGAATAAGACATTTTTAAATACTGTTCAAGGCTTAATCAGTTGCTTAGTTAACTAATGTTTAGAACGTTATTTAACATTTTTTTATGAATAACGCTGTAAGTAATTTTAGAATGTAGCATTAATAAACAACACACGCGTGTGAGTTTCTGCTTTCACACGCTCACAGTCACGCACCACGTTCTCCTATAGAAATACATAAGAACATAAATATTTCAAATTATTACTAAGAATTACTATGCGATAGGGACGATCAGGAGGAAAAGACGATGCGTGTATGACCATGGCTTTTCACTTTAAACTACTGTCTCCCTCGCCTGAATCATGTAAATTTATTAAGTAAGACCACTGATTATAGATGTTTACTATAATTGATATTATATATTTTTAGAATATTGAAATTTTTAAATTATCTGATTCTATAATATAAAACATATAAGAAACTTATATATAAGAAAGATGATAAAGAAATTTTTTTCACCCAGTGTCGTTGGATATTACTAATAGTTATTCGTACCTACCTGTTTGTGGTTTTAAATAAGTATGTATTATGAGTGTGTTTAATCGATGAATGTAAAAGTTCAAAGAAGAGTTTGAATTACATTAAATAAAATATTGTTGAAACACTGTCTCCTGCTTATTTAAATTTACTGACTTACGATGTTCGTCGATTCATAAGTGTATTTAACACAACATAATGTATGATTGATGATTTATACTTTTATAAACCGTGGTGGGCAAGCCCTGAGTTCGTGTACATCTATTTGTAGAAATCGGGCGCGACCGAAACAACGCCCCACAGTGCACTGCAACATAATTTGCTTTATAAAAAATGTTCTAGAAGTTCCTTGTATCTCGTATGTACTGTGACGGCTTTATGTCAGTAAGGTACAGTACCAATATAATGACGGCTGCGTCTGTAAGCCGCGGCTGACAAGTGCGCGGTCGTATTGCATGCGTCTTCAGTGTTGCTAACTTTTTAGTAAACCACGGATCTGTGGGAAAAGTTACTTCTTATTCAAATATCTACATATCATAAAATGCTACAGTCAAAAAAAGTGTTTTTATCAATGTTATTTATAATACAATTAGATCAAAATAACAAAAATGACAGTATAACGAGAATGTAGTGTAATATGAAATTGACACTTGCATATATTAATGATATAATTCATATTTTATATTCTTTTTGTATGCTTAGTTCTTTTTTTAAATCCCAAGCGCTTTTTAGGAGTTGACACAACGCTTTTTGAACACTTTTTTTTGTAACACTGAAACGTCCAGATTTCTATGAAACGTCCGAACGTTCAAGGAGACCCAAGATTATATTCGCGATTTACGTTCGATATAGTTTGCATAATTCAGTGGACTATTATCCATTTTTCATTGTGCATTCATTATCCAGATAGACACAAGTCGCGACTGTCAGCCGCGTCCGATAATTTTTTGGGCTTAAATTTTGCCTTACTTTAAAGTAATACCCTGAAGATGTATTTCTTCTTGTTCACTAGATGCCGTTGGTATCTATCCTTCATACAATAATAATGACAATTTTACTTACGTAAAAGCCCTGGTAAACGGACTAATTTTGCGGCAATTTCTTGCTACAAAGGTCTAACCATCTATTTAAGAGACGTTAGACGTTTATATTGTGCAACAATTACCACAAGCTGTCATTTGTATTTTACTGCAATTTCAAGCGCAGGCTATATTACTGGGCAATATAGGAAAGCTATATTTCCTGCAACTTGCAATTTTCTATAATCCGTTTACTGGGCATCGATGGAAGCTTAACGATTTAGTTCTGGTACACTGCTTAAATATAAAAATGATAAAAAACGTGAATTGAGAAAGAATTTAATTTTTACTGATATGTTTTAAATAATATACTTAATTGCGTTATAAGCGAGGTCATATAGGACTTATGGCATTTTCCAATACTCATGTAACCATTCCAGTATCCCTTTTCTCACGCTAGAGATAGTTTGTCGAACAACAGTCGGCAGCATTCCTAACAGATGATCATGTTCCACTTAGCACCAGGCCAAAACCCTTTCATATTGCAGGAAGGAAATTTATAAAACTTTGGATTTTTATAATTATGTAATGTCGGTTGAAAACAGCGGTGTTTTTCGGGAGAAAACCAAGACGGTGACTGTTTAGAAATGTAGGAATTGGGACTTGTTTAGATTTACAACTTAAGCGTAAGGAACATAGTTTTATTATTGTTTTAAATAATATATGTTTATTACTAACATTATAATTAGGTATTCTGGCATCTTCTTTATTCATTATGTTAATATACAAGTTATTAAAGAGTTTACTTATTTTGTTAGGGTCCTTAATAATATTATGCTTCTCCTTTATACAGTATATTTCTATTTCTATATTATTATTTGACGAAGTATCTTATATTATATTCCAAGTGACTCTGCATACGTTTTCAGAACTTGAAATATATCAATTACTTTCAATCTGTTGAGCTTTAAGTATGTATTTTTTAAGCGTTTTATCATAGTTCATATAAATATTTTTATTGCGTTTTTTATTGTTTCTAGCCAAATGGCATTTCAAATATAAAAGTCGATTTTTAATGCAGCATTTTTTAATATTTTTAATCAACCATCTGTTCTTTATACGTTTATTTAACTGTGTGATTGTTATAAGTGGGAAACAGAGTCCATAAAAAAGTTTGATAGTGTCATGAAATAAATTAAATTAGTCATCCGTGTCACTGCTGTTCAAAGGGTTTATTTCCAAACGCCTTTCATCGTTCGTTTTCGTCCAATCGATCGGAAAAAATCAATAAATCTTTTAAAAGAAGGAAGCAAGTACAAAGATTAATGCAACAACAAAGGTTTATATAAAACAAAAATAAATGCACTGTAATGTAAAATGTACTTAAATATTGAAAGAAACATGCAAAAGAAGTTGTAAAACGGAAACGAACAACGAAATACTTTGAGAGTAACGCGGAGAAGCTTAAACAACCTAAATATTCATTAAATTTGTGTATATTTTCATCAAAGAAGCAAGTGAGGTGTGTAAGAATAAGCCTAAATGGCGCTCTGTTGTTCGTGCCTACCCCGCAAGGGAACTGGCGTGAAGTTATGTATGTATGTATGTATGTTTATTTTCATCACTAAGAGCTCTAACTTTTTCGAACCAATAGTTTTTAGTTTTGTGTATGTTATGGTTACTGCTCTCAATTTCAACATTAAGTAATTGTCCTGTCTTGACCCTAGTCAGTAAATTATAGATGTTGCGCTTGGAAAATATAATAACAGCCCATAAACGTCCCACTGCTGGGCTCGAGTTTCCCACTATTGGGGAACAGACAGTATACCCGCCACGCTTATCCAAAGCGGCTTGGCAGGCTTGACACATCGGTTATGTCGATGTGCAGGTTTTATCACAATGTTTTTCTTCACTGTTGTTAACACGTGGTAATTATAACAATATGCACATCTGGTCAGAAAACTGCCTAAGTGGTGCATGCTTTCCGGTCAGAATTCGAACCCGCATCATTTGAGTTTTGGACGCGTGCCCTAGCCATTACGCCACCATCACTGTGTTTGCAATGTTATTAGCAATTAAATCAATACATGACTTCTTTATAGTGGATGTTTTAATGTGAATTTTTAAGTTATAATTGGTAAGAATAGAAATAATTTCCTTAAATTTTTTATTTATCTTTAATATATCTAAATTCTAGTCTCCACATAATATAATTTTTTTAGTTGAATTTCTGGTGATTGCATGCACCGGATGTTCCAAATATTTTAAAAATATCATAACATTTGATATTGGTGTTCTGTAAATACATAAGGCAACTAGGTAAAAATAATTAATTCAATTGCACAACATTCGAAAACACAACTTTCCACTGGTACAATAAAGGTTTAAATTCAAGATAATTTCTCAAAAGTATGAATGAACCAACCCTTCGTTGATTAGCACGAGAAAAATATGAACCCATTTTGTAAACATTAATTTTAAAATTATATTAGTACCGCTCTTTAAAAATGTTTCAGTAAGACCCATAATATCTACGTCTTCTAAATCGTAATTAGAATATAACAGTGTAATTAGAATATAACAAATCTCTTTTACTAAGTATTCCAGCAATATTTTGATGTAAAAGTTTGCTGGTTTAAATTTTTTGGATTTTTTAGTTACGCAAAATGTTTCAGCATTAGATGTTTTATTAGAAATTACTCTTTATCTTGCCTGACAGAGTTTTTGCAAAAGATTTCTGGTATTGTGGTTTGACGTAATTTCTTTCATTCTAGGTTTTATAGGTGCAGAGTTGGATACAAAATCTATTAATGAGGTCATCTTTAGATAAGACTCCAAACTGATGAACTCCATGAGAAAATAATTTAAATACATTCTATTTTTTCTGTAAAGGTCTCCTTGGACTTGGGATTGCCTGGAGGAGATCGCTAAAGTGACAACGCCGCCATTTGTTCAACGATATCAATGACTAAGTTTAAGTTTGTAATGAACTACTAAGTCTTTTCCGGCCTAGCGCACTGCATCGAAGAGGCTTCTGGTTGGTAAATTTCTTTAACGAACTTTCGTTACTTACTATGGTCTGGGTTTTTTGGATCGTCCTTAGGTTCCAAATACTCACAACATAAGAGTATCTCGACGTTCTCTGTGGTTGAGCGGGCTAAGCCTTAGCGGCCGAACTCGCTGGAACGCAGAGGCTCTGAGATCGATTTCTGGCATGATAAATTTCGGAAACGGTCTTTCTGTCATTTACTACGGTCTGGGTGTTTGGGATCGGCCCCAGAGTGGTCCGTTATATATTACCCATAACACAAGCGTAACTTGCTTAGCTTGGGGATATACAATGTGTGTATTTGACTGCCGATTATTATTATTATATTTGTATGTCTCTAGAGACCACGGGCCATAAAAATGACCCGGACTTTTTGGAGGGTTTACATGGAACCATGGGAAGGCCAGGACGTAGAGGCCCCTTGACAAATTTAATCTAAATGTGGCGTAACATTGACTGGTGATTGTCCTTGTCTTTACCATATAAAACGCACTCAAGGACAAGCCCCGGTAAGTATAGAACTATAGCAGGAAAAGATGCCATAAGCGATGGTAACCGCTTTCCATCAAGTGGGCCGTCTGCCTGTCTGCTGAACTCCTGCAATAAAAAAAGAGAACAAAAGGTACCGTGCTACTGGGATGAACTGCTAGTGAAGCTACAGATCAGGGACCATAGTCCCCGATCTGTAGCTCCTCCCCCCGTCTCAATGTTCAAGGAACATGGCAAATGAACATACGGTGACTCGCTACCCTCGGTATAGGTCCCCAAAAATGCCAAGATTGACGAGAGACAACATGGGCGTCGAGAGGTGGACTGCAGGTTTACCGAAGCTACTTCCGACGTTATGTCGTTTATCACTTCCACCCCTGGAGCTTGTGTCTTAGCTCTAGGGATCTCCACTCCATGCCGACTAGCTAACGCAAGCACGGTGACGGGGGGCTTGCCTTGAGCCCCGGAGGCGGTTCCGAGGTGTCACTACACACCTAAGGCTCGCCACAAAGCCCCCTGCAGGTATTATTAATTTTAAATAAGTAACCAAGTTAACCAATTATCACGAGAAATCCATAAAAAATTATACTTTTACAAAAACTTTTTTTACAAAAACCTCGCTTAGCTTGTATGTTATCTGTTTGTCTGCCGATCATTTATTTAAAAAACACTCACTTTCTCATGTGTGCATGTTATATACCTATTTTCTGATAGTAGTTGAATCGAACAAGAAAGCCTTACTTGAACGAATCAATTTCAATCTAATTATATTGCTAAATGACGTTTAACGGCATGTGGGTAATATATAGGTAGGTAATATCTTATGTAAATATTTATTAACACACAAGGCTTTTAATAAACATCTATTAAAAGCCTTGTGTGTTCTATCTATATCTATTGAATAGATATTGAATGCTAAGGAGATCCTTAGCGATGAAATCGATTAAGTGGATCTTATCACTGTAGAATCATGGTCGTTTTATAATATCGTCTTTAACTACCCACTGCAAGTCGAGCGTATGGCGTAATCGTAATAGGCGCACGAGCGTTAACTGTTTTACTCAGTGTTATAACTTACTAGAGACGGTCAACACTATTTAAAATCTGTTTTAAATGTAATTAAGTTTTCTATGCGTGATTTAATACAAGGGAGTATCAGCAGACTTTATCACATTAATGATACACATTAAAGTTTCTAAAAGTGAAAGTGGACTACTGTAGAGGTCAGTGAAATCGTTCACTTTGATTTTTTTATTTTGCCTTCAGAATAACTTAATGGTATATCGCTTGACAAACCTAGCAAATTATTTTTATTCTATTCTATAATTCAAAAATTGCAAACTCATACAACTATGACGAAATACTTCAAGAACTATTCAAGAAAATATAACATTATTATTATCTCTTTTACATCGAAAATAGTTGTAATTTTATCATTTTTTAAACTTACTAACAGCCAAAGTATCTGTATTGTGATTTATTAATAATAAATCACTATTAAAAAATTGATAAAACTTTTGATGTGTATCCCGGACATTATTGATATAACATTAACGATAGTTTTATGAGTTGATTATATTAGAATAGTGCCAAATTTAGGACAAAATAATAATAAAGACAGCCCATAAACATCCCACTGCTGGTCTCCGGCCTTTTACTATTGGGGAACGAACAGTATACCCGCCATTATTGTCTAAGGCGGCTTGAAGGATTTAACACATCGGTTATCTCCATGTGCAGGTTTGATTACGATCTTTTTTTTCACCGTTGTAAATACGCGGTACATACATACATACATAACTTCACGCCAGTTCCCTTGTGGGGTAGGCACGGATACGTGGTAATTGTAACAATATGCACATTAGGTCAGAAAACTTCCTAAGTGCATACGTTCCGGCCAGAATTCGCACCCCGCGTTTGAGCTTAGGACGCGCGCGCTAGCCATTACGATACCATGGAATTAATGATTTGATGAAATCAAATTAGACTTGATATTGTAAATAAATCAACTTTTGAAGGTGTACAATAGAAGTGAATAACCTCTCAATCCGATTTTGACAAGTGTATTTTATACTATCTACCTACCTAAAAGTATTAAAAAACAAAAAACAAAAAACTGTTAATTATTCCATGAATTAATATAATAAGCTCAACTCACCCAATCAATACAATAAAAATAATTATAACATATCTTGGCCGAATGTACCCCCCAAAATACAGGCCTGTCCTAATTTGGGAGTAAACCAACAATTTATAGTCTCAAGTAATGTACCTAGCATAAATATTGTGTATTGTAATTTACTTAAATAAATAAATTACGATTATTATTATCCGCGACCGTATACTCCCAGCCGATTCACTTGTTGCGTCGTCGTCATGTAGGATTTAGTAACTTTCAGAATTAGGTTTTTAAATAAACCACTTTCGTTTCTAATATTCTTCTTCCGTAGTATGATTTGTTTCGGTAACAAGAATATAAATAGGATACATTATACCCAGAAAAGAGGGATAGTTTCTGCGGGATACGGATTAGAAGTTTACGCAAGTAGAACTGAATCAATCGATTATTATCACGAAATTGACTATATTTGATTATTTCTATTTTTTAATAACTCATGCTCTTTAATTTGAAGTTTACAATAGTGAAGACGCGTGGAAAGCTCTTGTTATCAACATAGAACTTATCACTATGGCATTAGTGACCTTAAAACTAGAACGTTTGTTAGCATTAGTTCCCATTGCAACTATTTTTGATTATAATGAAGTCCGACAGTAACACGCCAAGAACTTCTTACACAACTGTTGTACACAGCAATAGCTTACAAAATAAGAATTACGTTACAGATGGTGCAAAAATTTCTTATATGGGCACTTCAGAACAAATTATTACTAATTTGTGCATTTTCAACCTTATGCCTATTTATATCAACTGTGGCATTAGCCTCACGCAGAGAAAATTATTGTGATTACAAAAGTGATGCTAATTTTGGATCTAAAAATGGTGAATCGAGCCAAACACCAGAAAAGGTATGTTATATAGTAAGTAGTTAGTAAAGTTTTAGTAAAGATGATGTCAGTATTATAAAATAGGTAGTGAATTTAACATAGGAACTAATGAATTATGTAATAGAATGTAGAAATAAATAGTTGTAAAAATTAAAAGATAGGAGAAAAAATCCATTTCCCAAAAAAAACGTAATAGAAGAAAAGACTGTACTTTAATAAAAGTTAAAAAATATTTCAGCCTCTGGAGACAGGTAAGGCTGTAAATGTATTCTATAGAAGACATTTTATATGATGTAGTTTTATTATAAAGTCATTTTTTTTAATCAAAAACCTAGGCTTTTGATCAATAAACGGACGATAAAATTACAACACAATTTAATGTATCTGAGAAAATTCAATTTTTTAATATCTTTACTAAAAAACCTAGACTATGATAAAGTGGAACATTGTAAGAATCGCGAGTTTATAATATAACTAGTCAGATTATAAACCATCGATAAATTGTGAACCTTTACTTGGTTAGTCGGTGTTATAGGAGCATTAAGATTTAATTGAAAACCAAAGTGGCACAAACTGTGCTGCAAGAGCGGACATGAAAGTGTCAGAATCGACTCTTTCTAATTTTTCACTGATTCAGTTATTATTCTGAAGGAAATTATTTGCTTTCTTTTCATGTAAAACGTTTTTCATGATATGTATTTGATATAATAATTTTGTGAAAGTTTTGTAGCTGGGATAATTACTTTTAATTCTACCTTAATTTTTAAATTATCCGTGCAGGAACGGAGAAAGAATACAATTTCCTGCGGCCGGGTGGCCTGTCGTAAGAGGCAACCAAACAACCCACAGCCAGGTGGTAGGGCATTTGCCCGACTGGATGGCTACCACCCCTGGCCTAAAGTATGTCGCCATAACAACCTTGAGTTGTGTTCCGGCATTAGTGACTAGGTTCCAGTCTCCCTTAAGAGAACAGCAGCGCATTTGTAGCACCTTTGGTGTTGCAAACGTCCATAGGCGATGGTAACCGTTTTCCATCAAGTGAGCCGTCTGCCTGTCTGCTGAATTCCTGCAATAAAAAAAAAATGCGGCTCTGACCGATTTATATTTCTAGCCAGTGTCAAGGACCAAGAATGAATAATGAAGATTTAGAATAATATAGAAGCAATTAAACCTCAGCCAAACTGTACCTAATCTTTTGACTAACTCAAACGAGTTCTTGTAGCAGCTCGAAAAGATATGTGTCACTAAACAGTTTAAATTTTTAACTTGATTAACTTTATCGATTATTTTCAGGTCATTGATTACAGATTACCGAAATATGCAGTTCCAAAAAACTATAAACTATTTTTAGCGCCTAATATGCTCGATAATACATTTAATGGTTCCGTGGATATTGCTATTCGCGTTTTAATGCCTACTAAAATACTTACATTACATTCAAATCAGTTACAAATTGGATCTGCAAGTTTAAGAAATAATAATAATCAAAATATTCCAATAATTGGAACTTCTTTATCGAATGATAAAAGGGAGTTCTTGCACATTCAACTGATGCATAATATACTCGAAGAAGACTATGAACTTCATATCGAGTTTTCTGGAAGATTAGACAAAAAAATAGTTGGATTTTATAAAAGTAGTTTTAAAAAGAACGGGTAAGCAAATCTGTTTTATTATACTTTAAAAATAATTGCTCTCATTTATTACAAAAAACCAATAATTGGCTTTGAACGGTTTTACTCCATCAATGAAAATTATATAATTTTATATCTTTTAATTTGTATATTTTTATTTAAATAAGCAAATTTCAAATCTATATAATATAATAAGTCAATAGAGAGGTCAATAAAAATAGTGGTCAAATAACAAAAATTCCTGAAGAGCCAAATATTGGTGGAAAGCTGTGGTTTACCATTACAAATAAATTTTAAAAATCCCCATCGATCCTATGTGTGCTACAAAAGTTATTCGGGGTCAAAGGTCAAAATTTGAGGTTTTTTTGGATTTTTCATCAAAAAAAAACTTCGAACCAAATTTGTAGATCTTAAAATTCTCAAAAAAAAATGGTCTTCATGATTTTTTTCCTAAGAGTTAACATTCCTGAGATATCGCGATTCTATGAGTAACATTATACATGATATGCACACATTTCCACGCCACCTGTGAGGTAGTGTACTCGGCGCGTTTTATACCGTGGTTTCCCCTGTAGGCCTACTCCACTAACTGTCATAACAATTTTAGGATAATTTAACTCTTTAGCTCACTATTAGCACATATGTGTCCGCGATGAGAGTGCAAATCGCGTTTGTGTACGTGATCGTTAATTGTGTTGTTGTCTCACTCTGTTTATATAAGAGTTGTATGATTTGTATGAAATGGGTATATTTTCTTGGTATATTACGAGATAGTGATAGTGTTAGTCTTGCGGCTTTTTGGTATATCGATAATTGTCTTAAGGATTTAAGGGAACAATACCCGTCAAGTTCTAGATATTACCTTATTATTGATATTGATTATTGGGTTAACTATTGGTTTGATTTCTTTAGATATTTTAATCAGATTCATACTCTTGAAAGTCTACTTCAACAGTCATGTCTTCTTCGATTTCTTCTTCTTCCTCTTGCTGGATGTTCATAAATTGTTCAAATGTGGCTGAGTCATTGGTCTCTTCATTAAAATCACAGGAATCTTCCTCTATTGTACTCAACTAGACATTTGAGCACGACTGACCTTGGCAATTGGTACACGCTGGAGAACACAGCCACCAGACTTTTATACAGCCACATTTGGCACTATACAACCTTTTTTGCAATTACAAAAAATAGTGTTAAGGAGTATTTCTGGAGCAGGTTCTAGTTTTATTTATCTATCAATATGTAAACTACATAAACTACACAAATGACAAAAATGACCAAAATGTCCAAAATGTTCAAAATGACCAAAATGTCCAAAACGACCAAAATGTCCGAAATTGCCAAAATGACCAAACTGTCCATAATATCCAAAATGACCAAAATGCCAAAAATGACCAAAATGGCCAAACTGTCCATAATATCCAAAATGTCCAAAATGACCAAAACGACTAAAATTTCCAAAATGTCCAATCTGTCTAAAATGAAAAATATCCAAAACGACCAAAGATGTCTGAAATGTCATACTAACTAAAATGGCCAAAATAACAGAAATGACAAAAATATTCAGTGACCAAAATAACAAAAATGACGAAAATGGTATATCACAAAAAAATCAAAACCTATCCCACTTCCTGGGATAACCTTTACATCAATCTATCCCAAAATCTATCCCATTATCTGGGATAAATAGTATCCCTTGTCCACCGACGGTATTAAAATTACATATATACCGAATTGCATCCATATTGGTTCCGTACTTTTTCCGTGAAAATGGAACCGACAGAATTGCTTTCGCATTTATAACGTTAATATCCCTATTAATATTATAAATGCGAAAGTAACTATGTCTGTCTGTCTTTCCGTTTTCACGGGAAAACTACTGGACCGATTTAGCTGAAACTCAGTATATATATATTTTCGATGCCGAGGGTGGACACAGGATAGTTTTTATCCCGAAAAATGGGATAGTTTCCGGGATAAAAATATATTTGTCTCTCTGTTCGTTATGCTTTTACGGAAAACTATTGGACCGATTTGGCTGATATTCGGTATATATGTAATTTTAATACCGAGGGTGGACAAGGGATATTTTTCACCCCGGACAATGGGATAGATTTTGGGATAGATTTATGTCAAGGCTATCCCAGAAGCTGGGATAGATTTTGGTTAGATTTGCGAATCGCCATTTTCGTTATTTTGGTTATTTTGTCCTTTTTGTATTTTTTGTCCCTTTTGCTCTTTTTGTCCTTTTTCTCTTTTTGTCCCTTTTTGTCCGTTTTGCTCTTTTGCCCTTTTTGCTTATTTTGTCTTTTTTATCTATTTGTCCTTTTTGTCCATTTTGCTCTTTTGCTCTTTTTGTGCTTTTTCTTCTTTTTGTCCTTTTGCTCTTTTTGTCCTTTTTGCTCTTTTTGATCTTTTGATCGCTTTGCTCTTTTGTCTTTTTTTATCTATTTGTCCTTTTTGCTCTTTTTGTCCTTTTTTTATCTATTTGTCCGTTTTGTCCATTTTGCTCTTTTTTTCCTTTTTGCCCATTTTGCTATTTTTGCTCCTTTGATATTTTTGTGCTTTTTCTTCTTTTTGTCCTTTTTGATGTTTTTGTCCTTTTGCTCTTTTTTGCTCTGTTTGTCCTTTTGCTCTTTTTGATCTTTTGCTCTCTTTGTTCTTTTTGTCTTTTTTTTATCTATTTGTCCTTTTTGCCCATTTTGCTCTTTTTCCTCTTTTTGCCATTTTTGTCCTTTTTTATCTATTTGTCCTTTTTGTCCATTTTGCTCTTTTGGCAATTTTTTTTCTTTTTGATCTTTTTGTCCATTTTGATCTTTTTGTCTTTTTTGTCCATTTTGCTCCATTGCTCTTTTTGTCCTTTTTGCTCTTTTTGTCCATTTTGATCTTTTGGTCCTTTTTTTCCATTTTGCTCTTTTTATCTTTTTTGTCCATTTTGCTCTTTTTTCTCCTTTGCTCTTTTTGTGCTTTTAGCTCTTTTTGTCATTTTTGTAGTTTTCATAGATAAATAAAACTAGGACGGTTTGAAATAGAGGATGAAGGTTTGGATGAGACTAATCATTTCTCAAGTTTATAGATATAAAAATTCATCGTCTATAAAAATGCGATAGCAACTCAATATTTATTTCTGTTAAGTTTTCACGGAAAACTACTAGGAATACTGGAGCGGTTTTATTGTCATTTTGTTTAAATGTAGTTTTAATGCCGAAAATGGACATATATACTCATGCTAGGAAATCGGATAGTTTGCGATATAAAATTAAGTAAATTTTCCCGGTGCAAATAGCATTAACATAAAAATTTTGTACAATGTAACCTGTATTAACGCCTGCTCTTCAAATAAGAAGGACGGACTAGAGGTTAACCCGCGACGCAGCCGCGGAGTAAACTCTTATTTACACAACGAATTGAACCTCCTCCTTTTTTAAAGTCGGTCAAAAAGTAAACTCACTACTAAAGATGTGTACATTTTCATTAGTTCTACCATAGAAACCTATTATTCTTCCATTCTAATAACGAGATTTAAGGAATTCAAGTTATTTAGGGCTCTTGGTACTCTTGATTGTAGTTTGTAGTAGAGCGCTATTAGTAGTTAGAATAGAAACTGTCATCTAAACAGTGTTACCAAATGGAGAGCCCTGCAAATTCGGGGATTTTTGACTTCAGGAGGCAGATTCGGGGTAATGATTCTTTGGGAGACTTTCGGGGGGGAAAATTATGTTGAGAGAAATTTTGGGCCTTTTTTACGTACCATTAATTCATCCAAAAACACAATTCTCATCACTACAATTATTATATCTAAGATTTAATATAGTAGGTAGTACTACTTTACCTTAGAATTATATTCTACTAGTACTAGTGAATCATACTTCAATTCAATCGTTCATTTTAATAATTTAATTCATTCGTTCGTTCGTTATCTAAGTTATTTATTTATTATGCCGTCTCTACTCATATACGTCGTTTCCTATAGGCTACGTTCCATTAGACACTCACAACGTTCACAACCGCGATTTTTCCCGTTCCAAGGGTTTGCCGGCGTCACAATCGTAATCTGAAGTGGAACGGTTATTCGACCCATTTATTGACACGGGTCGTTATGAGCGCTGCGTGAACAAAAATTTGAAAATCTTAACGTCATTAGTGACGTTTTTGCCATGACGGTGGCTTTGCTTTTTTATTTCTCCTTTAAAATAAGCTCTCGTAAGAGAGTAATATATTCCTTGAAAATAAGTAAAAACTGTTTTGGAGTTTTTTTTTCAAAAAGCTTATTTTTGAGGGTTTCGAAAAAGTTTGGAGGTAATTGACATGGTCATCTAACAACACTGCATTTAAAGTGTCAACTGTCAAAGTAGTTTTACTAATAACCGTAGTATCCATAGTAGTTTCTGCTAATAACCAAAAACTTGAGTTACATCCATAGAAATAGACAAAATTAAAACAAGCATAATAATTTAAGTAGCATTTTGTTTAACGAATGGTTGTGTTTAATGTTTATATGGATATATCTCCTATCGCTCATATCGTGCGAAGTGATAAGAAAACAAAAACCTGTTTGTTTTGTTAACGTTTTCCCATGAGATTTGTAATTAATAACTTTATAAAACACAAAAGTCATCACAGATTCTTGAAGCTCTTATCTGTGTCTAAATCAACTCGTACTATGGAAGATTTATCTGTAAAAGAGACCACATCTGATAGACTTTCAAACTTAGTGCTTCCTGTGCACTATGATATTAGACTGCAACCAAATATGGAAACCGGCATGTTTAAAGGAAGTGTAGCGATTGCTATTCAGACTAAAGAAGACATTGCCCATTTAAACATACACTCCAAATTTTTAAACATAGATTGCATAAAATTGTTTAAGAAAATGCATGAAATATCCATAATGACTTATACAGAAATAAAAGATTTGGAACAGTTACAAATTCAATTTTGTAATAAACTAGAAGCAGGGGAATATGTGCTTGAAATTGAATTTAATGGTGACTTAACTCGCAATATTATTGGTTTTTATTTGTCTCGCTTAAAAAATAATAGGTATTTATTATAATTTTCATCATTAATAATTTACATAGAACTTTGGCCATTTTTGCTTTGTGTTTTATAAGTTAAATATTTCTCATTTATGAAACATGCTATACTTTAAATTGGATAATAAAATATTAACAATAGAACAACAAAACCAGATTGCCCTGGAAAAGAATATCACTATGAGTAATAAGGCTGCCCATAGTTCTATTGCAAATGTGTCTGTGTTAATTGTTTATGGATAATAATAAAGAGTTTTTAATTCATTCATTCAATAGTATCAATTGAACTTCTCATTTACTCTCTTATTAAAATCCATACTTTGCTTATAAAGTCCATACTTTGCTGATGCAAAGCATCCTCCCCATTGAAATCAGTCAATAGGAAGTAAAATTTAAATTGTAAACTTCTTATACAATTATTATAATGTTCGAAAAAATAAGATTTTTTCTGTTCTAAATTAACCAGAAAATTATTACTTTTTCAATTGAATACACTATAAACATTGAAACCAACTGTAAATGTTTGTTCAATTAGAATCTAAACTCATATTTCAATATTTATAAAGTAATACTTTAGTAGAATTCCTTTATAAATACTTAATAAAAAGTATTACTTTATAAATACATGCTCATCATGGCAAAATTAAATAAATAAATAATTCAAAATCTCAGCAAAATTGTGACTATATTTAAACAAATGTTTATAATTTTTGAAGCATTAACAAATTTTATATAGATCTGTTTATATGTTACCAAATGAAGGTATAACACTCTATTATATTTATCTTTAAGTAAATTTCTGTAATGTCATACATAGGTAATTAATTGTAATGTTTAATTTCAGCTTGTTTGTTTTCATTTCATTATCAGAGTTTATTTCTCATAATATTGAAGATTTATAAATATATTAAGTAGAGCAAAAAAGTATCAATTTTAGTTTTAAGAAAATACAATAAAGTTGATTTCACAAACAGCCTCAGTCATTTAATTTTGCTATGATAGGGACTACATTATATTTACACAACCCAAGTATTTTAATCTGATAAGGTTTATTCAATTTGTTATTGATTTCAGAATAATGGTTGCAAGTAAATTCCAGCCAACCTATGCAAGGCAGGCATTTCCATGCTTTGATGAGCCAGAATATAAAGCAACATTCAATATCAGTCTGGTTAAACCATCTTCATATGTAGCACTATCCAATATGAATGTAAGAATATTATTTCATACTTGTAAACAATAAAGTTTTAATTGTTTATTTTTTATTTTGAATTATAAAATGGGGTATTTGACATATATTACAATAAATACTGAAACAATGTTCATATAAAAGAGCAGGTGTTCAAATGCCATGTCATTGTCATAACTTTAAAATGTCATTATACAAGTAACTTGTTAACTAATTAATGTTTGAACTATAATTAATATGCTATTTGACTCATTATAGAAATGATGTCATAACTAACAACACTTATACTGAATCTAGGTAGCTTCTGTGGATTGCGAGATGATAAAAAGTATCTCAGTTGTTTTGACTGTCAACTACCCTATTGTTGTAAATGGTGACAGGACATTATTACTGCACAAAAGATAGTTTTCTATAATATTATGAAATTCTAAACATACTGTCTGTATATTGAAGCTATTTAAAAATACAACTGGAATAGATTACATAAATAATGGAGAACATGATGCAATTTTTTTTAGATCTTTTATCTGTTTGTTCGAAATTCCTGGAAAAACTACAGGTTCAATTTCGATGTGGTTTTCGCTGATCAACAGCAAATTCTTAAACTTAATCCTGTGACAATTTTTCTGGGAATGGTTTAAAATGGCCAGATTAAAAAAAACGAATTCCGATGTGATTTTTTCACTGATCAATTGTATGTAATAAAATGTGTGATTTATCATCCTGAGAATCCCGCAGGAATTTTCCCAGGAGAGGTTTGTAGTTGTTTGGATGCATAAAAATTATTTTATTCTGACAGTTTTCATGATAGTTTACAATCAATTAGCTTAGATTCAAATGATAGCTTCCATTGTTTTTTAAATGCTGCATTGCTTTGTTTTCCGGGAATTTCGAGTCGAGTGTGGACTCAGTCCAGGCATTTAATTGTAATAAATACAACTACAGTATTCTGAGCATGTTAAGTTGTGCTCTTTGGTGGGAGGTGGATATGCTTAAGCATATTTTACTACTTAGGGATAAATAATGAGGTCATGTGATATTTGAGATTTTAAATTCTCACTCCAGTATTCCTTCTGTCACCCTAAATCTGTAGAGCTGGGCTGTGGGACAGCAATGGGCATTCCAGACAGGTGTTGATGTTTGGCGGCATGCTAAAACCCTTCCATATTGCTAGAAGAAGATTTATTAAACTGATGAATATTGAAGATTTATTTTAATAATGTGTAATTTTTAACAGGCTGTAAGTAAAATTAAGGATAAAACGACTGAGTTAGAAACAGTGCAATTTGAAACAAGTGTAGCAATGTCTACTTATTTGGCATGTTTTGTCGTTTGTGACTTTGGCTTCAAAGAGACAGAAATAAATTCAAATGGCATTGGAAATAATTTCACACTGAGGTCATTTGCACAAAAAGATGAATTGCATAAAATTGATTTTGCACTGGATATTGGAAAAAGGGCAACCGAGTTCTATATTAAATATTATGAAGTGGCCTTCCCTCTACCTAAATTAGGTATGTATAAATGTATGCTAGATTAATTCTGTAGGCTTTAAAAGTGAACAAATAAACAACAAAATTACTGTCATGTTTATTTTGTTTTATTAAAATAAGATATTAAGGAATGTCTATATGCCTGTTACAAACAGGCAAACAGATACCCACATTTACACATTAGTATGAATTAAATCTATAGATTGATATACACTCATTCCTAAACTAATCATAAAGTAACAAAATACACTGTTTTGAAAGTGTGTTACTGGCGTAGTTATTCCAATAGCATTTGGGCCAAAGCATATATTAAGGTTGTTTGTGATATTTACTATTCTAGATCCAATTAGCGATTTTAAAACAGAATTGTTTGCTATTTTTTATTTTAATTTCATTTAGATATTCTATTCTACATAGAATAGAATATCTAAATACAATTTTAGATATTTATCTAAAATTTTATTTTGTAGCAATTGGATGTCGACTTAGTAAATATTTCTTTTCTACTGTAATGCCATTTAAAAATAAAATAAAATCTTGGTTGAAAACGATATAAGTTCAGTAATACAGAAAAATATAGCTTGATTTGTAGCTGAATGACCATGAAATGTAGTTTGGGAAAATGAATTCTTCTTTTATTAAAATCATTTTAATAATTTATACTTTGAGTACATGGAAACAAATTGAAACAAACTCGAGAATATATACTATAATAAATCTGTGAATGGTTCGAGTTTGTACAATGCATTTAAAAACCGTGAAAAATATCAGAGGCTAAGACCAGAAGATTCCGAAAATGCAATTTTACAATTTTGTCTGTTTGTCTGTTAAAGCGTCACGTAATAACTACTGAACGGATTTAAATAAAATTCGAAACGGAGTTAACATATATCACGGAGCGTAACTTAGGATACTTTTTGTCCCGATAAATAACGTCATTTCCGTGGCATAGACGAAAATAGCTTACTTCAAATTAAGTTGGCTCCGACTTTTCTTTGTTTTGCTGTACAGTTGTCTACATTATATTAACTTAGTTTCTTTGTAATTGTAGTGAATTGAACAAGAAAATATTGAAGGTTTATATAATAGGTTGGGGAAAAAGTCTTTTCGCATATAGTATGTATGAACTTGTAATAAGATCTCTTTGGCTATACCATTTATATCTGCCTGGTTTTGGTATCATTAAAAAGTTTTAATTTTAAAGAAGACAATTCCAAATACAAATTAGGAAAATGTGTGATTTTCATTTGTTTTTCTTCTTGTTAAAATGAGTGAATCTAATGAAGAAATTCGATACATTTTAAAATTTTACTACAAAAAAAAGTAAAAATGCAACACAAGCCGCGAAAAAAATTTGTGATGTTTATGGACCTAATGCAGTATCTGTGAGAGTAGCGCAAATTTGGTTTAAGCGTTTTCAATCCGAAAATTTTGATATCAAAGATGCACGTCGCTCTGGTCGCCCTGTTATGGACAAAATTGATGCCATTTTTGAAAAAGTGGAGCAACATCGGCATATTTGTAGTTACGATGTAGCTGGAGAACTGGGAATTGACCACAAAACGGTTTTGGCGCATTTGAAAAAAGCTGGGTACACAAAGAAGCTCGATATTTGGGTACCTCATGAAAGAAACCTAATGAACCGTGTACTCATTTGTGATTTATTACGACATAATGAAACCGAAACATTTTTGAAGAAGCTGATAACTGGTGATGAAAAGTGGATCACGTACGACAAGAACATGCGAAAAAGATCGTGGTCAAAGGCCGGTCAGACTTCACAAACTGTGGCGAAACCCGGGTTAACTCGTAACAAGGTGATGCTGTGTGTATGGTGGGATTGGAAGGGCATTATTCATTATGAGCTGTTACCGCCAGGCAGGACCATCGATTCTGAACTGTCTGCGAACAACTGATGAGATTATAGCAAAAAGTTGAGAGAAAGCGGCCGGAATTAATCAACAGAAGGGGTGAGGTTTTTCACCATGATAACGCTAGACCTCACACATTTTAGCCACTCAGCAAAAATTACGAGAGTTTGGCTGGGAGGTGTTAATGCGTCCGCCGTATAGTCCTGACCTTGCACCTTCAGATTTTCACCTGTTTCGGTCTCTGCAGAATTCCTTAGGCAGTGTCAGGTTATCATCACGAGAGGACGGCCAAAACCACTTGTCGCAGTTTTTTGATCAGAAGCCCCAACATTTTTATAGCAAAGGGATCACGTCCCTACCTACAAGATGGCAAAAAGTTATCCAACAAAATGGCACCTACATACTTTAGTCAAATGTAAATAAACTTTATAAAAAAACCATTTGAATTTTTATATAAAATGAAAGAAACTTTTTCCCCAGCCTAATATTATTATATAAAACACCTAATTATTTTTTTATGTACGTAACATGGAGCTTCCACCCATTTGGTTTTCAAACCTCCGCGGGGAAAACTAATCTTTTGATATATTCTGTGCAATTGTTTGTAAAAAGTATTCTATTTTTAACAAGTATCTATTATATAAAACTACGTTTTAACGGTTTTAAGCGCGGTAATTTATTTGATTTTGGTTATTCCGACGTTTCGGCCACTTTTCAGTGACCATGATCACGCTAGACAAAGATGTCAATTGTCAACGAGTATTGTTAAAGTTTTATTTAAGAAAATATTATGTATCTAATACTCCATACCTAACTTAAACTCTGCATATTCGTGATAATAATACCTATTAATAAATCTATGTAATTGCATATTATAGATATGATAGCAATACCAGACTATGTATCAGGAGCTACTGAACATTGGGGCCTTATTACGTATAGAGAAACCTCATTCTTAGTTGACGAGGCAACAGCATCAGCTAAAAACAAAATTAGTGTTGCCAACACTATTGCACATGAGTTGGCTCATATGTGGTTTGGAAATCTCGGTAGGTTTTAAGTTAATTAAATTGAAAACTTATTTTAATCCATTTTTATGTAATCATTAGTATTTGATCAATCTCCTTTACTATTAAAAAAAATATGTTTATTATATTTTTAGAAGCATGACATTGAAAAAAATTAACTAATTTTCCCAGGAGTACTTAAATGTACCAACAATTTTTAATGCAAGGTCTTTGTAACTTACAGTAACAATGAAATGGTGGGATGAAGTGTGGCTAAATGAAGGTTTCGCATCCTACATGCAAGTTAAATCTTTGAATGCTATTGAACCCTCTTGGACTATGGTATTTCTTCTTGAATTCTTTTGATTTTTGCGTACTTGAATCGACATCCTACAACCTAACACTATACTATTTTGCATCTTCAAAGAAAAAAACTTTAATATATAAAAAAAATGCATTGTGAATGCCATTTATTTTAAAATTGAACTACAAAATAAATAATTTTATTGAATTCTATCTAAAAAGTTAGATGGCATAAGAATTTTCCGTTACAAAAATAATTGTGTTGGAAAATAAATACAAGTTAAGTTCAAGAGTGATGGAGTTTAAAAAAAATGTGTAAAGATTAGGCTACCTATGGCTGCATAATAAAAAAAGTATTAAGATATATTTATTATTACTTTTCTCTTTGCCCTCTGGTAAAATTTGATATTTTTTTAGAATCAGTTTTGTCTTTAAATGTGTGATGTATTTTTTATTTATAGTAATAAATGTGGTTATTCTAAGATTGAGTAAATATGTTTTTAAATGTTAATTCCAGTTAGAACAATTCCTTACAAAAACATTGCACAGTGTACTAGTGATTGACGCTAAATTATCAAGCCATCCTATCGTCCAGACTGTAGCCACTCCAGATCAAATAACAGCTATATTTGATTCAATATCATACAATAAGGTTAGTTAATTTTTATTAGAATAATAAAATACACATAATAATTTTCGATTTACCCTTGTCGAATAAGATCTTGTGATTGTAATAATATACACATTATTAAGAATATAAAAACAACATTCACTTCGTCTTCTTTCATTCTAAAACAAACATCTATACTTATATACAAATGTAACAATGACAGATTTGGATGTTTCATAACGAAGCTAAATATACGATTCATTCAGTTTCTCTCGGTTGAAACTACATACCGCAAAAAGTGTATGAACTTTTCTGATAAAAAAAACCCAATGACCATCCTCATTATCAAAAGTATACATAAAAAATAAAATAAACCACTCAATACAATACTGATACTATCCCAAAAAGTGAACTTTACAGGAGAACCGAAAAACGTTATTTTAAGCGTGAATATTAATATGATTACATGCATTATTACAATGACTACCTAGTATATATTTCTGTTGCTTTTAAACCATGATTAGCGGATTACCAGATTGCATGTATTTCCATGTTTTACGATTGATGGCATTAAAAATTCGATTTGGAAATTTTTTGGATAGTGTTAGTAATTAGTATTTGATTAAGCGTGCGATATATTATACCAAATGTTATTTGATTCCTAAGGTCGTAAAGGAAAAATGATTAAGTGCATGTTAATCTACGCTTAGACAAGGGTTTCCTAGATGTGTCAAAAATTTACTATTTTGATAATTTGGCATTAGAACCCCTAGAACAATCAATTTTAATTGTAACTACCCTTTATTTTAAAAATAATCAACATATATGATTCAAACCAATTTTCAATCAATAAATTTTAAGCTTTACCATATAGGTTATTTGATTCAGATCAGATCAGAGATCAGACTTGTCCGTTTCACAACTCAAAAGCTAGACGGGGAGAGGTGCCACACTTGTTACGAGTTTACAATGCATATCTCCTCAATTTTTTTAATGTCTGAAGTACAGCAGACAGGCTGACGGCCCAACTGTAATGAAAAGTGGTTACCGTCGCCTATGGACATTGGCAGTACCAGAGGTGCTGCGAGCCTTGAAGGAGAAACTCGAACCTGGCCACTGATGCCGAAACACACCTCAAGATTATTATGGCGGCATACTCTCTAGAGTATGCCGTACGCCTTGTTCTACCAAGGGACTAGACTATACTAGTATCTACTACTACTACTACTACTAGACTACACAATTATTGAATTAACTAGTATAATTGTACTAATATATAGGTGTTTGAAAATTTAAAGGGTTCGTCAATCTTGCGAATGTTGGAAGGATTTATTGGCGAAGAAAACTTCCGTCATGGTGTATCAGATTATCTGAAGAAGTTCAGTTTTGGAAATACAGTCACCCAAGACTTGTTAGGTTCCTTGGAGCCTTACTTCAAAAGGGATAATCCAGAATTGAATTTAACGTTAGTACTATCATTAGATAATTGTAACGATAAGAAATTATTGGCTTGTCAACGTTAAGCTTTGTTCGTACTACTTATATATTTTGTGTTTTGTAAAAATGTATATTTTTCAAGATATATTATGGACACTTGGACTAAACAGATGGGATATCCTGTTTTAACAGTGAAACTGAGTGATGAACCAAACACTTATGTCATATCACAGAGCCGCTTCTTGTCGGATCCTGATGCAGTTTACGAGAATGATTCGCCGTTTGGGTAAGTTCATTTGTATGTAATACATTTATTTCTTCCATTATCATCCTGGCGTTTTTGGGTTGCGTTTGGAGTATTCCTTTTGTAGCCCGGGGTTTACGTAATTCGCGGTATATTCGTCATCCTTTACTTTGAGACCGTTTTTCTTTTCGGAATATCATGCTGTTTGGAATAAAGTCAGCAGTTTTTGGTCTGGCCAATTCCCATTCTTGGGTTTAAAATGTGAATTATGACTGTAACTGTAAAGGTCTTAGGACATTTTATTATAGGTCAGAAAATGTAAAAATGACTGCAGTATACGTAACGAAAGTTTACAAGACTGAAATCTGAAATCTTTAGGTTCCTAAGACAACGTGTAGATTGTGTACTTATCACGCGACGTTGCGTAGCATACCAATCTTAAAAGTCGTAAAACACTCGACGTTATGCGACGGTGTTCGACTAAATTTAGCTGTAGTTTCTATATTTTATAATTTAATATTCCAGTTATCGATGGTTTGTTCCAATTACATATAAAACTGCTAAGGGACAAGGTGAAGGCATTCTATGGTTCCCTAATACAGTCAGTAGCGGTGAGTTTAACTGGTATTTTAATATTTGCGTCTCATTTTTGTTAAAGTTAATAAGTCATAAGGCATTTAGCTAAGGTTTTCGTAATGACTGTCCGCAGAAAATCTTAGACTCTATCTACATTTGTAGCATGGTTTGGAACTCTTTACTTGTTTGGACAAATAATATTATATAGTTTATCACTAGTGTTTCAAGGATTTTTGTATTAATAGCATGGAAATCAAAAATATTTCTCACTAATATTAGCAAAGTAAAATATATTTTTAATTCGTATAATGTTCGAAAGCAAAAATAATAATTCTATTTTATTATTAAATAATCTAAATAAACTTTTTGTAAAAAGGTTTTTAAATACAAGCTTATGAGATCCTGGATATCATGTAGCAGCCGCGCATTTGTAGCACCTTTGGTGTTACAAATGTCCATAGGCGATGGTAACCGCTTTCCAACAAGTGGGCCGTCTGCCTGTCTGCTGAACTCCTGCAATAAAAAAAATGCTAGCCAAGACAAGTAAAACGAGCCCAAACACGACGGGTCTATCTTGTTTAGTACAGGAGTTCCTATGACCACCTTCCGACTCCATTATCAATCCATTGTACCATATTATTGCATTGTCACGCGATATACATATGCGTGCAAAATTTCAGCTCAATCGGAAACCGGGAAGTTGGTCAAATTTAACTTACAAAATTTCACCCAAACTTACATACATACATCCATTGCTAGTTAAATAAAAGCTTGTAAAAATGGGTTTTATATAAAATTATTGAAGTGCACTAATATTATTATTTCAGTAAAACTCGTAATAAAAGAGTCAGACGACTGGTTTAAAATAAATAACAATCAAGTTGGATACTATAGAGTTAACTATCCTCTCGACTTATGGGAGAAACTAATTAAGCTATTAAAAGAAAATCCAAAACAGGTATTCGAAAATATTTTATGTATTATTAGATTAAGTCATGCTAACAGATTTTTATCCATTTCGTACGCGTGAATTTCGAGTCTGTATTCCGCAGATACTGTACCAGGGTTCGGGATAAAAAATATCTTATGTTTGTTGTTTTCAAAATTTATTTATTTTTATTGCAAACAGGCAGGCTATCCACCTAATGGTAAGTGGTTATCGGTTATAAACGTTTGCAACACCAGGACGAAATAAACGCGTTGCCACTTCTTAAGATAACATAGAGGTGATGGGATCAAGGGCCGTGCAGGCGACCCCTGGGGAAACCGAATCCGCGCGCCTTCTCTCACCTGGATGTAAGACTCGAAATAGCCGGAGAGACCCAGATCTCCGGCTAACAAATGGCGGGGCCAGTCCGTAAAGGGGCCGGCCGTTGTCCGCCCGGGCTGGACGTGAATATGCGAGCGAATTCACAGCCGGACTAAGAATGCTCGAGGATCGGATAGGGGTTTTAGTGGGTATCCCTAACTCGTAAATATCCTCACCTCATGCGTGAGGTGCTAGTGCCACCCCGACCTGGCCAATCCTACACACGGGCCGCGACCTTTCCCCCTCGCGCGGCCTATGATCTTTAAACGGATTTCCCCTGTATAAAAAAATGGTGCGATATAGGGGATACTAGAGTTTACCCCCGCGGCTGCGCCGCGGGTCAACCTCTAGTGCGCGTCTCTTGTTTGAAGAGCAAGTAGTACAGGTTACATTGTATTAAATTTTTATGTATTTGCCCCCGAAAGATTCACTTCATTTTATATCGCAAACTATACCACCCCCGTCTATATGTAAACTACATAAATGACAAAACTTGACAAAAATATCAAAATAGATTACATGGACCAAGTGCACCAAGTGGACCCAGTGAGTCCAGTGGACCAAGTAGACCCAGTGGACCCAGTGGTTCAAGTGGACCCAGTGGGCCCAGAGGACCCAGTAGTCTAAGTGGACCCAGTGGACCCAGTTGACCCAGTAGGCTAAGTGTTCCAAATGGACCCAGTAGACCCAGTAAACTCAGTGGACCAAGTGGACCCAGTGGACCAAGTGGACCCAGTGGACCAATTGGACCCAGTGGACCCAGTGGACCAATTGGATATAGTGGACCCAGCGGACCCAACGGACCTAGTGGACAAAGTGGACCCAGTTGGTCCAGTGGACCCAGTGAGTTCAGTGGACCAAGTAGACCCAGTGGTACAAGTGGACCCAGTGGACCCAGTAGTCTAAGTGGACCCAGTTAACCCAGTAAGCTAAGTGTTCCAAATGGACCCAGTAAACTCAGTGGACCAAGTGGACCCAGTGGACCAAGTGGACCCAGTAGACCCAGTAGACCAAGTGGACCCAGTGGACCAAGTGGACCCAGTTGACCAAGGGGACCAAGTAGACCCAGTGGACGCAGTGGACCCAGTAGACCCAGTGGACGAAATGGACAAAATCACAAAATCAGTCCTAGTTTCCGGGATAAACTTTACATAAATCTATCCCAAAATGTATCCCATTATCCGGGATAAAAAGTATCCCTTGGCCACTCTCGGTATTCAAATTATATATGTACCGAGTTTCAGCCAAATCGGCCCAATAGTCTTTCCATAAAAGGATAACAAACAAAAAGACAAATATATTTTTATCCCGGAAATTATCCCATTTTTCGGGATAAAAAATATCCTATGTTTTCCATATCCATTTTCGGCATCGAAAATATACATATACTGAGTTTCAACCAAATCGGTCCAGTAGTTTTTCCGTGAAAACGGAACAGACAGACAGTTACTTTCGCATTTATAATATTAATAGGGATAATCATACGTTCCAAACTGCTTAAATAAGCAGTAAAAACCTTAGCGAAAATATTATAACAATTAAGTTCATTTTTTTTAGAAACTCAAAGACAAGGGAAACGCATGTAATTTTGAATTTAGATGATTAAATTGAAATATTATTTTTTTATTGCAGCTCACAATTTCAGATCGATCACATTTGTTAAACGACATATTTGCGTTGGCAGAAGCACGTTTTGTTCCGTATGATTCAATGCTTAATTTGAGCACGTACCTGGTAGTCGAAGAAGATTACGTGCCATGGGAAACGGCTAGTGCAATCTTCTCTAATCTTGCCTCTAAACTTCTGAACTCACTCGCCTACGATTCGTTTCAGGTATTCTTTTTTAAGATTTATGCCAGAAAAGCATCACCATCTTCATCTCATAAATATACAATAAACTAGTATTCAGACTCATATACTGAGTTACCTGACATTAGCCTCCTTTGAAAAAGCTGCCTTTGCCAAAATTCCCACAAAAATAGTTTCAAACTCTCTTAGCAGTAACTTTCTTACATCTTTATTTCTGCTACATTCCATCAGACGATGATAGATATCCTCATTTATCCCACATAAACATCCCTAATTTTTAGGGGGGGGGGGGCATCAATAAATTACGTCACACGTTGTGTATCAGGGGGTTATAAGGGGTGGGCGGGTCCTACATTTCGTGACGTCACATTTCAAAATCTAATATACATATTTAATCTTTAAAACACGAATTTTCAAAACTACAAAATATTTCAAACTATCTGTTTGAGCAATGTTGAAATTAAATTAAATTTAAGTAAATAAAACTAATTACGGAGGTGGGGTATAGTTAGTTATAGGACACATTTATTTATTATGAACAGATTCGATTTTTTTCAAATATAGGTTAGAAGGCTAAGGTGGGTGCGAAGCGAAGCGTAGTTCCCACTTTAGCCTTCGTGGTTATTTGTTTTTATTATCACCCAAAGTAAATTTAATATCTCAAATAATAAATAAATTTGCCCTATAACTATACCGCATCCAATTACGGTACTACTGTTTTAATTTAATAGTTTGTTGATGTAAAATTGCAAAATAGTGATGTGACATTAGGGAGGAAGGAGTCTTACGAATGTGACCAGCTGTTACAAGGACGGGGAGAGATTAGGAAAATCGTGAGATTCGTGTGATATAGATTGTGGATGGCCCCTTGTTAAAGTTAATTAAGTCAATGTATATCTTCAAAACGTGCTAATGCGCGTGTGAGATAGCGAACTCCATTTAAGAAGCACCTCAATGCGTTTTAGTTTGATAAAATCTTACGTAAAGGTGAACACACATATCCTAATTTTCCTTATGAAATGCAACACACACGTCTATCTTCTGTTTATTATATAAATTGATTATTTTAAAAATTATTGAAACTAACACAACACGAGAACTAGAATATAACGAAAAATAATTTATAAAATATAACTGCTTACTGAAATTATTACTTCGTACCTATATATAATATTTTGATTTGCATTATCTTAAAAGATCTCTGCAATGTTTATCTTTATGTTTTATATTTGATTTACAGAAATATGTTCAACGATTGGTTACACCTTTGTACGAAAAACAGAGCTGGGAGAAGCGTGATGTTCCAGTTATAGACAAGTAAGTTTCAATGTGTACTTTGTAATATGAAAAAGAGGAATTGGAATGAGAAATTCGCGATTTAAAACTCGAGTAACATTATCACATGGATCTATGACCAAGTTTATACAAAAAAGAACTTTTAAGTTTTAATATGCGGTCCCGGTAAATTGGTATATTCAATAATGAACGTCTCCATTGTATATCGTAAATCGTAAAGAAATTATAAAATTGATACTAGCGACTTCATTTTTTTTTTGTCAAAAACGAAAACGACTTGAGTAACTAAAATGTATAAAAAAATATATTTTACAACATTTTGAAGTTAATGCGAAGTAAAATATGAAAAATTCTAGATTTTTTCCAATTCAGTGTAAACTCCATCGTCACTCGATTTAACGATAAACTCCCTTAAGCGTCGAAATCTTGGCTTTGGTTGATTTAGCTTGTCTTCTATACAATGGTACACTCTATATAGCATTAACCCACTCAATAAAGACAACAATTAAGTGATAAGAAGTACGTTTAAGTTACCGAAATTTCTTAAAATTTTAGAAATAACGAAATTTCGAAGTACTTCCTTTATCATAAAGATGCCTCAATATCGTAAGATACAAATAAAATAATTAAAAAAATACAACAAAATTACTGGTGCAGCAAAAGACGTCAGACAAAATTAACAGACTTCTCTCCATTTAACGATAACTCTCTGTAACGCTGTAACATGCACAGCCACCATCAGTGTCGTTATATAGAGTTTACACTATTTTGTTCTGGCGGTGTATACTATATAATATATTATAGTAAGTATAATACCAAAATATAATGTTTATGCTTACAGTTTATTAAGAACGCGTATATTGACATTGGCTGTACGTAGTCAGTTGCCACATGCTGAAGCCAAAGTAAATGAATTGTTTTCCAACTGGTTGAATAGCCAAGATGCCCCCAACGCCACGCGAATTGAGACGGATCTTCGGGACTTTGTATATTATTATGGTATTTCATTTTCATCTCGTTAAAAACGGCTCTATAAGTTTTGTGTATCTAGGCAGTGTCAAGTATCTATGGAATAATCTTCAAGTATAAGTCTCACCCAAATTGTAAAGTTCTTGGGGTAGTTCGAATAAACCCACTAAACACTTAGATTTTGAACAAAAGTTCACTACTCTGGATTTGGAGTGAGCTGAGAATTTCCCTCCCACGGTATGGGGTTTTTAAAAAATTGTTATAAATTTTTTCGGCACCGGCGATGTGTTGGTGATATCTATGATGTTGCAAATTGTCGGGGTCATGCGTTATTGCAGGACTTATTAAGAAAAAAAATTGGTGACATTTTTTTCGTCAAAATTGTGATGTTACATACTGTTAAAAAATATCGGGAATGATTTGTTTATGTTTCCAAAAAATTTTTTTTTGTTTATGGACTCAACTGTTTTTCATTTTAGCGCGGAGTTAGAGTTTCATTGATCATTTACATTAAATACTTTTACGCTTGTTACATTTGGCCTGTTAGTTTCTTCTTAGTATGAAATATTTGCATAATTCGCTAAGATACGTTTAATTTGTTTCTTGTAAAATTTACTCACGTTAGTTGTTGTGGAAATTACGGCTTTACTTGATAAAGTTCGTAAGAAAGCCTGTATGTATGAAAGTACTTGATCCTTTTGTAAGCCATGTTTTTAATTCTTGTACAGGAATGAAATCGGCTTCGCAAGGTGACTGGGAGCGACTTTGGCAAATCTACTTAAAGGAGGAAGACGTGCAAGAAAAATCTAAACTGCGGGACGCCCTTTCTGCGCCGCGTGACACAAACATTCTTAGAAGGTTTGACAGACTATCTTTATTACAATCAATATTCTAGTCCTAAAAACGTTATTAATATCTTGTGTTTAAAAAATGATTTCCTCCAGTTTGTTTATTTAGCCAGTGTCAAGTTTAAGGTCAGCGTTGTTGAAATTCAGAAATTACGTTATTTTAATAATGCTATCTGTTTTAAAATTACCTAAAGTAGTAGTTATATTTATATTGCCGACTTAATACGGGCGTTTTGTATACAATCCGGTCATTATTCATAGTGACCGGATTTATCAAATTGCCTGTATCATCAAAAAATCAATTTAAAATCAATTTATTGTCAAAAAATTATACAGAAAAAATGCTTCCATAGGTTCCGCACTAGGACTAACCTGAATCGCGTGACATCAACTACGTGTGTGACTGACTTAACATTTTTTATCTCTAAAATAAAATTATTTATAAAAATAGATGTTAACTTGTTTGTCTGTAAGTCACATACAATATTCTATATTATAAATAACAGATAACAATATTCTGATATATATAATAATGTTACGACCTATACGCCGACAAAAGTAGATTCACACCTGCATACCATAGAAGCACACTTTATTACCTTTCCGCATTTGGACTTCTTTTGTTACTGTGTTTAAAATTTGTGATTAGAAAACAACCCATTGTGTATTGTAATCTTTTATGGCAGTCATTAGCCAGGTGTGTCGGACTGATTCCAAGAAATTCGGTCTACGCGGTCGGGCAGCCATATTAATAATAATAATCGGTAGACAAACACACATATTGTATATCCCCAAATTAAGCAAGTTACGCTTGTGTTATGGGTAATATACAACGGACCACTCTGGGGCCGATCCCAGACACCCAGACCATAGTAAATAATGGAGAAAATACGTTTCCGAAATTTACTATACCAGGAATCGAACACGGAGCCTCTGCGTTGTAGTGAGGTAGGCCGGCAAAGGCTTAGCCCGCTCAACCACAGAGGCCGCCATATTGTATCGGTGCAGTATAAAGCAATGGCCCAATAGAGGGATCGGCAGTCGAGTGAGAACGACAATCAAGGCGAGACATGTGTACATTCGGTGATCTATTTAGTGACGGACTTAGCGCGTGTTATTAAATCGTGCATTACGTTTGCACTGGTTGTGTTCAGTTATATTTGTACCTGTGTTATACTTGTTTGTATAGTTCTAATAAACTCTATTATAATTCCAACGGGTTTTTAATTCGAGTCCTATAACTCGTAACAATAAGATTGATTTATATGATACTAGCTGACCCGGCAAACTTCGTACCGTCATATTTTATGAATTCCTAAAAGACTTTGTTTCATGACACAAAAACAAAATCATTAAAATCGGTCCAGGTGATTAGGAGGATTCTAGAACCTGATCTTAGCGCCACCTACCGGTTCCAGTTGTGATTCTAAACCGTCCCGGGACTCACTCAAACACACACAAAATTTCATCAAAATCGGTAAAGTCGTTCTAAAGTTATGAGCGTACATACATTTCTATGATTCATTTTTATATATAAAGAAGATTATATAATAAGTTTCAGTTTTTTGGTAATCAAGTTGCATAAGCCACTTTTGTGTGGTTGCTTTGATTTCATGTCTTTAAATATACAACATCACATTTATCATGTAACATATCCATATACAATAAGTAAGTATTAATAGTGATTATTTTGTATTTTGATAGATACTTAATATTAGCCTGGGACGAGGCTAACATACGAAGTCAGGATTATCTGACTGTGATGCAGCAAATAAGCCACAATCCATCAGGTGCGGCGCTGGTCTGGGACTATGTGCGCACGCGGTGGCCGCAACTCGTAGACCGCTTCACCCTCAACAGCCGCTACTTGGGAGGCCTTATACCATCCATCACCTCGTCATTTGACACTGAGCTTAAGTTAAAAGAGGTATGTTCTTATTCTTATTTAGGGCCGAGCTTTCGGCCATCAAGTAAAAGTTATCAGTGGAATAAAAACATAACCTGATTCAATTCAAAAGTGTAACCATTCAATTGTTTGATTCATGCAAGTCACATTTAAAATTTTTCCATGTTAATTTTTATGGTATGAATGACTTGTACCTGGTGATTGAAAACTCCGCCCTTAACCACATAAGACCCGACAGACAGACTTATAAAATATTAACTCTGATATTGTCTCCTGATTCTTTTAAATATAATGTAGTAACATAGTTGCTAATTAAGTTGGCTTACATGTACGACATTTACTAGATTTATTTTACTAGGTGTTTTTCTCTGTAAGTGAACTGTGTTGTTCTTTGAAAAGTAAACGAATTTAAACATATGTAAAATTATCGTATGATCTAAATTTCAATTCTAATCATTTAAAAATTATTTCCTTTTTTGTTGTTGGAGTACTGCAGACTGCCTAACGGCTCACCGGATGGAAAGTGGTTACCGTCTCCTATGGATAATTGTAATACCACATGTGTTTTAATTTATTGGAAAAAGAAAACATTTGTACTTTATAGAACTGTTAAAGATATAGATACATGTATTAATAATTGTATAGATTGCCTCTTTGCTTCGATAATGTGTTATCTTGAAAGATGAAATTTTGAAAGAGGGTTTATTTAACTTTCAAAAAATAATTGTGTTGAAACGAATAACGTGGAATCGTTTAAAATACACTGACGGACTCATAAACTGCATCAAAGTAATAGACGACTTTGAAATAAATATTTTAACCAAGTATGCAAACTTTCTATACAGATTTAAATTGAAACCTCTAGATTGGTTCGTGAACTTTAAAACAGCGTAGGGTCATATCCTTAAGTTTAAGTTTGTGTACTGGAAAGAACCTTAAGACTTTTTTTGAAGAAAAAACAGAAATTTAAGGAAAATTGGTGTAATTAAAAAATTGGTTTTAACAATAGACACAAACTTTATGCAAGGGTTTATTTATGTTTTAATAAGGTGTATTACCTCCACGTGCCCTTATTACGGATTCTAATCGGTTCCACATAGATTTTATTAGGGTTATTAAAAGATCTTGCGGAATATTGTCCCATTCTTCTGAAAGTGCTGTTCTTAGTGCTGCCACTGTCGTGGGCAAAGGGTTTCTCGCATATACAGCTCTTTTTAAATTGTCCCAAACATGCTCAATGGGATTAAGATCCGGGCTGCGTGCTGGCCAATTCATTGTACGTATCCCAACCTCTTCGCAATATTGTCGAACTTGTGCAGCAGCGTGCGGCCGGGCATTATCCTGCATTAAAGTAAAATTTTCGCCTATGAATCCCATGTAAGGCACCACGTGATCTTCTAAGGTCTATGTTATGTAGCGATGTGCAGTCAAACCCCCTCTATTACCGTTTTGACGGACCATGTCTATGAACACAAGTTCTGTTCGCCCGTTCATCGATATGCCACCCCAGACCATACACGAACCGCCTCCAAAAAGAACACGTTCCTCAATGCAACTTTGAGCATATCGCTCCCCACGTCGACGATAGACTCTTCTGCGACCATCTGCACCATATAAACATGTCCTACACTCGTCCGTGAACAATACGGAGGTCCATTGCTCTTCTGTCCAATTCAGGTGATTGTAAATCGCGCAAATCTTAAGCGAGCTTGTCTGTGAGCTACAGACAACTTTGGACCATTTGCTGGTCTAAAAGGGGTGATATCCGCTTCCTTTAACCTTCTTCTTATTGTTCGTGCACTCACGTTTACTCCACGCACTTCATTAAGCTCTGTTTTGATGTTAACAGACGTGAGGAAACGATTTCGCAGGGAAGTTGTAACAATAAATCGGTCATCACGACCGGTGGTTGCTCGAGTCCTGCCTATACCACGTCTCCTTTTGTAAGAACCTGTCTCCACAAACCTTCTGTATATTCTAGAAACCGTAGACTGGTTTAAATTTAAATTTCTACTAATCGTTCGTTGATCCAAGCCCTCCCGCACCAATGCTACAATTTGAGCCGCTTGTTCGGACGAAGTATCCATATTATGGTTCAATAATCCGTAATAAGGGCACGTGGAGGTAATACATCTTATTAAAACATAAATAAACCCTTGCATAAAGTTTGTATCTATTGTTAAAACCAATTTTTTAATTAAACCAATTTTCCTTAATTTTCTATTTTTTCTTCAAAAAAAGTCTTAAGGTCCTTTCCAGTACACAAACTTAAACTTAAGGATATGACCCTACGCTGTTTTAAAGTTCACGAACCAATCTAGAGGTTTCAATTTAAATCTGTATAGAAAGTTTGCATACTTGGTTAAAATATTTATTTCAAAGTCGTCTATTACTTTGATGCAGTTTATGAGTCCGTCAGTTTATATTGTAGATTATCAGAAAAAAGTTATCATTTTCTAAAACTACAATTTTCAACACATTCAGACATTTCAACACATTATTGAAGTAAAGAGCCGAAATGTACAAACAACCACATTTACCACAGATTAAAAACATGACTTATAGAACTTTAAAAAATAAATTAAAACAACTTAAACATAAAGAACTAGGTTATTATAATATTTAAATAATTATTAAATAATATAGAAACGTGAAAAAAGAAAATTGCAATGTTGATAATGATAGGTGCTGAAATTAACAATAAGAAACAAAGAGAATATAATCATTTTGTTTAATATTAGTCTACAATCTTCTTAGACAGGATAGAAACTCAAACAATTTTGATCTGAGTAATTTCAAACTTTATTGACAAATAGTTAAACATAATTTTCTGTAGACCAATCTGTTCTGTGACTTAGTTTGAAAAGGTAACATGTGCTCGCGGAACGTTAAATGAATCAATTTGAAAACAGTCAAACATTTTCATACCAGTACTGTACGTGATAAAATCTGCTATTATATTCTATACAGATAAAACCTTCAGACTCGTTTCACGAACATCTTCAGGAATTGTACGTGAATTTATCTAGTGGCCTCTCAGGGCCAAATTCTAAACTATACGAAATAGCTAAAAACACGCATAGGAGTCTCCGGGCTGATTTTGACGAAAATTAAACTGGTATCATTACATTTTTGAAGAATCATCCATCTGATTCTTTTAAAATAAACACTGTATTATTATATCAAATGATAGAGTTGCTTGTGAGAATCAATTTCTGTAAAGGAAACTCAAAGGGCAAACCAAGTGAAAGAAAGAAGATTAAGATTTTTGTATATTTTATTTAGTGATAAGTTTACGAATTAAGCAGTAATTACATTGAAAGTATAACAGCTCGTCTTATTTTGTAATCCCATCACCAGTTGTTGAGCCTAGCTTCTGCGGCGATTGAGCCATGGGCTCTCGTCAGTGGTGCATCACCCCATCCAACGGGGTAGCCAATATAGTCGTACCACACGACATAAATCAACCCCCAACTCCCCTTTCAGATGGAGTTATTCTTCGCTCAATATCCAGACGCGGGAGCTGGGGAGAGCGCACGTCGTCGCGCTCTTGAAACTGTTCGAAACAACATTCAGTGGACCAAAACGCATTTGAAAACTGTTAGCGACTGGTTGACAAAAGCTTAATAATAAAACTACTACTTCGTCTGGGATAATGTTATAGCTGTTGACCGTTTCACGCAGATGTCACGATGGGTTCAAGGCGTTATTTGATACGATGTTGTTATTAATTGTTAATGACCTTATATGTTGACAGATAACGTACACTAATATAGTTGTACGGCGTTGTTTTAATACTATGAACAAGAAACATTTACCCACAGTCAATCACTATAACATTATCGCAGGTGTAGCACCAGCATAACATCTAATCTTATCTACTGACAAACACATAAACTGCACCAAAGTACAGATGTCGCTCAAAGAGTTTCTATATTTATAAAAATTGACAAATGTACTTTTTGAACGCATAACAAAAACTGGTTAATAAATTATAAATTTAAATATGAAACAGTCACATAATAAATTAAAATCGCCATAAAATAATAATTTCAAAATGTTTACTTATTTCGTAAATATATTTACTTGAATGTCACCTGTATTTTAAATGTATATGTTTTGTTTCGGTCATGTACCCATTGTTGTAACAAAACATACAATTTTTGTAATTATGTGCACAATACGCATAAAATTTATTTCAGTGTTTTATATTAAAAATATTCATGTTAAATGATTTTAAATGTAATTATGTCTTATTTAAGCATGTAACTTTTATACTAATATCAATCTAAAAAGACTTTGTTTGCTCATTTAAATGTTAATTATATACAAGTTTTTTTTTGTTATTACGTTAAATAAAAATAAAACGCTTTGATTTTCAATTTTATTGTCTTTTTCACTTTCATTCATTTTTCATATCCTTACTAAAAATGCGAATGTGAGTTTGTAACCTCTCTGAAACGGATCGTGACATAATTTTGCATATACGTTGTCAAGGGTAGAGAATATGACATAGAGTAACTTTCATCCAGAACAAGTACTGTTTCCGAGGGATACACAAATTTTGCCGAACAGATGACGCTTCAACATTGAGCTATATGTCGGTACTACGTAGTACATTATACCTCAATGCGCTTCATCAACCGCGTTTTATTGGCGCCACGTATTATGTACTGGTCTCGTGATTAGTTCCACCTTAGCTTCGTTAGATGGCGTTATGGGTATTTTTCATTAAATACTTTGAAGTAAGATTAAGTCGACATTTCTAAGATTAAAACGTGCTACGTCATGACATAATGTCAGTATTTTTTCAACGCGAGTGAAGCCGGGGCCAAAATCTAGTTAATTATAATGTAAAATGGTCATGTAGAGAACAATAAATAATTACGTCCAGACATCCACTTATGGCAGTGTTACCGTGCCTATGGACGGACTTTTGCATGACTAGTAGTAAGTGTTATCAAATAGTACAATAGGTATTTTAAAACAAGACATGTTAAAATAAGATAAATAAGACGGCCCACTTGATGGAAAGCGGCTACCCTCGCCTAGGGACAATGGCAACACCAAAGGCCCTACAAATGCGCTGCTGCTATCTTAAGGGAGACGGGCACCTGGTCACTAATGCCTGAACACAACTCAAGGTTGTTATGGCGACATACTCTAGACCAGGGGTGGTAGCCATCCAGTGGGGCAAATGCCCTACCACCTGGCTGTGAGTTCTTTTGTCGCCTCTTACGCCTGGCCGCAGGAAATTGTATTCTTTCTCCGTTCCTGCACGTATATAAATTACACATAAAAGAACAGGCATTAAAGTAAGATTGTGTGTGGGAAGTTTTGTAAGTTTCTGAGTATTTGATAGGCCGCTCCCGTGTTCCTTCCCGTCCCATAGTCCTTTTTTGCTTACACAAGTGTGATAACTATTTCTATAATTTAACAGTAAGATCTAAAATTGAAATCGACAAAAGAACTCCAATTTACTTTATATTAAAACAGCGTAATAGCTGTATGCAGCTCGTACAATCTGTAAATAAAAACAAATTATAATTATTCAAGCCCAGTGCGTAATTTATTTTATCTATATCTACTTAATTACAAATGCGAAAGTTTGGATGGATTATAATCTGGAATAGCACACAGGCTGCTTTTTATCCCGGAAAATATACGATTCCCGTGGGATAACATTAATGCGAGCGATGTCGCAGGCAAAAGCTAGTAATACATAAGAAGATACCTACATTTTACTAGGCAGTTTTCATTCCTACATATTATACCAAAGGCCGCCCGAGGGGGAAAAATACCGGCCCATGTGTGGGATTCGCACGCTACGGTTTGGGATATCCACTAAAATCCCTGACCGATCCTCGAACGTCTCTTGTCCGGGCTGTGGGTTCGCTTGCGGACAGACGACGGCCGACCTCTCCGTTTGTTACTCGGAGAGCTGGGTCTCTTCGGCTATATCGAGGTGAAAGGGCGCACGTGGATCGGTGCGCGTCCCTCCTCTCCGGCCTTTATGTGGGGCGGATACGGTTTCCCCGCCGGTCGCCCGCTCGGCATATCGTAGTGTCTACCTATTATTCTTCCAAGAACAGACAACTTACTAAAGCTTGCCGCATGACTTCGCTGGATCAGCGTGGGCGTAACTATGTTCTAAGTCTCACGCTCTTCCTGCCGTAAGCGCGGGGCACATGGGAGGAGGGTGGTTTTAGTGGAGTATTGAGTGTTCGAGTCTCCACACAAGCCGGCGATTTGACTCTGGTGCTCCCATTCGTGGGTGACACCTCTCATCGCTTTGGTCTAGTCCCTAGTAAAGGATCCGGTAGTGTGCGAAACGCATTTCCCCCGCCTCAAAAAAAAAATAACTTCGCTGGATTCAACTTTATACTCATTATTCGTCAATAAATCTCGTTTAAAAATAACCAATGTTCTCTCCCGTTCAACCAAATTTCATGCTAGGAATAGCAATACATTCTGCATAAACATCGAAACCGTATGACACGGAATACAGATACCCTTACCAAAAGTACATTTATATAATATGTACTTATATACTATACTAGCTAACCCCTGCCCACTTCGTTGGGCGTTAAAAAATATTATTAATCACAATCAAATTATATATAACAGTATAAAATGTCACTCAGGACTAATGTAACTTTCAACTGGTGAAGAACTTTTGAAAATCGGTTCAATAGTTCAAGAGATTACTTCCTACAAACAAACAAACACATTATAATATTATTATAAATTATGATAGTGGGGTTCATTCCCAAGATCGTAAAGAAAAAACAACAGTCTAAAATAGTTCCTTTTACGGTTATGTATACTATTAATTCCTTTATTACTCGTATTTTCATACGCCTAAGTTACAAATGTACTTAGTCTGGCCATAAATACTGTTACAATTAAAAAGAAACAAAATATTACATTTGAATTTGGAATCTGTCATTTTTATACGATTGTTCATTGTGTTTTCTCATGTTGGTGCCGATACATTGTATAAGATTTTGCGATATTAAAATGGAGTGGAGCGATAAAGAGAATCGAATCGCTGTGATTGCATTACACAGAGTAGGAATGGCGCCAAATGCATTTTTTAAAACTCTCTATACGCTTGGTATTAGTCAAATGTTTGTGTACCGGGCTATTAATAGGTACAATGAGACCTCGCCTGTTTGTGATAGAAAAAGATCTAGCCGTCCACGTAGTGTTCGTACGAAAAAGGTGGTCAAAGCAGTAAGGGAAAGAATTCGAAGAAATCCTGTCCGAAAGCAAAAGATTTTATCTCGGGAGATGAAGATATCACCTAGACCCATGTCGCGTATTTTAAAAGATTACTTAGGACTTGCAGCTTATAAGAGACGCACTGGTCATTTCTTAACTCATAATTTAAAAAAGAATAGGGTGGTAAAATCGAAACAACTACTGAAGCGGTACGCAAAGGCAGGAAATTTTGTTTACGGATGAGATTTTTTTTACAATTGAGCAACATTTTAACAAACATAATGACCGTATTTATGCTCAAAGATCTAAGAAGCTTCTCAATTAGTCGACAGAGTGCAACGTGGGCATTATCCGTCTTCAGTGATGGTTTGGTGGGGTGTTAGCTATGAAGGAGTGACTGAGCCATATTTTTGTGAAAAATGTATCAAAACATCGGCACAAGTATATCAAGATACCCTTCTTGAGAAGGTAGTTAAGCCCCTTAACAACACCATGTTCAATAACTAAGAATGGTCCTTCCAACAAGACTCGGCGCCGGGTCATAAAGCTCGGTCCACGCAGTCTTGGTTGGAAATGAACGTGTCGGACTTCATCAGAGCTGAAGACTGGCCGTCGTCTAGTCCCGATCTTAATCCGCTGGATTATGATTTATTGTCAGTTTTAGAGAGTACGGCTTGCTATAAACGTCATGATAATTTGGAGTTCCTAAAAAAATTCATACGATTGGCAGTGAAGAATTTTCCCATGGAAAGAGTGCGTGCTTCTATTGATGACTTGCCTCAACGTTTAAAGGACTGTATTGCAGCTAATGGAGACCACTTCGAATAAGCTTTTTATATTTTAAATTGTTTTATGTTCATGTATTAAAGTAACACACTGTAAAACTTATAAATGTTATTTGCAATAGAAAAGAAAATCGTAGTTACAATATTTATGGCAAGACTAGGTATATCAGGCTTTAGGCGTAGATGAAATGTATTTTACCTGTACAAATGAGGGTAGGTCCAAGGAGTTGAACGGACCTGCGTGCAAACGGCGAGTCTGCATCATACATATTCCGAGCAACAACAATTCATGACGTAACTTCGGGCTGAGGCACCAGTACGCTGCGCAAAATGGCCCTTGCCCAACTCCTACAGAACTCTGTAAATTTGAATTAGCTATTATTTCAATTTGATTAACCTTGGCCATAATAATACATAGATAATGTTGCTGTCGTGATAAAATTATATAACAAATTTGAAAATTCTAATAAAACGCGATTTTGTTATTAAATAAATGGCCACAATTTATGTACTCAAATTCAAATTCAAATTTATTTACGACAAAAAGCATGGTTTAAAAGGTGTTACAATAATTATATTTAGTTACACATATTTTTGCCAGCTTGGCGTGCAGGTTTAGCTCGTACAATTTACATTATTAATAATATTATCATAATTGTGTCAAAATTTCAATTGAAATTAAATAAATAGCGTCCACAGTCCCATAGTCAGATAATTATAACAGTCAATATAAATAATTTTGTAATTGGTAATATGATTATCATTGTTAGGTTGGATTATAGTTTATCATTTATGTATTCATTTATAGTGTAATAGCATTTATTAGCAAGCAACTTTTTTAGATAAAATTTCAAAGAATATGTATTTAACGATTTTATATTTTGTGGAATCTTATTGCATAGTTTTGGTGTCATGCATACGATGCTTTTCTGCAACAGAGCTGTTTTGCAAGGATGCGTGCAAAGCCTATCTTTATCCCGTCTGTTACACTATCTGACATACGTGGGAATAAATCCTTATTATATCTAACAAACATGGCTACTTCGAGGATGTATAGTGACGGTACTGTTAGGAGTTTTTGTTTTATAAATAACCAATAATAAATAATATTTTTATAAATAATCTTTTAATATGGTATCAAATGAAAACTACAATTATTTATGGTTGTATTTTTTGTTAATAATGAAATTTGAAATAGCTTTACGGGACGGATGTAAAAATGGACAAATAAAGTTTCTGACAACATCCAGAATATCCATATCCATCCATAATTTACAAGATTTTCTGAGCTTCAAATAATTTATATAATACGGTCTTCATATTTGAAGACTCGACTACCTTCAGCGCCCATTTTTTAGTAGGGAATGTCATACGACATTACTTGCCGTCGTATATGAAAAAGCATATTACTTTATTAAAGATTATTTAAATTACGAAATATGACTATATAAGAATAAAATTTAAAAATGATTGAATATAGATAAAAATATAATAGACATGTACGTACACATAAATTCGTAGGTAATAATATTTGTTAAATTATTAAATGACATGCTATACAAAAGGGGTAATTTATAATTATATCTTATGTAAATGTGATGAAGGTGATGTCAGGAGCCTTAAGAACAGACGAGCTTGTATGACAAGAGTTATGAATGTCAAAGAGGCAAGTGAGGTGTGTAAGAATAAGCCTAAATGGCACTCTGTTGTTCGTGCCTACCCCGCAAGGGAACTGGCGTGAAGTTATGTATGTATGTATGTATGTATGTAAATGTACATTAAGCATTGAATAAAATAATCCTTGTCTACATCTGTGTGTCACTAACACAAACATCTCTCAGGTGTAGCAGGGACATGACTGAGACGCTAGTTTAGATGATGTATAATCTATTGATAAAGTTGAATAGAAGATAACAATAAAACTACCATTGTGGTGACACGAGGCTAATTGAGACAAGAAGGTTTAAAAACTAAGATCTTTGTTTGGCTTGTACGAGTATATAAGTTACTTTATAAATTTTTGTCAAGGTAAACCCGTATTAAGGTACGAACTCTAGTTTAATATCTTATTCATCTTTTTTCTACACTGAATCAAATTGAAGTTGCGCCTTCAGCACCACAGAGAAGTCTGTTTTTCAACCACACCGCAGCATGTGAGACACGTTCGGGGCCACTTAAACCCCGTTTCACAGTAAACATGTTCAAGACAATGACATGTTAGTAAGCAAGGTTAAAAATGGACAATTGTTAGTACTTATAGAAAATATTAATCAAACCCCTAAATATATATTTCATTTTACTTTTTAATCAGCATTTTTATTTAACTCTAAAAACTGGAAGTAATTGTTGTGATCTATAATATTCCTTTGATCCTTACCTCATACAGTACATTATTTCCATAACTGCAGTACAAGAATAGTTGAGTAAGCGTCGCACACATGTATTGTAAAAGTGTGACTAGCTCCGTCACGCTCATAATTTCCTGAAAAAATTAAAACTACGGTTGTTAGCACTTCCCAGAGATTGGCACAGTATTAATTTATTGAAAATATTAAATCTTAATATTTTTATTTTTCAGGCATACAATTATCATTGTATACTATAAAATTAAATTATTTACTATTTATTTTAAATACGAGGGTATGACTGATTCAACCCATAGAACGTAACTTGTAACAATATATTGTACTTGACATATGAGCGTTTAACGTTTTAAAATTACGTACTAAGGGGCATTTAGCATAATGAAAAGTATGTAGGTACGTAAATTTAAAACTTCAGGTAGATAACTGAAAATTACGTAAATAATGAGAAAAACATCGTGAATTTAATTATAATGTAAATTTTAAACAGTAAGTAGTATTTTTTTTTCCTTGTACGTAATTTAAATTTGCGTCTAATTCATACGTCAAGTATAAGATATGACTACAAAGTACGTTCTATGGGTTGTGTCAACCATATCATTGTTTTTGAGATAGATAGTAGGAACTTAATCTTTCTGTTACTAGAATGGCAGGCCACGCACTATGATGGGTTCCGTAGAGGCCACAAACGTCAACTATAATCATTATTTGACCACGAAACCATAAAAAGTAGGTAGGTATTTTTTCAAAAATCTCTTCTTACCAATCTTACTAATCTAATCTTAACTAGGTATAATATGAAATACTTTTCAAACATCCAACAAATGTATAATTGGGTGTATTATATTATAATTATTTATAATATATTTTTGTCACATGTTAAACTATAAAACCTTTGTCATATTCATACGATGTATATTATAGCGGCACTTGAAATAATAAAGCTTTTATGGTAAACTTGTTTTAATGAATAAACCTACTGAACGAACCACGAACGCGCGGCGCGCAGGCCGGCGCGTGAGTTCCTACATACATGCGTACGTCAGAAGGTTGCATGATTAACTGAGTAGCTTGGCCGGCGGGCGGTCGGGCGACCCGAACGCCGCGAGGGTGGAGCGGGGGCCCGCATCGGGGATACGATGTTCCCAACACGTATACTTCCAGCGCTTTTACATACTTGCCGCGCTATAGTCTCCCCCTCCAAGTCCTCGGACACCCCGGGAGAGGACTTGGCTTTGGAAGGTCTACCCCTCCTCCTACTCTGAATTACGGCAGAATCTCCTTGATATAAAGTGAGAGCACTAGCGTGGTACTTAGTAGTGTTTCCATTATTATCTACTACTTTATAGATGGTAGGACTAACTAACTCGGCTATTTTGAACGGTCCCAGTCGTCTGGGCGCAAACTTACGAGTAACCCCTTTGTCAACATTACTGGAAACGTTTGCCGAAACCAAAACTAAATCACCAATTTTGTAGCTTGGTGCGGGTTGACGCCCCCTGTCGGCGTAAATCTTCCTCCGACGCTGTTGATTAGTGATTCGCGTAGCATCGCCCGTATCTATACGATGCAGCGCAAAAGAAGTTGGCGCTCCCCCTGGAGTAAAAATGTCCTCTTGATCATTCAGGAGTTCCGAGAGCCGTTGACGTTGATCCGACCCAAAATGGGAACCTACCTCTGGTTCAAATCTCATCGTAAAATATCGCGGTATATGACTAAAAGTATAACGAGAATTTTTAAAGTCAAGTACCACACCTGCGTCTAATAAAAAATTCATACCTAACAAGGTATGAGTTGCACCAGGCAAAATGATAAAAAGAGTGGGAACAACAGGCCCCTGCGGCACCCTTACATCCACCTTAGCTACATCTACTACAAGATTTTTACATGAACCATCAGCTAACTTAACAATAGTACACGTTTTATCGAACTTATGACCGTGTTTCACTAAATGTGCACGTAAACTTTCACTAGCAACCGATTGCTTTGCACCAGTATCAAACAACGCACTTCCACGAGCACCATAAATCTCCAATTCCACTACGGGTCTCTGACGCGGGTCAATGACCTCGCTTCCAATAGCGGCAATTGACTGGAAAGCGGAAATAGAAGCAGACGATTCCTGTTTATTCTTACAAGTAGAGCAATTAGCTCGTATAACACCAGGCGTGCCGCATCCAAAGCATGTTACTGAAGGTGTCAAACTGTCTTCTTCTTTCTTAAGGTCACCAGGAAACGATTTCTTAGATAACAGCTTCGGGCACTCCTCTTTCAAATGGCCGAATTGCTTACAATAATAGCAACGAGCTCTACTTGCTTTACTGGACGAAGCTGGTACTGCTGGGTATGCTGTGTCTACAATCGGAGTCACTGATTCCTTATTCTTTCTAAGCTGTGACTGCTGAGAGCTACGGCCTTCATCTAAAATATCTTCAATAGAACGGGCCTGTTCCAATAGCTCAGAGAAAGACATAAAAGATTTACGACATATCTTCTCCCTTATTCTCTTATGCAGTAGCCCATACACCATGTCGAGCTGAGCTTCCTGAGAGATAGCAGTCGACGGCAACTGTGCTAACAATGCTCTTATTTTGCAGACGAAAATATCGGTAGGCTCATCGCCTTGTTCCCGTTCAAATATTTTCCGGTAAACCCTGTGTGGCGGCAAACGAGGACCATAAGTTTGCTTTAATAATTCTATGGCATCAGGCCAACTATTAACAGATGCTTTCACACCTTGCCACCAGGTTGCTGCAAGACCAGACAAAAGCATTGGTAAGCCTCGCAAGGCTATGTGATCTTCTATACCGACGCATTCCTTATATATTTCTATAGCGTCGACAAAAGCTAAAACGTCGCTCCCTTTTGCACCGTCGAAGCGCGATGAGCAATTTGCAAAGTTACCAGACAAGGCACTCGTAACAGGCGCAGGCGGTGAAGCTGGAGCGCGTATCAAAGACAAAAGATACGCCAAGTGTTGATCCGTCATAACTATTGGAGTTCCCGGTTGCACAGACGGCGCCGGCGACTGCGCAAACGGCGCAGCAGAGGTGGAGGCCCCGCTAGGGCCCGCAGTAGGCGGTGGAGGCGCGCCCGGCGGCACATGAGCCACGCCGGACGCGGACAAGAGAGTCTCAGACTCTCCAGCGATACCCCTATCCACAGAGGGTATATGCTGATCCATCCCGGCACTCGTTGCACCATAATGCGGAAAACTCTAGTGATAAATTGTTCACCAAGACAAACGGAAAACACAATATAGTAATTGTTCATCGTAGCCTAAATAAACAATAACTTCAACTATAAAAGATAACTTGAAAATAAAGTTCTAAGTTCAAAACAGTCTGACACTAAAAGTCTTAAATTGGAAAACAACACTGTCTGTACACAAAACACAATGTTCCAATTAACGAAAAAAAAAGTCTTTGTATAAAATTATTCTTCCAAAATTATTCCAACTAGTAGGTAAGTACAGTCCTGTATAAATAAGTCCAAAAGTACTTACGGAACCATCGTACGTATGTACTTACATATATGAAAATAAACACTAATTTCTAGTTCTTTATACTTATAGTCACTTTATAGAAAACAATAAATTAAATTTAAATTAAAATGTCACGTAAAACAAACACAAATAAACATTTGAACCGTCTTAGTACCTAGGTTTATTCAAAGTACTAACTTAAGTTATAAACAAGTATGCAAAAGTACGAACAAGTTTGAATAAAAACGAATGAGTCCGAACAAGTTCAAACAAGTCCAAACAATACGAACGTGTATTTCACTCACAAGTCCTATAGAAACCTATTCAGAACACGTTAGGTCATTAGGTACTAAATCACGAACCTACAGTTTAGTTCTAGACTTACGATAGCCACCTAAACGTCGCGTTGAGTACTAACTCAGAACAAACGCGGAACAAACGTATCGGCACACACAGGTATCGCAAAGTTTATAACTAGAACACACTAAAACTGCTTTAAAACACTATATTTCGTGCCACACGTTGGGCTGCCAATTATTATAGCGGCACTTGAAATAATAAAGCTTTTATGGTAAACTTGTTTTAATGTCGTGAGTACATGCGTACGTCAGAAGGTTGCATGATTAACTGAGTAGCTTGGCCGGCGGGCGGTCGGGCGACCCGAACGCCGCGAGGGTGGAGCGGGGGCCCGCATCGGGGATACGATGTTCCCAACACGTATACTTCCAGCGCTTTTACATACTTGCCGCGCTATAATATCTAATTTAAGAAAACATTATTTATAGTAGGTATTGTTACATACCGACAAAGAAATGTGCACACCTGCCTGTCGTAAAATGCAGTTATTACCTTTCCTGCATTCGGAGTTCTTTTGTTTACTTCGTGTTTATAATTTGCAATTAAGAAAAACATCCTATTGTTATCGTACTTGTTTTATGGCTGTCATTAGTGCCGAACTAATCCTTATTGTTATTGTTTTCCACTTTGTTGGCCGTTCGTAGGTGTGCAAATTACATTTTCTTGGAAGAACCCAGCCCACGAGCTTCAATTGTGTATTGTACAGTTTACTATAAAACAATGCCCGAACGGAGGGGTGGAGCAGTCGAGCGAGGATTACGACACGAGTAAGACGTACATTCGACAAGCGATATAGTGACGGACTCTGCGCGTGTTATTGAATCGTGCAGTTTGTACTAGTAGTGTTTAGTTATATTTGTACCTATGTTATACCGTTTGTATAGTTCTAATAAATTCTATAGTAATTCCAACGGCATTTTAATTCGAGTCCCACACTGGTAACAGTATTATAAAAATGCCGTGTCTGGTACATTAAAGCTATTGAAAAAAACAACTGAAATAGACTATATAAAAGACGGAGAATTTTTTAAATTTCTTGTCAGTTTGTCGGTTTCTCTTCGTTCGGGATTCACGTAAAGCTACTAGACCCATTAGGTCGAGGTTTTCGGTGATCGACACCAAATTCTTAGACTTAAAATCAACTTGCCACTTTTTATCCTGGGAATCCTACGGGAATTTCTTTAAATGGCCAGTTTGAAATAAAATTTTGCAATTCCTATGCGATTTTTTTACTGATCGATAGCAAATTTGATATAATAAATTGTGTGATACTTTTAATCCCGGCAATCTCGCAAAAATTTTCCCGGGAGCGGTTTGAATTTGTTCGGGTGCATAAAAATTTGCTTATTTCGATACAGTTTTCGCTAAACCAAAAGCTTACATTCTTATTTAAATGCTGCGGTATTTTGAGTCTCAGGAATGCCGCCGGAATTTCAAGTAAAGCGTGGACGAAGTGGCGGATATATATGGACTAGTTAGATTTTTTTTCACTCCGAAGCTGGCCAACGGGCAAACGGCCCAACTAATAGAAAATGGTTACCGTCGCCTATAAACGTTTGCAATGCCAGGGGCGAAGATAACGCCGGCCTTTGGGATGGGATATGAGGGATGTGATAAAGAGATCAGACAGGAGCAACAGGATAGGGAAATGGGATGGGATAAGAAAGGTGGAATAGGGAGAGGGGTGAGTGGGCTATAGGAACTCTTACACATTGTACGAAATACAATTAGCTCTCGGCTAACAGTTTCACGCCGATAATCTGTGAAACCGTGGTATCACACTGGTCGAGCAGACCTTAAGAGCTGTATTTAATCAAGGAAACAATTCCCGCATGACTCTACCACTTACAATAAGTTCAAATATCTTTCGAAGAGGAACACATATGTGCATTTCATACTCTAAACAGGATTCCACGCAACTAGGATTAACGATAAGATGACAAGGAAGTTCTTATAATAAATTACATGTTTTTACTATAATCTAAAATTCATTACATTCTTACCGTTTTCAATCTCAATGCTACTGAACATAATGTTAGCGTGGCCACAAAAAAATAAACACCAAGCATTGTTTTCAAAAGTGAGTCCAATGTACTTATCGACCTGTTGAAGATAATACTTATTTACAGAAGTTAATTTGACTAGTCTACATCTTCCTAATGATCTACTTACCTGTTCAATAAGATATGAATTCGATGGCATTTCGTAATCCTAAAATGTGCTCTTATATCACGTTTCTTGCAAATGTTAAGTTTCATGCTTTTCCCGCCAATTAGTTCACTGTAATTTCTTAGCAAAGAATACTGGCCACATGAAAATGTCATTATACCAACAGCAGTCAAATCAAAAGCAACGTGCACAAATACGCAATAAATGGCAGCCACTATTTCGCATACCACGGTGAGAAGATAACCAACAAAGCTTAATCGATCCAAAGGCGACCAGCCAGGTAAAACATGAGGTAAGTCAATGTCCTCAAATCCACGGAATCTCCTTAGAAAATACTCCACAAAAGGAGATACAACAAAAACAAAAGCCGTGAACCAATAGATTTTAGACAAAATCGAGGAAGTTTTATTAAATTTTGCAGTATATTCTTTGATGTGTCTTTTAAAAATAACTGTGTTTTCTTCTTCTTCGTCCGATTCATATTCAATACCGATACTGTCTTCGTCATCATTGATTTGTTCATTTTCCAATTTGGATACTTGATTCAAAAGGAAGTTCCAATGTTTATTGCTATATCGAAAGGAGACTAGTTTGAGTATTCCCATTCCACAGAAGGATATTACACTGAAGCACTCAAATAATCTCTCAGAATCATCTTTGGCCATTACCAATGCTATAAGTTGTAATATGTAAGTCCCTAAAAAGCAAACGATGGATATCTTTGCAAGCCAATGAAGACTGCAAGGAACTTCATACAAATTTAACCCTGTGTTTTGAATTGATCGAGTTATGATATCAAGTAATTTAATTTCCATTTTCTTAGCTGATTAACAATCCGTTCTTTTTTCTTAAATCATTTGTCGTATGTTTCCTTCGGATCTGAAATCTGTTGTCAACTACTGATAGGTACATAAAATTATATACCTATATATTATTTAAATGTATGTATACATATAACAATAGGAGCTGTTGTTGATTAAGAATAGTTACGTACGCCTTTACGAGGATATATTTTTTACTTAATTTCTAGCGAACCAAAAAGCGAAATAGTTCATGGAAGTCACATAGATATAAAAATATATATTTTTGTTTTATTCTTGGGTACTTACAATGAAATCTATAATAATATTATAAAATTCTAAACATGTCGTATCTGTACATTGAAACAATTAAAAAAAAAACAACTGGAAAGGGCTATATAGGTATATACGACGGAGAACACAATGCATTTATTTTAAATTTCTTGTCTATTTATCTGTTTTTCCGTTTGTCTGTTTGTTTGGGATTCACGTAAAAACTACGGGGCCGATTTCGATGCGGGTTTCGCTTATCGACAACAAATTCTTATAGTTCAAATTTGCGCTACTTTTTATCCCGGGAATCCCGCGGTGGTTTTTCTTGGGAATTATTAAAAATGGCCAGATTAAATAAAAATCGAATTCCAATGAGATTTTTTCACTGATCGATAGCGAAATGTATGTAGTAAAACGTTTAATTTTTTCATCCCGGGAATCCCACGGGAATTTTCCTGAAAGCGGTTTTTAATTGTTCGGGTGCATAAAAATTTGATTATGCCGGCACAATTTCCACTAAAACGATAGGTACGGTACTTTATGTCCCGAGAATCCCACAGGAATTTCAAGTCATGCGTAGACGATGTCGCGGGCATATCCTAGTATAGTATAAAATAGTAATAAGATATAGGTATATTTAATAAGATGTACCTTGTCGATTCCCTTAAAACTTGCAATAGAATGAAGCGATCGAATGAGGCTCTTGTTTAAAAAATTAAATGTGAAGTTGTTTCACAATAATTACACTTTGTTTACGAATGACGTAATGTTACAGGAAAACTACAAAAACTTAAAAACTAGTATTTGACTATGATATTTTTAAATAATTTATAGTTCGTTTTTATTCTATTTTAATGATAAAAATTACAATTACAACGTACCTAATCTAAGAAATTAGACTAAGGATTAATTTATGTCGGACTTAAAATATCTGATTATAGTTTAAATTATATATTGTGTCCAATAATAATTTTTTTACAGTATTATGTAAGTTCATATCGAGGGATATTTCTAGTACGATATTTAGAAAATCTGTAGGAAGAAGAGTTTAATATTTCAAATGACCCAAAAAACAAAGTTACCACACTATGAACTATATTTAAAAAAAAAGAATGTCTGTAGACTTTAATTGGAAACTGGATTCTTTATAAAATATTACATAAGTTTGAGACATAAGTATGAAAAATGACCTCCATGTTAAACTAGCTGAAAAGTTCACTTTAAATAAATAGCATTAACACCTCGATATGTTCTTTAATAATATTGAATGTTGCACTATACTTTGTCATGATGGTTTCAACACTACCTCGAAATTTTGGTCCTTTAAGTCTCCTCAGTAAATTTCGTGTTATTGCTGAATGATCTTAACCTTTACCTTCATGGTGATAAAGCAGTTGCCTATAAGCTTGGATTTATGGTAGGGACGAAGTTTATTTGTAGGTCCAAATGAAGATTCCTTTTCGACCTCCCCCTGCTTCTATTTCGATGTCCTTGAAACTCTAGTGAATTAATTTTCTTTTTTTCCTATTGCGTATTCTTCTGCTTTAGAATAGAATCTACATATATATATTATAAACGCGAAAGTTTGTAAACATAGATGTATGGATGTATAGATGTATGGCTGTATGTTTGTTACTCTTTCACGCAAAAACTGCTGAATGGATTTTGACGAAACTTTACAATAATATAGCTTACACATCAGAATAATACATAGGCTATAATTTATAAAGATATAGTGTGAATTATCCAAAATTTTCCATCACCACGCGGGAGAAACCGCGGGCGCAGCTAGTAGAATATACTTTATTACCTATACAATAAAATTAATGAAACAATACACAAAAACAGCTTAGCTTAGCTTAGCTTTACTTGCGAGCATAGATATGTTTTAATTGTCTTTCTTTACTATATTTTAAATATATTATGTAGTTTTTTCTATATACTTGCATTTTAAATATTTTGTTGCTAATATAGTTTCCTTTTGCTATGCTGCAATTATATTAGGTATATATTTGTCCTATTTTATTATTCCATTTTTACAACGTTCATTTTTAATCGTCCCCAGCCTCTTTCTGCTATTAGGTACATGTAATTATATTTATCCTAATTTATTAACGTTGTTTAACGTGGATTCGTTTAAATGTTTAGTAGGTACGTTATTACTTATACATTGGTACAATATATTACTTCTTTCGTAGTACACGTTCGTACGAGTATACCTACTTATTTATCTTCTTTTACTAGCCCTATGTATTACATTACAATAAGTGACTTATGGCCGGTTCCTGTATTTTACTTACCGTTCATTTACCTTACTATCGTCTAAAATTTGACATAAGCGCCATACGAATAATGTCAAAATTCTACCGATGGTAAAGTAGTTGAATAAATAGTAACATTATGGAAGTCAGCCATTAAAAGAAGAGAAAAAAAGGCTTGCCTTAGTTACAATTCTTCATTTCATTGTTGTTAACTCATGTTTCGTTATATTAAGACAGTAATAAGGAGATAATAAAACAAACGCGAAAATTGATCTGTAAAAAGATTCAATGTACTTAAAATACGATTGCTTACACACAATGTGATTTTTTATATTATAAACTCTTGTTTTATTTATTCGAATTTGCTATTCTATCAAGTCGTTCTACTGTGTCTTGAACTTTAATAAGGTTATTAAGAAGTTTGACTTTAACAATCCTACCAAAAGTAAATTACATTTAATTATGCCGATAATATAGTATTCAATTCGGGTATTTTTTTATACCAGTAAGATGATAGATAACACTTTATTATACACCAATAATAAAATGAACTCACAAACTAAAACTATATATATGTTTTATCACTAAAAAGCTATCTCTTCTAGACAACCCCAAGGTGAGTCTCCAACGTTTTTATTTATCAATTATTATTGTTCTGATGATGCCTTGGTACTCATACCTATTAAAAAAAACTTTAATATTACCTTATACTGTTCAAAGGCTTCTAAATTCTAGATAACCTAATGACGGTATCTTTCCGCAAAGATTAACGAAAGTTAATAGCCATGAAAGAGTAGGCATTAACCGCGTTATAAGCATACTCTAACGATAATGCTTTTATAAAACGGGCATGACTTGTAAGTTTGAACTTTTTAATAACATTTCAGTAAGCAGTTTATCTAACATCTTATACATTGGGCAACATCCTATAACATGTTATGAGGCGATCAGTTCGTTGTCACCCATTTGTTGTTCCAAGTAGGTACCTACAGATATTAAAATAGAGTAGACGGTCACAGACAATTTAGCAGGCAGGAAAAGGTAGTAGGGCATTTGCCCGTCTGGATGGCTACCACCCCTGGTCTAGAGCATGCCGCCATAATAATCTTGAGTTGTGTTCCGGCATTAGTGGCCAGGTTCCAACCCCATCTACGAGTCCGACAGCACATTTGTAAAGACCCAACCTTTAGTGTTGCAAATGTTTATAGGCGATGGTAACCATTTTCCATCACAGTTGGGCCGTCAGCCTGTCTGTTGTACTCCAGCAATAAAAAAAGTCTATGTACCTATTTCGATGTGTTGAATTCGAATATGGGGTCAGTTTGGTCCATACACTCTAAAATGTTGAGGGTATATGGACCAAACTGACCCCAGATTCGGATACAGCACATCGAAATACATAAGAAAAGATGGATCTGGTCAAATGTACAGACTACTTTAATTTTTTTATGGGCCATTGTAATCTTTGACGTCACTTGTTTTTCTATTGTAAACTTACTCAATTTTTTGTTCCTTTGCAATTCAACATCTCCACCTATTGACTTTCATGTAAAACTCACTAATGTAATTTTTGAAGGCTTGCCTAAAGTTACCGATTTTTTATTTATTAGATAAGCCTTAAAAATTACTAAAATAGAATTATATCCTTATTTTGCATGTCCATATGTGGCTGACCCTAATTATGATTTTATAGCAATTTTACTAAAACATTCTGTAACGGCGTCTAAAATACATGATGTATTGCCAAATTTCATATACTTGGGACCTAGTAGTTTTTGTAAAAATTGCTGTAATACAAACAGACGCACAAGCATGACGTATTTATAAGAGTTCCATTAGCGTATAAAAGCAGAAATAAAGGCAGACTACTTTCTATCCTGTGAAATAAAAGTTTGCCCAAAAATAGGGGTGGAAATTAGAATTCTAACTGGACAAAACCGCCAGGAATGTAGTGTTTAATAAAACTTTCGATATTAACAATTTCTTATTTTCCTTTAATATACAAATATAAAAGTGACTCAATTTAATTATACTTTGTCGCGACTTCGGTCATATACTAATTTTTAGTGATTAAAAGTATCATAATAGTCGTCCCCGTTAACGATATTATATAAGCATCATGTTTCGTGCTAATTTGTTCATTAATGAAAGAACAAACGAATATTCAAAGCCATTTTTAACCGACTTCAAAAAGGAGGAGTTTCTCAACTCGATTGATATATTTTTTATGTATGTACAACGTCTGCATTTTATGAACATTTTTTTATGAAAATTTTCCGTTCCCGTTTCTTGGGACCTATATTTTTTAAGGCGCGCGACATCTTTCGTAGGCCTACCCATAGCTAGCTAGACACCAAAAAGTAACAAATAAAAAAAAAACTCCGTTCAAAAAAAAACCTACTTCAAAAACTAAAAAGTATAAAATAACTTAATAAAGATTTTTGACTAATAATTTATTTAGTTTATTAAGAGACAAAATAATGTAAAATTATCTACATCTTGAAGTCGGTGCCGAGCAAACGTTAAAAATTACCATATACAGTGTTATAACAACAAAATGCTGCAAAATATTGTAATTTTAACAAAATAAATTCTTAGTCAAAAATCTTTATTAAGTTATTTTATACTTTTTAGTTTTTGAGATTGGTTTTCATATATTTGTTGCTGCACGGCCTTTGGCAATTATTGCTTTATTTACAAATATGCTTTAATTTGTAAGTACATATCCTTTAATATGCTTTATTTATTTAAAACATATAATAGCGACGACACAGAACGTGAAGTTTACACGGCGAACCAAGTTCCTCCTTATTCATGTCAAGCAAAACAAACATGATCGTAATGAAAGGCAGCCGTTGTTTCTCACGAGTTTCCAAGAAATCACTCAGTCCTTTAACGGAAAAGATTGGAAGAAGAAGGGTGTTTCGCGACTGATGAAATAATTGAAATGAAATATAAAATTGCAAGCATTGACAATTTGAAAAATGAGCGTATTCTTGATACAATCGTCGACTCAGATTTAAAATAGAGTATTAGCTATATATACACTTATACAAATTTAGCAAATTTTAAAAATGTTAAAGTTTCAGTCACTTTGTCAGTATAAGCTTCTTTGATGAAGCTTCCCTAGGAGCAAAGTCTGGGCGTCAGCGTCACGGCGTAGTACTGCCACGACTGACCTCGTGGTGCCTCGCTAAGACGCAGAGGGACGCTGGAAGGTTTTTGGTGGATCTTAGCAGTCGTGGCGGCTGGTATCTCATAACTTTTCTGAAGTTTAAGGCGAAAATATCTATAAGTTTGCTTTGATTCGCCGGTTTCACACATCAGTTGTTTCTATGTAGAGGTTTTCCTTTACCGTCAACATTTGTTGATTGTAGGAAAATTCATATTAGGTCAGAAGAGTACCTAAGTAGTACCTCCCGGCCAGAATTCAACTTCTCGACAAAATTTACATAAAAGTCTAATTGTGAAATAAAAATATATTCTATGATTGCGAATAAGACGTTTATTAATTAAATATGGTAGGTCCAATACAATACAAAAAATATCAAAAATGCTTTGAGCAGTTTTATCAAATTCAAATTTAATATACTTACCAACCTATTTATGTCTATCTCTCGCAGTAATAGTAACTTTTTAATTTAGATTAAGAAGTTATTATTCTAGGATTATCTTAGGATGTGTATACACATGTTATTTTAGCTTTACCATCCGGAAGACTGCCAGCCGTTATTAATATCAGATCTCGCATTTGGCTCATTCCAGCCACCACGCGATCTAGAAGTGACATCATTCCATCCAGTAGAACTATCAGTCCAGCCGCTATTACGTTGGTTATCGCTGTAAGTACCATCCGAGTTCTGTCCGCGTGGCCATCCACGTTGAGAAGAATAGCTGTCAACATTTCTGTTTATTCCATATCTGTAAATCCCACTCCATCTATTTTTATCAGCACTCGTACTTATAGACCCGCCTAATGAATTACTAGGTCTTGACCAGCCGCCGAGTGAAGAACGCTCGATGGCAACAGAAGGTAACCTACTGCTGTAGGCATTACTCCCTTGCCAGGAATTCCTACCTAATAAAACAAAATCATTCATTCAAATATTATTCTTTTAGCTTGTAAATCATAATAATATTCTCATTCTAATGGTACGATTTCATCTGTGATAACGTTAAAGTCTTAGACTGTGACTGAATGTGTCTTATTTTAAGCGTTAAAAAATAACACCTTAAACGAATAACCAGATTAATTTATATCCTACATACGTTAACTGGCAATATTTAACGTCATTAACTACGTCGCATTTGTAACATTATTTTTTTTTATTGCAGGAGATCAGCAGACAGGCAGACGGCCCACTTGATGGAAAGCGGTTACCATCGCCTATGGCCATTTGCAACACCAAAGGTGCTACAAATGCGCTGCTGCTCTCTTAAAGGAGACTGGAACCTAGTCACTAATGCCGGAACACAACTTAAGGTTGTTATGGCGGCATACTTTAGACCAGGGGTGGTAGCCATCCAGTCGGGCAAGTGCCCTACCACCTGGCAAAATTGCAGATGAAGGCCCACCTTTATAGTGGGAACTGGTAGTGCCAGCGAAACAAATGCGATGTCAAATTTGTTAGTGAATTGCAGATATTTAGTGCATGTCAGCGAAAACGGCAGCACCAAAAAAACACGATCGCATCGCCACACTTTTCGCTATATATATTCGTCTTACCAACGGTAATGATGTCATTTGTCGGGATAAAATCTAAAATGTTGCCCCTGGATATATTGCTTACGAAAATCAATAGTATCAGCACATAAACGTCCCACCGTTGGGCTCAGACTTGTGTTTTACGGACTATAAACCCGCCACGCTTATCCAAGGTGGATTGGCAGGTTTTAAGTATTAATTATATCAAAGTGCAGGGTTCATTACTATGTTTCCCTTTATAGTCAGTAGATGATAATTGTACGTAAGAATATGCTTATTAGGTTAGAAAATCAGCCTGCGGAATATAGACATGAGTATCAGTGTAGATTGAGCTGCGGGTTAATTAGTCATAAAATTTAATTATAATTTAATTATTAAGTTGAATGAAAGAATTTAAGTATTTGCTAAACAAGCGAAATTGAAAGAATTTGTTTGCTAGGGAAGTGAAATAAGTGGAAATCATTTTTGCGTTTAAACTATTTGGATTAAAGAAATTCTAAATCCAAAACAGTAAATACATTTCTATATATTAAATTGATAAGCTAACATTTAAACCCAAAAGCAACTATTTAATAATATATATTTTCTATCTTACTAATATCTATAATAAAACTACGTTTTAACGATTTTAAGCGCGGTAATTTATTTGATTTTTGTTTTTCCGACGTTTCGGCCACTCTTCAGTGGTCGTGTTCACGGAAGACAAAAATGTCAAGTGTCAACGAGTATTGTTAAAATGTTATTTAGCAAGTTAAGTTAAGTAAACAAGTTGGCGGTAGGCTAAATAAAACTTTAACAATACTCGTTGACACTTGTCATCTTTGTCTTACGTAACCACGGCCACTGAAAAGTGGCCGAAACGTCGGAAAAACAAAAATCAAATAAGTTACCGCGCTTAAAACCGTTAAAACGTAGTTTTATTATGTATACAAGTCGCGAAAACTTAAGAAAATATTACTAATATATAAAATTTGATTAGCGCGAAATTAAATGACAACTCCGTTACCTGAAGTTTCATAATTGTGACTGGCTGAAGCAGCTGCTATCAATGTAAAGATGACTAATTTCTTCTGTTTATGAAAAAGAAAAATAATGATGATTTAAAACTTTTAGTTACAGGTTAGGTATTGGGATTTCTTGCTCGATAGAGAATATGCAAATATAGTTCTAATATACGTGTCTAGGGTATAGGGTAGTGTGTATAAATAATAGGTAATAGTATAGGGGTACAAACATGTAAATAATAGTTAGCTCCTAGGTAGATGTAAGAAAGTAGGTATATAAATAAAACTGTAATAAAAAATAGAATTAATTGTAATTAAATTAATGTTTTAAAAATTATGTATTCGGTTTTTACAAGTTTTGCTGCTGAAATATTGTTATCAATAAAAGAAATCAAAAGATAATGAGAAAAGAAACATGTTAAACCAAAAGAAATAAGAATGACGACCAAATAATTAATAATTTTACCAAAAAATGGAAAAGAATAAAAAGACAATAAGATACATAAATCCTCTGCCTTGAACAATGACAGAGAAGAAGGCGATAAAAAAAATATACATCTTAAGTATTTTAATTCAAGTCTTTATTAGCGTAGATAAAATTACCTATACCTAGTCTTGCCATAAATATTGTAACTAAGATTTTTTTTCTATTGCAAATAACATTTATAAGTTTTATAGTGTGTTAGTTTAATACATAAATATAAAACAATTTAAAATATAAAAAACTTATTCGAAGTGGTCTCCATTGGCTGCAATACAGTCCTTTAAACGTTGAGGCCAGTTATCAATAGAAGCACCGCACTCTTTCCATGGGAAAATTCTTCACTGCCAATCGTATGCATTGTGTTAGGGACTCCAAATTTTCATGGCGTTTAGAGCAAGCCGTACTCTCTAAAACTGATCATAATCCAGCGGATTGAGATCGGGACTAGACGACAGCCAGTCTTCACCTCTGATGAAGTCTGACACGTTCGTTTCCAACCAAGTCTGCGTGGACCGAGCTTTATGACCCGGCGCCGAGTCTTGCTGAAAGGACTATTCTTGGTTATTGAACATGGCGTTGTTAAGGTGCTTTACTACCTTCTCAAGAATGGTATCTTGATATACTTGTGCCGATTTTTTGATACATTTTTCACAAAAATATGGCTGTCACTCCTTCATAGCTGACACCCGACCAAACCATCACTGAAGACGGATAATGCCCACGTTGCACTCTGTCGACTAATTGAGAAGCTTCCCTAAAGCTTTGAGCATAAATACGGTCATTTTTTTTGTTAAAATGTTGCTCAATTGTAAAAATGTTCTCATCCGTAAACAAAATTTTTCTGTGACCTCCCTTTGCGTACTGCTTCAATAGTTGTTTCGATTTTACCACTCTGTTCTTTTTTAAATTACGAGTTAAGAAATGACCAGTGCGTCTCTTATAGGTTGCAAGTCTTAAGTCATCTTTTAAAATACGCGACATGGTTCTAGGTGATATCTTCATCTCCCGAGATTAAATCTTTTGCTTTCGGGCAGGATTTCTTCGAATTCTTTCCCTTACTGCTTTGACCACCTTTTTCGTACGAAAACTACGTGGACGGCCAGATCTTTTTCTGTCACAAACAGAGAAGGTCTCATTGTACCTATTAATAGCCCGGTACACAAACATTTGACTAATACCAAGCGTATGGAGAGTTTTAAAAATTGCATTTGAATCCATACCTACTTTGTGTAATGCAATCACAGCGATTCGGTTCTATTTATTGCCCCACTCCATTTTAATATCGCAAAATGTTGTACAATGTGTTAGCGCCAAAATGAGAAAACACAATGAACAATCATAAAAATGACAGATTCCAAATTCAAATGTAATATTTTGGTTTTTTTTTAATTGTAACAGTATTTATGGCCAGACTAAGTATAACCACCTAAAATTTTAGAAGAATGAATTAAAGAATAAAGTTTTTTATCGGCTTTTAATATATGTAAAAAATCAAAAGAAGTTTTATAACAAAGGATGAAAGACATTTGAGAGATTGTAAGTTTAAAATATTTGTATTAATTAATTCTAGATTTTAATAATTTTATCAAAGTTATATACTACTACTTGATGTAGACAAGTGATTGATTCAAAATAAGATATGGACATTGTGTTAAATAAACGCTATTAAAATTAAATACAATAAATATGAATATATAACTCAGTAATAATAATAATTTATATAATACATTCCTTTTTTTTCTGCTCCACAATCGCCAGACACATCGCCAGATTAATTAAGAATTTATTTTAAGCTAAGTTGCCTGGAAGAGATCGCTTTAAGCGATAAGGTCGCCTGTTGTTTCGCCAAGATCTATTGTAACTATGCATTTTGTTTTTATAATTGTTTATTTTGGTAAGCAATAAAGTGTTATCGAATCTAATCTAATAATAAATGTTGATAATTTTCTATGAAATCTAACTAAATATAATATTAATGTCAAATACTACAAGGCGTGCTCTGCCTTAGACTGCATTTCCACCTGATATCAGGCGCAATGTCAGTCAAACGCAAGCCTCTTCAATGTATATAAAAAATCAGTACAAATTAGTAAAAGAATATATAATACGCAATTCAGATGCAGGCAATGTAATAATAGTAATTAAGATAAAGATTATTGGTAATAAGATTATAATATGTAAATGGGCGAACCTCCCGTATTCGCACGCATCATTGGCCACTACCAGGTTTTTTCTAAATTATATAGGTATCTTCTCAAGAATGTTTCTAGGCCCGTGTTGGTAACAGTATTAATTAGTGATATTGTAACCAAATCTTAAAACCAGTAGTTTTAAGATAACGTGATACGGACAATAATGCTGCTCGGGAGTTTGACCCAAATATAGTGCCCCTATAATCTTTAGAACAAGAAAATAAAAATATTAAAATTGAAACAGAAAACTAGTTTCGCCAAAAAAGTCAGAAGGAGTGGTGGGAAAAACTGAGTATAATATAATCGGAGTTTTAAAATAAATGCTATTATAATATGTATTATTACTATATGTAAAACATGTGTTTTTTATTTATTTTCCCATGATTACGTAATTCTAGAAGCATAAAAATTATCGTTTATTATAATTGTTAAACTGCATAAATTTTAAATAATGGAAGGTTTTTAAAAAATAAACGGCTTAAATGCCGTAAACTTGAATATACGTATATTCAAGTTAACGCCATTTAGTACGAAAAAGACATTGACGTTTACTTTTATTCTTAAGTAGATTAAATTTACTAAATAATTTGGAATGCAAATATTGATTTCACATTATATACAGTTCAAAAGTTAAATACTGCAATTAAAAATATTAATGAATGCCAAAGAGAATATAATTTAAATGTTTTCCTAAAAAGTAGTTTGACAAATTATATAGGTATAAATAATTACGACTTCTAAATTCGTCTAACTTAATAACAAATAATATAACTTACAGTTTCCATCTCGAAACTTCACTGTGGAACAATCTACTAAAAATATGCGTCTCGTATTTATACCACAGGTATGCTACATCTTGACATTTTTTACTATAATAAATTAAAATATTATATCACGCAGTTCTTTGTAACAAAATTCGACAGTGTCTAATCGTCACGCATAAACCATTTGTAAAGCGGATCATCTTAATAAGTTAAAAGTAAATCAAGGGCAAAAGAACACATAGCAAGAACTTAAATAGTCAAGTTTTATCTTAGTGGGTTAGGCAGAGTTGTAACTCAGGGGTCCTGACCAACCGGCAAATAGACGAAGGACCTTCCCATTAGGAGCTGCTGCGAGTGGCCTGCGCCTGCTTGACTCAACTAAAAACCACGGGATCCTTAGCGTCTACATAACGAACAAGTGCAGTTTCGGTGTCATCTGCAAGGCAAATCGAAACTTGCCTCCAAAAAGTTTGGCGTGTTAAACCGGTTTAGGCAGTACTGCACTTCTCGGCAAAGACTTGCGCTCTGCAAAGCGGAAGACAGGCCGCACATAGAGTACTGCTCACACCTAAGGGCCTGAGCAACTGCTTAACGGACTGACTCCCTTGACTCCATCCAGCATGGCGCCGGTCGTATAGTCGACGATCGGCCTCTGTGTTTAAGCGGGTCAGCCCGCTGAGTCTTAGCCGGTCGAACTCGCTGGAACTCAGAGACTTTGGGTTCGATTCCTAGCCTGGTAAATTTTGGAAACGACCTTTCTGTTGTTTACTATGGTCTGGGTGTCTGGGATAGGCCCTAAAGTAGTCCGTTGTCTATACAAAGGACCACTAAATATCACCCATAACACAAGCGTAACTTGCTTAGCTTGGAAATATACAATGTGTTGTCTGCCGATCCCATACTAACTGGTGTGTTGTTTAACTATGTGGTTTAGAATCGCTTAGCCTACAGAGAGACTTTGCGTCTCTCTGTGTGTTCTGCCATCTGTACAATGGAAAGTGTTCCGAGGAACTGTTAGATTTGGTGCCAACGCCACATTCCCCCAATGCACCGCTGGCCTTCGGAGGGATAATCACCCTGACTTCCTTGAGCTACCACGCTTAACTAGGTAACGGTTCTCTAGAACCTTATTCCGCGTACAATCACGACTTGGAAGGAATTTCCCGCCGCAGTGTTCCCTCTACGCTATAACATGAGATACAGCGACAATTTTAATGTGCTACTCTCATGATTAGTTCGTTCCATCTTCGTTAGATAGCGTTACGGGTATTTGTAATTACGTACTTTGAATTAAAAATTAAGGTCGATGTTTTAAATATAACATAACACGTCATGACATTCATAACAACACATTAACACTTAATGATATAAATAATATCGCACACTTAATCCAACACTGATACTATCCAAAATTTTGCCAAATCGACCTTTTAATGCCATTTATCGTAAAACATGGAAATACGTGTTATAGCGTTAATATCTACCTACTGCCTTAAAAGTAGGTAACAGAAATGTCCAATAGGATGATATTAAAATAATAATGCTAATATTGATGCCTAAAAAGCATATTTCGCGCTTTTATAAAGTTATTTTTTTTATAGTGGTAGTATTGGATTAAGCGGGCACCATAATAAGATATTTTTTAAAGCAAGCGAAGTCGTGGGCTAAAGGTAGTTATGTAATAAATAAAAGAAATTATTTAGCATATAAATATTTTTTACTTTAGTGTACAAGGTATAATGGATGTCCGTGGGAGTAAAATAAATAATATAGGAATACTAGATTTGAATAATAATTTGAAATTATCTGTATATATTAACTATACAATATCAATCTATAATTATCCACATAGATTTGTGTTTGATTATCTTTTGAACATCAACATTATCGAGATACCTAATGATCCTTATGATCTAAGAAAACAGTCTATCCAATAACTATACCCTTATATTGATTATATAAGTCGAAAGTGAGTAATGGAGTGAAATAATAAAATATAAGTATACGGAATGGAAGAGGAAAGTAATTTCAAAAAAATGTTGGATGGTTAACATATATGAAGGACTATACTATTTCCATTTCTTTATTTTCTCGATGACAGTTCTAAATTGATAGTTGTAGTGTTGTGACCAAATAAGTAATGATATCGATCGCATATATTTATTATGTTTTGAACAAAGACAAATACAACAAAAACATTCAAATATAATTTTTTAAGCTGGGAAGACTCAATGGCCCACCGCCATTTTGTGTTTGTTTTAATTTATCACTCGCAACAAGACGGTCGTGCTATATAGTCACTACATTTCTATTCGCTGAGATTTTTCACATTATCCATACGTTACGTTGTGTAAAATGTGTTCCTCCGTGTTGATTGCTGCCCAGCTGTCAAATTTCAAAATGCCTAAAGGATCTGTTCTGAAAAGGCAGGCGAGAGAACTAGTGATTAAGGTTTGTAATTACTTTGAAGCAGAGTATCCAAATGGTGACCCGCTATTACCACTGTCGCAAATGCGAGACCGTGTTGCGGCCGCATTAGGAATTAGTGGACCTACTCTTTCAAAAATTACTACCGAAGCTTACGGTACGAGCGGCATGCAGGAAAATTCGCTTCGTACGCCGAAGATAAGACGCCAACCACGTCGTGTGACATCGGACAAATCGGACAAACGTAAAATATTGATGGAGCGTCCCGATGTTGCTATGGCTCGCTGCGAATTTTTGATCGAAGCCAAAAAGATATCAGATTGGGCAAATATTATTTTCACTGACGAGACTTGGTTAAATGCAAACCACACAGTATCTAAGAACTGGACTGACGACACTGCCGCTTCCACTAGTTCAGTGGCAATGGGAAAAGGTGAACGCTTTATCACATGCCATGCAGGGTCTAACGAAAGGATTCGTGTCAGATGCTTTACTGGCCTTTAAATCTAAGAAAACAGTGGACTACCACGAAGAAATGAACGCGGAGATTTACGAAGGATGGTCTAAAGTAATGGTACTATCTCTGGAAGAACCTTCGATAATTATTATGGACAACACTAAATATCACTCCAGACGAAGAAATGAACGCGGAGATTTACGAAGGTGGGTCTAAAGTAATATAACGAAATATCTGCCGAATGTGGTCATTGGGTTCTTCGACTTCCGCCGTATCATTGCCAGTACAATGCTATAGAACTAATATGGGCACAAATCAAAGGAAACGCCGCTCGAAACAATACCCCACACACACCCCATACACCCTTTTACGGCAAACAAGATTTATTAAAAAATGCATGTGTGGAAGTAACCGCCGAACACTGGGAAAAAATTGTGAGAAGAACCCAAAACATTATAGCGTCGGATTGGGAAATTCATGTGACGATTCATCAGATTTTGATTGAAATAAATAAATAAAGAAACAACATAATATAATTACATCTTGTATTGAAATGTAATATTATTTAATAAATTTGTACAAAATTATCCGGCAATAGTTTAGTTTCTTACACTTTGTGAAAAAATATCGGGTCTTTTGTCGTGTTACGCTTATCGATAGCTCCATCCCTATCAGTTTCTCCGACTTTGCTATGACCTTGTACGTGCGTAAGCGTCATATTTTTATTAAATAATGTATACATAAAGTAAAAAAGACGCCCGTTCAAGTTTCCATAGGAGCTATCATCGAGAAAATAAAGAAATGGTATAATAGAGGGAAAAGCTGAATCAGAAGTGATGAAGAACAAATGTTGTGAAAGATGAGATGTATTAATACAATATTTTTTTTTTAAATATCGAACAGTGTCTTTACAATACAATTACTTAACTTCCCGTTGTTAGGCTTAGAAATCTTTATTCTTAGGGGAACAAACGTATTTTTTTATATGGTTTCGATATTTAAAGGTAGAAATCAACTGGTCTTACTCCTGTGTCACATTACATACAGAAAGACGTTTGAGACACCTATAAAAGTCTCTTACAGTTTAACACTACTAATAATTCCTTCCAATGTACTGCTCAGTAGAAGAATTTTAATAGTGCGTAAAAGTGTACGATTCGTGTAAGCGGAACAGAGCTAAGAATGCATAGTAACACTCGGCTATTTCCGCTGGTGAATGAAGTTTGATATCGATTTATTTACATGTCAGTAATCGGTCTATACTTTCTGCGCAAATGAAAACTGCCAATTGGGAATTGTCAGTTGTGTAAAACTGAACGTCTACAAAAAGCTATTATTTATCAAAAATATCTTTTACTACTTTAAGACTACTTACTCTGATGGATACTAAAATCAAACTAATATCTCCCTCCCCTCTCTTATCACCTCAGCTACGCTGCTATGGCCGTAGGTATTGTAAGTGTAGGTGAAGGGTAACTATATCTTCTTTTTGCGAAGTGCTTTATACATACTCCACTACTTGGAACAGACTGTTAATTAGTCTACAACTCGCGGTGGCTGTCAGACACCTGCTGAAACTACTGCAGTTTTCCTTCCATCACTTTAAGTAAGGGTCATGAGATAACAGCTTTCCGGTAGGTGCAGGCCCACGGACAAGGCCCCTGTCATGATGAATGGTACAATGACCACAATTGTACAAGGCAAAGTATATGATTTTATCTCCCTATTTTCAACCATTCCCGAGAAAAATCTCGAGGAATTCCCGGGACACAAAATACCGCAGTATTTGACAAAGAAAGTAAACTATTTGTTTTAGTATAAGTCGTATCCAAATCAGCTAATTCCTATGCGCTCTAACAAACAAATTTAACACATCTCGTAGTATACCCAGAACAAAAAGCATTAAAGATTTTACTTTAGAAAAAATTATTTCGATTAGTAAAAAAACTCATATCGAAATAAGAATATTTCTCATTCTGTCGACTTTAAACCATTTCCCGGAAAATTCCCGTACGATTCCCGGAATAAAAAGTACCGCAGATTTCAAATACAAATACAATATGCTATCAATCAACAAAAAGCGCACCGAACTCTGTTTAATAGTTATTACATGGACCCCGAACAAATAGTAAAGAATATTTCTAATTGACATGTTCATCTTTGGCTTTGATACAGGCCTTCAATCTGAGAATGATGAGTACAATATGCACGTGCAGTTGCAGCCAATAATTGCGCACGGTATAACACGGATGGATCGTCAGCATCGGGCAATATCGATACTTGAATTTATACGATTTGCTACTATTGTGTAGTCATTAGAGAATTGCTGAAATCGAATTACGCAGTGTTCTATATACCGAGAATGACGAAAAACTAATTGGTGATATCATCGTTGCTAAATCATAACTACGCTTGTAAGAACGTGGTTAGTTTTGTATTTTCCAACCAATAGTAAGGATCAAGTAGTGTTTATTTATTTTTTCTTGTCTTGTGGAAATTTACATTTACATTCGTATGACGACAATGTTTCAAAAGTGTAAGTACGAGTAAACTTACAAGAAATGGATTTGGAGTTATAGCTTATTGATGATAAAAAAATTGAAGATGTTTGATAACAAGTAAGTAAGTTTTAGAAAAAAATAACTAACTATTATAAAATCCACACACACGTCCGTTTCTCTATGTATGCTCGTAGCATAGCCTATTTTCCCATATTAAGTGCGTAAACCTCCCTTATCCTTATGGGCTATACCGTCCTTTCCCCTCAAATGGGGAAGTCTGAGTTCAACAGTATATTTATATGTATATATTAATCTTCCTAATTTTACTGATATTATAAATGCGAAAGTTTGGATGGATGTTTGTTGCTCAATCACGCCAGAACGGCTGAACGGAACTCGATTAAATTAGGCAAAAAGACAGATTATAGTCTGGAATAGCACATAGGCTACTTTTTATCCCGGAAAAATGTATACATTATTCTATCCATAACAAGTACATTAACAACAGCGAAGCTACGACCAAAAGCTAGTAGAGATTATAAAAATATTTTTTGAAATTTTTCAAAAAAGGCGATTATTTCCTAGTGTTGTATATAAATATAAATAAAATGCTGTTAGTAAACGTATCACTTGAAAATGATTGGACCATGTTTGCTTTATTTTTTTAAACTATCGTAGTAGTGCCACTTACATTATTTATAGGATATAAAACATTGGATATGTAGTCTTAAAAGTTGGACAATGCAAGAAAAACTAAAGATATTTTTATATGGGATTTTTGCATGAGTAGGTAGGTACTCATGATTCTAGCGATGAATATCCGTAATTGTTTTTCGGGTTCCGTAGCCATTTCAGCAAACACGGAACTGTTATGACATCGTCTTTGTCTGACACCGTCATCTCTCTCGGAAACTGCTAGGTTTATAAAGATGAAATTTTATAGCAATATCGAAAAAAATAAGATTAGAAGTCCCTCCAAGGATACACCTGAAGGACTAATTTTCAGTACATAGTCGTAATGATTATTATCGTTACGCAAGTCTAGAAAATTAATTACGATTTTCTTTTATAGCTTTTATACAGGTGGATAGAATCACGCAGCAAAAATAAAATAAAAAATATTGCGATCGATATTTCTCAAAAATCACAAAAAACTAAAAATTTTGGTAAAACATTAATGGGAGTATTTCGGGTAGCCTTTCATGTAAACTAACTAAATTCTTTTGAATGTCACTGTTCTGGCCACCCTGTGTTCAAGACAATAATGACGTAATGTTAGCTCCTAATGAATGTCATAAACATGTGTAGGTATGTATCTGACTTATGAACCATGAAGCGGAGAATTATGAACAAAACAAGATAGAATTCAAAAATACTTTCGTCTTTATAAACCTGCTAGCGACCCCGGCAGACGTTGTTCTGCTCTGAAAAAATACAAATCTAGGATCCGATACCAGTGCCACCTACCGGTTCAAATTGCGAATCTAAACCATCCGGGACCCACTCAAACACACAAAAACAAAATCACCAAAATCGGTCCAGGTGATTAGGAGGATTCTAGAACGCGATCTCAGCGTCACCTACCGGTTCTAATTGTGAATCTAAACCATCTGGGAACCCACTCAAACACACAAAAACAAAATCGGTCTAGGTGGTTAGAAGGATTCTAGAACCCGACCTCAGCGCCACTTACCTATTCTAATGGGATAAAAAGTATCCTATGTCCGTCTCCTGGTTCCAAGGTACCTCCCCACCAATTTTCAGCCAAATCGGTACAGCTGTTCTTGAGTTATAAAATATTGTAAATATGGTCTGCTTTTATAATTGCATATTTTGGTGTGCCATAAAGTGTTATCTCTCTCTCTTAAATGTTGTTTGGATGCTGGACAAAATAGTTTAGTGCCTTTGTATTGTTTTCGAAAAATCCACAAAACTGTGTGAAAAATTGTAGTTAATGAAATATTAAAGAAAGAGCTAATGAAAAGAATATAAAATTAGAATCAGTATAGGCCACTATAATCGTCACACCTATTAATTTTATTTATAAATAAAATAATAATTTTGTTTAACGTTTTATTCAAAAGCTATATTATTTATTACACGTTCTGTTTAACCTCCGATAGTTTTGGTTATCTTTGTTTTGATAAATTTTGTACTTTGGATATTGTATAAATAAAATTATGTGCATTTCATAATAGTACCTACAATGAACACGTGCTTTTCGTTAGTATCTTAAGAAAACAGTTACAGAACATTATTTGTTACTGGGATTATTAGCTTACGCATTAGATGTATCTATCCTATACATAGAAGTTATACATTAATAACGTGATGGGCAGCGTAACCTACGACTTATGCCGGCCGGGTTGCTATATTCCTCACCTACAGGGCCAAGACGTGGACCCTAACGGTAAGATTGTTCCACAAATTCCAAGTCGCTCAACGGACTATAGAGCGAGCTATTCTGGATGTTTTCTTAAGGATAGAATTAGAAATGAGGATATCTGCAAGAAAACCAAAGTAATCATCAAAGCTCGCCAAATTAGCAAATTGAAGTGGCAATGTATGTCGCAGGAACCATGGCCGATGGAGCAGACGAGCACTGGAGTGGAGACCGCGTCTCGGTAAACGTAGTGTTAGACGTTCTCTTACCCAATGGACTGACGTCGTGCGTAAGGTCATCGGTGGGCGCTGGTTTAAGAAAGCGGAGGACCGGGGTCTGTGGCGCCAACTGATGACAACGATAATATTCGGTTTCCACGTTTATGTGGAGCTTATGTCAAACTTTAATCTATAGTACCAATGAAAATAAATAGATAGATATAGAAACGTGACAATAATAATATATTCAGTAGATATATATGCGGCCGTCTTTCACTTGCTGCAAATTGTTTTATTTATAGTAGTTCGTACATCTGAATGACTGTTTATTTGCCTTTCTGCTCGCTAAACTTTGACAAAGTCACACCTTTCTTCGGGAAAGATTTAGATGTAAGACGCCGGCCGCCGAACTACCCACAAGCCTACAAGCGTTCCTTCGAATCTGTTAAAACGCTACAGTACTTGAGCTATAGGCATCTCGCTGCCGTGCCTTAACGCGTGCTTTGTATGCCTCGCAAGGGAAGTTCTCTCCAGATCGTTGGTCGTACCCGGAGTAAATATTCTAAAGAACTGTTGTGTAGTTGAGCGTGGAAGCTCAAGGAAATGGGTGAACATCCCGTCGCTAGTGAGCGATGTGGTTGTAAAAGTGAGGCATTCGCACTAAATCAAACAATTCCTCCAGTATTCAATTTCGATGGACTCAACGAGACAGGGCAGATGACCTCCACGAACGCCCAGTCTGCTAGAAGAGGCAATGGCCGAAGGTCCTGCCTCCAACCATCCGCAGAGTAGGGCCAGGTCTGTGAGCGCCTTAATCCACTATATCAATTTTCTACCAACGGTGTAGTACCTATAATAATTGATAGTAAGATATAAAAACCCGGCATCATTGCATAAACCGGGTTTTGCCTCGGATCAGAGAGAAAGCTTAAGTGCATTTTTATGACCCAAAAAAAGGAAAATAACATGAAAATACGGGCACGAGACGGTCTAAAATGAAAACGGAACAACCCTCTTTCGCTTATCATGTAATTTGAAAATAATGGCAGTTTTCGAAAATAACTGCTGCACTAAATAACACTAGCTTTGATGCTAACGTAATCAAATTTACAAAAAGTCAGCATAACTTAAATTACATTATTTTGATAAAACACAGGCATATACTATGTATATAATGTAGGTGTATATTATAATATAGGAACCCTAATTCCTTATCCTATTTTCAACATCAAGTTGACTCGCTCACATTCCTCCATTAAATTTAAACCAGCCTGGTAATTAACTTTTCTCGTTAACTTATTAACCTTAATATTGTATGCTTACGTAATAGGATTAATTGTTAATATAATTAATTAATTTTTTAATTTGGTGGAAATTATTAAAATTATTAATATATAGATAACATTCTGTTCATCAAATGAAACTTACAAAGCCTTTATCGGTAAAACAACACAGCCTTATCGTTAAAAGCGTTCTCTTTCAGGCAAACTAACTTTTAAAAAGTCGTGGTACTTTAAAGAAAATAATTTTCAAAGTGCGATATCCAATGTAACGTTCAGCAGACTAAGGGATCCAAAAAAAAAATGATAAATAATATATTAACCACTCCCATTTATAAAATAATTATATTAAACGGCAATTCAGTGAGTAATCGTAGCCAGACTTCTGGGCACCTTATCCATAGAAGACCATGACCTAGACTCAGTATTCTACTTATAATCTTGAAATATTATAGGTAGAATAGAATATAATTAAGTTACGTTTTCTTTTATTGCATTAGTGTATAATGTCTAAATTTAATTTATAGATATACCTAATATATTATCTATAATATTATAACATTCTAAACATGCCGTGTCTGTACATTAAAGCTATTTATTTAAAGGTTTTCGCAACTATTTCTTAAACTTAACATCTGCGCTACTGTTTATCCTGAGAACATCGCGGAAATTTTTTTGGGAATTATATAAAATAGCCAGATTAAAAAATCTAATTCTAATGTGATTTTGTCATTGATTGATAGCAAATTTAATGTAATATAATTTAGGCTATTTTTTTATTCCGGAACTTTTCCCGCGAGTGGTTTGAAGTTTTTCGGATGCATAAAGATTAGCTTATTCCGATGCAGTTTCCACTAAAACGATAACTTACTTTCTTTTTTAATTGCAGCAATACTTTGTGGCCCGGGGATCCCGCGGAAATTTGAAGTCAAGCGTGGACGAAGTTGCGGGCATATTCCAGTATTAAATAATACTAAAAATTATTATAAATATACTCGTATTATAATACAAACAGGTATGTATTATATATATAAAAAACGACCTTTGTCCATGTTAGTCGAACACTTCATCATCCGAGTGTTAAATCCCGGTTGCCTTCGGAGCGTTCGCTACGGCGCCCAGGGTCCGCTTTCCAATTTTTTTTTCTCCACTTCATGTGGTCTTCCGCATCTCAGTACAAGACACCATTGGCATGCATATCATTCTTCACAATGTCAAGCCGGTATTTCTTGGGCCTGCCTTTTCGACCGGGACCTGGCGGAGGCAGCATGGCTAGACATTTCATCCCCACGTAACTAGCCGGTTTCCGTAAAACGTGGCTGTATTAGCGTAAGGAACTCTCTTGGAGTTTGTCTGCTATGTCACGGACACTTAACAATCACATAAATACTTCTGCAAACTTAAAGCTGAAGACGATTTTAACGGACGGTTTTAGACAGACGGCCCAGCTCATGGAAAGTGGTTACTGTCGCCTATAGGCATTTGCAACATCAACGGCGAAGCCAACGTCTTACCAGTTTTTAGTATGGGATACAGAGGATGGGATACGGGTATTAAATAGACGGATCAGACAGGAAGAATAGGATATGAGATTGGAATAGAGGAAAGGGATGGCAAAGGTTGGATAGGGCGCGGGGGAAGTGGGCCATCGGAACTTTCTCTCATCGCACAAAACACGATTAGCACAATTAAGAATAACTGTTTAGAATGGTGCCTTCGTCCTCTTTCTACTATCGCACTGCTCGCCATCGATTGGGAGTACATCCCTACTTCCTTAAGCTGCTTCGGTCATGTATGCAACGGTTCTGTAGAATGTTTCTCTTGCGTACCGTGGGGATTTGGAATGAGCTCCGAGCCCGAGATATTCCCACAGCGCTACGATATGAAATTTTTCAAAAAGGGTGTTATAAAATTTCTTCGAGGCCGGCAGCGCGTTGGTAACATCTCTGGTGTTGCAAACGTCCGTAGGCGACGGTAACCGCTTTCCATTAGGTGGGCCGTCAACCTGTCTGCTGTACTCCAGCTATAAAAAAAAGCTCAAGATTAATCATTTCAGGCCGATATTCTATGAGACCGTTGTATCACATCGATCGAACCGGCCCTATGAATCCAGTATGGCTCCACCGCGTCAAAAAGTATATTAGTTTTTAAAATTTTCTATCTTATGGACAATTATTATGTCCCTTTTAACTTTTTCTTACCCACGCCAAGGGCCTTGCAGGTCGCAGCAGTATCTGAGAGGATACAGCAGTAAATACGGCCCTGGCTAAGACCTGCAAGCAAGATACCTTGCATCATAACACTCAGTTGCGTTCGGTAGCCAACGACGACGGAACTAAACGCCACTGCCCTGGCCACAGTACGAGTGTAATGTTAAATCGCTTGTGTTGTGACGTCATCGCAAATCGTAATTGTATATATCCACTTGTGAGGAAATATTTGTGTGCAGTCTTTCGCGACATTTAATTTCGATCGCTCCAGTGGCTCCCTCTTTCACTGTGATATTTCGTACTTGTGATACCATTGATCACCGAACAAATTTGATATAAAAGCTTTTTGGATTTATTACGCAGGTGAATATAAGTTTTTTTTTTTTATAATATGTAGATGTATTTCGATTGTTGCATGTTTTTACAATCAACAAAATAAATATTGATGTTTAAATTTTGAAGAAAGTTTTAGCTTCTAAATGAGTAATTTTTTATTCTCTTAATTTCATGCGTACATTTTTACAGTATTTTATAGAATATCAGTAAAAAATTGTATTACTCCATAAATAACGAAATACTACATTAAATACATTTTCTATTGAATTTTTATGAGAGACACTCGTTATCTATTGTAAAGTATTCGAGTAAAAACATTGAACATAAAAATAATTGTTTAAACACTCGTAAATTTAAAAAAAAACTGTTTTTATCAATGCCATGAAAACCTACTATTTTACAGCTACAGATATTAAAAAATGTACTTATATATTTTGTAAATAACCTTGAAACTTATAAAAATAGGCACCTACGTCTTCGTTTTTTACTATGGTCTGAGTGTCTGTGATCAGCCCCAGTGTGGTCCGTTGCATATTATGCATAACACAAATGTAACTAACTTGTTTAACTTGGGGATTGTATCTGTTTCTGCCGATAATTTTTATGTTATTTTTTCCATATTATTTGTTTTACATACATACATACGTAACTTCACGCCAGTTCCCTTGTGGGGTAGGCAACACGAACAACAGAGCGCCATTTAGGCTTATTCTTACACACCTCACTTGCTTATTTGACATTCATAACTCTTGTCATGCACGCTCGTCTGTTCTTAAGGCTCCTGACATCACCTTCTGCTAGTACACGATCAATTTGATCATGGAAGGTGTGTCGTGGCCTTCCACGACTTCTGCATCTATCCACTTTTGCATTGTATATCTGTTTAATCATTCTTTCATCATATTAATTGTTCAGTTCATAATTGTGTATTTAATCATAGAATTTAATAATAATAATCATTTATTTCGATTTATGTCATACAAATCTTGAGTTGGTCTTATCTTGATTAGTACAATTACAAAAAAAAATATCTACTAATAAAACCCGAAAATTAGTAAAACTGTCATAAAGTAACCTGAAGGACTCATTAAACCTGTAGAACAAAAACATTCAATATCCAGCCGATTATCAACTGGGAAATCGATAAGAGTTTGTAAGCAAGTCGAAATAAATTGATAACAGTCTAAATAATATTTTTCTAAAGTTATTTTTGGTGAATATACTATCATAGTAGTCTCGATTGTTATTATAATCTGTTATTGAATATTATAATCAAAGCCCTGTCTTATAGACGTCATAAAATGTTCGAGGTTTATTTTTATATCCGGCAAATATTTCATAAACACATTGTGGCATTTTTTATAAACATACTACATAATATATTCTCAAATTAAGCAAGTTACGTTTATGTGTTGAAAACAAATTACAAATAACTCTGGAGTCGATACCCAGAACAGCATACTTAGCTTAGCGACCTAAGTTATGTATTGCCACCGTAACGAGGACACGTCAGGCTTCCTAGTCCTCTAGAGCCTTACCGATTATCACCTTGAAGCTCACATAAGACAGCCTCCACCGTCTTTTTACCTATCTTTGGGATGGCCCACCGGAAGCCAACTGGCTGACCATCCCAAATATACTTTCACGCTCAGAACGTAACGTAACGTAATTAAAATAAAGTTCATCTGCCAAATTTGACCGATCCGGAAAAAATCCTTGGAGGTCAGTGGGCCAAGTGATCAAATCTCAGACGACTCCGATACGCAAGCCCTCAATACTTTGACGTAATAATAAAAAGTACAATCCGAAGGATTCATTCGCATGGGTTCCGGTTTCGTATCTTCCAGAAATTATACAATTTCCCGAATAAACAACCCTATGTTCATCTGCGGTTTATACAATTGTCTCTCTATTTATAATATTACAAAATTCTATACTTACAGTGCCTGTACATTGGACCTATTAAAAAAAAACAACTGGAATACACTATATAAACGATGGAAAACACATATTTTCTTAAGTTTTCGCGACTTGTATACATAATAAAACTACGTTTTAACGATTTTCAGCGCGATCACGGCCACTGAAAAGTGGCCGAAACGTCGGAATGACCAAAATCAAATAAATTACCGCGCTTAAAACCGTTAAAACGTAGTTTTATTATTTATGATGGAAAACACGATAAAAAAAATTGATTTCTTGTCTATTTGTCTGTTTGTTCGGGATTCACGTAAAAATACTAGGCCGATTGTGATACAGTTTTAGCTTGACTGACTGACTTTTGACTTGAAATATGCGCTACTTTTTATCCTGGGAATTCCGCGGGAAATTTTCTGAATATGATTAAAAATGGCCCGATTAAAAAAATCTAATTCCAATATGATTTATTACTGATGGATGGCAATTTTATGTAATAAAATATGTAATAATTTTTATCTCAAGAATACCGCGGTAATTTACCCGGGAGCGGTTTGTAGTTGTTCCGGTGCATAAAAATTTACTTATCCCAACACAGTTTTCACTGAAACGATAGCTAACATTCTTTTTTAAACGCCGCGGTACTTTAAGTCCCGGGAATCCCGCGGTTTCAACTCAATTATAGACGAAGTCGCTGGCATGTCTTGGTAATATATAGAAATATTTTAACTCAGTCTATAACTAAAGCCGTGATGTAAGAAAATAACCATAGTTATAAGCTAATGTGCAGGTATATACTCCTATATTCAAAACAACAAATTTTATAGCAACTCGAAGATTCACACTTCAGGCAAAAAAATATTATAAACACAAAAAAGCAACAATAAAATCAAGTAATCACAACAAACTTGTGGAAAATAATATAAAATAAATAGCTACCAGACACACAAGTAACCAGTAGCTACTTAATTTATATTATTTTTCACAGGAAAAACGAATATGTAGCTAACATCTGTTATTTGTTAACCTCACATTCATTAACAAAACCAGAATGAATTAATACCTAGAACCGTTAAATAGAATTTATATACAAGAGACACAAAGTCGAAGTTAGAATCGCATGATGTCATATTAATTTATATTTTATTTATTATTTTAGATTTTTAGTTACGGAATCCTGAAATTTAAATGTAATTTTATTTAAAGACAGAAATATAACTAAATTATAAATTAAAGATTTTCCGGTCAGCTGCGAGCCTTCTCCTCGAGGCTCCATGTTGCGGACCACGCCGCTGCCAGTGTGGAACTATGATGGACCCGTGTGGACATCATCCGTAGAACTCTTGTCAGCGTCGGCGTACCAGTCATCCTAGATCCAAATGGCGCCATAGAGCCAAATGGAGCCACGCGCAACGATGAGCAGAGGCCGGACAGAATGTCACTTATTCCTTGGAAGGTGGGATGGCTGCTTGTGTGGGACGCGACATGCGTTGACACTCGGGCGGCATCACATCTTCCATTGACTAAGTCAGGGGCTGGCAACGCTGCTTCAACAGCTGAAGATCTCAAACGGCGTAAATATGGAACTCTAGGAAGGGGTTACATATTTGTGCCGTTTGCAGTTGAAGCTTTAGGTCCGCGGAGTCCATCGGCAAAGGGTTTCTTCAAAGAAATTTGTGAGAAACTCTGATACCAACCGTGATCAGAAGGCTGGCTTGTATTTCGCGTAACGAATCAGCATTGCCATACAGCGTGGCAATGTAGCAGGCCTTCTGGGCACGATTCCTTCTATTAGTGATTTGTTACATATTGTATATTAATTTATTTATAACTAGCTGTATTCGGCAAACGTTGTCCTGCCCTTAGAAATAAAAATCTAGAACCCGATTGCAGCAATATTTACCGGAACCAATAGTTAATTTAAACTATTCTCGAATCCACTTTAATTAGAACAAAAACATCATCAAAATAGGTACCACCTTTTAGGAAGACTTTAGTGGTGCCACCTACCGGTAGATCTATAATCTTAACCACCCCGGGACCCATTTGAACACACACAAAAATAATTTCAACTTAATATTGGAACCCGATTACAGCGCCATCTACCTGGTTCAAATTTAAATCTATACCATCCCGGGACCCACTTGAGCACACACAAAAATAATTTCCCCTAAATATTTGAACCCGATTACTAAATTAATTATTTTAACAATAAAATAACTCCGACCGAAGCATCTGTTTTAAACGATATTCAGTTTTTTACATCCTCTTTGACGATATTTGCAGCACGCATTCTGTCAATTCTATGTCAAACATAGGGTTACATTAAAAAAGTTTATATTGTCCAAAGCGCTAAGGTTAGATTAGAAATAATTTTATATGATGGTTAAGTATTCTTAAATTTTCTAATTTTCCGCACATTTTTCTAATTTTTTCTTTCATAAGAACCTTCTCCTGACAATAACAAACACAACAAAAAAAGAATTAGTGAAATCGGTCCAGCCGTTCACGCGTGATGGCGTGACCAAGGGAAATAGGGATCCATTTTTATATATATATAATACTAGCGGCCCCGGCAGACGTTGTCACGCTCTGAAAAAATAAAAATTTAGGACCCGATTCCAGCGCCACCTACCGGTTCCAATTGTGGATTTGAACCATCCGGGAACCCACTCAAACACACAAAAACAAAATCATCAAAATCGGTCCAGGTGATTAGGAGGATTCTAAAACCCGATCTCAGCGCCACCTACCTGTTCTAATTTCAAATCTAAACCATCCGGGAACCCACTCAAACACAAAAACAAAATTACCAAAATCGCTCCAGGTGATTAGGAGGATTCTAGAACCTGATCTCATCGCCACCTACCGGTTCTAATTGTGAATCTAAACCATCCGGGTACCCACTCAAAGACACAAAAACAAAATCACCAAAAAATTGTGAATCTAAACTATCCGGGAACCCACTCAATCATACAAAAAGAAAATCACCAAAATAGGTCCAGGTGATTAGGAGGAGTCTAGAACACGATTTCAGCGTCATCTACCGGTTCCAACGGGATATAAAGATCCTATGTCCGTCTTTAAGCTACCTACCCACCAATTTTCAGCCAAATCGGTACAGCCGTTCTTGAGTTATAAATAGTGTAGCTAAAGTTGTGTTACTTTATTTTTAAGTATTTAGTTTAATCCCGAAATTAAATCTGCCTAAAAACATTCCACATCTCAAAAACAACTCGACATATTATTATCCTGTTCAAAATAATTTCCGTTGATTTTTTTATTTTGCCACCTCATCTTAACTCTGTACATGAATATGGCTACATCTTAGCTTAGCCCTCGTCGATCAATCTTAGAATACGAAATAAATCCATCAATAAAACTAAACCAATAAACGAGTACAATCGTAATATCACTTAATCTTCACCACATTCGATCGACCGACACATCACACCACACGATGCAGTTTTTTTTAGATTTCTTGTCTGAGTGTCTGTTTGTTAGGGATTTACGTAAAAACTACTGGACCGATTTCGATGTGGTTTTCAGTGATCAGTGAAGTGAGTGATGAGTTTTTATCCCGGGAATCCGGCGGGAATTTTCCCGGCGCGGTATGTAATTGTTCGGGTACATAATAATTAGCTTTTTCCGTCACAATTTTCACTAAAACAATAGCTTATAGTGTTTAAGTGCTGCAGTACTTTATGTCCTGGGAATCATGCGGGATTTTCAAGTCAAGACGTGCGTCGCAAGCATAGATAGATAGATAACACTTTATTGCTCACCAAAATAAACAAATACAAAAACAAAATGTATAATTAGAATACTTCTTGGCAAAACAACAGGCGGCCTTATCGCTAAAAGCGATCTCTTCCAGGCAACCTAGCTTAAAATAAATTCTTAACTAATCTGACGATGTAGGTGAAGCAGAAAAAAGATAGGTTTGTACAATTTAAATATATATATACTTACACTAATTTATAAGTTTAATACATATATAAAAAATATAATAGTAATATATACGTATATACAAAATAATCTAAAGAAATATATTTGTTAACATTGTATGTGACAAGCATTTTATATATTACAATAGATAAATGTTTAACATATTAGACAAATTTATTTAGAGACAGATAGTACTTTCTAAGTGAGTTCCGAAGTGTAGGTAATGTTTTCAATGTTTCAATGTTCAAGCATATTCTTATAATAATAAATCTACATCTGCTATTGTATGTATTTTATCAGAAAATATAAGTTTCAGAGATTAGTAAAAAGTCTATAAAAGCTAGGTATAAGTACCCACTCGACTGGTTCTAAAAAGGAACCTTTTAAGTAAAATGTGTTAAGCAGTAGTAGAATAATGGTTTGGTTGATGATTGGCCAACGTGACCTGGCGAACTATCACCCCTTTATTGTGAACAAATACACAATATTATCTCGTGATCGTCGCTTGATTGTGCTCCGCGTCATTCAGGGATCACGCCACTCACGCGCACTCGTAGCGGTCATTTGAGACATGGCAATGGACACGTAAATAAGCTAAACGGCCACTTATCTTTATAGGCAACTCGATTATATTTTTGATTTTATTACTGTATAAAGAAATGCAAACGAGAGGATAAACTCACTTAGATCACGTGAGTTAATGTAAGACTCACAGTGGTTCACATCTGTTGCGATGGCTCTCGCGGAAACGCGGGACCCTGACCTTCAGGATGACGCAAATACATACCGGGCATGGGTGCTTCGATAAGTATCTGAATCCTATCGTGGGATGCATACCTTCCGCTCAGTGCCGACAGTGTGGCGCACAAGACACGGCGTTTCATACGCTAGTCGAGTGCGCAGCCTGGGCACCACAGAGGTTTGAACTCGAGACCCTCGTAGGTCCGATTGATTCGCTGGGCAGTTTGGTGCAAGCCATGCTGCATAGCAACGTTCAGTGGGTGGGTGCGGCCAATTTCTGTGAGACTGTCCTGTGTCAAAAGGAGGCCGCGGAACGAGATAGGGAGAGAAGTGGAAGTGCGCGTACTCATGGGCACCGGTGTCAGCCGGGAGCCCGGAGGCGCAGATATGCGCATGACTTCCCTCCTTGAATTACCGTTGCATCTAGCATCTAGGGAGCAGAGGAGTCTTCACCCCTGTTGACGAAGTGAGTTTGCACTGCTTCCCGGGGCATTCGCAAGCACTGATGCGCTAGGATCAGCGTGGGCGTAACTACGTTCTAAGTCTCACGCTCTTCCTGACATAAGCGTGGGGCACATGGGAAGAGGGTGGTTTTAGTGGGGTATTAGCCTCTGGGCATTTGTCCATCGGTTCAAGGCTCCACACAAGCCGGTCGATTACTGTTTGGATTGCCCTCAGTGGAATGCCTCCATGATCGACTATGGTCTAATCCCTAGCAAAGGACCCGGTATGTGCGAAATGCATTTCGCCCGCCTGAAAAAAAAAAGACACAGTGGCTTTGGGTGGGTGCGGCCAATTTCTGCGAGACTGTCATGTCTCAAAAGGAAGCCGCGGAACGAGAAAAAGAGAGAGGTGCGCATGCGTCTCGCGGGTACCGACGTCAGTTGGGGTCCCGGAGGCGAGATATGCGCAAGATCTCCTCCCGTAATACCGCTGCAGGGGCCCTCTAACATCTAGGGAGCAGAGGAGTCTTCACCCCTGTTGACGAAGTGAGTTTGCCTTTCCCAGAGCATTCTCAAACACTGATGTGCTAGGATCAGCGTGGGCGTAACTACGTTCTAAGTTTCACGCTCTTCCTGCCATAAGTGCGGGGCACATGGGAGGAGTAGTATCGCATTTTCGAGTCTCCACACAAGCCGGCGATTTGACTCTGGTGCCTATTCGTGGTGTCACCTCTCGTCGCTTTGGTCTAAACTCTAGTAAAGGACCCGTTAGTGTGCGAAATGCATTTCCCCCGCCTCAAAAAAAAAGACTCACAATGGCTCCACTAGAACGTACTGGCCTTCATACAATCAGTTGAGCAAAGGTTTTTAATTAAAAATAGCCATGTACACTTTTCGATTGGCAAGCTATAATAGGCGTGTTTATAAATCAATATAATTTGATAAAAGTTATGTGTCATCTGGTTATCAGATGGGTGAAGGTCAATATCCACCGTCTCCTCTATTAGATCTTCAGAAATAGTAACAATATCTTCTATTTATTTTTATAAATAAATCAATAAACAAGTGGAGAAATATTAACTTGTAAATTCGCTAAAATTGTACCCCCTCCCTGTAACTTTTGAACTATGAAGTGGAAAATTCTAAAAAAATGAGTTATAGAGCTACAAAAATACTAATTATCCGTGCAGGAACGGAGAAAGAATAGAATTTCCTAGGCCAGGCGGCCTGTCGTAAGAGGCGACCAAACAACCCACAGCTGGGTGGTAGGATATTTTCCCGACTGGATGGATACCACCCCTGGTCAAGAGTATGTCGCCATAACAACCTTAAGTTGTGTTCCGGCATTAGTGACCAGGTTCCAGTCCCTTAAAAGAGCAGCAACGCATTTGTAGCACCTTTGGTGTTGCAAATGTCCATAGGCGATGATAACCGCTTTCCATCGAGTGGGCCGTCTGCCTGTCTGCTGAACTCATGCAATAAAAAAATACTTTCAAGGATGATGGTTACAAATGTAACAATAATATGCGTTAAGTAGTTGTTGAAACATAGGTTATTATATATTAGGTCCTTACATATGAAGTTTGCGTTTTGTCATACTGGTCACTTTGATCTCAAATATCTCCTCTTTGGTTAGGAATTCCAATTTCAAATTTATACAGCTATTTACTTATGCTTTTGTGTTTTGAAAACCGTAATTCATTTGTTTTTTCCTCTTTTGGTTTTTTCTTTGCGTCACTCAGTTTACAAAATAGAAAACTTGAAATATCGCATTATTTACGAGTACGAGTTCCATCGTGGCACCAGTGCTGCCGAAACGGCTCGAAGGATTAATGATGTGATGGCGGCGGTGTCGCAAAAGAAAACACAGTGCGTTTTTGGTTCCAACGTTTTCGTTCTAGAAATTTCGACCTGCAGAACAAGCCCCGTGGACGGCCGGAGACCAAAGTTGAAAATGCAGAATTGAAGGCTATTGTGGAAGGGGATCCATCGCAAACCACGTCCGAGATAGCTGCAGGCTGCGGTGTTAGTGATAAAATTGTTTTAATCCACTTGAAGCAAATTGGGAAGGTGAAAAAGCTTGAAAGGTGGGTACCTCATGAACTGTGTGCAGCAAACCGACAAACGCGCGTTGACTGCTGCGTTACATTACTCAACCGGCGCAATAATGAAGGGATTTTAAATCGAATCATTACCTGTGATGAAAAGTGGATCCTGTACGATAATCGGAAATGCTCATCGCAATAACTGAACCCTGGCTAACCAGCCAAATCCGGCCCCAAGCGAAAATTGACTCATTAAAAAATACTTGTGAGTGTTTGGTGGACTAGTGCCGGTGTCGTTCACTACAGCTTTCTTAAATCTGGCCAGACGATTACGGCGGATGTCTATTGTTAGTAACTGCAAACCATGATGGAAAAGCTAGCTGCTAAACAACCGAGGCTGGTCAATTGCTCTAAGCCACTACTGCTTCAGGACAACGCTAGACCACACACTGCACAACAGACGGCTACCAAATTAGAGGAGCTTCAATTGGAATGTCTAAGACATCCACCGTACTCCCCGGATCTTGCTCCAACAGATTACCATTTTTTTCGAAATTTGGATAACTTCTTGCAAGGGAAAAAATTCAACTCCGATGGGGCAGTCCAAAGCGCCTTCAAAGATTTTACTGATTCCCGTCCGAATGCTTTTTTTAGTAAAGGGCATAGATAGCCATGGTACATACTTTGATTAAATAAATATATTATATTTAAAGAAAATAGATTTTATGTTCCTCCCTTACAAAACGCCAATTTTATATGTAAAGACCTAATATTATATTTTAATCTCTATATAACATCTGCCTATTCCATCCTCTTTATCACAGTTTAATGGCTAGCAGTGCGTTAGCTTCACTCCTGGCGCCCAATTCTTGTATTCCAATATCTTGGTGTTGTGAATATATTCAAAGTGGAGTCCATTGGGATGGTATAAAAAAAACATATTCTACTGAATTCATAATATCTTCGATATCATCGCGGCAGAATAATAGTAGATTTTTTTTTATTACCATCAGTAGAAATAGCGTTAGCTGAAATGAATATTGACAAATTTTCGCTTATTCACAAAGATAGAGTGACGTGCCATAGGTACGCCATTGGACTTAACAGAATACCGAAACCAGGCAAATCTACGATTGAGACGATAGTCTCCGGCGATTTTGACGAGATAGTAATAGCAGAATTGGGCACCTGGTGCTGTAAACGTCTATAGGCGGAATTTGCCAGCTTCGCAATAAAAATGTTTTTTTTTTAATGGTACCGTAGTTAAATGACGAAACCATTTGTTGCCTCTACTGAAGCCTTCGATATGCGTAGTCCGATACGTACCTACTCGGTCAATTTATTTAAAGTTTTTTTTTCTATACATTATACTTTTTTATAACCTATTATTTCAGTGATATTTAAATTATCACTAAACTACGGGTACGTCCCTGATTTATCTATACAAAACAAATCATACACAAAGGTAAATATTTTTATAGATATAACAAAATCATAATACTTTAAATGATTACGAAAGATAACATACTAATTGCAAATTATTACATTAAAATGTAATTTGCGACATTATGAAACTAATAGTAAAATGTGTTAACTTAATGTTCACCTGTTAATTGTTTCGGAAGTAATTAATTAATTAGGGTTCTGTAGCGATTAGTAGTACATAATAAAATGTTATAATAAACGACTGGTGTGGAGTATTACATCGCATCAGAGTCAGATAATGATGCATTAAACTTATATAATTGCAATAGATAAGTGGATAGTTCAACAGAACATGCATCTCCTAGTAAAGAAGTATATATGTACATATACTTATATACTCTTTTACTAGGAGATGCATGTATGTATATACATGAGCAGCGGAGGGTCACGGTTTTCGGGGTCATCATTAACCGTCCCTCACTTTGAGGCTGCAGAGATGTGACTTTTTGAAAGAAAGAAATACATAGAATACACTTAATAAAATAATAGAAATTTGGTTAAGAACAATAGAACATACAAATTGCGAGACATCTTAAAAATAATACTACAAATAATGTCTCGCGTTGGTGCCAAATGAGTGCAGTTCAACAAGTCCTGGTCACAAATGCCTGACGCTGGTTTTAAAATGCACCCTGGTACAGATGGATGTCGCACTTATTTATTTACACAGTTGGTACCTATGTTGTATATAATAGCAATCAATTTCAAAATAATAGAACCTATTATAACATTAATCAGTTCCTGCACTAGCCTTTATGGCGGCCTCTGTGGTTGAGCGGGCTAAGCCTTTGCCGGCCTACCTCACTGCAACGCAGAGGCTCTGGGTTCGATTCCTGGTATAGTCAATTTCGGAAACGTATTTTCTCCGTTATTTACTATGGTCTGGGTGTCTGGGATCGGCCCCAGAGTAGTCCGTTGTATATTACTCATAACACAAGCGTAATTTGCTTAATTTGGGGATATACAATATGTGTGTTTGTCTGCCGATTTTATTTATTTATTTATTTATCACGGGATACCAAGTATAAAATTATATATTAGTATCATAATTAAAATTACGTTTTAATGGTTTTACGCGCAGCATTTGTTTGATTTTTATCTTTATTCTAACATTTCGGACACCTTTCAGTAGTCGTGATCATGGAAGATAAAGATGTCAAGTGTCAATAAGTAATGGTAAAGTTATTATGTAACTTACCCCCAACTTGGTCATTTTAATTATTTAATTTTAGTTTATGGTTGTTATTTACTGTATGGGAGCCTAATTTAATTTACCACTGCTATTTACTGGTCGCGCAGTTAAGAAAATGCTATACTTAGTATTATTTGAGTTTCTAACTCCTCATCATGAGGTGTGAGGCCTGTCATTATATAAAATAATGCAGCATTCCAAGGCCGTGGCGATGACATAGCTAGTGTCCAGCAAAGATTTCAAACATCCAAAATAGTTTATGTGTTTGAAAGTAGTATGTATTCCTGGGTGATTTTAGTGGACATCTAGCAGTTGATCCAAGTCACTAACTGTTGGTCCCCTGCTCAATTACGTAGAGCATTTGAACCTCTACTAAAAACTATTTGGCAATCGATTACAAGTAAATTTATACCGTATTACGTAAAAAATATTTCATTTGAAAGAAAACTAAATCACGAAAGACGAATGGAAAATGGGGAGCTTACTCGACACACTGGTAAAATATTTGATTAAAAGGAAAGTTAATGGGTTAAAAACAAGCATTTTATCAGTGAAAACAGATTCCGGTTCGTATTCTCAACAGTTGTTTTGCATAAAAGAACGCCTAAGATTCAGTCAATTTAATTTCGCTTAGCCCAGTGGCGTTTTGTCCATTTCACTTAATATAAATTAGTTTATCATCTTAGGGTTTGATTTCCGTAAGAGTGTCACTCTAAAATATGGTGCCAGAAATAGAAAAACTTTCTTTAACCGGTAGACATTTATTCACATTTCACAATTCAATTGTTTTCGTCGTTTTGATCGAACTTTTTCCTGAGTAAACTTCAAAAAACTTAATCAAACTTATACAAATCAATCTCGAAACGAATTTTCTTTTTAAAGCTTACAACAATTCTATATAATCCAATCGTACTTACTAAGATCCTATTATTTATTTAAATAAAAGCCTATAATTTAATAACATTAATTTACCTACAAGTTATTTATTTTACTTTCTTTCATCTGACCTTTAATACATGTAGTATTAAACGAATGAAATTCCATTTATTATTGAATAAGTTAATTTCGCCTCAAATGTAAACTGTTTCTAGATCTCAGATTTTCTCTCAATATTAGCAAAGCTATTAAATGCCAAAATTTTAAAATAGACTGAAATAACAGTTTCCCCTATTTGAACACAATATGGGAAACTATACCATTGTGGGCACTATTTTTATTTTGTCCCATATAATAATAATATCATTATATGGCCAAAAAAAAGTATTATGATTTAATGTTTTTGAATAAATTAATAGGGTGTCAATCATTGGGGGAGTGCCAACAATCGGTAGTTTATCCTAGTTTCAGTTCTTGTTTAATGTTTTTTCCCCAAATGTTTAAAGATTTAGTCGTCCTCTTATAAATTTCACAAAAAGAGCCAATAAACCTTCGATATAAAATTTATTTAACACGCCTCAATTTTTTTCTTCAGGATGCCGCCTCAGGGCCAAGCCAAGACCACGTGGGTGCTGTACGAAACAGACGTGATCAACGACGAAGCTGAAGTGCCAGTGACCGTACTGCCAACAGCAGAAAGAAGAAAGTGGCAGTTAGTATGGAGGAATATCATACTCTTCGGTTTCCTGCACATCGGTGCAGTTTACGGCGCATACTTATTTTTCTTCAAAGCTATGTGGAAGACGTGTGCATTCGGTAGGTTTGATATTATTTGTACACTTATGCTTTGGTGTATAATAGAAAGTTATATTACCACCATCACATGGTGGGAGCACCACCCATCAATCAGGACAAAGCGCTTCGCTTTATCCTTTCTGGTGCGCCATGACTAAGAATGGAATAATTTACCGCAGTCTGTTTTTCTCTTCTAAGAGTGAATAAGTAGGTACATTTTAGATAAGCGTGATCCACCCTAGGCCGCGTCTACTAATAACATGAGTTATGTTGTAAATACTGGTTTGTAATATTTGTTCTTTTGTATTTAACGTAAAGTTTTTTGTAAAGACAGGTAACCTTTGTTACCTGTATTTACAAAAAAATCTTCACTAAACACGTACATGAAAAGGGCTGTTTTTTATTTTCAACAAGTTGCGACAGTGTTCTAACGTTAACCTATAAGAACGTAAAAATATGTAGGTATTGACGCTTTTTATTCAAACTAAATTTCGGTGAAAGTATTTTGCAAACTGCCATATTATATATTTCAAAATTTTCTACACATTCATACAACTTAATAGTTGAAGGGAGATACATTTATGCTAATACGATTCAAACCATCATCTTGATATCGTGAAACCTCATTGAATAGATACAGTGGTGGTCTTATAATTAAGAACGCTGATTTAAAGTGAAGATTTTTTTCAAACTAAGACGCAAAACTAATTGCATGCAATTTTTTTATTCCTCTCGATATCGTTTAACTTTTCCATAATACCGCTGTATTCATTGATACAGATATTTATTGATATGATTAACTAAAAATAAATAGACAAACTTTTTAAACTACTTCTAAACATAGTATTCCTATTTACTGGCTGGTCACGTAATTAAGAACGCTAAATAGTTTATACCTTTATTCAAATTTAAATACAGAACATTCAGTCGATTTGTTACTGTTTGTATAATTTTGGCGCCATTGAGTGCTGTAAAAGATTAAAAGTGATTGCTTCTTATGAAAAAACAATGGGAAAAAATAAAAGTTCTGATAAATCTACAAGGGAAGTAATAATAAAACTTCGCCGGAAGAATTGGTCTTATAAAAAGATACCCGACCATCTGCAATGTTCAAAAACGATGGTTTTCCACGCTGTTAAGCATTTTGCTACGTATCAAACTACTTCGAATGTCCACGTATACCTAAACAGAGAAAAACAACTCCTCGAGATGACCGAAACATCGTTCGTATGGCAAAACAAAATCCTTTTAAAGGGTCCAATGTGCTGAGAAAAGAATATTTTGGTGAAAACAACCCTTCAGCAATCTCAGCGCGCAGTATTCGAAGACGTTTGGTAGAAGAAAAATTGCACGGTATGATAGCAAGAAAGGTACCCGTTGAAACTTTGCCACAGGCAAGCCCGGCTTGCATTTGCGAGAAAGTACGAAAATTCGACTGTGCGACAGTGGAAAAATGTACTTTTTTCTGACGAGCCGAAAATAAACAGAGTATGTTCTGATGAAAAACGACATGTACGACGTCCCCCGAATGCAGCATTCGACTCTAAGTACACGAAAGTTACATTAAAGCACGGTGGTGGAAATGTGAAAATTTGGGGGTGCTTTTCTGGACATGGTATTGGACCTGTAAAGTTGATAGAAGGTAACATGGATCAGTTCCAATACAAAAATATACTGGAAGAAATAATGTTACCTTATGCTAAAGACGTTCTACCGGTTATTTGGACATTCCAGCATGACAATGATCCAAAGCACACTGCACGCACCGTAAAGGAATTTCTAACAGCGCAATCAAATTCTGTCTTAAACTGGCCAGCTAACAGCCCATATCTAAACCCAATAGAGAATCTGTGGTTCGAAGTAAAGAAAAAGGTTTCAAATACACAGTGTGGGAATTTAAGAGAGGTGTACGAAGTTTTTTTAGAAGAACGGAACTCTATTTCTCTTGCGAAATGTCAAAAATTAATAGAGTTAATGCCTCGCCGGTGTAAAGCAGTAATTAAAAGTCGTGGATATGCTATTAACTATTAATTTTAGTTAAAAATGTATTAAATTGCTTTTTACATTTCTCGTGCTACATATTATTGTGATTTTTTAAATGTGAGTGTCATACAAAACGATTCCCGAGCAATTTAATAAATTTTTCTTAATTATTTGTCCAGCTTCAGCACTATTTGAATGTGTTACTTTGGTAAAATAAATAAAATGTGAAAAAAATAGTTAGCGATTTTTCTTTATTCCTAAGCCACGTTGCTCTATTAATGTGGCTATTTTATAACATAACTAGTTGCTTCTCAGAAGGTACACATCTCTGTGTATGATACGATTTAAATATCAAAACTTCTAGAACTTCAAATCGTTCTTAATTATATGACCACAACTGTATGTACCTAGATAAGTAAATAAATAATTAATTCAAGTCATCATGGAAATAAAACGGACCTTAATTTGGTTCTCAATTCCAAAAAGTTTGTTAATAATCCCTGATGATAATGATGATGAAAGATAAATCCAAATAATTCAAATTCAACCTAACAACATAAGACCAGTGTATATTCGGACCGAATATACACTTGGCCAGCTATGGCAGTTGTTAATACGAGCATACTCGGATAACGACATCTAAGCAGAATAAACTCAGATCGTAAACAACTTTAGTGTACTAGGAGGTAATCTGTGAATAAGATCACTTAATACAAATAAAAACCGTCTAATATCTTCTATTTTCGAGTGCACTCGGTCCGAGTGTACTCTGATAATGTGAACGCAGCTTAATTCTTTTGTCCTTCTGATTTTGACTTTTATTTCTAGCTATCTTTTTGTACCTGTGCTCTGGATTGGGCATCACAGCAGGAGCACACAGGCTATGGGCACACAAGTCCTACAAAGCCCGATTGCCTCTCAAAATTCTCCTTACTATCTTCAACACAATGGCTTTCCAGGTAAGAGAATTAAATATTTTAGTCAATATTTGTTGCACATCAGATATTGTTATCACATATATCTTTACTAGGATATTCCCGCGACTTCATCCCCGCTGAACTTGAAATTCCCGCGGAATTCGTGGGACACAAATTACCGAAACATTTAAAAAAGAATGTAAGATATCCTTTGCGTGAAAATTGTTTCGTAATAAGCTTATTTTTATATACCCGAACGACTTCAAACCGCTTCGAAAAAATTTCCGCGGGATTCCCGGAATAAATAGTAACGCAGATATTAATTGTAAAAATTTACTGTCGATCAGCGAAAACCGCATCGAAAGCGGTCCAGTAGTTTTTACACCAATCCCGAAGAAAAAGACAATAAATCTAAAAAAAATGGATCATATTCTAACCCAAAATGTTATTTGTTACATACTACGTTATTCTTAGTAAGTATACGTGATTATTGAAATAAATATAGAAAAATTTAGCCTAATAAATCAAAATCTAAGAGTTTAAAGTAAGGTAACCAAAATTCGAAGACAGTAGTCTTATTTTTCTACATTTGTCTCCGATAAATTTTAAAATGTCGGACCAAAATGCATGTATATATATGTAGTTACTTAAGTATAAGTCTAGCCGTGTGTGTATGTATATATGTAATATCCGATAATATTTAAACAATACACTCAGGCACCCAAAGACTCTTACGCACTCATCGCATTTCTGTTCTATTATTAACTTTGCAAACTTTCAGAGAGGATCTGTCTGGTGATGAAACAAAATGTTTTAACCTATTACTGGCATGGTGCGAGTAATAGGTTAGCTCTTTTTAAATCAAATTATCATATAAAATTAATTTATTCAAAGTTTAATTACCAGGATAAAAATGTTAACTGCCACTTTTCAGGATTCATTTACTAGTACTACCGTTTGCCGGTTTGCATACTAGCAAACAAAAAATAGGTTGTTATACTGTATACACGTAACTACAAAATTAAGATAAAATCGAAAGTCATTAATTATCGTTCTAGTCTTCAAAGCAAAGACTGATAGATTTTCAATCGATCATTCGGTCACGTTACACAAATATAAAACAAAAGTTCACGTGTTTGTAAATCGCGATTAAATTTATCATTTTGTTACCACGTGAATCACACGCGTTTGTAGGCTAATCTGACTCACCTTTAACTTCTTATCATCTGCAATGAATAGTCTGCCTCTGTCACCTTATTATTTTGTCCCAGTGTAATTACTTAAGGTTATCATAATATCGGCGAGGTATCTAATAATTTTTATTTCGTAACAGACAAGTGAAGGTTAAATTATGTACAATTATCTAATGTAAATATTACAAATAAGATACGAGTCCCAAATCACCGTCGTTTGGGAACATGCCTACTAAAACTCTGGCCACATTCCCGCGCTGGATGGCAACGCCGATGCGTTGCCCCAAGTACAGGCTAACCATTTGAGAGTAATGTGAGATTTTTGTAAAACGAGATTATAGATCTCGATAAAACCGATAGATAAGCTTCGAGACCCCATGGCCTAAATAATGGCTGAAAAAGAGAACATTATGTTCAAAACGAACTCTTTCCCTTGGTTTGCCGTTTGACATTCTTTCACAGAAATTGATCCTTACAAGCTACACTACGATTTGATATAATAATAATACAGGTGTTTATTTTTTTTAAATCAGCTGATTCGATTTCTAGCAACGGTAATTGATTTTGGTGGCAACATTACATTGTTTAAAAATGTAATGTTGCCACCAAAAACGTATCAAAATTGGGCTGGAGACTCTTTTTAGTCTATTTCGCTATTTCACAGCTTACTATTTGGCCCTATAGGCCGCCCACTTGAAAAAATCGTTTGTATAGATATTTATTGTTACACTAATAGAATTTTATGGATAGCGTTTTAAATTGTGATCTCTAGCCGATCTCTTCTGAGATAATCAGTTTGAAACACACAGCACACACCCCATATAAGCTATTATTAAGGACTCATAATTTCGTTTTATTATAACTATGCATTTAATTTTTCTAATAAAATACATATTTTTTATTTTATATATACAATACTAATAATTATGTTACTTAGTGAATCAAACTAAACAGTTTTTTACTCTTTATTAGGATGCAGTTGTGGACTGGGCGCGTGACCATCGAATGCACCACAAATACTCGGAGACGGACGCAGATCCACACAATGCGACCCGAGGGTTCTTTTTCTCGCACATAGGGTGGTTGCTTGTGAGAAAACATCCGCAAATCAAAGCAAAAGGACACACGATTGACATGAGCGACCTCAAGGCTGACCCTGTTCTGCGCTTCCAGAAAAAGTAACTAGACATTCTTAGCTCTTATGTAGACGGCACCCCCGACACTATGCTGCTATTTTGTGAATTTCTATGTATGTAACGATAATGCATCGGCGACGACGTCGTACCTACTACACAGTTTGACGGCACGTTGACAGTGTCGTGTACGCACGTTTTGGCTAAAAAATGCAACCATAACTAAATAGCATAGTGGATTTATTATGTTTATTATTAGACCCATTAAGTTTTTCGTTCAAAATATAGATTAAACGATCCTCGTTTAATCTTTATTTTCAATGAAAACTATTTTTGATTTTTAAAACTGAGCCAGTAATCTTTGGAGATAAGCAAAAGTCGCTCTTCGCACATTTGTAGCATAGCTCGGAAAATACCTAGGCTTGCCATAAATATTGCAACAAAGAAAATTTTTTTTTCTATTGCAAATAACATTTATAAGTTTTATTTACAGTGTGTTAGTTTAATACATAAATATAAAACAATTTAAAATATAAAAAGCTTATTCGAAGTGGTCTCCATTGGCTGCAATACAGTCCTTTAAACGTTGAGGCCAGTTATCAATAGAAGCACGCACTCTTTCTATGGGAAAATTCTTCACTGCCAATCGTATGGATTGTTTTAGGGACTCCAAATTATCATGGCGTTTAGAGCAAGCCCCACTCTCTAAAACTAACTTTAAATCATAATCCAGCGGATTAAGATCGGGATTAGACGACGGCCAGTCTTCAGCTCTGATGAAGTCCGAAACGTTCGTTTCCAACCAAGACTGCGTGGACCGAGCTTTATGACCCGGCGCCGAGTCTTGCTGGAAGGACCATTCTTAGTTATTGAACATGGTGTTGATAAAGGGCTTAATTACCTTCTCAAGAATGGTATCTTGATACACTTGTGCCGATGTTTTGATACCTTTTTCACAAAAATATGGCTCAGTCACTGCTTCATAGCTAACACCCCATCAAACCATCACTGAAGACAGATAATGCCCACGTTGCACTCTGTCGACTAATTGAGAAGCTTCCTTAGAACTTTGAGCATAAATACGGCCATTTTGTTTGTTAAAATCTTGCTCAATTGTAAAAATATTCTCATCCGTAAACAAAATTTTTCTGTGACCTCCCTTTGCGTACCGCTTCAGTAGTTGTTTCGATTTTACCACCCTATTGTTTTTTAAATTATGAGTTAAGAAATGACCAGTGCGTCTCTTATAGGCTGCAAGTCCTAAGTCATCTTTTAAAATACGCAACATAGGTGATATATTCATCTCCCAAGATAAAATCTTTTGTTTCGGACAGGATTTCTTCGAATTCTTTCCCTTACTGCTTTAACCACCTTTTTCGTATGAACATTACGTGGACGGAAAGTTCTTTTTCTGTCACAAACAGAGGAGGTCTCATTGTACCTATTAATAGCCCGGTACACAAATATTTGACTAATACCAAGCGTATGGAGAGTTTTAAAAATTACATTTGGCTCCATACCTACTTTGTGTAATGCAATCACAGCGATTCGGTTCTCTTTATCGCCCCACTCCATTTTAATATCGCAAAAAGTTGTACAATGTATTGGCGCCAAAATGAGAAAACACAATGAACAATCGTATAAAAATGACAGATTCCAAATTCAAATGTAATCTTTTGTTTCTTTTTAATTGTAACAGTATTTATGGCCAGATTAAGTATATTTCTTTTTAAACAAACTTACGCTGTTCTTATAATTTGGTCTATTATTCTATCAACTCAGATAAATATCGACGCAAATAAGTGAAAACGCATAAGAAATAATTACATCTATCTACCGGCTCTATGTTAAATAGAAATGTTTATACATGTTTGGAATTTCACCATCGTCACATTCAATTTGGCTATAAGCGCTGAAAAATGCACAGGTATATTATTATTTTACTTTACACCGAATCAATGTTTGCAAATTAAATGATCTTAGTAAGCTAATTATAAAATAAAGAAATGGTATTTGTATTTTATATAAGGTATAAGGAAGTTGTGAAGATTTTTATAAATTCGAAAAAGATTTTCGGTTGTGGTAAAAATGTGCATTTTGTAAGCTAAAAATATTTCTGCTTCCTTAGATTTTTTTTGTCTATTTGTTTGGATGTTCCGGCTAATCTCTGAAACGGCTGAACCGATTTTGATAGGACTTTCACTGGCAGATAGCTGATTTTATAAGAAGTAACTTAGCTACTTTTAAAATTAGAGTTCCACGAACAAAAACGACGCGCCTGCGGTCGCAGGCACAGCTAGTATCAAATATAGATAATAAAACTTTTAAAATACCAAAACACTTACTCTATGTTGGTTGGTCAAATCCTTCTGGAAATAAATTAACAGAAAGAAAACGTTCAGGTTGACAAATGGAAGACTTTTATTGACAAAGACCGTGGTTCGATTTATTACCAGATACTGGAATTGCGTCTAATAAAATGTCTACACAGACCTGCCTTCTAGTACAAATTGAAACTGAGTTCTACTACAGATATTTTTTTTAATGTTATACATATACCTAAGTTAAAATTTAAATCTACCTCCATGACCACTGCTTTGCACCGTGTTACCGCTGTTTAATGAGAAGAAGCGGAGATCCTTCCCAGCAACACGTCTAGCTAAAAATACTTTTTATTTATATTTATCTATCTTAGGCTTTCTTTTAATAAATACAGAAGTAAGTTTATTTGGGCTATTAAAATTGACACAACTTACCATAGTTACAACATAAATGACAAATGCAAACAGATGAACATGACCATTTCACAAACGGTTTTATTTTTGCAAATTGATTACTAACACTGAAAATAACAGTTACATTTTATGCCTAATTGCAATTTTAAGAGCTGTCCAGATTTACTCAAACATTGTATATTGTGTAGTGATAGTAACAAAAAAATTGATTCAAAGAAAAATAATTACATAAGCGCTATTAATTTTTTTGTGATACTACACAGCTCTAAAACTAGTACCAACTGTATATTGGGAGTTATTATTCTCTGCTACTTGTATGTATGTAAAAATGAAAACCAAATAAATGCCGCGGCTAAAGACGTTAAATCGTAATTTTAATTATTATTATTTACTAGTCGCGAAAACGTAAGAAAATACTAGTTGTACATGTTTATTTATCTATTTACATAATAACTATTAATGCTTACTATAACTATAATATATACAAGGATATGTCCACGATATCGTTCATGATTGACTGGATATTCCCGCGGGATTCCCGGGACAACAGAGTATCGCAGGATTTAAAAAATAATGTAAGCTATCGTTTTAGTGGAAACCTGTGTCGGAATAAGCTAATTTTATGCACCCGAACAACTTCAAACCGTTCCCGGGAAAATTCCCGCGAGCTTCTCTGGATAAAAAAATCATATATTTTATTACATTAAATTTGCTATCGATAAGTAAAAAAATTACATTGGAATTAGCTTTTTTTAATCTGGCCATTTTAAATCTATCATAGAAAAATTTCCGCGCGATTTCCAGGATAAAAAGTAGCGCAGATTTTAAGTCTAAAAATTAGCTGTCGATCAGCGAAAACTGCATCGAAATCGGTGTAGTAGTTTTTTCGTAAATCTCGAACAAACAAAATAAAAATCTAAAAAAAGTGCAGTGTTCTCCATTGTATATATAGTCTATTCTAGTTGGGTTTTTTTAATAACTACAATGTATAGACACAGCATGTTTATAATTTTATAAATAGATAATTATATAAATAAAACATGCATGTGTTTTATATAGGTATGTATTAATATTATGTTAATAGATTTTTATTTTTGAAATAAGTTCATATCGGAATTTATTTACACTGTAAAACTTTTCTTCCCTCTTGCGTAATGTATAGGTTTTTTTTTTTTTTTTTTTTTGGATTTTATGGCTTGGCAGCTAGGCCTTTAAGCCAGATCTTAGATTCAATGTAGTTTCTTCAATTTCTTAAGCCTATGTGTAGCACAGCTGAACTGTAGGTTATCAACTGAAGCCGTTCAACGGAGTTCTTGTGACAACTCAAAAGGCCACATTTGACTTTACAGTTCACATTTCTCACAAAACACGTAATTACTACTCAAAAACTATTAATATCCTACAACTATTGTTCATTTTAGAGTAATTTTACACATTTTTAGAAAATAAAACTGCACAGCACAACATCTCCTTTCAGTTCCCGCCAAAAACTCCATGTATAGGTTTGATTAAAGACAACTTTTAGAGTTGTCATGTACGTGTCTTGTTCATGATCACTATAATGATTATAGTTTTCTACGTAACTTTTAAAGCATTAAATAACATAAGTAGCGAATGGAATTCCAGCTACCTTAAATCGGACTCCCATCTGGAATCTAGAGTCGTCTGTAAGACAATCTTATTTTACATCAGGCTAGGCCTTCAACATCGCTTACGTCATAAAAATATACACTTACATTATGCTACGATCTTTACTATCATTATATTTTTGACCTTAGCTCTAATGTAGTGCAGTGATAAATTACACACGTACAAGATTACGTATGTAAACCAACCCTCGTATATGTAAATGGCTTGAATGGAAGTTGTACGTTCTTTTATAAATAAATCCTATTATTTTTATAAAAGTCGGTTTTTATGCAATAGAAATACAATATGTCAAGCATAATTCTATCTTAAATATTGTCCTGGTAGTGGTTAGAAAATCTTTTTAAAAGTAGAGAAAATTTCGGTCACCCATCTTGCCTTGGCAGACAGTTATCTATATCACTAAGCGATTTCGTTTGAAAAGGAACAGTTACCCTTACTTGATGTCATAATATATATTCTAGAGAACCCAAAGTTATGTCTCGATTCTTTCATTTTATACTCCTGTGTAGTAGCCGCTCGCAATAACTATATTTTAGATATTTTCAGGATTGTGTGATGAATTTTCTTCATTTTTTTTATTAACATTTACCAACGTGAGTTGGAATATAATATAAGAATTTTATACAAATGAAAGATTTTTAGAATTTAGTACATGTTAAGTTTTACCAATGACGTTTGATAAATATTGGTTTTACGAATTACATATTGAATATTTTTAAACAGTTATTTCATTTACCTATCAGTCAAAAACTGAATTAAATTACCATTATAAGATATATGCGAAGAACGTCATAGCGTCTACGCAAGTCTTCCCCGTGCGTGGTCTGACACGCAATTGAATAAGTTTCTTTTTGAATAGGTATTCGTAGATGTAACTATATAGCTTCTTTCTAAAGCAAGTTTTTTCTTTTCCAGGTACTATCTTACTCTCATGCCTTTAGCCTGTTTTATCCTGCCTACGTACATTCCGATGTTATGGGGTGAATCGCTATTGAACGCATTCTTCGTGGCCGCTATATTTAGATACGTATGGGTTCTGAACGTCACGTGGCTCGTGAACTCCGCCGCCCACTTGTGGGGGGATAAGCCTTACGATAAGCACATAAATCCAGTAGAGATTAAGCCAGTATCATTAGTGGTTCTCGGGGAAGGTTTCCACAACTACCATCACACTTTCCCGTGGGACTATAAAACTGCTGAATTAGGCGATTATACATTGAATTTCTCGAAGATATTCATCGATTTAATGGCCAAAATCGGATGGGCTTACGATTTAAAGACGGTGTCTACTGATGTAATTCAGAAGCGAGTAAAAAGAACAGGTGATGGTAGTCACGCTCTGTGGGGTTGGGATGATAAGGATTTACCCACAGAGAAGAAGATACAAACATCTATATTCAACACGGACACGACATCTTAAGGAATATCCTTAATCGATACCAATAATTACTTCCGTAAATTGCAACTGATGCAATCAATTGCAATAGTGTTTGTATTGTGATAAATATGTTGACGTGATTTGGTTGTTGACATTAAACTTAATTTTAATTCAAATAATAATAATGCATCTGCATACAAATGTGATAAATTATAGCTACTATTTATTATATATGTGAACTATTACATATTAGTGTTAAGTATTTATAGTATATTTGTTAGAGTTGCTTATGATAGTTAATTAATTTACAAATGTCCAAATATGTTAATTTCTTTGGTTGGTGTAATATAATAAAAGATGTTAAAACTACAATTAGTTTTATTTACTGGATATTCTAGTCTTTCTAGCTATTTATAAAATTGTTTAATGATATATTATTTTCTTCTCATATATTATTTTGTTTCATAATTTAGCGTGTACGTGTTATTTGGTAATTTACATTTAGTGCCAGCCAGGCCTAGCCAGGTGGTAGAGCATTTGCCCGACTGGATGGCTACCACCCCTGGTCTAAAGTATGTCGCCATAACAACCGTGAGTTGTGTTCCGGCATTAGTGACCAGGTTCCAGTCTCCATTAAGAGAGCAGCAGCGCATTTGCAGCACCTTTGGTGGTGCAAATGTCCATAGGCGATGGCAACCGCTTTCCATAAAGTGGGCCGTCTGCCTGTGTGCTGAACTCCTGCAATATTATTTTTTTTAAATAGTATTTTTAATAAAACTACATTTTAACGGTTTTAAGCGCGGTAATTTATTTGATTTTGGTTATTCTGACGACCGTTATAACGTAGTTTTATTATGTACACAAGTCGCGAAAACTTAATAAAATGTTATTTAGTATTTTGTTTATAATCAATAAAACAGGCTAATTACTAGTACCTTTGATCATATAGCCATACAGCTAAATGTTAAATTGGTAACGCTTACACCTATATTTTCCAATGTAAAAGATACACAGGTACCTCCTACTCCTAGAATCCTAGATAAACGTGCTCTACCCTGATCACGTCTTCGCATAACTGCTGTTTTGAATTTATACTCAACAAATAAAGCAAATTAATATTTTTATAATACTTATGTTAGGTATTCATTTGATTTTAGACAATAGTTATCTATAATATTTAAAAAAAAGTGTAGTTTTGTTTTTAGTTTTTTTTTTGTATTTGTCTGTTTGTTCGGGATTCACGTAAAAACTACCGATAAGATTTTCGTTGACGATAGCAAATTCCCAGACTTAAAATATACGGTAGGTACTTTGTATCCCGGGAATCGAACGGGAATTTTCTTGGGAGCGGTTTAAAGTGGTCTGGTAGTAAAAAAAATCGGATTCTCATGTAATATTTTCACTGATCGATAGCAAACTAATATATTAAGAATTCTCTGTTATGAAATCTTGATACTTTATATCTCGACAATCGTGCGGGATTTTTCCCGGGAATGGTTTCAAGTTATTAGGATACATATAAATTAGCTTATTTCGTCCGACGTGAATGAAGTCGCGGGGGAATCCTAGTTGTTATATATAAAATGACATCCATCACTGGTTTACATTGGTTCTATTTTACACACGGCCTTCAGATTGGAGTATATTTTTTGATCGTTTTTTAGTTTGGTGTAGATCTGTATGTTACTGGAGTATAAAAATTAAAACCAAGCACTAACATGTACCTAATTATGATGACTGTCTGGATGTAATGGTATTTCTAGCATAATAAAATCATCAAATTGGGGTCATATTCAAAATTTAATCTAGAAATCCTGGTTTTATAACCTATTACCGATTGTGATCAAGGCAAAGTTGTGTGATTCTGTTTAATCAATCAATATTATCACAAATATGCGAATGCAACTTTGTTTGTTACATTTCTACGACTAACTAAACACATCAGAAACTATATCAAGAAGACAAATTGTGTCTTATGGAAGGAGAAGGCTACTTTTTGTCTCAACGACAATCATAAAGAAAGTGAAGTAGGGCTGAAAATTAATAAAGTTAGGGGTACGAAAATTCATAGTTAGGCTTTTGGTGGGAAATAAAGAAAAATTTAAATTAAAACGATTAAAAAAAAGTAATAAATAGACAAGTAAAATTAGAGTCTTAGTTTATTTAGTTCATCAGTTAACAGTCTGACGACAATCTTCTCCCAAGATAACAGACAACAAGAAGTTTAATTTGAATTTGGGCAGCTAGCTTAATGAACATAATGAGGATATTTACGACACATTAAATTAACACCGTAGCTAATAAATTTCCACCCTGAATGTTTCACAAGCCCACACTATTATTTATAATGCAACTACATACTACATACAACCTTCTGTTTGGCAGTAATTTCAATTAGGACAGGTTCCACTATATGGTTGCCGTCCATTTGAGCGCTTCTACACATTTTCAATTACTTTCGTATCTAGGATGATGTTATTTATACTCAATAAAGAATAACATTAAATGAAGTTTTTCGCGAGAATTAAGGATGTTGTACAGTTTCACTTTATAATAATAATAAATCAGGTAAGTGCATGAAATTCACGAATATGAAGGCAGTGGTAGAAGTGACAATGGTTCTCTTTTCGTCATTTAGTTTTGGAAGTATAAAAAACATTATATTTAAACTACCAAATACCTTAAAAATTACGCAATGGATATATAGTTTAAAGTAATTATTGTTACCGTTGAAAGTATTTATTATAAAGTTCCATAACCTTAATTTGTTTTCAAAAAATTACACTTCTTGTTCAAAAGTCAGAGGGAAGACACAATATTACGATTTTGAAGAAGAGTATCTCGCCGTCTACTGACTTCAAGATTCATTAAAGAACAGCGATAATTATGAGTTTCAGCCCAACGATACCCCGATACATTAATTTAAAAAATTCAACCTTCTGAAACACACAATATGGCGGCCACCCTTAATCTTTGAAACCTCACGGTTTCACGACATCTCGTGTAGACATATATAATATATTAAGATATGCCCGCGACTTCGTCCACGATTGACTTGAAATTCCCGCGGCATTCCCTGAACACAAAGTACCGCAAAATTTAAAAATGAATGTAATCCATGCACCGTTTTAGTGAAAAGTATGTCGGAATGAGCAAATTTTTATGCACTCGAACAATTACAAATCACTCTCAGGAAAATTTCCCGCGGGATTCCCATAGTGGGACGGGGGAGTCGGGGGACCCTCCCGACGAGCCACACCCAGTGCCGTGGGGTGTTCTAGTCTCAGGGACACTCATCCTTGGCGGCTTGCATCGAGGTGTCACGGCAGTCATACCTATGGTTACGGTCCCGTGGCGCCTCATTATAATACGGAGGGACGCTGGAAGGTTTAGTGGGTAGTCTGGCGGTCGGTGCTTGCAAGCTATAACGTTGAAGCTTATGTGCAACACCAGCAGCCCCCTACCCACATACCCCTTGGTGGCATCCCCCGGGGCCTGAGGCTATGCGCAAATGCATTCCCCCAGCGTTGTCAAAAAAAAAGGATAAAACGTATCGCAGATTTTATTTCGAAGAATTTGCTCTCATTCAGAGCTAACTACAATGAAATTTGCCCCGTGTTTTTTACGCGGAGCCCGAACAAACAAACAAACAGAAAATTCATCGTGTTCTCGTTTATATAGTCTATTCCAGTTGTTTCTTTAAGAGCTTCAATGCACAGACACGGCATGTTTAGAATTTTATAATATTACATACATACATACACATACACAACTTCACGCCAGCTCCCTTGCGGGGTAGGCACGAACAACAGAGCGCCATTTAGGCTTATTCTTACACACCTCACTTGCTTCTTTGACATTCATAACTCTTGTCATGCACGCTCGTCTGTTCTTAAGGCTCCTAACATCACCTTCTGCTAGTACACGATCAATTTGATCATGGAAAGTGTGTCGTGGCCTTCCACGACTTCTGCATCCATCCACTTTTGCATTGTATATCTGTTTATTCATTCTTTCATCATGCATTCTTTCTACATGTCCGAACCACCGGAGCATTCCTTTCCTTACCTTCACCCCGACACTCTCTTTCAGACCAACTGTCTTTCTTACTTCGGTATTACGAACGCGGTCCGCGAGCGTCACTCCGCAGATTTTGCGCAGTGCTCGCATCTCGACCGCGTTTACTCTACTTTCATGCTCTTTCTTCCATACCCAACTCTCGCTTCCATACGTGAGCGTAGGTACCAGCACCGCGTTGTGTACGGCGAGCTGGGCCTTCTGGCTGAGGTTCTTAGCGCCTAGAAGTTTACCTAACGCTCCATTCACACTATTCCCCAAATTCACTCTTCTTTCTATATCAGCGGTGTACCTTCCATCCCTGCTAAAAGCACATCCAAGATATACAAACTCATTCACTTGCTCCAGCATAACATCATCGACCATTATCCTTGCATTTATAATATTAGATCATACATTTTAATGTTACATTTAATCCATACAGCCCCAGTCGTTTCTGAAAAGTCCACTATAACATACGATAACAGACGGACGAACGGTCTATAAACCAAACTTTATGCTAACTAGTCCATTCGAGAGGACATGAAAACCTAAAGTAACATACATATTTATATAGTAGCAAAAATATTTTTTTAAGTGCGTTGTAGGTTCGCGTTTGATGTTGTTTACATATTATGTTAAACCATCTCAACAATATACCTATGCCTGAATAATTATGTCACCTTTAATTTTATTAAAATTTATTCGATTTGAATGTTGAAATATAACTTATACTTGTAACACACTAGGTGTCTACTGGTTAAATTCTGTAGCCTGGTGCAAAAAGAGCCAGAGTACGTCATCGTTGGAAATGCCAGTTATACAAAAAGTATGATATTAATTTGTACGTGTGTGTGTGCGTCGTTATATTTATCGGTAGTTTTCCAAAAGATTACTATATAGGCGAATGCAGAAGTGCTGTTTCGTACAGTTTATTAAAAATATACATTATGCTTTTTTATTTTTTAATTACCTTCCAGTAAAATCACATTTCTTACGTTAACATACTTTTGCCCTTTTAGCACCAGGCCAAATAATTATATTTGTGATTATTTATTTTTACTGTATTAAAGAAAGCAGATCATCCTGTTTAGTTTGCTATAAGGCTTTCACGCAAAGTATGCTCATCAAGATCAAAAATTCCGTTGCGTCAGTTCGCGCGGCACCGTCTACAGTGAACAGTGACAATTTTCTACCCTGCATTATTTATTACACAATGTTCTTAATAAACGACAGTGAATATGAGAATAATTCTTACACATTCTTCGGTCCGGTAGGCATGGCCTTCTACGACGATGGAAATGTCTTAGACGACACATACGCAGTCAAAGTTGCTTTGAGCGTTTGTCTTGGAATCACAATGGTATTGGGTATAGTTGGTAACGTTTTCACTTGTGCTATGATAATCCAGAATCGAGCTATGAGAACACCGACTAATTATTACTTGTTGAACTTAGCTATAACAGATTTACTGCTGGTCTTATTCGTGCCCATAGAGATCTATATTATATGGGTACCAGACTTCTATCCTCTCGGAGAAGTAGGTTGTCACCTACATTTCCTGCTATGGGACATACTTAGCTATTGCAGTCTACTCATAATTACTGCATTTACTGTTGAGAGATACATAGTTGTAACGAGACCGTTTCTTCGTCAAAAATTGTCGCTCAACTCACGAGTTTTCAAAATTGTGGGTGTTATTTGGGCAGTGTCCATCATTCTAAACCTGCCGGACATATTTAATATCGATTTATTGGAGAGAAAAAAGTATGTGTTTTGCTACTTCAGCGTGTCTGATACAATAAGTATATTACTTATTGTCGAAATCATTGTTATTTTCATAATACCTATGACGATAATTTTCTCCCTATATATTCTTATCACTTATCAATTGAAATGCACGCATAGAAAGCTGCGGAGTAGTCCTGCAAGTGGTCAGCACAATAAAGACAAAGCTCTCAAATTGATTGGTTAGTACATTTGTATCAATAACGCTGCATGTTGTTGTTTTTTCATTTGTAGGGTTCGGTAGCCATTTTGTCAAAAACAAAAGCCTTAGAAAATTATTATGTCCGTCCATCTGTTTGTGCATCAGTGTTTTTTTTATAATCCTAATAGACCACTACTACCCCTACTGTAATATCATAAAAATGCAAGCATGTCAGCAAGATATTTTTTTTCCAACTATTTGTTTTATAAAGTATCAGTTAAATCTAGACTCGCTAGTCGTAGCTCAGTCTGTTATTAATTAGAATTAGAAAAGTCAATCCTTTGAGTACTTTTCAAGCTTTGCACTGAATTTTTATATAACTGTAGAATAAAAAGCATATTAAACCTTTTCCTATTTAATAAAACCTATACAAAGCCTTCAAGTCCTAGACTATTTTTCGAGTTTTACGGACATAAATAAACAAAAGCTGAATTTGTCAATGTACGTATTAAAAATAGTTTGTTCTGTTTGCAGCGGCTGTGGCAATTTTATTTCTGATTTCCTGGTCACCCTACTGTGCTCTCCGAGTAATGCTTATACTTCCCAAATTCGAATATGAAAATGATTACAACGTAAGTTCGTATTTCTACCCTTATCAGCCCAAGTGAGGTAGGTATGGATTCTGTTGAGGTCTACATCCAATACAAAATAAATTCCAGATTTATAAAATCCGACATATGCGTAACATTCTATTTTCGATACCTGCTACGATAAATTTCGTAAATGGATCTTCCTTTTTGTACTGAGTGTCTAGGATTGGCCCCGGAGTTATCCATTGTAGACACAATGTATTCTACTTAGCTGGAAAATATATCTACAATATGTATGTGGGTCTGCTGATTATTACTGTTTACATTTTAATGAATATTAACTTAATATAAACAATTCATTTAAAAAAATCAAAGGAAATCATTCTAGCAGATCTTTTTTTATAATTGTACAGATCGCGTTTGATAGCTATCTCATCTCATATTAAGTGATGATGCGATCTAAGTTGGAGCACGCTACCAAATATATAGTAAACTAGAGTTTACCCCGCGGCTGCGCCGCGGGTCAACCTCTAGCTCGTGTCTTTTGTTTAAAAAGCAAGTGGTACAGGTTACATTGTATTAAATTTGTATGAATTTGCCCCCGAAAGATTCACTTCATTTTATATCGCAAACTATACCACCCCCGTCTATATGTAAACTACATAAATGACAAAACTTGACAAAAATGACAAAATAGATAACGTGGTCCAAGTGGACCCAGTGGACCCAGTGGACCCAGTGGACCCAGTGGACCCAGTGGACCCAGTGGACCCAGTGGACCCAGTGGACCCAGTGGACCCAGTGGACCCAGTGGACCCAGTGGACCCAGTGGACCCAGTGGACCCAGTGGACCCAGTGGACCCAGTGGACCCAGTGGACCCAGTGGACCCAGTGGACCCAGTGGACCCAGTGGACCCAGTGGACCCAGTGGACCCAGTGGACCCAGTGGACCCAGTGGACCCAGTGGACCCAGTGGACCCAGTGGACCCAGTGGACCCAGTGGACCCAGTGGACCCAGTGGACCCAGTGGACCCAGTGGACCCAGTGGACCCAGTGGACCCAGTGGACCCAGTGGACCCAGTGGACCCAGTGGACCCAGTGGACCCAGTGGACCCAGTGGACCCAGTGGACCCAGTGGACCCAGTGGACGCAGTGGACGCAGTGGACGCAGTGGACGCAGTGGACGCAGTGGACGCAGTGGACGCAGTGGACGCAGTGGACGCAGTGGACGCAGTGGACGCAGTGGACGCAGTGGACGCAGTGGACGCAGTGGACGCAGTGGACGCAGTGGACGCAGTGGACGCAGTGGACGCAGTGGACGCAGTGGACGCAGTGGACGCAGTGGACGCAGTGGACGCAGTGGACGCAGTGGACGCAGTGGACGCAGTGGACGCAGTGGACGCAGTGGACGCAGTGGACGCAGTGGACGCAGTGGACGCAGTGGACGCAGTGGACGCAGTGGACGCAGTGGACGCAGTGGACGCAGTGGACGCAGTGGACGCAGTGGACGCAGTGGACGCAGTGGACGCAGTGGACGCAGTGGACGCAGTGGACGCAGTGGACGCAGTGGACGCAGTGGACGCAGTGGACGCAGTGGACGCAGTGGACGCAGTGGACGCAGTGGACGCAGTGGACGCAGTGGACGCAGTGGACGCAGTGGACGCAGTGGACGCAGTGGACGCAGTGGACGCAGTGGACGCAGTGGACGCAGTGGACGCAGTGGACGCAGTGGACGCAGTGGACGCAGTGGACGCAGTGGACGCAGTGGACGCAGTGGACGCAGTGGACGCAGTGGACGCAGTGGACGCAGTGGACGCAGTGGACGCAGTGGACGCAGTGGACGCAGTGGACGCAGTGGACGCAGTGGACGCAGTGGACGCAGTGGACGCAGTGGACGCAGTGGACGCAGTGGACGCAGTGGACGCAGTGGACGCAGTGGACGCAGTGGACGCAGTGGACGCAGTGGACGCAGTGGACGCAGTGGACGCAGTGGACGCAGTGGACGCAGTGGACGCAGTGGACGCAGTGGACGCAGTGGACGCAGTGGACGCAGTGGACGCAGTGGACGCAGTGGACGCAGTGGACGCAGTGGACGCAGTGGACGCAGTGGACGCAGTGGACGCAGTGGACGCAGTGGACGCAGTGGACGCAGTGGACGCAGTGGACGCAGTGGACGCAGTGGACGCAGTGGACGCAGTGGACGCAGTGGACGCAGTGGACGCAGTGGACGCAGTGGACGCAGTGGACGCAGTGGACGCAGTGGACGCAGTGGACGCAGTGGACGCAGTGGACGCAGTGGACGCAGTGGACGCAGTGGACGCAGTGGACGCAGTGGACGCAGTGGACGCAGTGGACGCAGTGGACGCAGTGGACGCAGTGGACGCAGTGGACGCAGTGGACGCAGTGGACGCAGTGGACGCAGTGGACGCAGTGGACGCAGTGGACGCAGTGGACGCAGTGGACGCAGTGGACGCAGTGGACGCAGTGGACGCAGTGGACGCAGTGGACGCAGTGGACGCAGTGGACGCAGTGGACGCAGTGGACGCAGTGGACGCAGTGGACGCAGTGGACGCAGTGGACGCAGTGGACGCAGTGGACGCAGTGGACGCAGTGGACGCAGTGGACGCAGTGGACGCAGTGGACGCAGTGGACGCAGTGGACGCAGTGGACGCAGTGGACGCAGTGGACGCAGTGGACGCAGTGGACGCAGTGGACGCAGTGGACGCAGTGGACGCAGTGGACGCAGTGGACGCAGTGGACGCAGTGGACGCAGTGGACGCAGTGGACGCAGTGGACGCAGTGGACGCAGTGGACGCAGTGGACGCAGTGGACGCAGTGGACGCAGTGGACGCAGTGGACGCAGTGGACGCAGTGGACGCAGTGGACGCAGTGGACGCAGTGGACGCAGTGGACGCAGTGGACGCAGTGGACGCAGTGGACGCAGTGGACGCAGTGGACGCAGTGGACGCAGTGGACGCAGTGGACGCAGTGGACGCAGTGGACGCAGTGGACGCAGTGGACGCAGTGGACGCAGTGGACGCAGTGGACGCAGTGGACGCAGTGGACGCAGTGGACGCAGTGGACGCAGTGGACGCAGTGGACGCAGTGGACGCAGTGGACGCAGTGGACGCAGTGGACGCAGTGGACGCAGTGGACGCAGTGGACGCAGTGGACGCAGTGGACGCAGTGGACGCAGTGGACGCAGTGGACGCAGTGGACGCAGTGGACGCAGTGGACGCAGTGGACGCAGTGGACGCAGTGGACGCAGTGGACGCAGTGGACGCAGTGGACGCAGTGGACGCAGTGGACGCAGTGGACGCAGTGGACGCAGTGGACGCAGTGGACGCAGTGGACGCAGTGGACGCAGTGGACGCAGTGGACGCAGTGGACGCAGTGGACGCAGTGGACGCAGTGGACGCAGTGGACGCAGTGGACGCAGTGGACGCAGTGGACGCAGTGGACGCAGTGGACGCAGTGGACGCAGTGGACGCAGTGGACGCAGTGGACGCAGTGGACGCAGTGGACGCAGTGGACGCAGTGGACGCAGTGGACGCAGTGGACGCAGTGGACGCAGTGGACGCAGTGGACGCAGTGGACGCAGTGGACGCAGTGGACGCAGTGGACGCAGTGGACGCAGTGGACGCAGTGGACGCAGTGGACGCAGTGGACGCAGTGGACGCAGTGGACGCAGTGGACGCAGTGGACGCAGTGGACGCAGTGGACGCAGTGGACGCAGTGGACGCAGTGGACGCAGTGGACGCAGTGGACGCAGTGGACGCAGTGGACGCAGTGGACGCAGTGGACGCAGTGGACGCAGTGGACGCAGTGGACGCAGTGGACGCAGTGGACGCAGTGGACGCAGTGGACGCAGTGGACGCAGTGGACGCAGTGGACGCAGTGGACGCAGTGGACGCAGTGGACGCAGTGGACGCAGTGGACGCAGTGGACGCAGTGGACGCAGTGGACGCAGTGGACGCAGTGGACGCAGTGGACGCAGTGGACGCAGTGGACGCAGTGGACGCAGTGGACGCAGTGGACGCAGTGGACGCAGTGGACGCAGTGGACGCAGTGGACGCAGTGGACGCAGTGGACGCAGTGGACGCAGTGGACGCAGTGGACGCAGTGGACGCAGTGGACGCAGTGGACGCAGTGGACGCAGTGGACGCAGTGGACGCAGTGGACGCAGTGGACGCAGTGGACGCAGTGGACGCAGTGGACGCAGTGGACGCAGTGGACGCAGTGGACGCAGTGGACGCAGTGGACGCAGTGGACGCAGTGGACGCAGTGGACGCAGTGGACGCAGTGGACGCAGTGGACGCAGTGGACGCAGTGGACGCAGTGGACGCAGTGGACGCAGTGGACGCAGTGGACGCAGTGGACGCAGTGGACGCAGTGGACGCAGTGGACGCAGTGGACGCAGTGGACGCAGTGGACGCAGTGGACGCAGTGGACGCAGTGGACGCAGTGGACGCAGTGGACGCAGTGGACGCAGTGGACGCAGTGGACGCAGTGGACGCAGTGGACGCAGTGGACGCAGTGGACGCAGTGGACGCAGTGGACGCAGTGGACGCAGTGGACGCAGTGGACGCAGTGGACGCAGTGGACGCAGTGGACGCAGTGGACGCAGTGGACGCAGTGGACGCAGTGGACGCAGTGGACGCAGTGGACGCAGTGGACGCAGTGGACGCAGTGGACGCAGTGGACGCAGTGGACGCAGTGGACGCAGTGGACGCAGTGGACGCAGTGGACGCAGTGGACGCAGTGGACGCAGTGGACGCAGTGGACGCAGTGGACGCAGTGGACGCAGTGGACGCAGTGGACGCAGTGGACGCAGTGGACGCAGGGGACGCAGTGGACGCAGTGGACGCAGTGGACGCAGTGGACGCAGTGGACGCAGTGGACGCAGTGGACCCAGTGGACGAAATGGACAAAATCACAAAACCTGTCCTAGTTTCCGGGATAAACTATACATGAATCTATCCCAAAATGTATCCCATTATCCGGGATAAAAAGTATCCCTTGTCCACCCTCGGTATGAAAATTACATATATACCGATTTTCAGCCAAATCGGTCCAGTAGTTTTTCCGTAAAAGCATAACAAACAAACAGACAAATATATTTTTATCCTGGAAACTATCCCATTTTTCGGGATAAAAAGTATCCTATGTTCATTCTCGGCATCGAAAATATATATATACTGAGTTTCAGCCAAATCGGTCCAGTCGTTTTTACGTGAAAACGGAACAGACAGACAGACAGACAGACAGACAGAGTTACTTTCGCATTTATAATATTAATAGGGATTCACTCCTAATAACTACCCACTAGATTTCAGTCTTTGCGTAGTTATACACCCACTATGTCCTAAAAGACATGAAGCGTAAGCTAACATTTGTTTATTGGCTTCGTGATTAAACTGCGAGACATTCCCTAATCACTTCACATTTGTCCTGGGACGTCGAAAGACAGTTGCCACTGGAAATATAAACTCAAAATTAGTGTTTTGTAAATACGTAACTTTGACTTTATTGTGTAATCAAATATATTATTAAGCTGTAACAATTGAACACCGATCAATTCCATAATAGTTGTTGGATCACAGTCATTTTTTCTCGAAAGTATTAAAAGATATTCTTCATTTCTCATATTCTGAAAGTACGTTCGGAGGTGCCCGATCACAGGGATGGAAACAGCACATTTCGTCTCTGGAAAACGATTTTCTCTACTGTCAAACAAATGAAAAACTATCCGAACCATACATACGACTTATGTTCCAACTTTATTTACAGCCACACTTAAATCACGGCATAAATTTTAATAAAATTTTTGTAACATTATTTTATACTTTAAAGTACTTTTCACTAAATTATTATTTAATTTACGTAAGTTCGAGCTAAATATTTACTATCATCAGCGACAAAAAGTCGTGGTAGCGTAATGGCTAGCGCACGCGTCCCAGACTCAAAGGACACGGGTTTGATCCTGACCAGAACGCATGCACCACTTAGTCAGTTTTCTCATCTAATGTGCATATTGTCACAATTACCACGTGCTAACAACGGTGAAGGAAAACATCGTGATGCAACCTGCACATCGAGATAACCGATGTGTCAAATCTGCCAAGCCTCCTTGGACAAGCGTGGCGGGAAAACTTTTTAAGTTGCCCGAGAGCCGCACTAATCTCGTCCACGTTGACCTCCGGGATGTCCTCCGTATAATGGCGTGTGAGTGGTGCACGTGGATCTTCGTTGCTTTGCGTCGCAGGCTTCTTCGCCCGCGAAGAATACAGTAGCCCGTAGAACTTTTCTACCTCCGTCAGGATCTCAGAGCGAGACGTAAGCTCTCTGCCATCCACTGTCCTCAGCTTTGCAACATGGCTCCTCCCCAAGCTTCCTGAGAAAACTCTGGACCCTTTGTTCTGCTCTATAGCCGCCTCAATGGCACGAGTATTAGAGCAGCGGAGGTCCCGCCTTACAAGTTTTCTTATTTGCTTGGAGAGGGCCCGATGCTCTCATTTCTCGTCTCGTCTTCACGAGATCCAGAGTTTCGGTAGAAAGTTCGGACCGTCTGTTTCTTCGTACAGGCGGAAAATGCCTGCTACCCAAATCCTGCAACGTCTTCACCACGTGGTCGCTTATTTCGTCGCCTGTGGTTTCCAGCGATTCGAACCAATTGTGAAGTTCCAGTTGGAACTGTTCGGACCCGTGTTACATTTGAGGGGGCGTGGGTCGGAATGTAGATTTCACCAGGCGGAGTCTTTCAGCCTTAAAATTGATATTTAGAGTGCCTCGTACAAGACGGTGGTCGCTACCGGAATTGAACCTGTTGACCACTGAGACATCTCTAAATATATGCTTCTTATCCGCCATGATGAAATCTATCTCGTTTCTCGTCACAGTGTCGGGGCTCTGCCACATCCATCTCCTCTGGGGCTTCTTCTTGTAGAAGGAATTCATTAGGAAGAGCCCCTACATTTCTAGGAAGTTGACCAGCATTTGCCCCCTGTGACTTCTACGCTCCAATCCATAAGGTCCGATTATCGGTTCGTCGCATTCTTGTACTCCCACTTTGGCGTTGAAGTCCCCCATAACAGCGTTGGAGTGGGCGGAGGTTGTGCCATGTATGGCTTTAGTAATGTCGTCATACATAGCCTCAATCTCTTCGTCAGAGTGTGCCGAGGTCGGCGCATATACCTGTACAATCTTCAGGGAATACCTGTTGGTGAGTTTCAGTACTAGGTACGCTACCCTGTTCGACACACTGTTGACTTCCACAATGTTGTTAACGAGGGTCTTGTTCACGAGAAAGCCGACACCAACCTGGGAGGCCCTGTCACCTTCCCGAAAGTAGAGTAAGTGGCCAGACTCTAGGGTTACCGTATCCTCACCCTCTCTTCGGACTTCTGATAACCCTAGGATGTGCCAGTTAATTCGACTTAGCTCTACTTCCAGTTCTGTGAGGTGACTTTCCAGCCTAATCGTTCGTCCGTTATACGTCGCCAAGGTCAATTTAGTGAGTTCGCAGCCTCCCGTAACCCGGAGACTGTTAGCACCCTCCACCCCGGCGCGACCGCTACCGTAGCCGGGAATTGCTGAGTCACTGGGAACTTAGGGTCGTTTTCTATGGTGCTTTCTCATGGGGGATAAATACCATAGTTACCACGCTTGGAATGCGGGTTGGTAACCGCAGTGCCGGCCCATTTGCATCGAAGACGCTACTGCCCGTCTCCGACCAGGGGATTTCTATAGGTCGGCTTTCTTACGATGGTTATACCTCTAACGATCGATCGCCAAAGCCTCGTTTGCTGACGGTAGGGGGTACCGCGAGCAGGTGAAGTTGACAATTGGGTCCACAAGTTGTTAAGCGTAAACCCCTTACCCCCCGGGTGTTTATGGGTTGATATTATTATTATTATAGTGTCAAAAAAATACTGGCTGGTAGAACGCTACATACAAAAAAATACTTGACGTTCCATATGTGACATATTAAATGAGTTCATCATGCAGATTTAAATATGGATTCAACGCCTGATGCCATTAGAGAAGTAGTCGCTTTTATAAATAATCAGTTTTTATATACTTTCCTCATATTCGAAATGAAAAGCAAAGTGTTAACCTCGGGTGAAAGGTTTATTTAGGCACTCGAACTATTAGCGCCCTCGCTACACTTGTGTGGCAAACAATCTCATGCCTAAATAGGTCACTTTCACCTCTCATGTAACAATCTACTATTAACACCCGGCTCTTTACAGGTTTGGAAAGTCTTAAACTACCTATGTTACATTGCACACTTATCAAGCGCTGTCAACCCAATACTATACGGACTTATGTCAAAAAAATTTCGACAAGCGTTTAAGGTAATGGTCATGTTTTATTTTTACACTATCATATGGCCGGGTCCTACATTTTACCGACAATTTATTTGCCTTACTTACTATCTATTAAAATTTTGACATAAGCTCCACACAAATAACGTGGAAATTAAACCGATGATTGAGACAAGTGAAAGAGTAGCAAGTATAGGAACCGGTAATTAGCCGTTATTTCAAATATGTTATGTCCGTCATCGATCTATCTATGTATGTCATTGTTCATTTTTCCTAGAAACTATTGGTTGTGAACATAGATAAAATGTGATAGAAAGGTATATATAGTTCATTTAGACCTGCAAAATTATGCAGGGAATTGCGAAAAAAGTGGCCGCCTCGCACGTAATTAAGTGTTGATAAAAAAGTTCCAGTATATCTGCATAGTCGTGAGGGCAATCGTTAGCCAGATTTAGAAAAACATAAAAACTGAATATCTACCCCGCGCACAACGCAGGGTTTCATAAGGGTGACAAATATTAACGGTTTTCTTTCATTACGACAACACCAAAAAAATAACATATACCAAAAAACTACTCAACGCATACTATTCAAATAATTTACGTTGGAAGTTTTTTTAAGCTCTACCATTTAGTTTTTTCAAAATTGTCCGCTTTATAAATTAAAAGTTACAGGAGGGGGGGGGGGGGGACACAATATTTCGCCAACACACTTCATTACAAAAGACATTCAGAAACATCGTTATCTTCTTTTCAAGATCTGACTAACGATAGAGATCTCAACAAACTTTCCTTTTTTCATTCATTTTTATTAAATATACATTATGTTACATTTACACAGATTTATTCACATCTAATTAAATGTCTGTTTTTTATATTTAAATCATTTTATAATGATTGTGTATTGTGTAAATATGTCATAATATTACTTACTTATAAAGGTACATTGATTTCAGGCATTCGTCAGGAGACCCAAATGCTACAATTGGAAGAGGACCAACTTAGCAAAACGTTCTATAACACGAAACAACAGCAAAAATGAAATTACTTTGAGAGAAGTCAAGTTGAACGACACTTAATACAAAACAGTTAGACATTGTAAACATAACTATCAAAGGTCAAAACAAGAAGCATATTCTAAACATTTTACACAGAGTACAGTGTGAAAGTTTAAATATTATTATACTTATTTATTTAAAACAATAATTTATGTAGATATAATGTTTCAATCTTTGTTAGATAGTTAGCTTTTTAAGAAATCGATAAATCTCCTATGTTCTATTTTAGCAGTTAGATGCAAGTAGTAAATAATTTGCATTTGTTTTTATTTTCAAAATTACGCAAACATGCTGATATATTACCTCGCTGTAAATGTTTACTTACGCATATGTAGTTTCTGAATAGTTCTGTGTACACATTACTAGGCGGTAAACCGCAATATTTAACTTCGAAACAATTTTGACTACATCCTCTGAAAGTACTTAAACTCTGACTCCGCGTCATAGGAAAGAAAGGCAAGGAAAAACTTTTCATCACATTAATCTAAGAACACATGTCTGTTGTTCTTTGTTACAAAATATTATTAAAACGTATATAAGTCAAAAAATCTTGAAGAAAGAAGTGGGAAGATGTTTGACCACGTTTGTTACGACACAATCCAGGAATATTTAAGTTTCGGGTAAATAGGTATTTTCTTGTTAAGCTTGCTCCATTTTAGACCGTATTATCATTTAACACTAGACGTGATCGTGGTCAGACGTGAACCTAGTTATTTATATAAAAACAACCTTATGCACATTTATAGAAGGCAAAACAAGGGAAGGAAAGAAAGACCAAGGCGACAATTCATGGTTCAAATTAAGGGAAAAGTGTGTGTCGTGGCGTTGAAAGAAATAAAACAGCTGACGGATAATCGATCAGATTTGAGGAGGCTCCGCCGACAAGAGCACAGCTCTGGAATAATGATAAGATAGACAACATTATAAATTAATACATAGAAGAAAACTGTACTTTTACTAGTTATAATCAATTAATAATAGTTTGTATTTTACCAATAATTCCTTAAAAAAAAGTAGAAACGTAGTAATAAGTTTATTAAAATACACTATTTTGTTCCATTTATCGTCAGTTTTTGAATGGTTCTTCATTGTCTTGAAAATCTAATAAGAGTGCGTATAGCTATAAGTCGGAGGAGCTCTGTATAAGAGAAATGTTGCACGGACGACGTCATCTTAACCATACTTGTTCTAATATCTTGGAGTTGTGAACTTCGCCTTGCAGTGTTTGTAGATAATTACTGTTAAGATTAATAAAGCTGTTATTGCTTTTTTGTCTTTGGTGCGTGTATCGAAATATTGATCCGATTAATATCGATGAAGTACTTCTTAAATACAATTCATTAATAAAAACTCTATAAGTGAAGAGTTAATAATATTTATTTTCTATAAAATATGCTTTAAAATGAATAATAGAAACACGATGATATTATTACACATTTATTACAAAATGAATTACACGTATTAATCCTTTACATTTAACATATATCAATCCACAAAAATAAAAGAATAATGTTTTAAATACTAGACAAATGTCTATATGTTAATTAAAGTAAAAATCGACGGTCACAAGGAATACAACCTATTGGCACAATGTCGGTGTAAAATACAGAGATAGATTTACTTACAGGTTTTGTTTTAAATAAACACTTACACTATTTTAGTTTGGACTTGTTGAGTTTGTACCAGTTTGAAAATTCACAGTAAACTAAACTCTAGGCTGGTGTCGCCTCAAAATGAGAACTAGGTTTAGGCAACCTAAGTGCAATAAAAGGGCGAAAATACAACAATCAGTGGCGCTGACAGACGACAGTGTGGTCAACCGCTGTGTTAAATAATGTTCGTTAAAATATTGAGTTCGAATTTGAAAATAAATTGATCAAATATTGAAACAATTAATTTGAATACGTGACTTATTCTTGGGCTTATTTAAAAATTGTTTTTATCATTATAAAACTGATAAACACAAGTCATTGTTTGATTTGATGTATGAGTAATTTAAGTACATGTAATTAAAACAAAACCAATGCGTCTGTGAAATCAAAATAACGCAATAAAATACAACACAGCAGCCAAGTATACGTGATTCCATAGATGCAACAATCATCCATTACTCGTATAATTCATGTTCACATAAGGACCCTGTGTTTTTTTTTCAAAAAGACTACACAATTCTACAAAACGCCCTTCATTACGTACATTTTGTCCACATGATAATTATTTTCAAAATATTTAATTATTATACACAATTTTTCACACTTTCTTTGTTCCTTTATTATGAGCTGAGGAGGATAGAATAAATCCTAATTACATAGAATTGCCTATAATGAAAGGAGAGATCGTCGCCCTGTTATTATTTTATGTTAGTTCCACCATATTTACGAAGCTAAACAAGTTACTCTTGTGTTATGGGTAATATACAATAGACAAGTTTTACTACGTGTTTTTCGCTGCTGAAAATCGAACCCAGGGCCATCTGCGTTCCAATGAACTGAAGGCGTACCAACACCCTCCTCTCCCCCTAAGAGTCGTGACCCCCACGTTGAGAAACGATGCAGTAGAACACAGAGCCAATCAAATAAATATTGTCTCTTTTAATTTGCTAAAGAAACTATACTTTGGATGGAGAACATCCTACAATAATTTGGCCATTCATCAATGAACCTACGACGGATGTAACCTACCTCCCAGCTAATTCAGCTTAAATTGCGAACTAGACTTAAACTAGAATAAAAAATGAGGATATCTATAAGAGTACCGAAATAGGTACTCTTATGGATATCCTCATTTGTGATTCCATCAAGAAGACGAAAACCTCATATATTTGATCAGTTCACGTAATAGCCCTAGACGACTTAGACACGACTTTGAATTTATGGAAAATTCCTACCCTTAGAACAATATTTAACAACAGTAATCATATTTGTATAATGTAACCTAAGCCCTTGCAATTACTCAAGTAACCTTATTTTTATGGGAAGACTAAAGGGCACAAACGAGGATACAAATAACACGTATTAGGGGCCTACTGGCTAGTAAATCCGGTAATATCATGTTGAACAGACCCGCCGTAGCTAGTTTTCACTCAATTAAGCCGCTATTGTATGGCTAGACTATATTATGCAATGTATATTTAGGTCTTAAATTGCTTGTGATTTCATGGTCAACTTGCTTCACTAGGAGAAACATTTTCGAGGCGGCAAGCGGTATTTTTTGTTCCTACGGTCAAATATCAAAAAATAATACGATGAACTTACAAAAATATCCCAAAAATATAGATTTGTTTGTTTAATATTTATTTTCATCCACGCTTAAATTGAAATTCCTGCGGGATTCCCAAGCCACAAAGTACCGCAGCATTTAAAAAAGAATGAAAGCTATTGTTGTAGTGATAACTGTGTCTGTATAAGTAAATTTTTATGCAACCGAGCAACTTCGAACCGCTCCCGGGAAAATTTCCGAGGGATTCCAGAGATAAAAAGTATCACACATTATTAAATACAATTTGCTATCTATCAGTGAAAAAATGGCATTTAAATAGATCTTTTGAAGTGAAACTTCTATATAGACGGGGTCTTAGGATTTTTCTGTCACGAAAAAGCCGTGTGGAGGAGTGGCATAAATTTAGACTAGACATGGTGAGAGGCGGCAAATTTTAGAGTAGACTATGGAAGCGTTTTTTAGTTCCGGATCGAATTCAGTTTTTTTTGTTTGATACAATAAAATATGTTTAAATAATTTTGTTTGATAAAATAAAATATATTTAAATAATACATTCATTAAAATGTACCTTACCTAACCAAATCATAATTTGCAGTAAACCTGCGTAAAATCGAAATGTGTGCTGGGACACATAGGAGAAGTGCGGTGCGATGCGGTTTTTGCTGATCGACAGTAAATTTTTTGACTTAAAATCTGGGCTACTTGCTACTTTTTATCCTGGGAATCTTGCGGGAAATTTTCTGGGATTGATTTAAAATGGCCAGATTAAAAAGAAACGAATTTCAATGTTATTTTTTCACTGATCAATAGCAAATTCTATGTAATAAAATATACCATTTTTTATCCTATTATTATTAAAATTTTCCCGGGAGCAGTTTATAATTGTTCGGGTGCATAAAAGTTAACTTATTCCGACAAAGTTTTCACTAAAACGATAGCTTACATCCCTTTTCCAATGCTGTGGTACTTTTTGTCCCGGGAATTTCAAATCAAGCGAGGACGAAGTCGCGAACATATCCTAGTAGACGAATATGAACATTTAAAATTAAAATATTTGTGTTTTGCTGAAGAAGAATATTTATACCAAAATTTTATTAAAAGGTCTGTAATACTGTTAGTTAGCCCGAATTCGGGACCACATTCCTATAACTTCAATAACGTGGAATGTTCCCAAAATACTTGTAACCTCGTTTGTTAACTGGTCTTTAATTTCATTATAATGTTTGTAAAAGGGACATAGATGTTTGAAGGGATCGAAAATCACTTTGGGAAGAATGTTTACGTGGTTTTTAATTCACACAACGATAAGCCCGCGACTTCGTCCACGCTTGACTTAAAATTTCCGCGGGATTTCCGGGACACAAAATACCACATCATTTTGAATAAAAAATGCTGTAGAAAAGTGCTGTCGAAATTGAAAAAGGATGTAAGCAATAATTTTAGTGAAAACTGTATCGGAATATGCTATTTTTTATGCACCCAAACAACTATAAACCGTTCCTAGGAAAATTCCTGCGAGATAAAAAAATGTATATTCTATTACATACAATTTGCTTTTGCATTTTTCTTGTGAACAATAATATAAATCAAGTAGCTATTGGTTACTTGTGTGCCTAGTAGCTATTTATTTTATATTATTTTCCACAAGTTTGTTATGATTACTTGGTTTTATTGCTGCTTTTTTGTCTTTACAATATTTTTTGCCTGAAGTATGAATCTTCGAGTTGCTATAAAATTTGTTGTTTTGAATATAGGAGTATACCTGCCAATTGGCTTATAACTATGATTATTTTCATACATCACGGATTTAATTATAGATGGAGTTAAAATATTTCATTATATTACTAAGATATGCCCTCGACTTCGTCTACGATTGAGTTGAAACCGCGGGTTTCCCGGGACTTAAAATACCGCAGCGTTTAAAAAGGAATGTAAACTATCGTTTCAGTGAAAACTGTGTTGGGATACGTAAATGTTTATGCACCAAAAAAAACTACAACCCGCTCCCGGGTAAATTCCCGCGCAATTTGAGATAAAAAATATTACACATTTTATTACATAAATTTGCCATCCATCAGTGAAAAAATCACATTGGGATTCGATTTTTTTTAATCTGACCATTTAAAACCATTCCCAGAAAAATTCCAGCGACATTCCCGGGATAGAAACTAGCGAACACTGCATCTAAATTGGTCCAGTAATTTTTACACCAATCCCGAACAAATAGACAATAATCTTAAAAAAAAAATGCATCGTGTTCTTCATTGTTTATATAGTGTATTCCAGTTGTTGTTTTTTTTAATAGCTTCAATATGCAGACACGGCACGTTTAGAAATTTATAATATTATTGATTTAATTCTACGAAAAGATGATATGAAGATTTGGGTACGACATAGGACGTGACACTGTCATGGCCTGACCCGACCCCAAATTATTGGTTTAAGATAAAAGGACGTAGGGATATTATTATACGTAAATTTGGATATCATCGAAAAATAAACGACTAATAAGAACAAAATATACAACAAAATTATTAAAATTCTAATTTACAAACCAATAGCTTGCAAATAAGTACATCATCCGTCGGTCTGTTGCCAACGCAGTAATACCAACTCTTCTCGATCCAATTTCCAAATACTCTGTGCCATATAATAGTGTAAGACCTAATTTGTGGTACCATGGAAAATAGGACGCTCTTTACTCCTTATTGTGTAGCAACAACGTAAAATAACATAATCACACAGCGAAATCCTTTTGCATTAAGGTCTATTGTACTTGTATGATTATATTGATTCCAATATATCAAATTATTATTAGCCCAATCAAGATTATCGATGTGTAGATAACTGTTTATTGTACACCTAAGCATAGACAAACATTATTATCATACTTTTGATTATGAAATGAAACCAACACGATTATAAGACATGTCAATGTGCTACTTAATATCGTGTTGTGCATTCTTTGTATATCTACAGATGCAAGTTAAAATACCGCATAATGAAGGGTTTCGTTAAGTTGAATAATATCATAATAATTATTTTAACATTTGGCTACAAAGCCCTAAAAAAAATATTTTATTGAAAATAACCCAAAACCAATTCAATGGATGTTGTCTTTTCTTTGAATATTTTTAAGCTATACCATCTAATTTTTTATGAGACTTTCCCACTTCAAAATGAAAAAACTATCGGGTCGGGCTCTTTTTATTAATATTATTTTTGAGGCGAATTTCTTTTAAAGTTACATTAAAATTTTATTTAGTAATATTGAACACTTGTTTTAAAATATTCCATAGGTACGTGGGTTTATTATATTATATCCCCTCTTTGCTTTAATAATGTGTTGAAGCTGAATCTTGAAAATTGAAATTTTAGAAAACTTTTTTCAACCTTTAATAAAATAATGGCATCGAAACGAATAATTTTTTTCAGTAAATCTACTATGGATTTTAAAAAATACCATATAATTCGTTTCGATACAGTTATTTTTTGATAGGTAAAAATAAAATGTTTTCAAGATTATCATTATTGAAGGAAAGAGGCGATACACATACACACTCCGGACTTTTTTATTTCTCAATTACATATATGGCTGACGCGCCCAATTTGGTTTTTTCGTGTATTCACTACACTATTTAATAGCGGCTTATATCAGGTAAGTACCGTATCTTACCATACATACATACCATAAACTCTTTTAACTTACCAATGGTAAAATATCTAGTTGTAGAGTTATGTCAAATTTTAATCAGTGATTAAGCAAATCAATATATATTAAAATATAGAAACTCGATATTAGAGAATATACCTACCTACTTAACATCTGTATAGATCTAGCTGTTGTTGAGGAAAAACATGTCTGAAATACAGGACGGCAAAATAAAGTAGAAAATAATAGAGGCGCCACTTTCGCAAAATGTAAACTCTAGCAACTCTAATATGAGTTCAAGAATAATTTCGATACTTGTTAGTGATTTTTAATACGATATCAAACTTCGTGTAGGTATCAAGGTGCTTTGGTTACGACGTATGCATTTTGTCAACGTAGCCTATGACGTTTACTTTAATAATAATTACTATAACTTTGTAAGCAAGAGCTGTAACACCTTGTGATAGTAAACAAACAATTATTTGACTAAAAGAAGATAAACTAACCATTACAAACCTATCATGTCGGCTGTTCTTTGGTAAATATCGTCTAATTATAACGAAAAGATTTTTGCTTCAAATTCCTCTAGACATCCTTGATTAACTATAAAAATTACTGCTCATGTGAAACTTGGTATTGTCACATGCGTATTTTGTTATTTTTAACGGTTTTTATACTCGGATCAATGTTAAAATTAAAAGAAAATGGATAAATTCATCCACACTTCCTTGACACCTGGAAGTTATCCACTGTAAGTGGCGCTCGCTCCTTTATGCTATACGTGAGCAAGCTGTGAAATGTGCTCCCTCCCGCTGTTTTCCCAGAGCGCTACAATATGGGGCTCTTCAAACAGCGCTTAAACAGATTTTTAAAGTCTCAACGAGGTAGGCAAAGCATGGGCCCCTTAGTGTTGCAGATATCCATAGGCGACGGTAGCCACTTGCCATCAAGTGGAACCGTCTGCCAGTTTGCCTGTAAGGAAATATAAAAAAAACGCTTTTTTATGATTCAGTGACCTTGTCCATAGATAAAATAGAATATTGCCAGAAGGTAAAAAAATTAGTTCTCGGTCTGGTTATGGTCAGGTCATACATAAACAGGCATGAAGATTTTATAAGGGTATTTTTTGTTTTTAACGTACCAGCTAGAAAACCCTAAAAACAAATGTTCTCTAGCCGAATAATGAATCCATTTCCTTTAAAATTCCGTATAAGTTTTGAGCTCTATTTTAAGAAACCGTAAAGCGAAGAACGCTTAGGGAAATCAGGAAAGGTAGAGAAAAATTCTGTTCGTATGGTACGGAAGTTACCAGCATTTTATGTTCTTAGAGACAGAGGAAGTAATTTATTCTACTTACCTACTATCCATACAAAAGTTTTGTCGTCAACAAATAATTATTATTACAACTGTTTATTTCCATTAAACAAGTAATGTTGTGTACATACTGTAATAAATCACGCGAAATGGCAGTCATGAAACTCAAATAAACTGTTGCAGTCTCGTTAGTTTAAACCTATTTGCTATTTGAATATGATTGATTTTTACAATGCCAAATTCTGTTTTTTGTCCAGTGAAAATTATTGAGAGAAATAAACGTTCTATTTATAGTCATCCATTATTGTGTTTATTACATTTATACCAATAAATAACACAAAACCAGGATATTCCTTGACACAAATTACGATATTTTCTATACCGACCCCAACAGTATGGTCACCGTTACAGGACAACTACAACATAAACTATTGGGTAATTGGAAGATCAAGGAAATATTACAGTGAATAATATGAAGTTATAGGAAATTGATCCTGACAGTACACATGACAAGGGGGTTCTTTTTCTTCTGCAGTACGTGCGAATATTGAGACTTGAGGGTAATTAGCTCTATGAGTTTGCGCATTCCAGTCACGTGGTGAAGTTTATTACACCTACCAGAGTGTATTTCGAAAGGATTGGAATGCGACTGCAGATAGCGTCCAAGTTAGGACGCTCTCTCCTTTCTCAACTTTAGCTCCCTACAGTTTTCATCGTTTTTATTACGAAGCGGACAAACAAACAAATGGCTTAGCTCATGAAAAATAATTACCATCACGTATAGACGTTTTCAACACCGATGGCGAAGCCAAGGGTGATAAGTTATGGAATTAGAATAGGGGATGTGGTGGGATAGGAAGGATTGTATAAGGAGAAGGAGACGGAGGAAGTGGGCCACCGGAACTCTCATTTATTGCACGACACATGATTATAGCTCAAGGTTCATTGTTTCAAGTCGATATTCTGTGAAAGCGTGATATCACACCGATCTGACCCGCCCTAAGTGTTCTAATGTTAGAAATTGGCACGTGGCAAGAAAGCGAACTAATTGTAACAGTTCGCCGTACTTATAGTGTCGTTACTTTATTTATAAAATTAATAAATACTTATGTAACCTGAAATTAATTGACAAACAGTTTCGATTCGACTATTTCAGCGGGGTGTTGACGCAAACATATTACATTTGTCAAAAAATAAATATTTCAGCAACATCTTGAAGTTAGTGCAAAATGGAAATTATTATTAATTACAATAGTTTGTTGTAGTAGTAATGTATGTATATAGTAATATTATGAAGTACTAGACATTGCCTCGCGACTGCGTCGCGTATCAAACCCTGGTCAGTAGCTTTAATTAACTTACACAAAAACTTAATTCGGTTTTTTTTACATATAATAATAACAAAGAAACTAAGTCCATATATTATGTCCACTTCGGATACATCGGGATAAAATGTATATTAAGTGTTAACACTAGTTATAAGCCAGCGCTATATCGAGTTTAATTTATATACTTTCGGTAGTTTCCAAAAAAGATGCGATCGCAGCGTCTTCTTTTTCGCTATTTTCGTGTATCTCATGAATACGACGTCATTTATTGCGATAAAAATTATCCAAAGTTACACCCCGGGATATGATCTTGCTCTGTGTCGAGTTTCATTTAAACCCGTTTAGTAGTTTTCACGTAATGCTGTAACAGACAGACAGAGAGAAAAAAATACCTAAAAATTGCATGTTCGGAATCTCTTGAGCCGAATTATCCCCCGTGATTTTTTTCACTGTTTTTAATGCATTGAACATTCAACACAAACTTGAACCATTTACCAATTTATTATAATATAGGCGGTAAAGTCTCGATACATATTATATAATTATATATACTATACTTGGAGTGTTCCCCGCGTGGTCAACGATCATCGCTTTTCATTAGCAATGATGATGAAGCACGCCGAACTGGACCCAAATTCTGCTATTAGGATGTTGTCAGAATGGTCGACCACTGGCATCAGATAATTGCATTTTTATACAAAGGTAACCACTATGACGCCAATGGCCAACCATTCTGACGGTATTGTAAAAGCAGAAGTGCGGGGGCCTTGTTTGTCTGTAGCACGCTGTGCGACTTCTTTTTGCCACAGGAGTTTGCAGCTGTTTGCTTTAGCGACTTCTTTGCTGGATTAGGCTTCACTAACTATTAATAAAACAATTAAATATACCGAACTAGAGTTCAATCCTCATCTTCGGACTATATAAAGATTTTAAGTGAGCAACGAGCCCGTTAGAAGGTGCCTAATCTAGCAAAAATTCCCTAATCGACAACAATTGAAAATGTTCTCACCCGTTAACTTTTCAGTAAGCGACCAAATACAAAGAAACATTCTTCTCGCATTCCTAACAAAGTACTTTACACGATTCAACCGAAATTACTTTCATCAGAACCAAATTGCCACTTTGTTTTAAACTCCTTGAATTCTGTTAAGCTCTATAAACTAAACTGGTAAATCTCACGAGGGACCCTGATTTAAATAAGATTGCGTTTTTAATGTTCTTCTCTCAATTATAGCCACTGCGGGTAAGAATGGCGACGGCGGGCGGTTCCTTCATTTTAATTCACGGCAGACCGTGTCTATAAAACATTGCTATGTCAATTCGCTAAGATAACGACAAGTTTACATTGAATAGACTTTTACTTCGTCGAGAATATTGCAATTAATTAAACATAATGTAGGTACACAATGTTATAATATTTTATTATCTTAAGTCATTCTCCTATACGTCTATGTCACTTTACTGATCTTAAACCGCTGGATCGATTTAGATGAAAATAATGTGCGCGTATGTGTGTGAGTGGTTCATAAGACGGTTTATACTTATTCAAATTGGACCATATAGGCGGCGCTGCAATCGGGTGCTAGTTTTATTTTTTCAGGACAAAATAACGTTTACAGGACCACCAGTATAAATATATCATAGTATACATTAACACAAAAAGGATTTTAAGTAAACTAAAAGTATTTTCTTAAGTTAAAACTAAACCGCATAAAATACACAATTTTACAGGAAAACATGAATCTCAATGTCGATGACGGCAGGAGGCGTTCCCAAAATGTCGGACACAGTTCCCACATTAAATGGTAACGCCAATTCATGGCCCCTTAAATAGCAGGCAATAATAAGTTTTACTTAGTCTACCTATTTATTTCTTGGAGTTTCAAATTTAACCCAGGAAGATATATAGATATATGTAGGCACTCAGATAGAAAAAGCTCTTACTATATATAGCTTTTAGTTAATGATGCAAGTTATTAACATTTATAACATTACAAAAATAAACAATAAGCGTGTATGTACTCTAAAAACTTTCATAGAAATTAAGTTGAGAAAAAGGATACGGAACTCGAGTCCGTAGAGTTGTTAAAAAAAAATTAAACTTTATAGACTAAAAGTATTTTCAGCCACGTAATAAGTACGCCACGTAATTATAAGTATCCTAATTAAATTGCATACAACATTTAGCAAAAGCTTAATTACGTTTATGTGCTCATTGTTCTGATTTGTGGATGCATACTCAGTAATGGATTTACACTAGGGGCACTAGGGGCTAGTGTCTAGGGCGGCAAAATTTTCGAGGGCGGCAAAATTTGGTACAGCAATAAAAATTCAACTTCCTGCTATAAAATCAATAATTTTCAAAAAATTGGGAGGTTATTGGTTTCATGCCAAATCTTAAGAATCCAGTTCTTATTAGATATTTTTGTTTTGAAGTCTAGTTACAGTGCATAGATAATAGGGCGGTATATTTCACGGTGCCCCAGGGCGGCACTTAAGGTAAATCCGGCTCTGTGCATACTTTAACGAATTACTGACAAATTGTTAATTAGTACAAAGTTTGGGGGAAAATATCATGCAATAAATGTAATAACAGCTCCATAGGTATACGTTCCACTGCTGAGCTCGGTTCTTCAGGTTCTAGGAGGGGACAGTATACACAACACGCTTGTCCAAGGCCGATTAACTGGTTCCATGTATCGGTTATCTAGCTGTGCAGGTTTCATCACGGTGTTTTGCTTCCCCGTTAGCACGTAGGTAGTAATGGTAACAATATGCACATTATGTCAGAAAACTGCCTTAGTGGTGCATGCTATCCGGCCGCGTTTCGAACCCGCAACCCTGGTCCTTCGAGTTTGGGACACAATTGCGCAAACCACTAAGCTACCACAGCATATCATCGTCGTGAAATCAATATTATGACTTAAATTACAATCACCAAAATGTGGGCAACACTAATATTAAATTAAATTAACAATGTTTTATATTGTGTTTTGTTTTCAGTATTTTTTAGAATAAACGGACGGCTTTTCACTTTTGACCGTATTTAATTTGTTAAACCCAAGATCCAGCAGGATAACCGAGCATCCACAGTCCAGTGTTGCCAGGAAGGTAATATCCATATAGTTTTCCACATAAATAATTTAAAAGATTGCAAGAAAGATTCAATTTATAGCAAAAGATTTAATAATATCATCAAAATTTAATGAACTCATTAATTTAATGAGTTAAATGCGAAATTCTACTTTAGTATTTTTAATTGAAAACTTGACCCGTTATTAAAAGAAGAAGATAAAAGAAGAATTAACTTTTTAATCGAATTGATAAATGATGTTTTAAGATTCCCTTAAGGCTGTTATGAGTTATATAATTATTAATCTCATACAAAAGATAGCAAGGTTCACGGACGATTAACATCAAGGTCTCCAATCACATAAAAACTTTTGCTAATTAACTACCTGCACAAGTATACCTACTTTCTGTAACAAATAAAAATAACAATACCGTGTATGATTATATTTTACTTACTTGCGTAGGTATTTTAGTGTTAGAGGGATATGTATACATTGTTTTCCTAAGAAAATGATTTTGGTTCACACGATTTTTGCAAACAAGTATATTTCTTAATGATCTTTAAATATCTTAGTTACTTGATTAATCTTATAGTCAGATATTAAACTAGAAAATGTTTTAAATTAATCATCTAAATACACATCTTAATTATTTATTCAAAAGTTTAGACATCTATAGCAAAAGGATTCATTAAAAGACCATTAACCTGCAAATAATGTTTGAATATTTTTAAATAAGGCTTTTAGTTTTAATTAAGGTGTGGCAGCTCAGCGAGTAAGACGTCTTATTTCAATGACGTAGGTTCGAATAGCGGACCCTGGACATTGGAGTGAACACTCCGAACCGGGATTTAACGCTCGGATGATGATGCTGAGGTTCGAATACTGGCCGGGGAACAAGCATCGTTTAGTAATTTTCTGATCTAATGTGCATAATACTATAATAATCACGTACGCTCACGGCAAAGAAACCCTCATATGCATATTACCGATGCGTGAAAACCACCAATCCGAACCGAACACGCATAGCGAGTGTATCAAACGTTCCCCTTTTTTTTACCAGGGGAAATCCGTTTGAGGACTAAGCCGCGACAGGAGCAGAACCTTGGGAGGGATAATTCGCGACCTAGTGTAGGATTTGCCAGATCGGGGGTGGCACTAGCATGCCCAGTCAGAACTGGAGCCATGCTATTACCACTCCCCAGTTAAGGATACCTACTAAAATGCCTGGGTGTTCCGTCCTGCGCCTTATGCCAGGGCTACGGGTATATGGGATACCCAACACCGCGTGCTCTGGCAGGCGTGGGCCTCACTCACAGGCCTCTTCTATTGCCGGGAGACTTCATCAAACGTTCCCCTAATATAAGGAGGCCTAATCCCAACAGCGAATCGTTTGTAGGCTGCTACAATTAACAATTTAATTGTATAAGTAAATTTATTTTAACTTTAATTCCGCATACAAAGTGGCAATTTCTTAAATAAATTCCCAATATTGTTTTTATACATTATTAGAAAGTATACCTTCATAACTTAACTTTCTGCTCGCTTGACTGCAATTCCCGAACTTATTTAAAATTTAGCAATAACATTAACAGCTGTATCCTAATGAAGCTTTATGAAAGCTGGTATATGAAGTTCCCAACAAACTTTTACTTTGTGATGCCAAGTGTGCCAGATTATGTAAGCCAAGATTACTTGACCAACAGAACGTTTAGGATCTTTCATTAAGTAAATATGGAAACTATTCTGAAATTAATTTTTGTCTCAATTCAAATATTATTTTCGTATCTTCTTCTACACTTTGTCTTACCAACATCATTCACTTTGACCTAAACGGAACCCTTACGAAGTCGTCATTTCTGTCTGCCCTACTTTTTATGTATGACAGTCATTTAGCTCAGAAATTGATAAAATTTGACGGGCAGGTCAAGTCTTAATATTACTGTATAATGGTATAGTAAAACCACGAAACGCTTAGAATTTAGGGTTAATCCCTGGTTGAATATTTTCCCTAATGCACCTATATAGTAGTGGGTAGTTTCATCAGTCAGATCTTGAAAAGTCATAAAGATTTTTCTTACTGACTTTCTTATTGAAAAAAGAATACGTTTATTTGTCAAGGGCGACAAGCACAAAATTTATACAGTTAATGAACCAAAACAATTTTAGAGTTACATGCCCCAATGAAACAAATGGGACTGGCACTCGGTATATATTAGGTTGGGGAAAAAGTTTATTCGCATTTTATATAAAAATTCAAAAGGTTTTTTTATAAAGTTTATTTACATTTGACTAAAGTATGTAGGTGCCATTTTGTTGGATAACTTTTTGCCATCTTGTAGGTAGGGACGTGATCCCATTGCTATAAACATTTTGGGGCTTCTAATCAAAAAACTGCAACAAGTGGTTTTGGCAGTCCTCTCGTGATGTTAACCTGACACTACCTAAAGAATTCTGCAGAGACCGAAACAGGTGAAAGTCTGAAGGTGCAAGGTCAGGACTATACGGTGGATGCATTAACACCTCCCAGCCAAACTCTCGTAATTTTTACTGAGTGGCTAAAGATATGTGAGGTCTAGCGTTATCATGGTGAAAAACCACACCCCCTCTGTTGATTAATTCGGGCCGCTTCCCTCAACTTTTTGCTTAAATCTCATCAGTTGTTCGTAGTACAGTTCAGAATCGATGATCCTTCCTGGCGGTAACAGCTCATAATGAATAATGCCCTTCCAATCCCACCATACACACAGTATCACCTTGTTGCGAGTTAACCCGGGTTTCACCACAGTCTGTGAAGCCTGACCGGCCTTTGACCACGATCTTTTTCGCACGTTCTTGTCTTATGTTATCCACTTTTCATCACCAATTATCAGCTTCTTCAAAAATGGTTCGGTTTCATGACGTCGTGATAAAGAATTACAAATAAGTACACGATTCATTAGGTTTCTTTCAGTGAGCTCATGAGGCACCCAAATATCGAGCTTTTTTGTGTACCCAGATTTTTTCAAATGCGCCAAAACAGTTTTGTGGTCAATTCTCAGTTCTTCAGCTACATCGTAACTACTAATATGCCGATCTTGCTCCGCTTTTTCAAAAACGGCATCAATTTTGTCCGTAACAGGGCGACCAGAGCGACGTGCATCTTTGATATCAAAATTTCCGGATTGAAAACGCTTAAACCAATTTGCGCTACTCTCACAGATACTGCATTAGGTCCATAAACATAACAAATTTTTTTCGCGGCTTGTGTTGCATTTTTACCTTTTTTGTAGTAAAATTTTAAAACTGTATCGAATTTCTTCATTAGGTTCACTCATTTTAACAATAAGAAAAACAAATGAAAATCACCCATTTTCCTAATTTGAATTTGGAATTGTCTTCTTTAAAATTAAAACTTTAATGATACTAAAACCAGTCAGATACAAATGGTATAGCCAAAGAGATCTTATTACAAGTTCATACATACTATATGCGAAAAGACTTTTTCCCAACCTATTATTATATTATTTTTTATTACCTGAAGCAGGCAAACAGGCAGACGAGCCGCCTGATGGAAAACGGTTACCGTCGCCTATGGAGGTTTGCACTAGGGCAGTTGCTAACACGTTGCCATCCTCTAAGAAATTTTATAAAGCCTTCCTTAAAAAAACCCCATGTCATAGCGTTTTACCTAAAGTTAATCCAAGACAGCACCGATTTACAGTGCTTATTTTTTTCTTATTCTACACTGTAGAAATATTTCATTGGGATCCGTATGAGAAAAATATATTTATTAGTATTATACAAGCTGACCAGAATAGTGACGTTTAAAAACAAAATTTTGTTAGTTTACAGGAAGAGATATCCGAATTACCCCCATGTATGTTTGAGCAAAATTTTTATTTTTCGAGTTATAATTTTTTTAATGATTTTCCGGCAAATTCAATCGCAACAGCTTTAAAATAATATACATTTGTTTAATTGATAGTATTTTTTATGTAAATAAGTTCTTATAAGTTGTACTTTTATACGTAAAATAATCAGCACCCGAACATCAACACAAGTTACAAAAACTGTACTTGAAAATGAAAAAACTATTTCGAGCAAATCAGACTCGAATTTTCAACAAATGAAAAAGGCAACTTCAAAGTTTCGGAATGTCTTTAAATACTGCGCAAGAATCTAAATAGTTTATAATAATATAAATTACCCCTAATAGGTCATTTTTGCTTCAATCGGCATTCAAATTTTCATTTTTTTGTTAATAAATTTATTTTGAACAGGCTTCTTTTATATGTCAAGTTTGGTTTTGCAAATGTCCATAGGCGAACGTAACCACTTTCCATCACGTGGATCGTTTGCCTGTTTGCTGAACTCATGCAATAAAAAAACACGCATCGTTATTGGTGGGCCCTAGAATAGTGTCTGGAACGTTACTTTTATGTTGCATTATACTTATATCTTTATTTTAAATCAGTTAAAACACAGTTGATTGTGAAATAAATAAAATCTTTTACAATTGATTCTCAAGCTTCGAGTAAATGCTTTTTTAGAGTTTTGTAACAAAATGACAAAAACAGAGTGTGTTCTATACATTGAGATATAACATGTATGATGTAAGGTTTTACATCTCTACGAAATCATCCATAGTTCGTGGACAGCAACATACTTGCCCCACGTTTTAAAGTCACTGTATTATTTAGAGCCATCTAAGACTAAACCTTTTACAAAATATCAATTTGTTAAGAAAACACCAATGTTACGACACTTTTGTTTTATAAAACCAGGTTGCCAACCAAGCTTTTCCATTAAAGCGGATAGACCGCTTGTTTATTTTCCTACTTTCTTAGCTTACTCAATTACTTACTCAATTTTATAAGATACAGTAATACTTAAATGTAATGGTGCCACGCAATTTCTTTGTATGAATAAAAACTCTGGTAAGCGTGTGACAGTCCAAGCAATGAAGGAGTCTGTAGAGGTGATATTTTCACTAACTACCTTCATTATTTAATTATAGAATTATATAATACAAAAATACACTTAATGGTTCTTATCTAAACCAATTGTGGATGAAGGTGTCACCTTTTATTTTAAGATAAATAAAACGCACACAAAATACGGTTTAAGTTTTTTTTAAAGAAACTTAGAGGGTAAGAAGTGGCTTCTTGCAAAATAAAAGTCAGTTTCCCTGGCTAGTCTTAGAATAGGTATCACACTCCGCTGAGAATCCTTGTAGTATGCTGGATGGCACGGCAGACTCTTTTTGAGAAGTCCTAGTTCACGAGACTCAGGCACGACAAGGGAGTAGATTTCAGAGAGAGTGGGAGGAATTTAATCCCAACCAAATTCCTGAAACCGCAATGAAGTCGAGCTCAGTGAGTGCTATAATATGCGTTTCTTAGCCACTTAAATTGTCAGCAACAACGTCATGACATCTTCAGGAAGAGATTAGGACCTACATACTCACTAAATGACTTTTCTAGGCGTTGAGACAATCCAAGTGTGTGTTATATAAGTAAAGCATTAGTAAAGAAATATTGAATGTAATATTTTTAAAAAGCATATTTGAGGCGTAACAGATTTTTGCACTATAGAAAAGAATTTAAAAAAATACTATAACAAACAAATTTTTCAAGGGTTTAAAGAAATATTACAACAATCTATGTCTATTACGTATGCAGCAGTTATGTATGCAGTCTGACATCCCCTACCGTCATTCAGTCGTATATTTCGTACACCGTTGAGACTTCGTTTTACGTGTATAAAATTGTTGTTAGACAAATGATATGTTAGTTTGTTTTTTTATTTTTTATTATTATATATATCTCTACGGACTCGAGTTCCGTATCCTTTTTTAATACTTAATTTCTATGAAAAATTTGAGTCTCTGTACACGCTTATTGTTTGTTTTTGTTAGTGTATGTGACATTATATGTAGTAATTTTTCTGTTTTGGTGTACCTTAAGAATAACTTATTATATTAATTTATTCTAATTTTAATACTAAACTTATACTAATGTAGAGTGTATCTGTTACATGCTGGTGTTGTGAGGAAGTGCATGTGCAGTGTTGGCCTTATATCTATACTTATATATAGTCGTATCTAGTGCCATGTGTGTTGTTTTTTTTCTTTTCTGTGCCTGGGTTATTAATTTTTAGGCTCTTTGTGTGTCTTGGTTTGTTTGTGGAGTGTGCGTGTAATGCAATGCGATGGTAGTGCGCGTAGGTTTAAGTTATATTTATTATTATAATTTAAATATTTATATTTTTTAAGATTATTAAGAGGTGCTTAATAATCTTAAACAATGGGAATAGTTGTACAAAGGATCGTTTCAAGGTTTACCACATGCTCATTTCAAAATTTTACTTAATAATTTAAAAATTAGAGGGGCGGAGACGTATTATCACAACTTTGGAAGCAAGTTGCTATCCACTTATTAGCTTATATAAACAAAACTTAGTTTTAATTTTTAAAAGTTTGACCAATAATACCACATACTATTATATATTATTATTAAAATCATATTTTAATCCTCGGTTACATGTATGGCGGCCATCATTAGTCTTTCCTTTTTTAATTTTACTACAGCATTGTGTAGGGATTTATAGATTACATATTCGAAACACGTCTAGGTAAAAATTCAAATGTGAAATAAAAGAATTTTCAGCTCGACGACGTGTTGCTGAGGAGTTTCTGGTCGCTTCCTTTCTTCAAAATAGCAATAATACGTTGCGAAACGTCATACATAGTAGAATAAGAAGTACAATTCATTATAACGTATAGATATATATGAACTTCAAAGAATGCTCTCGAGTAGAACTTGTTTGAATAAAAATTTAGATTTTTATCATTCCTACTAAATTTCGTTAACCTACACAGATTTAGTAGTTTGTTTTCAAAATAACGACTGTGACATATGAAGACAGACGGTCGGATTTGAAAACTTTATAAGGGTTCCGTTATTTCTAAAATGGGTACGGAATCCTAATAACTTGCAGTTTTGACCCCTATGCCACGGACGATGCAGATGATATGACGTCCCGATGAAATTTCCATACACGCACAGCACTTTCCATATAACTGCACTTTTATATCACAAATGTGCGCAAAGGAGCATGAGATCAACCTAATGATAACATACCGTCGCTCATGAACGTTGAAACATAATGGAATCTAGTAAACTATCTTTTCATGCGACTTCGACCACTATACTTCACCATTTCACGGAAAGTAACACTAATAGTCTTACTTATAATAATCTCGTTAAGAAACGATTATCCACCTCTTACGTAAGAGACAATAATTTTCTAGTCTAATTTTATTTATTTATATTATTATAGAAAAATTGTAGATTTTTTTGTAACCCAGCATAGAAATTACAATTATATAAACATGTTTCTGTTTTATATTGAAATTCTTAATTAGCCCCTTTTCGTTTTTACGACTTTCATGAATGTTGATCAACCAAATTATACACATGTAGATGGATCTTAAGGAATATCTGTACCTACAAAACATTTCAAAGAAATTTATTATGCATGAAATGTCAAGAAAGGAACAATAAAGACAAACTTTCTTAGGGAATATTTATTGAGTATACTTTTCTTCTAACATACTATGCCACTCAGAAAGTATTGCGAAAAAAGTTTTTATGTACGAGAGACTGGACAGTTATAATTTATTTTTAAAACATGATTATTTATAACTAAAAATAGGTAAGATCCATTTTCAAAATTTCCCTTCACATTGTTTGCGAGCTAATTTAAATTATCGTGTCTCATTGAAAAATGGATCTGCGCCTGGAACTTTTTTACGATTTCAAGTGTCACCTAAAACTGGACGAATCGTACGATAGACTTCAAATGGCATTCATGGATGTAGGCATCCTAACGGAACCGCGAATCGTTGGTACAACGAATTCAAGTGCATTCGACTACTTTGGGGGATGAAGAGAGAAGTGGTCGCCCTTTGACGGTCGTTACGGAAGAGAATGTGCAGTGACAAATTTTATCCAAGGCAATAGGCGAGGTACGTATCAAGAAATTCAGCACGTACTGCAGATTGGATGGGGAAGCCTTCACAAGATTCTACATGTGCATCTTCGCGTGAAGAGGATATTTTCTTCCTGGACGCCGCCCAACCGCACAACACGCTCGCAAGCAGGCCCGGGTGGAATGGTGCCGTGATATGATTTGAACAAATTTGAAGCAGGGTCATCTCGGCGTGTTTATGACAACATTACAGGTGATGAGTCCTGGATTTATGAATACAATCCAGAAACGAAGAGCCAGTCGACGGTTTCATGTTTCAAAACAAATCAACGCCTACTAAAGTGAAGCGATCTAGAAGCGGAGCGAGGATGGCGATCGCGAGTTTTTTTCATTTTGACAGGCTACTTAGTGTCAATTCCTTTACGGAACCAAAAAAGCATCAAGGCCGAATGTTATGCTACCAAATGCTTGGCAGAAGTTTTCTCTCTTGCGAGCAACAAGCGACCGAACAGGAATCCACGGGCTACTGCTCCATCATGACAACGCGATGGACTTTGGACCGTTGACCATTGATTGACCAAGACCGATGGACGAAAACGAGGGGCTTCCTGGACAGCATGCCGTTCAAATTCCTGGGTAACCCTCCTTACAGCCCTGACCTAGCACCATGTGACTTCTTTTGAATCCCGAAAATAAAAAATCAGCTCAAAGGGATACAATTTTCGTCGCCGGAAGATGCGCTGTTGGCGTTCGAGCAAGCTGTAAACGAGGTATCTGCGGCAAACAAGCAAAAGTGTTTCGAAAACTGGTTCAGATACATGAAACTTTATATAAAGGCTGGTGGAGAGTGCTTTGAACAGATTTAATAAACAAAGTATTTACCTATAGAACATTTTTTTTTGCACAACTTTCTGAGTGTCCCACTTAAATACATAATCATATCTTCTTTTTATATTAGGGTTCTGATATCCAGAAATTTAAATAAAATCTTTAAGACCCACTGTGGTGTCTGTCTAGGCTTGTGCTAGTCTTAGTTGACAATGTACAGAACCAATATGGCAAAGATATGAAATTAATCTTTTATGTCTCATGTCCAAATTGGACATACGTTAAAAAACATGGGCACCTACACTGGTTGATTTGGTAATAATATATGTTTTTCTGATATATGTCGGCGCCTAAAAAAAATAATTTATATTTAATGTAATATAAGCAAAATTTTTTCGTATCTAATTATTAACACATTTCAAAAAAAAATTTAAATTGTTATTTTTTTAATAATCGAATAATGTATCAAATATGTACAAAATAGTTACCGTTCTCGGTCTCTCCTTATCTCTAAAGTTTCCAGTCGATAAATTTGAAAAATCAGTAATGGTATAATAATAAGTATATATAATAAGTAATTCCGCCTAACCTAGAATATTTTGAAGGAATTATTTTTTTCTAAAATATTATTTTTCCTCTAAATTTGTTCAATTGTTGAACGTGTAAACTGACTTAAATAGGCCGTCTTCTCGTAAATTTGTATGTAACAATATTCATATTTTTACAAGCTCTTATAGTAGATGAAACGGTGAAGATCTACTGATAACCAGATGAGATATTTTTTATCAAATTATTTTGATTTATAAATACGCCTATGATAGCCTGCTAATCAAAAAGTGATGCTATTGTTAATTAAATTATTGCCATGCTTTTTTTATCGCCGGAGTACAGCAGACAGGTAGACGACCCACCTGAGGGAAAGCGGTTACCGTCACCTATGGACGTTTGCAACACCAGAGGTGTCACTAACGCGCTGCCGGCCTCGAAGAAATTTTATGACACCCTTTTTAAAAACCTCATATTGTAGCTATAAAGTTGACTTTAACACTTCAAAGCATGGCAATAATATTCTACGAACGGTTTTTGTGCAGGCAAGCCTGTAGTACAGTTATTTTTGTAATAAAATTATTTTTCTAATGATACCAATTTTTATTGGTTAGTGGAATGGCATAGTTACCTATATTGACTTACCTGTTCATACTTGCAGCCATAATCAGAAAAAAATAAGTAGCCAATTTGTTCAGTTCATCAAAAGAGTGAAGGGTATAAAAAAAAAGATTCAAATTAATTTATTTAAAACTAGCCAAGAAAACTTTCCGATTGGCAAGCTATCATAGGCCTGTTCATAAATCAATATAATTTGATAAAAGTTATGTGTCATCTGGTTATCAGATGGGTGAAGGTCAATATTCATCGTCTCCTCTGTTAGATCTTCAGAAATCGTACCAATATCTTCTATTTATTTTTACAAATAAATCAATAAACAAGTGGAGAAATATTAACTTGTAAATTCGCTAAAATTGTACCAGGGAGGGGGTAACTTTTGAACTATGAAGTGGAAAATTCTAAAAAAATGAGTTATAGAGCTACAAGAATACTAATTATCCGTGCAGGAACGGAGAAAGAATAAAATTTCCTGCGGCCAGGCGGCCTGTCGTAAAAAGCGACCAAACAACCCACAGCTGGGTGGTAGGATATTTTCCCGACTGGTTTACAAATCAATATAATTTGATATAAAATGTCTCATCTGGTTAACATTTGGATGAAGGTTGATCTTCAGCGTCTCTTTGATTATTAAGCTGAATTTCTTTGAATAAGGGGTTTTAATAAAACAATATCAAACTAAAAATGTTATTATAGGGCGCGTTCCTTTTGTAGCTTACAACGCCAAAAATGTTCCTTCAGCCTTCCACATAGCGACCGCGGTCGTTATGGTCGTGGCGAAAACGTCACTAATTCGTCTGCGTTTTTTTTTGTATGTTCATTACTCGATTTCTTTGTCGGTTGTAAACCGATTTTCAAATATATTTTTTTATCAAACGGATATACTTCCAAATTGGTCCCATTATCACCAAGTCAGAATCTGATGAGTGGATCCCAGGGAAACTGAATGCAATATTCGAATATTAAAGGCACACATACAACGTATTTCATATATTTTTTCTAAAGCTATTCAAGTATTTTCGTAACTGAAAATTAGAAAATAAAAAACAATTATAACAAAAATCAAAACCGATTTCAAAGTAAAAAGCGAAAAATGTATATTTATTTTGCTTTTCAGTTTGACTTCGGTTTTAATTTTTGTCAAATTATTTTTAAACGGACAAATCTCGCAAATTGCAGTCACAAGTCCTAAAGGTTCTAATTGGAACTTGCTTGCACTTGCAACATGTGCTCTTAATAAACTAACTAACAAACAAACGAACATACAGTGCAAGTTAAATAAAAGCTTGTAAAAATATGATATAAGAGAAGTCAAAGTCCCGCAAAAAAATGCGGCAGGCGCAGGTGATCCATAGTAAATTGATACATAACAAGGAACAATCTTTAATGTATTATTAGCTCAATACAGTCTTGGACAATATCCAGATATTGTTTGTTTGTGTTCAGGCATTTTAGATCATTCATGACTATTCCGGATGTCAAGCGTATAAGAGTAGCCATTTGGTAATTTCAATTTAGGTACGCGCAGATATTGTTGGACAAATGCAATTCGATACTTCAAATTCGATACTGGCTTTATCACATTCATTATAATGAATAAATATGAGCTGTTCTGCGTAATTGTTGACATCGTCTATTAGTTATATTTTATTGTTTATATCTTATATATAAAAATGAATCGTAGAAATGTATGTACATGCACATAACTTGAGAACGACTTTACCGATTTTGATTAAACTTTTTGTGTGTGTTTGGGTGGGTCCCTGAATGGTTTAGATTTACAACTAGAACTGATAGGTGGCGCTGGGATCGGGGCCTACATTACAACGTCTGCTGGGACAGCTAGTTATTTATACTTATGCATATCTATAAAATATTCATCATAAACCATTTGGAGTCCTTTGCTGAATATAAATTTTCCCATCATCCAAAACAAGGTCCTTCGATTACCTCATCCAGCTTACCGGCGACGACGTGGTGAAGGAGCCTCCCTTCACTCTGATCTCCACTCCAGGACTCGTCTTCAGCATCAATGTTGTGACAGAAGTGAGCGGCCTTCTACCATTTTAGCTTATGAACCTCATAAGCTATGTCAGTGACTTTCACGGGATGTCCAATTCAGATTTTATCCATAACAGAAATACCCAACATAGCCTGCTCCATAGTGTATAATATCACATTTAATATCCTTCAATTGACTTACAAATTCCTTCACTAATATTCGCGTAATAGAAATATTATGCCCAATATCCAGAAAAATTAGCGTAATATCCTACATGTTTACTGTTTTTATGTAGGTATTATCGTATCTATTATATCTTATTTTCAGAGCCGTATAAAGTAAAGAGAAATTGGAGAAAGATGAAAAACAGAACATATAAAATAATAATATCAGCCCATAAACATCTCACAACTGGACTTCGGCCTCCGCATTTTAACAAGAATGCCTGCCACACTTGTTCAAAGCAGATTTGTGGGTGACGCGTATTGGTTATCTTGATATGCAGATTTTCTTACGATTTTTTCTTTAATAGTCAATAAGTGATAAGAATATCCTAAGTTGTGCATGCTACCTGGTAAGGATTCGGACTCACGTTATTGGAAGAATACCTACAAGCGTATCCTTAGCTAGTATACTAACACATAATATTAATTTAAATATGCAAAACATATAAGTCATGTTAGATAATATCTACAGTATTAATATTACTCGTCAGCGAATCTCGATCTTAAATCTAACTGCTTATTCTTGCTGTACGTAGTTTGCGCCGTACATCCTGGCTTTCCGTAGTCCTCATACAACACCTGGTAGTTGTCGCTCCGCCATGCTAGAGGATCCACTTTTTTACCAATACATGGTGTCTATTCCAGATATGACCGCCACGTTGCTGTCTTGCATTTGTTGTGTTACGTTGTCTTGCATTTTTGTGACTACATTGTATACTTTGGTCGTTTACAATTATGCTCTTTGTAAATATTATCCATACGATTCCATATCCAAATTGGAATTTGTGTAATAATCCGCCGTCATTGTCCGTGTTTCCACGTCTTTAATTTAGAATATAGATTGTTTTGAACAGAGAAAATTACAATATACGAGCTGTTGCCTACCACTTTCTCCATATTTATTTTTACTTTCTGAATAAACCCCATATAAATTTAAAATCCTTATTTCATACCTTAAAGATTGTTTTTGAAAGAAAAGGTAGCACATGTCCTTTTTCTGGGGATACAATATATTTATTCCCTTGAGAAATTTTAATTTGTAAAAGGTAACAAGCAAATAGTTCTTTTAGCTTCCATAATATTATTATGGATGAACACAGTTTTAGTTGAGCTGTGATCTGACTCAGTGACAAACTAACTTTATGATACTTACATAAAAATTAAAATAGGTTTTTTTATATATATTAGACCTAAAACAGTACTGTTTTTTGTTCAATTCACTACAATAACGAAAAAACTAAGTCCATATAGTGTAAATAGCTGCCGATCAAAACATAGAGATGAGTGGAAGCCAACCTGATTTCAAGTAATATAATGTATAACTTGTTCCCTATGACAACGTATTTGTTAGCGAATTGAAAGAACGCGACAGCAGCGTCGTCTATTTAGATAATCTATCTATTTTATGGAAACGACATCATTTATTGGGATAAAATGTGTCCTAAGAGTTAACTCGGGTTATAAGCTAGCACTATGTCGAGTTTCAATCATATACCTTCCGTAGTTTCAAAAAAGATGCGATTATAGCGTTAGTTTCGTCTATCCCACGGAAACCACGTCATTTAACGGGATAAAAAGTTAACCTAAGTTATGTATCGGGATATAAGTTGGCTCTATATTGAGTTTCATTTAAATGGGTTCAGTAGTTTTCACTTAATGCTCTAACAGGCAAAGATACAAAAAATGTAAGAATTGCATTTTCGGCATCTCCCGGTAGGAATTATTCGCCCTGATTTTTTTTATATATTTTTATAGGCATTGTACAAACTCAAACGATTTACAGATTTATTATAGTAATAGAAGATTTCTAAGGATCTTCCTAGCTGTTTGACTACACGGAACTCATATAAATTCGTCATCGTCTTCCGTCTGTCTGTCCATCTGTCTTAATATGACACAGTCAAAAAGTACATGGTTTTTATGTCAATGAAATTGCACAGGAAGATGTGGGCTACATCATATACCGCTATACATTGGTGTAGTTTATTAAATGTCGCTATTCAGATCTTGAAAAATGATGATGTTCTTTTATGATTTTTATTGACGTCATTCGGCTTGCGCCCCTTAAGACCCAGCGTCCGGGTGCCACGGACCCCTTGCACCCCCGGGTAAAGATGGCCCCGATGTGAGTAAAACTAGTTACGAGTATAAAATGCCTTCTATGACATTTAACACTACTACCCAGATAACATAAGTAGCAATAATTTAAAAGAGAAATGCCCTGGAAATATCTAGCTTTATATGAGGTTGCTAGTTTTATCTAGTAATAATACCAAGATTCACAAAGTTCGCTGTTTCATCCTGAAAAAGTCTCCGTTGGCATTATCGGATTAAAACTTGCGTACACCTCAAATAAAAGTTAAAGTATCAAAGTCAGAGATACCTTTTTCAAGTATGTATCTGTATCAAGATATTACAACAAGAGGGAAAACAAAACAGTGTGCAACAACATTTTGTAACTTTTGCGCATTATTATCTACAAGGCTGTTTCACGTTTTTCGGCAAATAAAATTGCTCTTATTTTCTTTATGGGCGATTAGCAAAATTCGCTCATTCGAATATAATTCTTACACATTATTTATTATACCATTTTAAGCGATAAATGTTTATGTATTCAGTTTTTCCTTCAAAGAATACGGTATTTACTTTGGTATTAATAAATTAGAGGGAAATAAAATAAAGAGTGAAAGCTTAGCGTCTAACGCTTGCGCTTTATTTCAATAATAACTTAGCTTCGAACTTGGCTGTCACTTACGCAGTTTTTTTTACCTAATATGCAGGCTCACATGTGCAGACCTGGGACTAAAATGAGAACCATATACTAGAATGATGATAACAATTACTCGCTTCTGTTCCTATTTTTGATATAACAATATTGTGTACACAACTCTTTGCGACACGAATAAACCCATGAGGTTTGTGCGCCACAGTTCAAATTTGTTTCTAATGTATATGAATGTAAGCTTATTGGATAACAAATTTAAAAAAAAACAATCATCATATACATGTATATACTAACGATTAAGGAAAACATTATGATGATATGTGAAACCCGTCAATCCGCCTTGTACAAGCGCTTAATACGGTCAGTGCCCCAGAAATAAGAAGGCAAGCTCCCAATAATATATAGGTCTAGGAATTTATAGGTCATTATTATAGTACCAAAGGGTTCTAAAGCGATCGTTTTTAGAAAATCGCTTAATCAAATGGACACGTGTCTGATACTGGTAAGTGTAAGACATAGCAGAGAGGTACACTTTGCTTTCATACATGTCATATCCATAAAAAGAAACTGCGAATACGACTTCTTTAGGTATTCTGTCCTCTTTGGTAATACTTCTGTCAAATTGTTTAAATTTTTAACAATGCCATATTTTTCAGACTCACTCGTATATTCCGAAATATTGTTGTAACTTAATTAGCAGGTATGTATAAAATGTGAATATGAATAATCCAATTAAATGCAATATGTATATTTTAAGGATTTTAATAACACCTTGACGTAACATCCATCATCTATTTTATATTATCTATTAAATAATATTTACATACATTTGAAACAACACAATTTGCTAATTTTCGACAATTTTATGTTTGTACATTCATTATATTTATGTATTGTCACACGGGCGTAGCCAAGTTTTAATTTCGAGGGGTGCAAGAAAATAAAACAACAAAAATTCGCATAAAATAACTAATATTCATCATGTTAAAAAAATCACCGCAGCATTACGAAGCAGTGCATTCACTATTTAGATAACTATAATAATCACAAAATAAGAAGCCCGATTTCACACTTAAGGAAGTTAATAGAACATAAATTTGAATGAAATTAACAAAACCGAATTCCAATAACAGATATACATAATTTTTTACTAGTGCATTATATAATGTTACAAAACATACAAATTATATTTTAATTATTATTTTCCTCCAAATAACGATTTTTTTTTTGTGTTATTAAACTATGGCGAAGTCCCAAAAGGCGTCTTATTTTTAGTGTTGCTGCCAAAGGGTTATTGCATTTTATTAACTCAATTCGACTTAAGAAAAAAACCTAATAATAACTATATATTTTTAAACTTTAAATTATTTATGTATCTATACTAAAAAAAAACTATATAATTGCACATATATGTATTCAAAACAAAGAGAAAGAAATTAAACGATCACACAGCCGTGAAATTTTTAATCGATTTCTCGTGATAATTGGTTAACTTGGTTAACGATTTCGAGGTGTCAACCCCTAAAAATATTGTAATGAGAACTGCTAAATCGGGCCTATTATGTTATAATTCAGCTGAGTAACTCCCATTCCGGGGGTTTTGAACCCCCCGATCCCCTTCCCCTCCACCTGGCAACGCCCCTGCATTGTATAATTTAATTGTTTAATTTATATAAATAGACATCACTAAAAGTTCCACTTAAAACAATACTCTTTATATTCACATTGTGCTCATATTTACAATTTTTTACTTCATTATTGATCAAACACTCATAGGTATTATTATGTCTCAATTGTAGTATATAACAAAACCATTACCAATATTGAATGTTAATTATACACTATTAGGACATTGGACTTCAGAATAATAATAGCTTTAGTGACTTTAAGCATTAGAAATTAATCTATTCTATTCTATTTTTGGCGATTTGGCTTCAACGCTACTGGCCCTGATTCGGCCAATGTCACAGTAACATTAGGTATTTTGCAACATAAACAAGTCAAGTTTCCACTACCTTTACTCCGTACCTATATATTATAAGATGTTAAAGACGATTTTGGGCTAATAACCTTGAAGAGTACGAAAATTATGAAATATATATTATTTAAAACAAATCACATATTCCATCACCATATTGATCAGGGAATTCACAAAATTACACTACTCTGTATTTATAAAACAATAAATACCTAGTTAATTTAATACCTAGTACCCTGAACCCAGGATGTAAACAATTAATATTTTGTTCAGACATTCAACAAGGGCGTGGAATCATATCTTTCATCACCTAATTCATATTCAATATATTGTATCGTGATGGTACTTTCATTTTCTTCATATACTACGGAAAACTTAGTATTATCCTAGGAGATAGATGTTCTATATCACAAAGTCCTCTTGTCTTTGTTGTTGTCCATTCACATGTATGCATGTATGGTATTTTTACATTGTTATAGCGTGCACAGTCAGGTTTACAAGTGCAGCATAAAAACAAAGCAAAAGAGATATTTTCTTCGACAACACAAAACACTCAACTTTCTTTTCTTAACAATACTTGGGTTCACAGACACAGAAAACGTGGGGAAATAGAACATCTACCCATACAGATATAATATTTCTACGTTACTCTTTACACGTGTAACGACTGGAGCTGCCAGAGGATTACTCGCGCAAATTTTGAATGCGTATTCATCTCTCTTGTCAAAGTAATCTATGAATTTAATGAATAAAATAAACATCAAACTAATTTTAGTAAACTAACTTGAATCTGTTAAAGTGTTCAGTAGAATAGCTCAATTTTTAAATCTCCCTTAAAATGTTCTCGATAAATTAGTACGGGATATACTGCCTTTTCACAATACTACCATCAGATTAAAATTGAATCAATTGGCAACAAAGAGTCTTATTCTGTAGCTGTGTAGGAACGGAAATTCTCCGTGCAGGAACAGAATTTTCTCCGTGCAGGAACAATTTTGATGGGAATCGGAAGATAAGCACGCACTTACCTGGTTAATGGGAATGAAATGCGGCTGCTCCTCTGCCCTCAGTCCACTTCACTTCACTTTATTTGTTATAGTTTGTTATAATTTATATTATATTTTTATTATATTTTACAATTTGATGCGGAGCGGGTTATTTATATAATACATATATTATTTATATTTAATTAGGGTTGCGGGCGCGATATATTTTATTTTATGTTATGTTATTTACAATATATTTGTATTTGCGGTGCGATTTAATTTATTTTATTTTTATGATGACATGAGATGAACGATTGATTGACGTGACGTGCGAAAGGGGAACGCCGTCATATTTAAAGGAAGAATTTAAATAATAAAGAAAAGTTTGTATATGCCGAAAGAAGGTTACTTGGCGATACCATTTCCCCCGGCCTTAAAGGGTTGCCTTTAAAAAAAATACATTTAAAGTACGAAGGATCAAATAATAAAGCGAAGACAGTGAATATTTAACATAAAACAAAATAAAAGCTAGCAGGGAGCAATTATTCGGAAAATCAAGTAAATTAATTTGAGATTTAAGAAATATAAAAGTTATGCGGAATAACCAAAATATAAAACAAGATCCTGAATAAATAAAATAAAATAATCTTCTTAATTGTAATAAACAAAATTAAAACTCAAAGCTAACTTAAATATTCTATTTCTAACATAACAAAATCATTGATTAGGCAATGGACACAACTTAACGGTAGAACGTACAAAGCTTCCTTTATTAGTTCTTACAGTTACGACACGACATACGCCGTCCTTTGAAAGATGTACTGCCTCCACTACACCTATTGGCCAAGAAAGCGGTGGTGCGTTATCTACAATAATAATAACCACAGTTCCTATCTTTATCGGAACAGAAGGTGTATTCCATTTAGCGCGAGATTGTAATTGATGCAAATATTCAACTCGCCATCGTTGCCAGAATGACTGCACTATTTTATCAAGTAGCGAATATCTATCAAGCAATTTTCCTGACTCCGTGTATGGCGCGGGCAAAGAATATAGTGGTGCGGTATGTAAGAAATGAGCTGGAGTAAGTGCTGAAGGTTCAGCAGGATCACTACTCATAACAGTAAGTGGGCGCGAATTAATGAGTGCTTCGACTTGCGTAAGTACTGTAGAAAGCTCCTCATAAGAAAGTATTTGTTGTCCTATAACTTTAAAAAGATGAGACTTAACTACTTTCACCATACTCTCCCAACATCCTCCAAAATGTGGAGATGCAGGGGGGATTAATTTCCATTCAATTCTGTTTTCTGAAAGTTCATGCTCAAATTGCAAACGATAGTCATTAAAAAATTTATAAAGATCGCGTAAGTATGAGCGCGCTCCTACGAAGTTAGTGCCATGATCCGAATATAGACATTGAACTGGACCTCGTCGCGACAGAAAACGTTTAAGCGCAGAGAGAAAACTTACTGTACTTAATTCGGTTGCTATTTCTATATGAACGCAGCGTGTTGTCATACAAGTAAAGATGCATAACCAAGCTTTACGGCTTTTGACTCCTCTACCGCGGACTGGTGTATATTGGAGAGGCCCAGTGTAATCACATCCAGTATGCGAGAATGGTTTATCTACTTTAGTAACACGGTGTCTAGGTAAGTCAGACATTAAAGGAAAATGCGGGCGTGGTTTGACTTTAAAACACGTGTTACATTTATGGATACGATAACGAATCACGCAACGCGCACCGAGAATCCAATATTGCGTCCTAAGTATAGACATCAATAACTCTGGACCAGCATGTAGATTCTTAACATGATAGTAATCGACTAATATGTCAACTATATGATCATGTCGCGGTAATACAAACGGATGTTTATGCGAATATTCTAAAGTAGCGTTTGACAATCTTCCACCCACACGAATAAGACCGTTTTCATCAAAAAATGGCTTTAATTTTTGTAAAGTAGGTGAACAAGGCTCATTGTTTTTCAAATTTCGAATGTCTTGACTAAAGTGAATATTCTGTAACGCAAGAAAAATTTTATTTTCAGCAAAGCTCAAGTCTGAATAAGATACAGAAGAAGAGCGCGGTAACTTATTAATAAAACGAAAAATGAAAACAACAATACGTAGTAGTTTCGACCACGAAGATATTCGCTGTGCGATTTTATAAATTGGTGATGTTATAGTATTCGTTATTACAGCATGCGTGACAGATTTAAGTTCAGGCATTTCATGAACGTTTACATACTCAAATTTAATTAAAGGCCACTCAGATTGATCCTTAGACGCCCAAGACGGTCCATTAAACCATAATGAATGGTTTATTAACTTTAAAGGTGATAGGCCTCTAGAAAGACAATCAGCTGGATTATCTTTTCCAGCAACATGATAGAAACAGTGAGCTGGTAAATTATCGATTATTTTCACAACTCTGTTGGCAACAAATGTTTGCCAGCGATGGGGAGAGGAATTAATCCAACAAAGAACAACTTTCGAGTCTGTGAATGCATAAAAGTTCTTTATTTTATAAAGAGGTTCAAAATTATCAAGAACCTTACGCATAAGTTTTGACAAAAGAACAGTTGCGCAAAGCTCGAGTCTTGCAACTGAAACTGTTTTGAGCGGTGAAACTTTAGACTTAGAACACACTAGACGAGTGGTTATATTATTACCGTTGACAACTTGTAAATATATAACACTGCCATATCCACGTTCACTAGCATCTGCAAATCCCAAAAGGTGTACAGTACAACCTTGCACTATTCCAAGATGACGAGGTATGCAAAGTTCATTAAGCTGAGGTAGTTCAAGACAGAATTGCTGCCAGCAGTCTACAATGCGACGGGGAGGAGTGTCATCCCAATCACATTTGATTAACCAAAGCTCTTGAATTAAAAGCTTGGCATATAAAATGGTGGGAGCTAGTAAACCAATGACGTCCCAGAGACGTGCGACTGTTGACAAAATTGTTCGTTTAGTACATAAAGTGTCTGGTGTCACAACCTTAAAATGAAAGAAATCCCCTGACTTATGCCAAAGCATGCCTAATATTTTATGGGGTACGTTCTTGTCGATTTCAAAGTCGACAGATGCTCGATGAGTGGCTGGAATGTCCTTTAAAACTGCATCAGAGTTGCAAGTCCATTTCACGAGGTCAAATTGACCCAACTTGAATAACTCTATTAGAGACTTGCTAGCTGAAACAGCAACTCCTTCATCTCTTTCCGGCAAGTCAGCCATTATACTAAAACAAACATCATCCATATAAGTTGCTCTAGAAGCTATAGAAGCAGCAGAAGGGAACTCGTGTTTTTCATCAGCAATTAATTGATGAACTACTCGAAGAGCATGAAACGGGCTTGACTTCATCCCGAAACATACACGGTTAAATTTGTAAACAGTGATCGGATCTTTAGGACAAAATCGATACAAAATCTGTTGAAATTTGCGGTCTGATTCTCTTACGCCAATTTGAAGGAACATCTGTCGGCAGTCAGCTGACAGTGCTATCTTAAATAAGCGAAAATTTAAAATAATGTTAAATAAATCTCCTTGTAGGTTCTCCCCTGAATGTAAAACATCATTAAGACTTAAGCCCGTACTTGTTTTACAACTCGAATCTAGAACCATACGAACCTTCGTTGAAGTTCGATCTTCACGCACAACTGCATGATGTGGAATGAAATAAGAGAATGATTTGCCATCGTAAGATATCACACTAATGTAACCCTTTTTAAGATAGTCTCGAATTATCTCATCATAGTTCTTACGCAATATAGTTGAGGTTTCCAATTTTCTTTCTAAGCATAAGAATCGCCTATGTGCGGTTGAATACGATTCACCTAATTTATAAACATCGTCATTAAATGGTAATGCGACAGTATATCTACCGCTAGAGTCACGACTAGTGGTAGCGCGGAAGAAATTCTCACATTCGAGATCATCTTGACTTTGTATAGGGGGTGCGGATATTTCCTCAAGTTCCCAAAATTTCTTAAGAAGACAATCTAAAGATTCTTGCACAACAGTACAACAAGTAGAAAACTTATAAGAAATTTGTAAAGCGGGAGCAGTACCAACCAATACATACCCTAATACTGTTTGAACTGCAGGTGGTAGGCCATGTACATTACTGTAAACCATATTAGGCAATAATAAATGCGGAAATAATGACGCGCCTAGTAATATATCTACTTTACTAGGATAATTGAAAGTACTATCTGCGAGCGGAAGCGTATTTATATGCGAAAAAAACGTCGTATCTACAGGCACCGTCGGCAGATTATCAGTAATCCGATCCACAACAAGCCCTGATACGTCAAAATAAACAAATCTATCAAAACGAGAGAAGACTCTAAAGTCTGCAGTGCCTTTAATAGATTTTTCACATCCACCGATACCTCTTACTGTCATTAGCGAATTTCTATTATAGTTCAACCCTAAACGTGCGCAACAGTCATAAGTTATAAAATTACTCTGAGATGCAGAATCTAACAAACATTTCACTATATGACCATTCCCAAAGCTATCATAAACAATAACTTGAGCGGTAGAGAGTAAAATCGTAGTACTCTGTATACACGGAGAAGCGCAACCTTTGCTATCAACATTATGACTGTGAGCGGATATAGACGTTGGAGTCTCTTCATTTATTACCATCTGCGATGCAGTAGTAGATGTATTGGGAGATTGAATAAAATTAGATGAACGCGGCCTCACATTAGCCGTAAAAGACTGCGATGTAATATTAGGGTTTATATGATGCGCGGGGGGAGGCCTTGACGATATTATTTGCGGAGCAGCTGTAGTTGAAGTGTTAAGGTTAGACGCGACTTCATTAACGTTGTTAACTCTTTCAAAATGTAACAGAGTATGATGGCGTTGATGACAATTACGACACTTCAAACTGGAGCTGCAATCTCGAATTTTATGTTTGATACTCAAACAGTTAACGCACGCATTGTGTTCCTTGACACATTTGAATCGCGCGGAAGCAGTTAAATTAGCAAAGGCCGGACATTTATAAAAGTGATCATGAATGATGTTATCACACAAACACTTATGTGAATTAAAAGCTGCAACATATGCTTGTGGCCTAGGGATATTATGAGGTAGTTTATTTGGGAAATTGCGCTGTTGAATATTATGTGTAGAATTACGTTGACTGTTATGAAATATACGATATTGGCTTTTCATAAATTCTGTCAGGTTTGCAAATGTAGGCAGCCTTTGATCTCTATGTGTCATTTCAAAAGTGTGAATAGTATGATCATCTAACTTTTTCATAGCAATATGTAGTAGGATATGATCAGCTAAATTATCAATTGGAAGATTCCTTAATGCATTCGCAGCGGATATAAATTTGTCTAAAAATGTCTGAAAATATAAAGCTGAAGGCGGACCATTTAATTTAAGGTTCATCATTTGATCTAGGTACGATGAGGCTAGTGTTCGCGTATCCTCATACCTATCAATTAATGAGTTAATTATGGTTACGTAATTTTCAGCATTAGGAGTAATTCCAGAAAAAACTGCTTGTGCCTTGCTTGAGAGCTTCCCTAACAAATAGTACAGTCTCTCAGCATCGGTAAGCGATGTGTTATCATGTACAGTTGATTTGAAACTCGAGAAAAAGAGCGGCCAGTTGCGAATGTCACCGTCAAAGGACATTATTTCGATAGGCGGCAACTTAATTGCTTTACGACGTGGCTCATTAAGTTCAGGTACAGCATTGGACCGCGGCTCAATTTGTTTCATAACGCCTTTAATCTTACAGTACATTTCTTCAACGGACGACATATCTTCAAAGTTAGGAACAGAATCTGGTTTGCACTTAAGAAGCAAGTTATTATATTCCTCATTAGTAGCTTTGAATTCATTTCGAATTTGGTCAATTGTTTCAATACTGTCTAAAAACGTTGCGACGCATTCGGGGCCACAGAATGCCTCTAGTGCCTTTCCATGAACCTTTTCTATAAATTGGTATAAGTATTTCAGGCGGGCTTCTAAAATTATTAAATTGCGGTTATCATTATCCCCATTATGAACCTTAGGAGGCATAGCGGCGGTATATTAGTTATATTATATTCAATATAAGGCAACACTTATAAGGCACGCGGGCGGTGAAAAGAAAGGATGCTGGGCGGTGATTTTTCAAACTCGAAAGTTATGAAAAGTTTGAAACACGAGATTTAACCATGCATCCGGCTCGAAGGACCATTTGTTGCGGCGGCGCTGGATTTAGCGATAAGCGGACTGCTTCAAATTTGCGGGAAAAGAAGTGTGGGACAATTTTGATGGGAATCGGAAGATAAGCACGCACTTACCTGGTTAATGGGAATGAAATGCGGCTGCTCCTCTGCCCTCAGTCCACTTCACTTCACTTTATTTGTTATAATTTATATTATATTTTTATTATATTTTACAATTTGATGCGGAGCGGGTTATTTATATAATACATATATTATTTATATTTAATTAGGGTTGCGGGCGCGATATAGGTATTTTATGTTATGTTATTTTATATATATATTTACATTTGCGGTGCGATTTAATTTATTTTATTTTATGACATGAGATGAACGATTGATTGACGTGACGTGCGAAAGGGGAACGCCGTCATATTTAAAGGAAGAATTTAAATAATAAAGAAAAGTTTGTATATGCCGAAAGAAGGTTACTTGGCGATACCACCGTTGTTGTATGGCTTATGGCGGAATAAGCCATATCTTAGTCTTTGCAAACTATCGAGTAGACACAAAATACATAACTCGATTAATGGCCAGTTCCTATATCTTACTATTCATTCACTTGCCTTACCATCGGTTCAGTTTTAAGATTACTTGCATGGAGCTAATGTCAAATTTTAACAAATAATAGGGCAAATGAACGGTCGTTTAGATATAGAAACCCGTCATAAGCCAAACAACAAAGGTGTTCACTCAACAATGTTTGTCCATTCATAAAAACCATGATCACGGAAGCTAATGAAACGGATGAGAGCGATCTACTGATTGATATAAAAAAACGCTCAATATTTTATATTTAACCTATTTTTTTTTAATATCCTATGACCGGTTATCAACTAATTTAGTGGTGTTAGATTTTTTGCTACCGTCCTAAATTTCTAACATAGTCTAAAAGTCCAAACAATAATAAAATACTTGTTTAGGAATATGTAATCATTGCAGAAGACCAGAGAGTATTTTACCAAATACACATGACTAAACTAGCGATAAAACTGAATTAGCAACCGTACAACAATAGCTCAGCATTGTCAATTTAATAATAATTGTACTATTACTGATAAAATATGATGCTGTTTAAAATGTATACAATAAAACATGTTCTATTGTTATTCGTAAATTAGGTACGATAAGTCGATAACTAGCAGTAGAAATAAATTACCTGATAATTTAAAATATGCAATGGAATAATATAGAGTTATTAGTACATACATGTCCAGTTAAGTATATTCACTTTTTTATTTATTCTGCTTCTAATTTATAATTATTTAATAAAATAATTATGATTTAATTTATTTATTAAATACTTTGCCTAGTGGTAGAGCATTTGCCCGACCGGATGACTAGCACTCCTGGTCTGAATCATGTCGCCATAACAACCTTGAGTTGTGTTCTGGCATTAGTGGCCAGGTTCCAGTCTCCCTTAAGAGAACAGCAGCGCATTTGTAGCACCTTTGGTGTTGTAAATGTCCATAGGCGATGATAACCGCTTTCCATCAAGTGGGCAGTACGCCTGTCTGCTGAATTCCTGCAATAAAAAATAATAAAAAAACACTTGTTTATAGCAAAAAGAGAACTAATCATGATTGCATTTATTTTAAAACATTAGACCTTGAACACAAATTATTTGAATATTGTATTATTAGAGTTTGACCCGCGCAACCGCAGGTCAAATTCAATCCGGTAGTTTTTTTGGTAAAGGCATAACAAACAAAGAGACAAATATATTTTTTTCTCGAACACTATCCTATTTTTCGGGATAAAAAGTATCCTATGTTCCTCCTCGGCATCGAAAAAATATATATACTGAGTTTCACCCAAATCGATCCAGTAGTTTTTCCGTGAAAACGGAACAGACAGATTTACTTTCGCATTTATAATATTATAATAGGAACACATTTACATGGTTTTAAAGTCGACATTATAACTTTATTAGCATTCAAAATATTTTAAATTTATTAAATATGCGTGGGCTTTATTTATAGTTTTTACGTCTTATTGCTTCAAATGAACTTGCTATAGAGACAAATAAAATAAAATGCATGCAAAACAAATTTATAAGTCTGTACATACTTATTAGGTATGTTTAATACGTTTGATACACGGCATATGATTTTATCATGGGTAAATGGTATCTATGTAGTAGGTATATTTTAATATTACAGACAATACAGGTTAATTAATGGAATGTAGCTTTTGTCTACTAATTACACTATTAGGACCACGGGCTACAGTCCTGTAGTTCAACAGAGCCCAGCAGCATGTTGATTTAAAATAACACCAATTATTCTGGCGGAATAGGAAAACAACAGTTGGAAGTTCATACTAAATCTAAACGATGAATAGGAGAGCAGCAACGAAGATAATTGTCTCAACTAAATTCGGTACACAAATATTTATCATATCTACTCGTATTTATAAGTAACGAACTTCCCCTGAAGGTAATATCGAAACTTCTTGGAACGGGTAATGGACCGAACATGAGCTATGGAGCTGAATGCAATATTGTGTCCGATTTACTCAGTTTACTAAAAATTCATTAGAATTTATATAAATCGTTGCAATCGTTGCAGTATCGATTTTATACTTATAATATAATAAAATAAAATTCTGAATAGAAAGAACACATACTTATTTACCTATAACTACAACAACAACAAAATTTATATAATATAAAAATAAATGGAACGTATAATATAAAAAGAACTTACTAGTATAAAAAAACAAGCAAAAGAAGTTCGAAAACAAACGATAAAACACGTTTGAAAGTAACTCCTCGGCTATGCGGTAACCAGTAGTACGATCCTGATAATTACCTATGTATATTAAAATTAAACAGTGGTAAAATAAACAATCAACAAGTTTATTAAAATTCAAAATGTCTAGTAAATGACAAACTCTTTTACAATTACATATAAGTACCGAACGAGATTATCAATTCTTATCATTAACATCTACATTCGAATGATAATTTAATAATTAAAATTCTATAACAAAAACAAAAGTGTGTGGCATTGAATTTAAGTTGATTATGAATCATAATCAAATGTCTTTAAAATACATAATCATTCAATATATTGGCGCCAAAGTAATTTAGAGTCGCGTTGTTTAAATAAAACTTAAATTTAGTAAAAATATAAGTATAGTTTAGTCGCTGACAGCGACTCAGGACGTGCCACGACCTGTGAGCAACGACGGCGACGTCAACGCCCAAATTCTATACTTTTCGAAAATGCTTGGGCACTATCTAATAGCCAGTTCCTATATCTTACTATTCATTCATGTGTCTTATTATCAATAGAACTTGGAATGGAGGAGAGAATGAAATGGACGGTTACTAAAATATAGGAACCATATACGGTTAGTTTATAGACGGTAGAGGTAAGGAGAGCCGTCTTATATGGGTGGAAAGTTGAAAAAGTGTCCAGCTATAAACAGTAAATTATAGTTCAAAAACCCTGCGAAATGGCGCTAGCGTATGCAAATGGAGTGGAATGAATGTAGCAGTTGTTTAACAGACTGAAGTATGCCGAGTTAGAAAATTTAATATCTTTGGTGACTAGAGTAGTTGGTAAATAGTACGCTATTAAAAACGTCTACTATCTAGGGAGTACATCGTAATATTTTAGGAAATATTATATAACCTCAAAAAGTTATTGTTATGTGAAAACGTGAAGAGTGATTTAATTTTGTGAACTTCAATAATATGCTTAGTGATTTTTTAATATTTTTTTTTAAACTAAAATGCTTTATAATAAATACTAACTATTTACTTTACTTTCTAATAACATTTGGCGCTTTCTGTAAAAGTGACCCTGATGCTAATGTGGCGCCACCCTAATTTGCATTACGGTGGACACATCTTTATATACAGAGATGGTTCTCCTTCCCTCTACCAAGTAAGTTGCAGCCCAAGCGGCCCAAGGTCACAACGTCGCTTACGCGGCTGGATGCCGCGACGTGCAAGTTGTTTTTTAAATTCAAAATGGAAAATTTAATAAAAATAAAGACGCATATTTACTTGAATTAATTCAATTTAATATTTTATTTATTATAATATGATGCATGAGGATAAATAAAAAGTTTAAAACATACAATATACGAAGGAATCTTTTCAATGAGTGTTAAACCTATTAAATTGATTATTTTTTCAATAGAGAATGCAAATGACTGCGAGACGACGAATCTGTGACGGGCGTGGCGGTGGACGACAGGGGAGTTTTTGGCGGGAACTGAAAGGAGATGTTGTGCTGTGCAGTTTTATTTTCTAAAAATGTGTAAAATTACTCTAAAATGAACAATAGTTGTAGGATATTGATAGTTTTTGAGCAGTAATTATGTGTTTTGTGAGAAATGTGAACTGTATAGACAAATGTGGCCTTTTGAGTTGTCACAAGAACTTCGTTGAATAGCACTAGGTGATTATCTACAGTTCAGCTGTGCTACACATAGGCTTAAGAAAATGAAGAAACTATATTGTAAACTAAGATCTGGCCTAAAGGCCTAGCTGCCAAGCCATAAACTTAAATAAAAAAATAATGGACAGGATTTTTTTTTCAACTCATTTGCTCAAAAAATGCGTTTACGAAGCCTGTATACATAGTTCGAAAGTTAAAAATTGTGCACCATACAACGGAACGCGCGGAAAATAGGTACTTAGATGAAAAAAATATAAGAATTCCACCAAGGAGTTTCACATTACGAGAATAGATAAGCTGAATAATCGAACCTCCATAGAAGCGCTTTTGCTCAATATATGTGGCTTACTTTAATTCTCTAGAGAAAATGAGACGAAAGATGTAGTTCTAATTTTCACCACGCGCACGTGGCGCTATTTACAAATGCGTGCCATTTTTATATTAAAAACGTCAAAGATTGGTGCGGCTTTCCAATTGATATTTGTGTTTGTTTCATTACGTATTGTACTGTTTTGTCGCAACTGTGTTAAAAAACGTTATATGACACAAGTGCGGTTGTTGGTTTTTACAAACTTGTGACTATGGCAAGCCCTCGACTTCGTCTCGAACTAACATTCCTCTAATCGTGTGTAAAAACCAACTTAGCGCACTACTATCATAAATAACTATATTTTTTTTAAATAGTACATACTTGATAAATACCTATCGAGGGGTAAAAGGCTATTTATTGTAAGTGACATTTTGAAAATGGGTCAGAAGAAAAAGGTAAAGTTCGAAATGAGCCAAAAAGTAATTAATAACTATAAAGAACAGATTGAACTCGCAGAATTTTCCAAATTACTGAAATTCACAAGTTTACAATTAACTAAGATGGCCACGGCTTCGCGAATCGTTTTTTCTATATAACGAACCAGCAAACAAGCAAACAACGGCCCAAATACTGGAAAGTGTTTACAGTAGACTATATACGTTTTCAACACCAGGCGCGTAGGCAGCCTTTAGGGAGGGATACAGGGGATGGGACAGGAGGAATGGGATACGGAGATGGTATTAAGGGGATGAGATGGGAGGTCCACACATAGAGAATGGAATAGGGAGGCGATAGACGCAGGGGGAAGTGGCCCATCGGAACTCTCACTCATCACCCGAAACACGATTGGCCCCTTGCTAACCGTTTTACGCCGATATTCTCTGAGAGCGTGGTATCACACCGATCAGGTCAGCCCTAAATCCGTCTAACTTGTGTCTTATTAAATGTATCTTCTTATTATTATTCTATTACTAGTACTTGCAGACGTCCCAGAAAATGGTGGCTGAATGGTGTAAAATAGAACGAACATCGTAAAAGGGTCGCGAGAGAGTAGACAAAGACGTCACCGTTTCTCCCGTCATGTTCCCGAAAGCAGCAGTCATCTTACTTCAAAGAGTAAATGTAACGACATACTTGCCGAACTTATGGCGCTGAAAGTTTGCCAATTGGAGGATCGGCGTCATGCTGAACGCAGTGTAATTTCTAGTGATGTGTCATAGGTTACTTAAAAAACAGGTTGAGTAGGTGTGTCGTTACACGTATGGAAAGAGGCTGATTCTTCCGGCAAAGAAAGAACTTACCAGCTATAAACCGCGCGTTGACCAGAGCCTACCGAGATCGTGACTTGACTAGACCATTCTACCGTATTGTAATCATACAAGAGTAGAACTGCCGACTCTAGCCACATTCGGGCATAATAACTGCGAGGCGCCAAATGCGAAATAGAAAGTGGTCAGAATTTTCCCTACGTGTACATAATCCCAAAATAACTCTCAATTACAATGTTGACGACACCAACAAAAATTGCCAAGATGAAATTGTGTGTGGAGTGAGAATTCATTTCAGCCAAAGTACAGTAGGTATTGTTGCCATGCGTCATTTGTTTGTCTTCCAAAAACTCCCAATTATTATACAAAGACACGTTTTATACAAAATTGTATTTGAAAAAGGCCATATTCTAACTATAATTATAATAAGTAAAAATAATTATAGTAAGTAATCGGCAGACACATTGTATATCCCAAGCTAAGCAAGTCACGCTTGTGTTATGGGCTGGGTAATATACAACGGAATAAGTAATAAAAATGATCGTAATCCCTATTAATAATAAAAATGCGAAAGTAACTTTGTCTGTCTGTCCGTCTGTCTGTTCTGTTTTCACGGAAAACTGTTAGACCGATTTGGCTGAAACTCAGTATATATATATTTTCGATGCCGAGAAGGAACATAGGATACTTTTTATCACTAAAAATGGGATCGTTTTCGGGATAAAAATATATATGTCTGTCTGTTTGTTATGCTTTTACGGAAAAACTACGGGAACGATTTGGCTACAAATCGGTATATATGTAATATTACTACCGAGGGTGGACAGGGGATATTTTTATCTTGGATAATGGGATAGATTTATGTAAAGGTTATCCCAGAAATTAGGATAGGTTTTTGTTGTGATTTGCTATTTTGGTTAATTTGGTCTTTTTGGTCATTTCGACCATACTGGCCATTTTGGTAATTTTGACGATTTTAGTGATTTTGGTCATTTTGGTAATTTTGTCAATTTTCCCAATTTTGGCGATTTTGGCGATATTGTTTATTTTTGAGATTTTGATCATTTTGGCATTTTTGGCATTGCGGTTATTTTTGGCACTTTTTGCATTTTTGGTATTGCTGTCATTTTTGGCACTTTTTGCATTTTTGGCATTAAAGTCTTTTTTGGCACTTGGCACTTATGGCACTTCTGTCATTTTTAGCATCTGGGTCTTTTGTGGCATTTTGATCGTTTTGACATATTTGGCAATCTTGGCACTCTTGGCATTTTCGACATATTTGGCATTTTTAGCACTCTTGGCACTCTTGGCACTTTTATCATTTTTGACACTTGGCATTTAGGGCACTTTGGTCATTTTTGGCATTTTGGTCATCTTTGAAATTTTGGTAATTTTTGGCACTTCTGGCACTTTGGTCATTTTTGGAATTTTGGTAATTTTTGGCATTTGTGGGTATTTTTCCTTTTTTATCATTTACGTAGTTTGCATACAGATGGCACGGGGGATCGATAAATAAAACTAGAACGAGTTGAAATAGAGGATAAAAGTTTGTATGAGAAAGCAATCATTTCTCAAGTTTAGAAGATATAATAATTCATCATCTATAAAAAAACGATAGTAACTCGATCTGTCTGTCGGTTAAGCTTTCACGGAAAAGCTACTGGAGTACTGGATCTGTTTTAGTGTAATTTTGTACACATACCAAAAACGGACGTAGATATTTTTCATCCCGGGAGATGGATAGTTTGCTATATAAAATGAAGTGAATTTTCAGGGGGCAAATAGTACTGACAAAAATTTAACACAATGTAACTTTTGGTATTAAGTCTGCTCTTTAAACAACAGGTACGCAATAGAGTTTTACCCGCGGCGTAGCTGCGGGATAAACTCTAGTATAATATAATTTAATAAAATAATAAAATTGCGAAGCGGTCTATGAGTAAATTTTTTACTTAGAACATAAGAAATAATAAAAATTATAATTTGCAACTTTATTTCCACGTTTATATTATAAATCGCCCGTAAAAATCCAAAAAAATATAACGCTTTTTTTAATTATTTTCAAGTTTTATATACAAGTTTATTCAACAAGGTCTGAGAGCAAAATAAATACGCTATAACTATATATTTTTTTTAAATATTAAAGAAATTTATAAATAATCGAATACATTAAATGTAGTAAGTGTACCTATATACAAACTGTTTATTACAGACGAGATTCACACAATTTATATAGTAATATAAATTATTTGCATATCACTTATCTGATTAACGGCCATGATTATTATAATATATTTTTTATTATTAAAAAATATCTAACAGTATTTCCATAAATTTAAAGCCTAACAGTACAAAACAATAAATGTAAACCAAAAATGTATACTTATAATCTAGAAAAAGAACAGAAAGAAATAGTAAGCTGCTCTACACCATAATTAATTATTTAATCTATCTAATACTGTGACACTTCTAACGGGAAAACTAAACAACTTTAAACAATAAACAACAAAATGATAAAATCTAAATACAAACATTACATTCCTTTTGAATCTTATTATTATGTTTACTAACTACTGATGATTTGAATATTTATTTGTTTCAAGGAATTAAAAATGTCTATGGCACTAAAATATTTGTTGTAGGTATTTGTACAACACGCAGATATTCAATTTGTCTGTAGTTAGTTTTGGAAACAGGGGTAGCAAACAGTTTGAGTGACGAAGAATTACGAGGGTAACGCTGTGGTCCGTTAATATTCAAAGACGAAGTAAGAGCTGGAAAATCAATAATAGAATTTATGATATCGTACAAAAAGGTCATGTCGAGGTAATGCCTTCTTTCATTAAGTGGGATAAGATTATAATGTAGACAAACTGCAGTATAATCATTGAAATGTTTTTTAACTTAAAATTGAAATGTTTGACAAAAAGTTTTTGGTTACGTTCAATAATACATAGGACTCCATACAGTACTGCAAAATTCTAAATTATTATTATTAGTAAAATATTATTACTGGAGCAAAAGGTATTCAAATATAATCTAACTATCCATAGAAATGTGATAAAAATTATAAGAACATGCGTGCAGAGACTGAAAATTAAGGTGACAAGTATTAAATCGATTTTAGTCTAAGATATAGAATAGATCCAGACAGTCATATAGGATCTGTGTTTTTGATTCGTGTGTTTTAACTAAATAAATTGTGCTTTACATCACCAGAATAATAAGCATGTTATATCCATCGCCATACGTTATACGTATAATTCCCAATTAGAAAATTCTTTTGTCGCTGACCTCACCTGCGCTCTGGGGGGCGCATCGAAAATCTGTGTTGAAGCAGTTTGCAGCCTCTGCAGCCGTCGAGGGCCGTTCGGTCCCTCTTCATGCGGCTGGTTACGCCGCCGCTTCTGGGACGCCAACAATGCACTATAAGTTCTACCCATGTGAGGCTCGTTCCTCTGACTGCACCACGCTGCCAATGTCATCTATCGAAAAAAAAAATTAAGTATACAATAAATAATACGAAAACACTTTATATAGGTTTTATGATGAATTTTCCATTTGAGTGAATAACGTTTTTCTTAACAATAGGTATTGGTAAATTACATCGCCTACTGCTGAGGTTTAGGACTATTACAACGCTATCTGTTACAATGGCTATGCTATTACATATTATAATAAGATGTTTAAGTATATTTATTTGTATTCTCTCTTTTCTTTCACCATACCCCAATTAATTGGGGTCGGCACAATATGTCTTTTCCTTCCACACTTCTCTATTCTGACATACATCTTCTGTCACACCACAAATAATCATATCATACTTCACACAATCCATCGATCTTTTTGTTGTATTTCGTATTCGTATTAAGTATAATTGTATTATACACAAATATATGTTTTATAGCCATACATCTATATTTTATTTTAAAATTAGTTGAAGTATCTACAATGTAATAATACCTATGTGTATTTAAAGTATTTAGTTCTAACTATTTTTTTATAATATAATAATAATAAATATATTCAATAATAACAAGTAAGGAGAGAAACAGAGCAAAATAAGCAGCCGAACTTGCGCACGCCCACCACCTGCTGCGCCCACCTCGCCCTGCTCCACGCCGAGGACGTTGTCTATCGATGAAGAGATCGTGACACCGGCGACCACTGGGACATCGAGCACCAACGAGGATGGACCAGCGCCGTCAGCCTCGCCACGAAGATGTGTGCGAGACCATGGACGGCCACCGTCGGCACGTTTGGGGCCTGCGGCATGTGTCCCGCGCCCGGCCCCCGCTACCGGTGGTACTGTACGCCCCATGCGATGGACTCAACAAGTGAATGAGAACGTCATGCAAGCGTACTACGAGGCGACAGATATAGGATTCAACCTCACTGCGTACCGTGACCGCATGCCGTCTCTGTTTCAGATCCTTCAACCAGATACCAACGTCACGGTACAGCGCTTGTCGGATCAAGTGCGGGCTATTCAACGACGACATCTGTTGGACGAGTCTACACTTGATTGTTTACGCACTGAAATACGAACCACCCGTAGAATTAGTGAGACTCCGAGTTCTCCACAACACCCAAATATAACACCTAGGGTGACGGCGTTGTCGCCGATAGAAATTGATGATACTACGGTTGGTAGCGTAAGTAGCCAGGATAATGAGCTAATAAAAATCTGTCTGTAGCCTGGATTGACTACAAAAAAGCCTATGATTCGGTGCCCCATACATAGCTGGAGAAAGTCCTGGAGCTGTATAAAGTAAATACAACTCTCCGTGCTTTCCTCAGTTCATGTATGGAGCAGTGGACCACGGTGCTTAGGCATCCAGGGGACAGAGGGAATCTTTCTGTTTTGCACGACCCAATAAGGATCAATCGGGGCATTTTCTAGGGCGACAGTTTGAGCCATTGTGGTTCTGTTTAGCTTTGAATCCATTAAGTACTCTACTTAGGGAGTCAAAGCTGGGCTTTCTACTTCGGAGAGGGGGTGAGATTATATCACACCTTATGTACATGGATGACGTGAAACCATTTGCATCGAAAAAGCCAGATCTTTTGCAGTTGCTAAAGATTACTGAAAGCTTTAGCAACTCCATTAGTATAGAATTCTGTGTAGATAAGTGTGCCGTCATGCATGTACAACGAGGGAGAGTTGTAAATTCAGAAAATTTACAACTTTCTGAAAATATATCCCTCAAGACCCTCTCTGAAGGTGAAACCTACAAGTATCTTGGTATGTCAGAGTCGTTGGGTATTCCTGATGCTGAAGTGAAGCAGGCGATGAAGGATTGTTTCTTTTCCCGCCTGAGAAAAGTCTTAACGAGTTTGAGCCTTCAACGTTTGGGTCATGCCAGCATTAGCATACTCCTTTGGCATACTAAGATGGACTCAAACTGAATTATACGCCCTGGATAGACGGGTTTGTTGTGTACTGACAACACATCGGATGCACCACCCACGTTCGTCTGTGATGAGACTGTACATCCCACGGAAGTGTGGAGGTAGGGAAAGACCTCCAAAACCGTGAGGTGGACAATCTCAGAGAATATTTTCTCAAAGTCGGCGAGACAGCGGGTATGCATCACGATGTAGTGTCAGTAGACAAAGGGTCCCCCGCTATCCCTAGCAAAACAGAACTGGCAGAGACCGTTGGAATGAGTGCCTCTGATCATATGTACGTATGGAAGAGCAATGAGCTGCATGGCAGATTCTATCAGGCTTTAACAGGGCCTGATGTGGACCTACCAGCGTCGGTGAACTGGCTACGTTTCGATGACCTATTTGGGGAAGCCGAAGGGTTTGTCTGTGCAATTACAGACGAGGTTATCAAAACGAACAACTACCGGAAGTACATTCTGAAGGACGGCACGCTTGACATATGACTCAAACATGTCACTTCCGGTTGTTCTCGTCTTGCTAACATTTAAAAAAAAGCAAAAGCCTGAGCATGTTTCTAAACTTTGTAAAAACATTTACCTTAACCTAACTTAAACTTACATGTGTTTATCATATACTACGTAAAAACCCTTAATTGCGTCTCGGTTTGTCCAAACCAAGAACGATCAACATGAGATTGACTAACCTAACATAATGTCACAACCCCAACTTACCGCTATTTTAATGAAAGTTGTAAAAAAACACCTGTCCTAACCTCGTGTTTATGTGGTCATAAAGTTTATGTGCCTTAACGGATAGCTTGTCACGACATGTAATAATTAACTAATAAAATAATAGCCCCGTAGAACCTACATTTTAGATAGCTTAACATAATTATTATTTAAAAGTAAGAGAAAGAGACAGAATGTATGACTGCATACAAGCAGTGTTTGTTTTAAATGTGCCTTCATACTGTAGTAATAGAAACTAATGTACCTACAGTACGCGCAAAACTTGAATGCGCTTCGAGTGGAATTAGTTCCGTATGTTTGCGCAGATCCAGTCAATTGTTAACGTTTATTACACCTTACGGTGTTTTGTGCGAGAGAGATAGAAAGCGAGTCCCGATAGCGACCGAGCGAGAGCGCAACGCTCTCCCTTCTCCTCGCTGTCTGTGAACCTTACAACTGTATTCTGCATAACGAAGTGTACGTACTTCAAGAAAGCTTTTAAGTCTCGTACTATATTTTTATTTCTAATTAGCTGTACGTACCCGCGAGTTCATTCGCATAGCACTAACACTACATAATTTTCTAAACTTTGCAAGAAAACGAACAGACACTTTAGAATCAAATACATATACATGTGTGTATATATATATATATATATATATATATATATATATATATATATATATATATATGTGTGTGTGTGTGTGTGTGTGTGTGTGTGTGTGTGTGTGTGTGTGTGTGTCTCTCTCTCTCTCTCTGTGTGTGTGTGTGTGTGTGTGTGTTTGTGTGTGTATTAGATACATATCGTATTTATTTTTATATCGACCTCGTCTCAATTTTATACTCCATAAGGTTTTAAATGTGACGCAGCAATATCAAGAATATAATCAGCAAATACCATCACACTTACATCCTCAATATGAAGGTGAATTTTCCAAATGGGCCTGCAGGGCCAAATCCTAAACTATGCTAAATAGCGAAAAATACTCAAAGGAGTCTCGAGATTGATTTTGTCGCAAACTAAACTGATATCATTACATATTTGAAAAATCAATTACACTTATCAGGAACTGAATCTGCTGATTTAAAAAATAAACACACCTGTATACCAAATCATAGTATAGCTTGTAAGGATCAATATCTGTGAAGGAATGTCAGACGACAAACCAAGGGAAAGGGTTCTTTGACAAAATGTTCAATATTCCATGCATTAATTATATTAATTATTAATTAAACATCAAATTGCGCCGCTCATTTGACCGCACCTCATTTTAATTCAATTAACGTTTACCCATTGAGTGGTTTGATTGATTGGGGTAATGTAACTTGCGTTTAGAATATTAATTTTTAGATACCTATTAAAATATAATAATTTTCACTATCCATATTACACAAAATGATGTGTGAATTATTTAATCAATTAATACATACATACATACATACATAACTTCACGCCAGTTCCCTTGCGGGGTAGGCACGGACAACAGAACGCCATTCAGGCTTATTCTTACACACTTAATCAATTAATGTATGGAAAATAGAATATTTTGTTAAAAAAACAACCATTTCTCTTGATTTGCCGTTTGACAATTCTTCGGAGAAATTGATCCCGATAAATAAGCTGCACTATGATTTGGTATAATAATACAGAATGTGGTTATTTTTTCAAAACCAGCCTATTTAATTCCTGACAAGAATAACTGATTTTTCAAAAATCTAATGATACTACTTTAGTCTTCATCAAAATCGATCACAAGACTCCATTGAGTGGTTTTCGCTATTTCGTATAGTTTAGGATTTGGCCCTGAAGGCCCACTTATAATATTCAATCTGTATATATACAATATATATGTACAAAACAAAAAAGAATAAAAAATATACGAAAAATATAAATCTTCACAGTCAGGAGATGTAGTATAATTGAAATAAAATGTACCCCCAGGCTATTAGAAATCAAAGAAGTGGAAATAAACTGTTTATGAATTTCTCAATAATAAAATAAAATTGCCGTTTTATACGGGTAGGGTATTATTACGTAACAAGTGTTTTATCACCGCCATTTTTATGAAAAACGCTTTCATCGTACCGAGACCAAGAACACGCTCTTTTCAAATCATATTACTTTTGTACAAGAATTAAGCAAAATTATATCAATAAGAAAACGTAATACAGTCAAGTATGTAATTTTCAATATAATATGATTCATGTTTAATGGTATATTGCTTTACATGTAAAGATCTAATGTAAACTGTGAAAACGAAGTATATATTTTTCCTGTGGAACTGTTTAAAATTCTAATCCCTTGTTCATATAATTCATACGAGGTTTATAGGCTACTTAAAGTAACGTAAAAAAAGTGTTAGTATAATCGCACTGTTTTACACCGGCATTTATTTATTTCATATGTATGTAAATTTATACATAATAAAAGCAAGTTGTCTGATAGAAATCGGTCTAGATCGGTAGCGATAAGTCCACCCAATAATTCACGCATGTTTTAATTTTTTATAAGCTAAGCTTTGCCTTTGAACAACAAAACTCTTATTCATATATATGGGTTATCGGCTCGTTAAAATGAAATTTTAAAAAGTGCTTCTCATACATTGTGTATTTACGTGGGGTAAAATACCATTTGACAAAGTTCGTTTAATTGAAGTTTGTTCTGTTTCAGTATTATATAGGTATTATATTAATTATAGCTTTTATACATTTAAACATTTATTATATCTTGTGACGTGGTCTATAGAAGACCAGTCAACTTATCAGTTAATACCAATTTACTATAATCTGTAGACACCTTTAACTTTTACGCGCGTTTTGACTAATATCAAACTTTAAATTGTCACGCAATTCGCCATTTTAAAAATTCAATTTATAACCTTGAAAACTACACCTCATTGGTCGTCGTGTCCATACGTTAGTAGAAATTTGAGAGATCACACATGCAAAAAAAGAAGTATCTGCCATATTTAAAATCGCACGATTTAGGTAGCGTATTACACAGTCGCCTTTGTTAGTCTTTAAATTTAACAAGGACATACAGGAAGAACTACTTAGTACTTAATATTATCTACCAGTTTAATAGCGGTTTAGCAAACCTAGACTTACATTTTTAAAGATAGGATTTTCGAATGGAACTTTCTAGAACGCATTTAGGTCTATTCAACAACCTAAGTATTTCACCTCCCATTCTATGCGTCTCGTTTTCACACGAGCCAATTACCACTGGACTCGCATAGCACCATTTTTCATCTATCGCTGGTTGGCTGTTTGCCCGTCTTTATTTTTGAAGTGTAAAGTGCACAGTTAAATCCCTCGTTTGTTCCGAGCATACCGTGAAAAAAGTCGTTGGCCGACGACACCCGCCTATACATTACTATAAAAGTCCCAGTCTAATGGACTTAACGTGGAAAACCCCCCTTGTTAAGAAGTGAGGTTTTTTTGTTCACCTGGACCGAGTTTATTGAGGAAGCGCGGACACTGCGACCCTCAGAGAAGTACAACTCCGGGGTACAGTAAGGCACCCTTCATTGCACCATTAGCCTTATTTATATATATATATATATATATATATATATATATATATACATATATATATATATATATATATATATATATATCTAAGACCTTGTCAGGAGCCTTAAGAACAGACGAGCTTGCATGACAAGAGTTATGAATGTCAAAGAGGCAAGTGAGGTGTGTAAGAATAAGCCTAAATGGCACTCTGTTGTTCGTGCCTATCCCGCAAGGGAACTGGCGTGAAGTTATGTATGTATGTATGTATGTATGTAAGACCTAATTAAAAGAGTAGGTACAAAGAAAGACAACAGAATAAATGATTTCAACTATATGCTAAAATAAAGTATTTTATTTCCTTTTAAACTAACCTCACACTGCTCTAGAAGGAGTTCATCAAAATCTGCCTAACTAAAATTAACTCTACTTTATTACAAGTAGCATTTTTTTCATATAACTTGGCAACCCCTCGACCCAAATTTATTTATATAACATTTAACTACCCCTTAGGTAACAATCGTCATTTTATATAAAAATTTAATACAAGAGTACGCATGTCAAGATTTCTTACTACACGTTCCAAAAGGGGAGCTTCCAAGCATCCTCGTAACTAACATCCTAAAGAACAATGCCTCATATAATTCGATGATTTCCGGTTTTGCACTGGACGCAATTATTTCCTGTGTCTAAATTTTGTTTGATTTGTTTTTTTTCTGTTGAAAGTACAGTAGACAGGCTGACGAAAAGTGGTTACCGCCGCCTATGGACATTTGCAACATCAGCGGTGTTATCAATGCGCTGCCGACCTTGAAAAAAATGTATGATACCTTTTTTGAAAGCCCCCATGTCGTAGCGTTGTACGAAAATCTGTGTTGATACGACTTTTAAGTCGCCATATCTATTATCGTTAAGTAAGCTTTGACTATATTAAAGAGGAAAAAAGCTTCACAAGTAAAATTATCAGCTAAACAAAACTACTAACATCTTAGTAACGATACAATGAATGTAATTTTTTCCGCAGTTTAACGTACAAATTAGTATCCCATAATAACCCTCGAATTTTCCGCGATAAAAAGTCACGTTCATTGCCGTTATTAAAAGTACACTATATATACCTTCCTTATACATTCATATACTATTGTACCAAATTTTATGAAAATTGCTTAATTCCTAAAATCATGAAGAAGAAATAAAAAGACATCGAAAATCATATGTAATAAGTTTTTCCAAGGCGATGTCACGTTACTCAAACTGTCAGGAAAGGTTCAGATGGACATTTATGACCTGACCATAACCACAACGAGAATTAATTTTTACCTTCTGGCAATATTCTCTTTTTTATGGTCTCAATGTCAGTGAATCGTAAACAAAGCGAAATTTTACATATTATTTTAATTTTAAAGTTGATCCTAGTTTAAAATCCGCTAAAAAATAACTAAATACCAAGAACGTCTATCAGAATTTGAAGCAAAAATCTTTTAGCTGTTTATTTTTAATTATTTAGCAAAGAGCAGCCGACGTGATAGCTTTATAAAGGTTACTTTAGCTTCTTCTAAACAAATAATTGTTATGTTAACTTACACAAGGTGTTAAAGCTCTTGCTTACAAAATTATAGTCATTATTATTAAAGTACACATCATAAGCTATGTTGACAAAATGCGAACGTCGTAACTAAAGCAACTTGATACTTGCACGACGTTTGATGTCGTATTAAAAATCACTAGTAAGTATCGAAATTACTCTGGCCTAATGTTGGAGTTGGTAGAGTTTAAACAAATTTTCGAAAGTGGCGCCCCTATTATTCTCTACTTCATTTTGCCATCCTGTATGCTCACGGGATTTTTATTTTCAAAAAACTGTACTACACATAATACACAAGTAACTGACCATATAACTGACAGCTTGCTGATGTTTCAACTTGTATTGGAACAGACCTAATAATTATTAGTGTGGAAAAATGACAATTCTTACCTTAAAAGCGTTTCTGAATTTGTTTGACATTATATTATACAGGATTGGATTTATTGCCGTAGACAAGAAATACAAAACACCTGACAGAAATGTCAGTACAATGTATACCTGTAAAACAAACAAAATGAGATTAGAAAGACGTCATTTAATTGTGTTAATTTAATTAATTGTATTAAGTAAAAAGAATTATTTAACTCGCGTACGCATTAAAATAATTTACTGAACTGTCAAGATCAAATTAAGTTACAATGAAATACCATCCAAATAAAAATATAGCCATAAAAACCACGCTATATTAAATACTGAGTAGAAGCTCTTTGATTTTAGATTTGATTATGGAAGCACTATATTGGAGAAGGATATTATTATATTGATTATTTAAAATTGGGCAATATTGCTCTTTGTTAAGTCATATATTAGATAAAAGGTCTGAATTAGGATATTTTAAAAACATTTTTCATTTATTACTCAAAGTTTATTTTTCGAGGCAGTACAATCAATGTCTAAGCGAAAATGTCTAAAGGCAACCTTTTATAACATGACAAAATGTGTCTAAGTTGGTTTAAATGTCAAATATCCTATTATAGATTATTACAATAGACAGGCGGTCCTTTCCTTCGTCACATCAACAACCAGGCGCCCTTGTCATCGAAACAGTAGATATTTGTTTGAAAATATACACTACAAACATGTGTGTCGTGTATATCTACAAACCAATGTAATTCATAGTGTATACCTATAAATAGTATATACATGTTTTTCCTCAGAAGATCCTTTTCGTACATTAAAAACAGGATTTTTGCAATAAATTAACACTACTTAAAGACATTAACATGTCTTAGACAAATTCAGCCACATCTAAAGTTAGATATTACGGTAGAAATGTTTTACATTCATTATCTGAAGATACAATATAACTAAAATTTTATCCAAAATTTATCTTGTGAGAAAAAGCAAGGTAAATACCCTGTGTGAATATTTTAAGAGCTTTTTGCTTGCAATATTATTTTCTAGTTTAATCAAAGCTTAATAGCTCTTCGGCTTGCTTGCTTAAGCAATGAAATCAGGGTTTAAAGTCTTCATCATTTCAAGTAAAGTAAACCAATGTCCTCGAATTGTCATTGACACCAAGAAAGCGCTCAAGGCATCGCTCATGGAATAATATTCAACTGATTTTATAAGTAACGTTTTAAGCTTCATTAAATTAATAGTTTGGAGTCTTGCTGTACAGGTTAATTTTAATCAAACTGGAATATACGCGAAAAATGAATAAAAAAACTCCTGCTTTAATCCCTAAAATCTTCATTAAAATGATTCGATTAGGAAGCTAATAATTACAAACTTTCAGACTTGCAGACAAAAATTCTTAAACACTGTAATTTACAATTAAGCATTGTGTAAATAGAAGTTTACACGTGGTAAAGTTTAGCATTTTAATATCACAGAAAGACACTCAAAATTAATTATTAGAAGTTGTACAAAACTAAATTAACTTTTTCTTATTTGTCAAATTTAATTTACTTACCAACATATTAAACTAAAATGTTTAAACTAATATAATTAACTTATTTAAAACTTTAATGTGTCTTAGAAGACCACGGGCCATAAAAATTTCCCGCACTTTTAGAGGGCTTGCGCGGGGCCATGAGAAGACCAACACGTAGAGGCCTCTTGACAAATTTAATGTAAATGTGGCGTGCCACTGACCGGCGATTATCCATGTCTACGCCATATAATAATGCACCCAAGAACAAGCCCCTGCCAATGAAGGACTATTGTGGGAAATGAGAACAAAAAGTACCGGGCTATTGGAGTGAACTGCTACTGGTACTAGGGGTCTGGGAATATGGGGAGTATGGCGTCTGCCCGTCGCATTTTTCGGGGAACATGGAAAAACGGCCAAAGGGTGACACGCCACTTCCTTAATTAAAATTATTTGAACTTACGATTCATACCAAATAATAGGTGTCAGAAGGTTTTTCTAAGCTTTTTCCATATATCGCCATTAGCCGCTGAACGTGGAAGGGCGCCCAGCAGATAAAAAACGCTAGCGCCACCGCAACTGTACAAATTTTGATTCATTTCACAAATTATATCATTTATATGAATCATGTAAAGAACATATTTCATCGAGCCAAACTCGTAGTGTTATGAAATTTAGATATTATTCTCAAGCAACTGTATATAATTACATTAGAGTTAAATAAATAATTATAGGTAATTGTGTATTGAGATTTTTTTCAATATCAAATCGATTTTGGTAGTAATACAAAATTATTAATCAAATCATCACTTGGTAGAAATAAAAAACAACTACTTTCACGTAGTTTTCATTTTATTGTTTATGATTTTTTTTCTTTTCAGTGTTCAGTTTTGACGAATGAAAGGCAAAGAAATTACATAGATGTTAATATAAAAAACTTTTTCAAGGTAGTATTTCAAGCCATAAAAATATGGACCTACCCGCACTATTTTTTTAAATTACATTTCTAAAATATATTATTTTATTGTGAAGCTGGCAAACAGCCAGTAAACACTTTCCATCTAATGGAAAATGTTTACCATCGCCTATAGACGTTTGCAACGGAGAAAGCCAACGCGTTGCCAACTTTTAGGATGGGATAAAGGGGACGAAGTAGGAGAGGTGGGATAGGATAAGGGAATTAAATAAGTGGAGGGGGAAAAAAAATATAAATTTTTGATTGCGATGCAGAAACTTCATTTGTTTATTTCTGTCGCACGAAGGCGAGTAAATCTATAAAATCTATGTAGCTATCAGGATTTTTCAGAATCTTGAAAAAAATCGTGATAGCTACATTGATAAGTACAGTTTAAAAATACTTTCAACGCAAATTAGTTTTTTAATTCGATTCGCTAAGTATTTTTTGCAATGTGGGGTATATTCGATTAAATACTTTTTAAAGTAGATACTGTATATAGCCAAGTAACAAATTCTCGTCATTCCCTGTGGACTGACTCCCACTTTGCCTAGTTATTCACATATCAACTGTGCACAGAAAGTTGGCCGACGAGTACCGTACCGTGGACGAAAATTAGTATAATGCTTTTTCCATAGTAATACTAACTAAATTTAATATTTTTTAAAATAATTAAATTTCAAAAGAAGTTCCACTGGAGAACACTTTTTGAAGGTCATAAATATAAGTTAAAATATTTTTTTTTCTTCCTATTCTATACACACCGCTTCGCAACGTGTTATTGCTGTTAAGGAGAAGAAGCGGCAAGAAACTCCCCAGCAACACGTCTAGCTAAATATTGTTTTTCTTTATATTTCTTATTCCATTTATATCTCAAGTTCTTTTTTTATAAGTTTTATACAGAAGTATGTTAGAGAATAACGTTATACAAAATATAGTATAAGAGATTGGAGCGAGCTGCTATATAAATGAAGTTTTGCCATTTAAGTATTCTTCAATAGAGTAGTATCCCCTTTTTAGCAAGATACTTTTTAATTTGCTTTTAAATTTAGTGAAAGGCAAAAAGCTAACATGTCACTCGGCATCTTATTGAAGAAGCGTATACCAACCCCCAAGAAAGAGGACAGTACTTTTTGTAGTCTAAAAGATGGCAATATTAGTCTATTACAATGCGTGGTGTTGAATTTGTGAACATCCTTATACTGCTTGTAAACACTCAAATTATTACGAATATAAATTATATTATTAAAAATATATTGGCAGGCGACCGTCATAATACCGATTTCCTTAAAGCGTTCTCTAAGAGACCCTCGAGAGTCGAGATTGTAAATTGACCTTACCTACGGCTCTTTTTCGTAAAACAAATATGATCTCTAAGCCAACAGGGTTGCCCTAAAGTAAAATACCATAGGACATGACACTATGAAAATAACTAAAATAAACTAGTCCAGCAGTCTCTTTGTCAGTGAACTTCTTAACTCTTCTGACCGCATATGCAGCAGAACTAAGTTTTGCTGAGAGACTAAAAGATATATGAGCGCCCCACTGGAGCTAAGAATACAGTTGAACCTACTATGTTAAATCTAGTGTCGTTAAGAGAGATATTAATATCGTATTCTTTTATTGGGCATAACAAACTTAACACATTTAGTTTTATTCAGATTGAGTAATAAGTTATTTACCGTAAACCACTGAGACATTTGGGATAAGAAGTTGTTTACGTCGTCGTAGTTCTGTTTATTTCTGTCAACTTTAAATATAAGTGACGTGTCATCCAGCAAACAACACTACCTCACACATATCATTAATAAAATATGGCAAATAATTAATATATATCAAAAACAAGAAGGACCTAGGACCTAAACCAACGCAGGTCGTGATGATAGAAAATGGAAGGAGTCACCATTGGCAAACCTGCGCGCAACTAAGGTTTTATAAGCTTGCCACCCCACTTTCCGCTGTCTGTTCGATTTTAAACTATAAGCTACCGAGAGATACTTTTACTGTAGTAATACAGACTAAATCAATCGGGAATCTAATCAGGTGCTTTGTATTAAAATAATCGACTTACCCAACATTCTGATAACCCTCCTTTGTGACGCACCATTTCTATATTGAGAGTAACTGTTTAATGGCCGTTCATTGCTACTCTCTACTGACAGTTTCTTGGTCGGATGCAGGACACTGGACGTACGTAACTTATAACCTATTAGAGCGTACAACACTGATATCACCGTCATGGGAACCACAAAGAATACAAAGCTTGATATAACAAACACTTGATGTACACCTTGGCCTTTTAATGTACAGCTACTTGCGTTTTGATTATTTTCTATAGAAGTTTCAATTCCAAATTGCATGGCTTGTGGCACTGCTAAACAAAGGGCCATCGCCCATACACCAACAATAAAACGTACCGCCCTTGACAATTTCGACATAGTATGCGACATGAAAGGGCGACAAATCGCAATATATCGCTCAACGGTGAAAGCCGTTATTGTCAACACAGTCGCGTTCGCCGAAGTCTCACACACCAGTCCAATAGTGATGCACATAGCTTCTCCGAGTGGATATGCATAGGGGTGCCATAACCGATGTACATCTAATGGTAAACCACATATTAGTAACACCAAGTCAGAAATTGCTAGACTGAAAAGATAAAAATTTGTTGCTGTATGCATAGAACGATTTTGGGCTATAACAACACATGTACTGAAATTTCCAAGAATGCCAGCTACGAAAATAATTGCATAAACTACAGTGAGCGACGCAATTAAATCTAACTTATAGTTCTCCGAGAACTCAATCTCAGTTTCATTGGTCACGTTCATTGTCAATGTGTCCTCATAGTCGATTTCCATGATGATACAGGGAGGATGGTTCCGTGGCTGTAACAAAGAAAATTAAAACGTTAATTTTCATTACGATTATAAAGTCAAACGACATAATGAATGATAGAGTTCACAAATGGAGATTAGTAGTAGTAGTACTTAGTTTAAAATGAGCTTATAGATTACACGGATTGTTTAAAAATCAATAGTTGACATAGATAAATCAGTGATCATTTGCAACTCTGTCTCACATAAGAAAAGGTTACTCTACACAATATATTGCAAATATATAGTCAAATATTAAATTCAAGTGTTATGAGATTTTTTCACAATATTTAAAATATTCGCTGGCCATCGTCGCGCAATAGCAGATATATTTTTAGTTTTATCATGTCTAATCTGAATTATTTTCAAACATAGTGTTCGAGTCATATAATTAGAGATAATAAATAATTTTTTGCACATTTTGGTTATATACTTAACTCAAAACATAAAGCAAAAATAAAGCAGAAAATGTGAAAAAAATCCCTTTTATTTGACACCTCACTTGATGACATTGTTAAACTTTTTAAAATTACAATGTTCTATTTCTGGTCCCGTTTGCAATACTTATTAAAAAATATATGTTCACATTTTGATTTGAAACACGAGACTTTTACAAGTGTATCCATTTTCATATATCCAGCCTCAGATTATCAGCTGTGAAACAAAAAACGAACATTGGAGTGAAACCTTGAAGGTTTTTTGCTATCACATCTATAAATATTACCATTTTCAGAAAGCGTTATTATATATCACGTGGTACAAGCAATCGTAGTGTTACTGTTAAGAACAGTTATTTTCTTCCAGAAACAATAAATTCCCTTCCCTTTAGCTTCTTAAACCTTTGCAATGTGAAGCTTTACACGGCTTGTTAAAGATTTATTGTTTTTATTGAGATCAACATAGATTTTAGGGTAATGTTCTTGTGATAAATGAAGGAAGTATCAGATGTAAGGGTTTATTTAAAAGTATTATTCTATAAGCCAATATAAACATTACGTAGTGTTTGTTTTAAATATATCTTTTGATAAATAAAACTCGGTAGATATAATTACTTTAGTAACTTAAAGGAAATCCATCAACGTCCAAGTTTTTCACGGTATTATTCTAACGTAATTGGTAATAATTATCGTTTCTCTCGTTTTTTACATTTTATTTAGTGAAAGACCTATAACGCCATCTAATCATAATATAACTCGTGCAATTATATTATTGTATTTAGGATTACAAGAATTTATGCGATTATCATTAGTGATTTAGTAAAGAAAAGTTATTTGTTACTAATTTGAACTCACATAATATAACTGAATATGTCAGAACCGGTGCCATGCTATTGCCACTCCCCAGTTAGGGATACACACTAAAACCCCTGGGTGTTCCGTCCTGCGCTTTATGCCAGGGCTACGGGAAATGGGCTGCCCGACTCCGCAATACCCTGGCAGGCGTGAGCCCCCCTCACTGGGCCTCTTCCTATGCCAGGGGACGTATCCCCCGGCTACTACTTAGTCTCATTCTTGCGTGGGGCGGTCTATAACGCGTCCCACGGGAAGAGAGATGAGCGCGCGCGGAACACTCGCGCTCTCATCTCGACGGCATGTGCGGGTGAGTGAGAACGCCTATACCTCTAGGGGCCCCACCCGCGCCGCCCGCTTACGGTGGCCGAAAGTCGAGTTCCGACCTCCGGCGTCGGCGCGTCCTCCTTTGGCGGGAGCGGAGCAAGGACAACGCTCACGCTCCCGCTCCGCCTCCTGATTCACAAACATGACGTGCTCGCAGAAGGAGGAGACGGCGTCCCATCCGAACGTCGTTTGGCCTAGCAATACCCTTCAAACTGGGGTCCAATCGTTCACGACGATCAAGTGTACAACCATACACATACAATATAATATCCTAGAAATATGAAAGTGACTTGCTTCATTGCTTGTATTCCGCCTAACCTTTTTAGCGCATAGATGTTTTATAACTGTAATGCAACCTAGCGGCTGACTATCCACCTTATGTAATGTGTTTACCAACGCACTGTAGGCCTCGAAAGAATTCTACAACACCCAATTTATCGTACTGCGGCAGGAAAACCTTTACCAAAAGCTCATTCCAAATCCCTAGGGTATGTAAGAGAAATGTTCTTGTGAACCTTTGCGTACACAAGCAATTAAATAGGGATGTACACTTAGCCGAAGAATATCACAAATAAAATACACAAATTTCACTAGCTTGTCCAATTAAATAATGTCATGTGCAGATCCGAGCACACAGTGGAAACGGGTAATTTACGGTCGCACTAGCTTGAATTTATTAGAACACTACTGCATAATTGCGCTAGGCTTAAACAGATCTACATTTAGACTTATCACCCAGGAATATAATAAATTAAATAGAATGAAGTGGTAATGTTATTCCACCAAGTACTTTTTGACACATGTGTTATTTTATACTTAAAATAACCAATGTAAGGAAAAATTATGTTTCAAGCCTCTTTGAAAGTATTTGATGGACCTATGGAACAGTTAATCTTAACTGAGTGTTCTATGTAATTCTGTGCTTTTACCCTTTAATGGTTTCTATTAAATAGATAATATTAGGTGAGTTACGGCCGAATTTTCAATCATAAGATAAAAGTTATCAGTCGAATAAATTATAATCTAATTAAAGTCAAAAGTGTAACAATTCAACTGTTTTATTCATGCAATTGTCATTATTAATTTTCCCATATTGTATTTTATTCTATAGAATAACTTTTATCCGATGATTGTAAAGTTGGCCCTCAGACTAGAATATTTCGTCAAAAATTATATCGACACCAACAAAATATAATAGTATATACGTCATATAGATGAATTAAAAATGTGAGTCTTATATTATATATATGAATATTTTAACGCTTTTTGTTCGTCTGCTTTGCTAAGCTAGGTGGAACAAAAAAGTTACATCGGATGTTGCCTGTGTACCTATTTTGGCGATACCCTTTGCAAGTGAAATTAGTATTCAACAAAGTTTATTAGGTCCAAAACGTGATTATTTTATTATGCAAAGCAAATATCCATGAGGGACAAAAACGTCCACGTTCTTTCTGTTCCTACACTCCAGAGATCTTGCGACATGCATAATTTTTATTTCTCACAAAGAACAAATTCCTCTAAATTTTTTGAGGTGTATAAATGTGGTGTGTGGAAATAAGTGGGAAGTGAGTGTTTGTATAGAAAATGATATTTTGGTGTGTGTAAATACGTAAGTGCTTGGTAGTTCGCACATAAGTGCTGAGGTGACAACCGTCTCCTGGTTTTGGTATTTAGCTATGGAACCATAAAAAAGCATTCGATCGCAAATACCCCATATCTCAAAAACAACTAAATAGATATTATTCAAAACAATTTTCAGGCAAAAGGGCGAAATGCAAGATCTTATAGGATAATATCTTATAGATAAAGACACTTGCAAGCGTTTACTGTCAAAATGTAATTATTATAAATCACAATCTCATTTGTTATAAAGGGTAATAAAGACGTCTATGAAACGCATTCCTACTTTGTACATTATGTAAAATACCATGTTAACTAAAAATAAAACCTAATATAAATTCAATAATCTGTTCAATATTTAATCAAATTTTTGCAAACCGAAAATTTTAATTACTACGTTAATATTATATGAGTCTGTTTAAGTTTTATTATTGACGTAAGAAGAAGAAAAAAACAATTGAAACGTGTTATGTCCCTGAATGTAGGACACTTTCCTTTAAAAAAAGACAATGCGGTTTACCCGTTTCAAATAAAACATTTTTGAAATAAAGTAATTGACTTTTATCGCCACAGAAAATTACAATTTAATGTCTTTAGGTTTAACCAAAGCGATAACATAAATTGCCCGTATTACGAAGACAACGTACAACCAAGTAAATCATAGTTTTTTGATATTAAATTACTAAGTCTGATTTAGATCAAACTTACACTTTAGATTTATAATAATGTACTTAATAACAAACTTAAGCTCCGAATCCATTTTAACTTTGACTCCAATCTATTTTACAATTTCGTAGCCATTTTGCCAAAAATAGCACTCGTAAATATGTTTTCGTTGTCCAGATAGATATGTACATGGTTTCAAGGTCTGGGGTCTATACAAGTAAGTAACTTTTAAACTATGAGTTAGAAGAATTGTTAAAAATATCAAAGTGGTATAATTTAAAATCTATTTTCTAAAAAATTGATTCGAATCATATCCGTTGAGTAGTGTGTGGGATTTAGGGATTACTTTTATGCAACTTTCATTGTACTTGAATTGACACACATTTGGTAGATTTTACTATTTTATTTATAATCATTATATTATCCTGTTTTATTTTAATTAAAGGTAGTTAACTATAACGCCGCCATAATTCTAACTTTGTTCTTAGTCTGCTATAACACCAAAACAATATTAGACACTCTACATCTAGATAATTAATAATAATAATTTCGGTAATATTTAATAATCGCATAAATAGCTTAAGCTGTACAAAAATACTTAATATGATTATAAAATACAAATTAACTCAGCATTAATTGTTTTGTATATACATTTTAATTCATAAATATTTCATATGTATAAATTATCTTATAACATTACCTATGAAATGCAATCTGTAGTTTCGGCACATTGTATCACATGTATAAGTCGTCAAGAATTCATTCAATTTCAGATAATTAATTTTTACTAAGTATATAGTTTATAAATGCTTACATACAGCACACCATTCAAAATTCTTATTGCAAGTTGTAATCGTAAAGGAATGTCAACAAATACGAACCAATGCGGTTATAAGTAAAAATATTAGCAAATCAGAAGAGATATAAGATACCAAACGTAACAGCGGTTTTCCAGAATCCTTTATTCATCTGTAAAGAGCACACTTACAATATTTATGGATTATTTATGTGGACTTTACAGGATTTGGAAATTGAATACATTCTCTACACAATATTTCATATTTTACCCATTCTTAAGAAATCTTTCTATTATATGTATTTTGACATTTGAGAAGTTTAACAAAAGATGTACTATGCTACGACATTCAATATTTACACACAAATACGATTAGCAATTATATAATTTCTAGAATAATAAAAACGTAATAATAAAATTGATCGTGTACTAGTGGAGGGTGATGTCAGGAGCCTTAAGAACAGACGAGTGTGCATGACAAGAGTTATGAATGTCAAAGAAGCAACTGAGGTGTGTAAGAATGGGCCTAAATGGCGCTCTGTTGTTCGTGCCTACCCCGCAAGGGAACTGGCGTGAAGTTATGTATGTATGTATGTATGTATGTATGTATAAAAACGTAAACCATAAAAGTTTGACGTTTTTCAAAAATTATAAAAGTATGGAAATTATTAACCTTTTCATATGTTTTCAAAAGAAGCCCTTTCATTTTATACCTCACTCGATGATATTGCTCAATTTTAAATTTAATTTCCATCTTTTGAATCTCTCAATTTGTACCTACTAAAATAGTTTGGCAAATTTGACACTACATATAGACATACAAGAGTTATATTAGTTAGTACTTAAAGAAGCGTTCAAACTTATTCTAACTCCCTATGAATAAGACCGTTAGATACTACGGCTTTTATTAATGGAGTTCTTGCTGTAACTTAAAACGACATATTTAATTTTAAACATACAAATATTTTCCACTCAAAACATAATTCTTACTTCTTATGTACCCAAGACGGTGATATGGGAACTATATATTATTTGCGATTTCTTTTTAAATAAGCTGTAGGTAAACCTATACTATACTACTATAGGTATACCTATAATTATTTACTTAGCAGTCATATTGTTTTTTTGACTTGGATAATAATTTTAATTATAAATAACAAACTTAACTTTAAATAATTAATGTTGTACACCACTTTTACATAGCCATTTTGCAAAAAACAGAGCCCTTATATTTTTGTCATGTCCGTCTTGCAGTATCATTTTGTCTATTGGACGGTTGTTAGTAAGTATAAATCTGAATAATACTATATGAAAATTTTGGTGAAATTGTCCTGTTTTAGAACTATCTACCTCATCTAGACTCGTATTGAATATTATGGTTCTCCCAAAAACCAATATTTGCAAAAGCTCTTTATTTTTCAAAGTAGAAAGATAATTAGCATTACTAAATAAAGTAGAAGAAAGAATAATTTACTTGCGAATAGTTTTAGTTGTGAACAGTCTACCTATATTTGACAAACCTTTTCTTTGAGACAAACAAAACCTTGGTAGTTTGTGAGTGGGTCATAACGCTACATAAACAGAAAGCTACTTTGTTTCTATTACGTTACATCGCCAAGGATCCATACCATAAATATAAATTTAATCGTTTTTCAAGTGCCTGTTTTTCTATTAGCTTGTAAAAGGATTTCGTCCATAAAATCTTCATTCTAGGTGACATTGTATTTACAAATAAAATCGACCTAATGTGCGCTTGTCTTCGCACTGTAAAGGGTTCCTTTGCGGTGACGAACAACTACTGTTTTTGTTATTTAGCTAAAGAACCCTAAAATAAAATACGCCAAGTATGTGTCAGTCTGCGTACTGTGAAGGGTTCCTTAGAGGTGACTCACGTCTGCTGTTATCATTTGGCTAAAGAACCCTAAAATAAAATAGATCAAATGTGTGTAAGTCTTCGCGCTCTGAAGGGTTGTTTAGAGATAACTCACGTCTGCTGTTTTTGTCATTAGACTAAAAAATCCTAAAATAAAATGATGCCAAATCTGTGTCAATCCACGCACTGTGAAGGGGTGCACATGCCTTTACAAACGCTTAATATGTACATTATTTTTAAAACTATTCGAGCGACTAAAAAGTAGGTAATAATATTTATTTTTAACAAAAAAAATACCTACTACACTCAACGCATCTTGCTAAAGTTAATTTTCATTTAAAGTATTTCTTAACTTTAATTTTTAAAGGTTTTTCTGCCCCACAGTGCAAAAGCTAGAGAGTTCACAAGTTTTACTACTTTGGAAGCAATCTCACCACCTATCATCTAACGATGTAAATAAAAAAGTTACTAACAAACATTATTATAACTTTGCAAAACGTGTCGTCTTAGAATACCCACGCCTAGTTACCCTGAAATATTTTTATCGTTCAGTTACATTATACAGCGACTACCCTTATTGTTATATTTTGCAATTTCACTAATTCATCTATCTGCCAAATTTCAACTATACAGACCTAATTGTTTTCCAGAAAAATGGCCGGAACTGACGGACGGACGTGAATTTATACATATTCTATTTTGCTGAAATTGGTACAGAGCCATCGGAAACATAACGAATCCATATTAATTTACAATTCAAAAATTTCATTTCATTTATGTTTGTTATAGCTCCCCCTGCACAGGATTGGCTGTGAACAGATGTTCATAAAATTAAGTATTATATTGGTTTTTTGGGTTCATAGTTACATATCCAGATAAATAAAATTGAAGTGTCTGATTGTAATGGCAAAATAAAAATGTGAAAAATTCAGGGGAGAAAAATTCGGACACGGAGATACCGAAAATTAGAATTTTTGTCTGTCTGTCTGAATGTTCTGGCTAATATCTGAAACGGGTGGACCAATTTTGGCGGGACTTTCACTGGCAGATAACTCATATTATAAGAAGTAACTTAGGCGACAGTTTTTAGGGTTCCGCGAAAAAAAACTTGTTCCAACAGCTCGACACGTTTGGACGGGACTTTCACTGGCAGCTAGCTGATAGGTAAGGAATAACTTAGACTAGTTTTAAAATTAGCTTTCGGCGAAAAAAATTCTACCATTTCACTTTGTGTTCCGGGAATCCCGCGGGAATTTCAAGTCAAGCGTGGACGAAGTCGCGGGCACAGCTAGTTTAACATATTTTTATAGCCAGTCGTAAAATACACTTTCAGAAACAGAAACGTATTACATTAATAAATCCTACTACACAGTTATAATATTTTATTGTAATCATGAACTTTAATAGAATCATCATATATATTATGTACTAGAGTTTGCACCGCGTGTCAGTAGCTTTAATTTACTTACACAAAAACTTACTCAGTTTTTAACATATAGCAATAACAAAGAAACTAAGTCCATATATATAGTCTACACAACTGGCCAGCAAAATCTAGAGGCGAGGCGACTTCATTATCGGATTAAAATATATCCTAAATGGTAATACGGGTTATAAGCGAGCACTATGTCGAGTATCATTAATATACTTTCGGTAGTTTTCAAAAAAGGTGTGACCGCAGCGCCACCTTTTTCGTTATTTTTGTCTATCCTACGGAAACCATGTCATTTACTGGGATAAAAAGTATCCTAAGTTACGCTCCGGGAGATAGGCAAGCTCTTTATCGAGTTTCATTTAAATCCGTTCACTAGTTTTCACATGATGCTCTAACAGACAGACAGACAAAAATTCTAAAAATTGTATTTTCGGAATCTCCTGGACCGAATTGTCGTCGTCCCTGAATTTTTCACGTGTTTATATAAACGCTTTCTACAAACTCGAACTATTTACAAGCCCGGGGTTTTTCTAAAAGCTCTAGTATTTGATTAAAGTTTAACTCAACACTAATACGCTCCGAAGAAATTCTTATTTAAAAATAGTATTATAAATAAGATTTTACTCTTCATAGAACGTTTTTGTCATTTCCATTGGTTTAGCAGAGTAAACATGCAATTAGATTGAAATAAATAAACTTGGTAAAACAAAATTTTACGTTATTGAAAAGTTGCTTTTGACAACTGAACAACGTACTTATACTTTAAATTGAAACTATCTGTTAAGGCATAATATACTATTATAAGACTGTGACCGTTGTGGATTGAAAGAAGATATAATAACATAACAAAAGTTGAGAAAAGTGCTTTGGACATAAAGACAGAATGGATGAAAAGAGTCTGACAAAACAAGTGTATGGTAGACCGTGACGTACTTACCATGACCAAATCCCAAGTGTCTTAAAGAATGTCTAGGTAAAAAGAACCTATAATAAACATGTATCTATGAAGAGATTTATGAATATAGATGAAGCAAAAAGATTATTGTCCAATATGCTTAATTTTAGTACTTTTAGTAATACAATAAATGAAAATATATAAAATAAATTACAATATATGTCAAAATCGTAGCAAATAGAAATCCAACGTCTTTGCCTACCACTATGGGGAACATGCGTGCTAAAATGTATGTATGTATAAAAAAATAAAGCGTATACCGTGGGAATCTATTTAACTTAAATAATATGAAATGAACAAAATAAAGCCAAGTACATGTCAGTCATACTAGACAATGTATGACAATATTATATTGTTCAGTGTTTGCAGAATTTTCTTGCCGTTTAGCCAATATGTTGCCGGGACCTAGGGCAGTTTATTTTATGTCTGGTCCCAATATCTTACCTACTATCCAGTCACTTCCCTAACTATGGCTTTAGTTCTATACAAGTAATGTGCATTTTCTACCAATAGCAAAAGAATGCATACTAAGATATAGAAGCCCTATTCAGAGCCGTCTTAAACATACTGGGCGCCGAGGTACGAAAATCACTTTGCTCTTTAGAAATCAGTTGGCCAATACTTTAACAAAGATTTATTTATAAAAATGTAAACAAGCTTCCTTCAGTGGTCATAAAACAATTTCATACAAAATGTACAAAATATAATCGGTAAATTCACTAACGGCCGATTCCATATATTTACATTTTCTTATAAACCCTTTGTTTTCCATACCACCGGTTAAAATTTGGCATAACAAGTAATGCTAAATTTCTACCTAGTAAATGAATAATAAGAAGAACTGGCGATAAAATGGTTCTTATCGACACTTAATATTTAATTAAAAAATTATTACAAAATTCACATATGCCAGCAGATAGTTTTCAGTTGAACAATAGGTCATTATTTTACCATAAAACTGGTTAGTCTATAAATCGCAGTATATTTCTTTACAACAACGAATGACGAATAATCTAATAAAATATAAACATTTAGTTAATCTTTGTTTATAATGAGAATAAGTGGCACGTCACGTGGGACTAAAATTTCCATTTTATCAGATTTCGGTTTTCGAAAATAATTGTTTCTAGACAATATAATTTTATTATTAAAAATAAAAAACCCAAGACATTGAAACTAAAATACATTATGTACCAGATCATTGCCAACGGGGAGCGTGCCCAGGAGGCTGGCTGCATTGCCACGCTGTATGGCAATACTTATTTGTTGTGCAAAATATGAGCCAGCCGTCTGATCACGGGTAGTGTCAAAGAGTTTCTTACATATGTCTTTAAAGAAACTCTTTGCCGACGGACCCCACGGGCCTAATGTTTCAACCCCAAACGGCACAAATATGTAACCCCTTCCTAAAGCTCCATATTTGCGCCGTTTGACGTCCTCAGCTGAAGCGACAGCGTTGCCAGCCCCTGACTCGGTCATTGGAAGATGTGACGGAGCCAGTGTGTCAACACAGGTCGCATCCCACACTAGCGGCCGCCCCATCTTCCAAGGGACGAGTAACATTCCGTCCGGTCTCTTGCCATCGTCACGCATCAGGCCATTTGGTTCCAGAATGGCCGGGACGCCGACGCTGACAAGAGCTCGGCGAATGATGTCGTTGAGGCTGGCTTGACGAGATCTTCTTCCTGCGCTTTTTAAACATGACAACCCGAGGTGTCCAAATCGGTCTACCATAACTCCACATTGACAGTGATGTGGTACGCAACATGGTGCTCCCAGGCGTAAACTCGCGGCTAATCGGAATGTAGTGTTGTCCAGAAGTGTATTATTATAAAATGATGGGTGTGCTTGTAACTACTGTCCAGACTCCCAATTAGCGACGGCTAAGAGGCGGGCGCGCTCTCCAGAGTTCTGCCTCACGGCAAACATCGTGTTTCTGGTGAGCAAAAAGTGTTTGGACGGACAACCCTGGCTAAAAAAAAAAAAAAAAAAAAAAAAAAAAAAAAAAAAAAGAAAAAAAGTTTGGTGTCAAATTGGGGGTTCTCGAGTACGCCCGATCGTTCTACGCTATCAGTTTTTCGATATATGCTGTATTTACAGAGATAGCTTTTTTTAATTCCGTGCTAATTACAGCACTAATTAGCTACTCATTTGTTTATTCTTTTGTTAATTACTATTTCACGTTCACTAATTACCCTCGTCCGATACTCCCTATTGTTCTTAATGACGTCAACAACGACTTCAAAACAAAAACAACATGTTCTTTTCTTCCTCAACCTTTATTTAAAACAGTATTTGTACAAATCGTATACTAATATATCATTAACGAGTGTTTCCTGGCTTTCGAATAAATTGGTCATATCCGTCATACTATATCCATGAAACTTATAGTATAAGTATACCAAACAGTATGCACCACATACTGAAGTCCAGTCATTTTGTATTCTCTTAGTATTGAAATGCCATTTTCTACAATTCCTATTTAGAAAAGCCAAGTGGAATCCTACAGGTGACCGACCAAAGGAATCGAAGTATTGTCCAATGTTGTGTTGGTCTATGTGCATGGCTACCCAGTGAGAACCTGGCTGGGTGCTTGGATCCAGATTGCTCACTAAGAACGTAGGCGCTTCCATGTGAATTGGTAAATTGTTTGCTGCATACACGTTCCTCTCTAAAGATGGGTGAATTTTGCATAAACATTTCTGGATCTCGATTGTGTTCATATTTGTAACCAAAGTGCACACGTGCTACTCGATGAAGAATACTATTGTAAATGTTCAACATAATCTTGTGAACTTATTATGTAAAGGAAGTTGTAAATAAAAAATATGAAAGCTATGTTGACAGTTTTATTTATTGATATCTTTCTTATGATTAATACATATAATTCTATCTTAACTACTATAGTCTACGATTACATTGCGGTTCTTATCTATTTCAATAACATTATCGAACTCGGCATACACAATACAGTTAATAGTTTGTGAAAGAGCAGATTCAAAACGAATTTCTAATCTCACGCTACCATTCCTAATCAGATTCCAATGACTTGAGGAGTTAGCTGATAAATCAGGAGTTAAGTCAAAAGCTAGCAGACAGTAACCTTGAGCGTACTGTTCCCTAGATATCCCGTTACCTTCGTTAAGAAAATGTATACCCGTTCCAGAGAATAACGTATGATAGGCTGTAGTGAAAATATTACTCTCAAATGATGGTTGTAACGCTTTAGAAGGTATTTGCTGACCATCAATGTATAAACAAAATGAACTCATTTCATAATTCTCAAAATTAAAAGGATTTTTAGTAAGACTACCATTAAACGCTGCATTATTAACAAAACCAACTATGCATCTTTTAGGTACCTGTCCCAGGAATATATTATCGAGGGTCTTTCCTTGAACCCCTGATGGTATCGTTAAAACTTTGACTTCAGCTCGAGTAATAGGATATTTTGCAGTAGTAGAGGCTAAAACTTTTTGATGTGCGAGTAAAACAGTTGGGCTGATTCGAGATCTACGGACAATAAGAGTTGCATCCATTATGCATACTTTTAACTTTAAATCGTTCGAAGAAGCCATCAAGTTAAACGTTTCTCTCGATCGAACTAATTTTACAGACATATCAACACCGTTAATCAAAAATTTTTCCTGATTGAATAAATCACCATGCAAATGTCCAATCATTTCGATTTCCTTGCTTTCACTAGCCAACTCTTGTCGCTTTTTGAATCCCTCATTGGAATCATCAGTTGAATCCATCTTTCCAGATGTATCCTTATACCAAAGACCACAAGTAAGGTGGGAGTCTTTAGCTGCAGGAGCATAATTCAATAGTGTTTCTATATATGCACGATATGCATATGTGTTATTCGGAGGTGAAACAAGTTTTTGATTTAAATATACATCAAGTTGGTTGAAAAGTGAATGTAACCAATTATTAACTGGAGCCACCACTGTTGATGAATTCAATTTGGTGGAGTCTTGATGTAATATTTTCGCTTTTATATGTATTAATGTATGAGATAAATCTATGTAGTCATCTCCTCCTCCTGGTACTTGAAATTCTATCGGCCCATCATCAGCCAGAGATGAAATTGGTTTGTAATGTATCCATAATCCACTTTCGATACTTGTTTGTGTTGAAGGTAAAGCAAATAAATCTAATTCTGACTTAATGCACTCGCAAGAATGACTATGTAGAAAAGACATCTTGTTTTATTTTAAGAAAAAATGTCTTTTATTTTTTTCTTGTTCACTTTTATTTTCTTAGCAGCTTTTGCTTTGGCGGTTGATGGTGAAATGAATGAAGACTGATTTCTCCTCTTTGTTTTATACCCTGAACCAGACATAACGCTATCAATTTTGGCATCTGCTTTCCTTTTTAAGTTCGAACTGGCCTCTTTAAGCCGGGTTTTAATTGATTCTTCCATAGGCCGTGAACTAACCATATCAGATAGGAGACCTACACCAGCATTTAAAGCCTCTTTACCAATTACTCGGGCTCCACTGGACAGTAATGGTAAAACTGATCTAAATAGCCCGCCTAAAAAGCTACCGATTCCATGTCCACGCTGGTATGGGGCTCCTTTGTAAATAACTCCGATTCCAGATCCAGCTTGATGTGAATAATAGTGTTCGTAGGGGCAAGTTATTCTATTACCTTGGGAGGACATTATTATAATTTTCTAAAATGAAGCTTTATACACACTGTTCCAAACTGGAATGGTATTTTTTGACCAGTGCTTGTTCTTATATCTATTTCAATTGTATCAAACTCCCTCCGCATTACAGGTAAGTAGTGAGGTGGCGAGAATACATGCATTTTATTAGCTCCATAGATATACTTTGACGGATCCAATTGTATAATTCTCAACAATGGGGTCATAACATCCCCTACAATTTGTGGTTCAATTATATCACAGTAAACAAATAATTGCGGTGGTAAACCTAAATGCAAATTAGCTGGACATTTTCCAAGACCCTTTTCAACCAGATTTTTATTAGGTTCAAATCCAAGTTGAAGTGACAGCTGGGGTGATAATGATAAAGATCTGATATTTTCATCCATTACTGTTACACTGACAAATTTAGATAGTTCATCATAGTGAAATCTTACATTTTCTCCTATATTGTTTAACGCCATCAATATATGTTTAATATTGTCATAATTTGTAGCTGGAATACGAGTTTTGTAGTAGACAAGAGAAGTTGTTTCTTCGTTAGGTATTTGCATTATTTTAGTCACATAAACAACATTTTCATGTTCTTGAACAGTAAACATTGTACATGGATATTGAAATTCTACAACGCCCACGTACCACATACCTTCAAGTATTATGGACTTTGGTAACTTTGTTGAAAACAAAGTAGTTTTGTTTTCTGGAAAATATTCCATAGAACTATTGCTAAGTAATGTTAAATAAAAACTTTCTTTTATCATATTTGATTTAAACTAGATGCTAAAATCCAACTATTAAATTTTTCTGGATAACCTTTCCACTTGACTAATACTTCTTTTCTGTTACCAGACTGTCGAGAACGGATAATTTTATCTATTTTATAAGATGAAGTGGGGTCGTACGTAACTTTTTGTAATTCTCTTTCATAAAATGTCCCTACAATTGGCTCATTTTTTAGATCTTTTAACGTATAGACCACCCATGGTGATCTATCTATTTTTGAAGTTATAATGAATATTTCATCACTCCAATTAGATTCATAGCCTTTTTGAAATATATGTTTGTACTTAGTGATTCTTACATGATCTCCTACGTGAAATTTTGGTAATGAATTATTTGGGCTTTTTGCATTTTTTTTTCTATCGTATAGATTATTCCAAACGGTCATTATATTACTCGAATTAACATCACTTGGACACATTTTTATACTGGAGTGATAACTGTGATTATAGGCATTTATTAAATCTTGTAAAACATCGACATATTTGTAAGTGTTCTTGTGAGTAAAGTATCGCCACATTTTCATTTTTAGAGTTCTTTGAAATCTCTCTACTATGCTTGCCTTAATGTCAGGATTGTTTGTGGTATAATAATTTATATGTTTACTTTTAAAGTATCTACGAACATCTATGGAAACGAATTCGGTACCTTTGTCAGATTGTATGTGAGTAGGAGTAGTATTAGCTTCATTGAATACACTATCAAAACATTTTTTTATTGTTTCAGAATTTTTATTTTTTATAGCCCTAGCATAAGCGTATTTCGAAAACACATCAATAATACAAAGTATATAGTTATAATTATCATTATACTTAGAATAAGTTCTCATATCACTCAAATCAACTTGCCAGAGTTCGTTAAAGTTAGATAAAACATACTTATTCCTAGGAAATTTTCTATGTACAGGTCTATGCAATGTATATGTTTCTTGTGATTGCAACCAATTTTTAACATCACTTTTAGTCATTTTACCGTTCATCGCTTTAGTTAGTTTTTCTATGCTACTATAACCAGCAGGATGTGAAGCATCATAATATATTTCATTAATCATTTTTAATGGGTCTATTACACGATCGTCTAGTATGGCGTCCATTTCTCCCAATCAAGTTTTTTGCGAATCTTCTTTGTGTATTTGTTAGGAGGAGTAGAAAATTCTTCATCCGTAGAAATCTGACCAAGTTCATGCAATTTAAGTTTATTTATGTATTCTATTCTTTGTGGATTACCCAAGTAAGACAAGGGTATTTTTATATCATGCAATGCCTTGGCAAAAGCTTCCCATCCTATAGGATCATTTTTCTTAAGTGGACGTAGTAAATCATTGATCAAGTCTACAATATTACTCCCAGAAATATTCTTGTCATCAATAACCACTGTGCCATCTTTATTCCATCGAATTTTGTTTTCACTCAATGAAATCACATTTAACAATGATTCACCTTTTTTAGAATAGGTTTTGGGTATTAGACTCAGAATTTGATTTGTTGTGTAAAGAGGGTTACTCTTACTGTTGGTGTGCCCTTCACGTTTTTCTTCTATCTCTGATGTTTGAGTAGAGACTGGTTCTTTAATGTCAGCTTCATCGTTTATATTTAATTTTGTTCCAGTGATATCTATATTTTTAGATATTATGGGCAATTCAATAGGTCGTCGATTTTCTTCATGGAAGTGTAAATATCTTTGCAATATTTGTAAGTACAAAATACATTTTTTTCTATCATCCATATCACTGTTTAAGATGTTTTTCATTTCATTATCTAATCGGGATGTAGGGTTATTATTATCATTATTTTGATGATTTAATTTCTCTAAAAGACTTGGTTCAACGAGCAACATCTTTTTAGCATGCTCCATTGTTATTTTTTATTTTACAAGAGATTCAACTAATCCACTTAAGATTGCACCCAATATTATTGGTAGGAATGCACCACCTTTTTGTATTATTATACTTTTCCTTGCTTTATTTACCCCTTTGCGAACTAACTTACGAAGTACCGATTTGTAGTTTTTTAATTTTTTCTTATTCTTCTCTTCAATTGGTACCTTTCCTTGGAGAACGTTATGAATACATTCACAAATACAATTTATTTCATCTTCATCACAAGATTTTAAAAGAGCTGTTCTATATTTTGGTTTCAACTTATGTAACGCTGACAACAAATCTTTATGCGTGTTGAGACTTCGCGACATTATTAATAAATGATGGGGATTTGGCTGTTCTTGGCATATTTAAACCCTTTTGTTGGTATGTATACATGACATAACCCATCTGATGGAAAAATTTTGGTTTTGATTCGACATATATCACTTGTACCTTGTTTCAGATCAATCAATAAGTAACCATGTGCCTCTTTGGTTGCATCTCTGTAGGCATCTTCTATATACTTTGGATTCTCTGGAGATACTTGACGGGCCAAATACCGAATTTGTGTTTTATCACGTGGGTTTTTAAAATAAATAATATAACTTGAATTTAACGATATATCTCTTTGTCCTTTACCTTGGTGAAATAGATTTTGTGTTATGTAAAACACACTTAAATTTTTATGATGACTACCTTTAGTGAATATATCAACTATTCGTCCATCCGATTCTCTCATGAGATCATCAATAATTATAAGATTTGGATATTTGCCATCAAACATATTAAGGTCCGGAATGCCTTGATAGTAATTTACGTTTTCTAAATTGTACAAAGGTTGCATTTCATCAAAGCACCATGTTATTTGATCGAAAGAAGTGTTGCAAATATATTTAACATGTTTAATAAAATTTGTAACAAAATTTGATTTTCCACAGCCAGTTGGACCAGCTACTATGGAAGTGAACGGATGAACAAAGTGAAACATCCTAGCGTACGTGTCAACACTATGAGGTATGATAAATAAATAAAGTCATTTTGTATGAGACATTAATTTTATTTCAATTATTTTCTTAAAAATACACACATTATACATTAAAAAAATATTACTTAGAGTACACTAAGATAAGTTATTTACATTTAAAATCATTTTTAACCTTCTACAAAGATATTTTAGTTACATTAATATTACCTAAAAAACATTTGTTACAATTTTATGTTGTATAAAGTTTATAAAATTTACACCTTAAAATTATTTTAATCTTATACACTATTTACATTTATATATTATTTAAATATTTTATCTTAACTTATAATGACCCCATGCTAAGGTGTCAACATTATTAGGTAAAATAAATCTTTTTGTGTCATTATAAGATAAACATACTTTGTTAATTTGCTGGGTAAATATTGTATGTTTAATTGATCTAAATCTATACATGGTATCGTATTTAATATTTTTATCAAAAAGACATGATTTATAATTTTGCATTGTCATCCTTTTTGTGACACTTTTGTTGACACCTTTGGCTTTCGATATCAATTTGTTTTCGGTTTGAATTGCATACATTTTTGACCTTAATCCTACAAATTCTTTGACAATTTTACCATTACTTTCATCTTTGAAAAAACCTAGTTTCTTTTTATTGAGTTGTGGAAAACCAAATATATTATTCGTAGGATAATCAGATGTATCAAACCGTAATGAAAGATCGGATTTAATCTTGTCATAGAAATCGTTTGTGAAAATCTGATATATCAAGCTATCGGTATCAGTGTATAATAATTTTGTATTATTACCAAACTTAGTTAGAATGTAGTCGTAATGAAACTCATACATTAGAGTTTTTGATATATCTAAAATAGAGAAACCTAAATAAATGGGTTTATCATAGCAAACTTTTGTTTTTTGTAATTGGACTGCTACTAAATTTTCCGAAAAAATTGACAGATTGCTGAATTCAGGTTTTGCAATAAGATCCTGAACACCTAAAATTTTACCACGATTTTCCCAGTGGGTTAGTAATTTTACGTTTACTCTTTTATCAACATTTTCCATTGTTTTTCCAAAGACTGAGTTGTTCATTAATTTGTAAAAGTCTTTTTCAAAATCTGATGTTGCCTTTGTTCTGAGTTCAGTATTTAAGTCAATGTATTTTTTTAGCCAGGGGCTTTGTCGGAACTTTAATATTCGATGTATCTTGGTTAATTTGATACCCATTTTAAGACACTGTTTAAGATTTCTATAATGAATTTTATATTTTACTTTATTATTTAAATTTGGTATTAGTTTTTTTTCTTTTGTACCCCCTATTGATATATTTTCAGGACACAATGGTAAATCGGAATGTAAATCATGTAGTTTCTCAGGATACTCCAAATCAACCTCTAAAATGAAACCGTATTCAGATGTATCAGTAACTTCATAATTTGTCTCCGGACTCACCCATTCAAAAGCACCTTCAGGAAGGTACTGAGACATGGCCCAACCATAAAGATTGTTTGCATCAAAATAAACCAAGTATGATGGAGGTTTATTTTCATCAAAATCATCTAAATATTTATTGTTAGCTTTTGCATGTCGATTACTACATTGAGATATACCACCCCTGATACCTGCTTTAATGAAAGCAATTTGATCAATGTCTGTTAGTAGTTCCAATTCAACTTTTGTTTGTTTTAACATAGCATCCCAACTTAAACCCGGTGCTGTATAATAGTGGGAAGGATCCAAACCATATGTTTTGAGACAAAGGTCACGGAAATTTTCAAAAACATCAGCTAGCAATAGCACATCTGTTTTTAGATATAAATTTGAATAGTCTAACATGTTCTGACAACCAAAGTGTTGCCAAACATCCTGTGCACGATTGTAATCATTATCAGAAATTTTGGTATCCGTAAGCGAACTATAAAATTTATCTTGGCTTGGTAGAGAGGTTACATTTAGAGAGTCAAACGAAGTCATAAACTCATATGGGTAAACACCTTTCTTACAAAGACGATTGAAGTCTTCTTTATCAGGAAAGTGGTTTTTTAGTTCACGAAATTCTTCTACTTTTAAGTTTTTTGCTAACTGATCGAGGCTGCATGGTAAAAATTTAAAAGAATCTACAAATCTTAAGGTGACCTTTTGATTGTTTATTGTTACGTGTTTTGAGAACGAAATATATTTTTCTTTGTTTTGAGGAATTATATCGATTTCACCTTCAACAAAATTAAGCGCATGGACGATGAAATGTGCATCGTAATTACTTAAATTATGTAGAAAGACTGGAATATAACTAGGGTTAATGAACTTTTTCTTACATACTTCATGTACAACACCTAATTGCTTATCAATATCTAAAACTTCTTCAGCCTTTAAATCAGTTTCACAAATGTAACAAGTATTTGTATCTACAGTTAACAGTGATTCAGGTGGTTTTTGAAAACAATCGTTTCTGCAAATAGTTTTTAAATCATCATATAAACGATTCATGAATACTTGAGTGCAGTTTGGTCCAGTGTATGTTTCATACTTTGATAAGCTATCATCGAATGAGCATTTGATATAATAACCGAAACTATAAACCTCATGTTTCTGAATGTTGTTAGTATTTGATTTTGATTGATCGTTAGTACATGTTATAATGGGGTTTAAAAATGCCTCAAAGTCAGCGTATACAACAAAGGGAATTTTAATTTTTTTTTGGAACTTATCGAATTTTAGTTTATCGGTTGATATAGGTTGTCCGAACCAATTTTTTAATGTTTTTTCACTGCTAGGTAAATTTGTAGTGATGTGCGAACAATCATGTTGTTGATGGTTAATCAATCTGTCTCTAGTGGAAAAGCGCAACAAACACCCATCACATATATTTACAACACCGTTTGTATTCGATATTTGCTTACTTACTAATCGCGATAAGTTTTTTATGTAGCAATAGTGACCGACTGTTCCATTTTGTAAGTATAATAGATTTATATGTGTACTGTTACGGCATTTTGTAAAATAAAGCGGACCAACAACAGAATGTTTTTTTTGTTTGATATCATATTCCAACCCAAAAACATTTATACTTAAATTATTTTGTTTCTCTATTTTAGATATATCTTTCAATTTAACTGGAAAAGAAATACCGTGAAAATTTAGTTTATTTGAATGAATAGTGTAAGATGACAGTCGTCCTGAATTTTTGTTAACAGGGTATAATGCTGAGAGCAATGCCCATTTGAAACAGAAATTGTCTGAATTATTAACGTTTATAACGGCTTTTTTATCTTTGATATCTTTTGGTAAATCAATATATGAATTTCCACGTAGTGGATTATATTTGTTTATGTTTAGTTCTATAAAATTTATTTTTGTGAGACTCCATCCACTATCTTTCTTTTCAAAAGTACTTATTTTATGCACTAAAGTGTCACGCAAGGATACTATGAAAATATTTAAATCATCCGCTTGAGAAATAATGAAATTACTAGTTTGAAAATCGAATGAATTAGTTAGATTTTTTGATTCTTGAACAAAGTCTGCATGTAATATAAAATTTATTTTAACAGTAGAATGTTGTTTAAGTACTTCATCAATCAAAAAAAATATATCACTTTTAATTAATTCAAGAAACAATTCCGGTGTTTGGAACACTGAATCAGATTGATTTTTATTTTTAACTTTGTAAGATATGATACGCTGTCCAAAAGCTGAATCTACAACAGATACATTATCTAGAGAGCAATGAGATTTTAATATATTATTTTTATGTACTATGCTCTTAGTGTGATTAACAAAATATCTTCTATTAACTAGTATATTACACGTTTCACAATGTAACTTATCTGTACTGGTAGAAGGTTCATCGTGTCGTTGTCTCTTTGCGTCACTATTACTGTTGTCTGATTCAATGCTTCTTTTAAACACTCCTTGTCCTGTCTGTACTGAATGGGATGATGATTGACTGTAAAAAAATAAAAATTATATTTAAGCAAAATATAGATGAAAGTTAGCGAGTAAAAATGTAAGTATTTTAAGTTAAATAAGATAAGTAATTAAATTATACTTACATGACATTATTCTCAATCGTGGTACAAATTTCATAAAGGTTGGTGTCATATTCAGAATCGAATAAATTTTCATACATGGTACAAATTTCGTACAGCTCTTGATCGTATTCAGAATCGAATATATCCGTTTTTTCAACATTTTCACATAACTCCACCATATCCCTATCTTCACACATTTCGTCAAGTTCACGTTTCTTATCATTTTCATTGCTTTCAAACTCCGACGACACAAAAAAAGCACTGACACAAACACGTTCCATTTTGCGATGATGTAGCAACAAGATTGAAATTATAAATGGTTATCACTTTCGGATAACACAGACTACTTATATACCTGAGAAGTGGTATAAATCTGTTATTTTTAACTTAAAATTACACAATAATATAATTAGCTAAGTACTAGAGCAAGGTAGTAAACAATCTTTGTTATTTATTATCACTATTGTTATAATGAAATTTTTTACATGAATCAATCATGGAAATTTCTTTTGTGATATTGTATGCAGTCTTTTTGATGCTTTCAAAATGTTTGTTTTTGTCATCTGTATAATATTTAATTCTTATTGTGGCGTTTTTCCAATGCTCACTGCTGGGTATTTTTGCTAATGTTTTCAATTCATACACTTCAATTTTTATTAAGTGCGTTGAGGAACATGCATCTTCTCTATTAGTCGATAAATATGCAACACCACCGTTTGGTTGAGCTCGGGATACAGATGAACATTGCTTTTTCTTTTTATTTTTTGAAAACTCAAAAAACTTGTCAAGACTTTCCTCCTCGTCTCTTTTTCTTTTTTGTTTTGGAGAATCTTTAACAATGCTCAAATTATCGATATTGCTACTCTCTTCATCAGAAAGTGTTTGGTAATAATACTGTTTGAATGTATTTTCTTCAAATAGGTTCTGAAACAACAAAATTTGTAAGAAATTGTACTATCATTTTGAAGATAATTTAATAATTATAAAAAATATTAAGTGGTGATATTAAGTGACATATCTTACCTGCATTTCAGATCTGAAGTATTTAATTTCACAACACGAAAATACACTCCACTGACTACTTTACTACAGTTAACTGATAATATTTTATTTTGATTTTTAGTTTATATAGTTGGAGTCATCCCATTAAATCTAATTAACAAATGACATGCAAATACATCGTTATGATAAAATGATGCTTACAATAGTTTTCAAACAACTCATTACGATAAGTGTTAATTTGTAATTATTGACCAATAAATGGTTATGATACATAATTATTGTCAAATAAATCGTTATGATAAGTGTTGATATGTCTGTAAAATTAGTTCGATCGAGAGAAACGTTTAACTTGATGGCTTCTTCGAACGATTTAAAGTTAAAAGTATGCATAATGGATGCAACTCTTATTGTCCGTAGATCTCGAATCAGCCCAACTGTTTTACTCGCACATCAAAAAGTTTTAGCCTCTACTACTGCAAAATATCCTATTACTCGAGCTGAAGTCAAAGTTTTAACGATACCATCAGGGGTTCAAGGAAAGACCCTCGATAATATATTCCTGGGACAGGTACCTAAAAGATGCATAGTTGGTTTTGTTAATAATGCAGCGTTTAATGGTAGTCTTACTAAAAATCCTTTTAATTTTGAGAATTATGAAATGAGTTCATTTTGTTTATACATTGATGGTCAGCAAATACCTTCTAAAGCGTTACAACCATCATTTGAGAGTAATATTTTCACTACAGCCTATCATACGTTATTCTCTGGAACGGGTATACATTTTCTTAACGAAGGTAACGGGATATCTAGGGAACAGTACGCTCAAGGTTACTGTCTGCTAGCTTTTGACTTAACTCCTGATTTATCAGCTAACTCCTCAAGTCATTGGAATCTGATTAGGAATGGTAGCGTGAGATTAGAAATTCGTTTTGAATCTGCTCTTTCACAAACTATTAACTGTATTGTGTATGCCGAGTTCGATAATGTTATTGAAATAGATAAGAACCGCAATGTAATCGTAGACTATAGTAGTTAAGATAGAATTATATGTATTAATCATAAGAAAGATATCAATAAATAAAACTGTCAACATAGCTTTCATATTTTTTATTTACAACTTCCTTTACATAATAAGTTCACAAGATTATGTTGAACATTTACAATAGTATTCTTCATCGAGTAGCACGTGTGCACTTTGGTTACAAATATGAACACAATCGAGATCCAGAAATGTTTATGCAAAATTCACCCATCTTTAGAGAGGAACGTGTATGCAGCAAACAATTTACCAATTCACATGGAAGCGCCTACGTTCTTAGTGAGCAATCTGGATCCAAGCACCCAGCCAGGTTCTCACTGGGTAGCCATGCACATAGACCAACACAACATTGGACAATACTTCGATTCCTTTGGTCGGTCACCTGTAGGATTCCACTTGGCTTTTCTAAATAGGAATTGTAGAAAATGGCATTTCAATACTATGAGAATACAAAATGACTGGACTTCAGTATGTGGTGCATACTGTTTGGTATACTTATACTATAAGTTTCATGGATATAGTATGACGGATATGACCAATTTATTCGAAAGCCAGGAAACACTCGTTAATGATATATTAGTATACGATTTGTACAAATACTGTTTTAAATAAAGGTTGAGGAAGAAAAGAACATGTTGTTTTTGTTTTGAAGTCGTTGTTGACGTCATTAAGAACAATAGGGAGTATCGGACGAGGGTAATTAGTGAACGTGAAATAGTAATTAACAAAAGAATAAACAAATGAGTAGCTAATTAGTGCTGTAATTAGCACGGAATTAAAAAAAGCTATCTCTGTAAATACAGCATATATCGAAAAACTGATAGCGTAGAACGATCGGGCGTACTCGAGAACCCCCAATTTGACACCAAACTTTTTTTTTTTTTTTTTTTTTTTTTTTTTTTTTTTTTTTTTTTTTTTAGCCAGGGTTGTCCGTCGAAACACTTTTTGCTCACCAGAAACACGATTCTTGCCGGGAGCCAGGACTCTGGAGGACGACAATAGCAGCAGTTCTGAATCAGAGTCCGACGAAAATAATGTTGCGGCCAGCTCTAATCAAGACATGGATGTAGAAGCTGTTAGCGATATAGAATATTTAGTTGAAGATTTATTGAAATACAGTATAATTAAATAATACCTATCATTTTTTATTGCCGGGAATTTTGAATGAATAATAAAATTAACAGTGTATGTTATATTTCTTCTTCTTCGTCTTTGGACAGTATTTTTGTAAACCTACCGTTTGTTTAAGCTTAACCTTACTACAACGTCGAGAACATGAACTATTTTTGCCTTCTAGCAATATTATATTCTTTTTTTTAGCCAGGGGAATTCCGCTTGAGGACCATAAGCCGCGACAAGGGCAGAACCTTGGAGGGATAATTCGCGACCCTTAAATGTGTGAGATTCGCCAGATGGAGGGTAGCACCAGCATGCCCAGTCAGAACTGGTGCCATACTGTTGCCACTCCCGGTTAGGGATACCCACTAAAACTCCTGGGTGTTCCGTCCTTCGCCTTATGCCAGGGCTACGGGTATATGACCTAGCCTCACCGCAGCCTTGGCAGGCGTGGGCCCCCTCACGAGGCCTCTTCCATTGCCGAGGGACTCATCCCCCCGCAGCATCATGCTCTCTAGACGTGGGGCGGTCTGTAACGCGCCCCACGGGAGGAGAGATGAGCGCGCGAGGAACACTCGCGGCATCTCTCATCTCGATGGCATGTGCGGGTGAGTGAGAACCCCTATACCCCAAGGGGCCCCACCGGCACCGCCCGCTTACGGTGGCCGAAGGTGGAAATCCGCCCTCCGACGTCGGCGCGTCCTCCTTTCACGGGAACGGAGCAAGGACGTCCGCTCGCGCTCCCGCTCCCGCCTCCTCCTTCGCAAGCATAACGCGCTCGCAAAAGGAGGAGACGGCGTCCCATCCGGTTGGGCTCCCGACCATGGTGCGTACCACGGCCGTGAGCGAGAGGTCAAATTCGGTGACGGCGACGAGGTCTCGGCGCTGCTCTGTCCAGGCAGGACACTTCTGGAGTGTGTGCTGCGCCGAGCAATATTATATCCTACCTGTAGTCAAGGTCAGTGAATTATAGCAAAGCGAATTTATCCTTGTTATTTTAATTTTAAAGCTGATCCAAGTCTAAAATCCATTAAAAGTAATACGAATATAACAATGCTACGTTTCACACGAGAAGTCATTTTTATAGTTTAGCAAGGATATCAAGCGAAATTTATAGCAAAAATATTTTCGTTATATTTTGACGATATTTACCAAAGAACAGCTGACATGGCGGGTTTGTAAGGGTTCATTTAGGTTTTTTTAATAAAATAATTGCTCTGTTAATTATCACAAGGTATTAAAGCTCTTGTTTACAAAATTATAGTCATTATTATTAAAATGAAAACATTATAAGTTATATTAAAAATGCAAGCATGTAAATGAAGAAACCTGATCCTTGCACGATGTTATACGTATTACCACCTCTGGGATAACGTTACAGATCTAGACCAGTTCACGCAGATGTGGCGATAGATGTAATTATTTATTATCTAATTGGGCCACACTCATATATCTTTACATTCACATATATCTTTGATATTATCGGAGGTGTGGCCCCCAGCATAAAAATTGAAGTTGCTAGATTTTTAGACAAATTTGCAATAGTGGCGCCCCTATTATTTTCTATATTATTTTGCCCCAGTATAAGCTACCGTTTTAGTGAAAACTGTCGGAATAGCTAATTTTTATGCACCTGAACAACTACAAATCTTTCCCAGAAAAATTCCCGTAAGATTGCCATGATAAAAAGTAGCGCAGATTTTAAGTCTAAGAATTCGCTGTCGAACAGTGGAAACCGTATCGAAATCGGCTCAGTAGTTTTACGTGAATTCCGAACAAACAGACAGACAAGAATACAAATATTAGAAGTGAAACTACAACGGACAAGTGGAAAAACGAATCGCAACGGACAAGTGGAGAAACTTCAACTGACAAGTGACAAAATGAATCGCAACCAAAATTTTAACTTGAAGTTTACGGGCAGATTGTTAATGTACTTTTCCAATTTAAAAACCTGCCCGTAAAACTTGAACTTAAAATTTTGTTGCGATTGTTTTTCCACTAGTCAGTTGAAGTTTTTCCACTTGTCCGTTGAAGTTTCACTTCTAATATGTGTCCCAGCACACATTTCGATTGTTCGCAGGTTTGCTGCAAATTATGATTTGGTTAGGTTAGGTACATTTTAATGAATGCATTTTTTTATTTAAACATATTTTATTTTATCAAACAAAAAACTGTATTCGATCCGGAACCAAAAAAAAACATCCATAGTCTACTCTAAAATTATTTATTAATATTTTTATACACAGACCACAAATAGAGGCAGTGATGCCCAGCCACTTGGAGAGCAGAGGTATAGTTCGATGCAAACTTAAGTTTGCCTCCATTAATGGCGGCTCGGAACATCGCACTTTCCGATGCGCAGAACGCGATTTTAGGTTTTAGAGGGACGAGGTCGTCGGAGGACGAGGTATATCCTCGCTCGCTCTCTTTCTCGTTTAGGGGATTTTCCCGGCGCTCGGCTCACAGGGCTGGCAATTTAGCGCTTTCGGAGCTAGATATAGCGCTTTTTAGGGCAACCCAGCTCCCAATTTTATTAAACAACTTCCAGCGCAAAATCTTGCGCTTTTTATATTATACAAATATCTAATTAATTTTATAATAAATATATATGAATATCTATACTAATATTATAAAGAGGAAAGATTAGATTGTTTGTTTGCATTGAAAAGGCTCCGAAACTACTGAACCGATTTGAAAATTCTTTACTGTTGGCAAGCTACACTATCCCCATTCCCCGGGTGACATAGGCTATATTATATTTACAAAAAAATTAGGAATCCTTACTAAAACTCCAATAATGTAACCCAAGGTGTAAAAAAGTACCTAAATATAGATAGAATAAAATAATGTACTACAACTGTGCAGAACACACATCATTAATTACAAAAAGTGTCGCGACAGCATATGTCTAACTATTATAGTTATGCCACAATAAAGTGTTCTTTTATTTAAAAAAATTAATTTAAATGCCGCCGCTAGAAAAGGCTCTTTATTTGTACCCTGGTATTCATCCTTATCAAAATAAATTACTTCATATTCAAGACTGCTTCAATACCTTTATACAACTTTTTGAATTATTCTATTCGAAAGATATCACGAGTTTTAAAATGTAAGTATTAGAACACGCGGCCGTGACGCTTTTTCGTGACAGAAAAATCGTAAGACCCCGTCATTATAGAAGTTTCACTTCAAAAAAATTCATCGTGTTCTCCGTCGCTTATATAGTGTATTTTTTTTTGTTTTTTAAATAGCTTAATATACAGACACGGCCTGTTTAGAATTTTATAATATTATATGTATGGCATTCTTTAAACCAGATATGATAAACATTAAACAAGATATTTATATTTAATATATTATATCGGTATTACTTAACTTTTGTAATCTATTAAAAACTTTGAATACAAGTTTGCCTTGTCGATTGTTTTGTGCAATCTGGGATGTCTGACACAGACTATAAATATTGCAGGTATACTTACTTTACTAAATAATTGGCTTTTATGACTTTAATTTAGTACCTATTTCCCTAAATATTATTGTATAAATGAAAATATCAACATCAAATTGTAATGAAACAGTTCTGGCTAATACCCATACTTTTTGTAGTTTCAATACATTAAATGTTGGTTTAATAATACCTTAGTTACCTATATCAAGGCTAACCATCTTACTACTTACTTAATAATTATTTGGTTATTATTATTATAAGGAAGACAATTATAACTTAAACTATAAGTTACTTGATCGCTAAATAATGAATTTTATCTTATTAATTATTATAATTAATGTAAATGACTGACACTAAAATATTTAAAAAAATGTTAACGCTAACTAAAAATGACTTATACATTTAATTTAATAAAGATAAACCAAAAAATCGTGAGTCTCAATCCATCCATTGTTAATGGTTCCGTGGAGCCGATTAAGGTCCACGGCATTTAATCGGTTTTATTTAGCTTACCCTGTTTCCTATTTTTTGGGTCAATAGTAATTGAAACTTTTGAAATTGCTAAATGCCCTTTAAGATTATTGGAGAGAGTGGTGTAATGTAGTCGATATCAGTGAAACTGTAAAAAATCCTGGGATTGTCATTGACAGAGAGCTGTCTAGGAGGTGACTTGACCAATCTCAGCCGAAGAATCTTACCGTCGGCAGCTTCGCTTAGTAGGCCTAAAAATTTCCTCACTGCTACTAAAGTAAGGCTTGCTCAATCTCTGTTACTACCCATACTTGATTATAAATGCTAGTTATATAGACTTAACACAAGAACAACTGGACAAACTCGATCGACTTCAAAATATCTGTATACCCTATACCGTTCATATTTGGGTGGCGCAAATAGGACCATGTTTCCGAATATCGCAAGAAGCTTAAATGATTACCTATTCGCCTTCACCGGAATGTTCACTTACTCTCTCTTTTGTACAATGCCCTTTTTGATCCTCCGTACCCCTCCTTATTTAAAGGAACGTTTTGATTCCCTACATCTTTCTCATTCCCGTTATTTGCGTTCTAGTAATAATCTAATGACACCTGTACGTACACACTTGTTCCTTCGTTGATAACTCTTTCACGGTACAGGCTGTCTGTTGATGGTTACTCACTGCTACTCAACATTAGGCAAGCTAAATCCATATTGCCTTTTAAACTGGTGGTTATTAAATATTTTTGTTATTTATTATTTACTTATTTTTGAAATCGGAAACTATCCCATTTTTCGGGATAAACAGTATCCTATGTTCATTTCCGGCATCGAAAATATATATATATATATATACTGAATTTCAGCCAAATCGGTACGGTAGTTTTTCCGTGAAAACGGAGCAGATATATAGTTACTTTCTCATTTATAATATTAATTTTTGGTGAACAATAAAGTGTTTTCATTTATGCATTCATTCATGCTTCGAGCGAATCCAAGCAATTTTTAACATTTTATAGTATCATTTTTATAACTTATGTTGAAGTTAGGGTGCTGATTTTTTCCGTGTAAAAGTACAATTCATATGGACTTAGTTACATAAATAAACTCCCAAATAAACATACCCAAAAATAGAATAAAAAATATTTAAAGCCGAGTGCCTTCGCGAAGTGAAGGCGCTCGAGCCCGGGGGGGCAACTTGCTCGAGGGAGCTCCCTAAGGAGTTTTACCTCGGCTGGACTGTTGCCATGAATGGGGAATGAATTTAATGATGCCCACCATAGGGCGACACAAAATACTAATTGAGAACGGGCGACGGGTAATATAAAGCCCGAAGGGAAGGATCACGGCGGGCCGGGATCGGTGGTTTGCGGTGGCCTACGCTATCTTACTGCCGTTTCGCAACGTGTTATGGCTGGGAGAGAAGAAACGGCGAAAGAAACTTCCCAGCAACACGCCTAGTCTATCCTGTGGGGTGAGCTATGTCTCCTAGCGTCCCTCGCGGGGACGTGGAGAGATCTTGATTGGCGGCGTCTGAGACGCCGCCGTCTGTGTCTGTCTGTCGGTGCCTGCCAGCCTACTGTTCTAACCGTGGGCGGACTGATCCGGGCCAGCCGTTTCGTAATAACGTCGACTCTGTCCGTCAGGACGTTACGCGGTCGTCGCACAAGAGCCTTTCGACGAGGCTTATAATCGGACGCGGTGGTCGAATAATAATTAATGTCAAAGACTATACTTCTATAATCACAGATTTCGCCAGGGCTACACTGGTAATTTGACTTTAACAATAAACAATAAATAAATAAAATTTGCATAATTAAAAAAAATATTAGCAACTTGCACTCCTTCTCTATTTATGTATAATCTATAAGTGTGCGAAATTTTATACTTCTCCGTCCGCGCAATTTTCTAAAAAGGGGTACAAAGTTTTTGCTTCACGTATTAATATATAGACTCCGTCCTTACGCCATTGAACCCAAAACATTATATAATGAAATTTAATATTATTAATTTTTATGATTATTAAACTAAGAGTGCAAACTTTGAGAAAAGGATGCTTTTCAAATCGTACAATAAATAATAAAACTTAATTAGAAAATGTTTCGTTCATAATCCCTATTAATATTATAAATGCGAAAGTAACTCTGTCTGTCTGTCTGTCTGTCTGTCTGTCTGTCTGTCTGTCTGTCTGTTCCGTTTTCACGTAAAAACTACTGGACCGATTTGGCTGAAACTCAGTATATATATATTTTCGATGCCGAGAATGAACATAGGATACTTTTTATCCCGGAAAATGGGATAGTTTCCGGGATAAAAGTATATTTGTCTCTCTGTTTGTTATCCTTTTACGGAAAGACTTTTGGACCGATTTGGCTGATACTCGGTACATATGTAATTTGAATACCGAGGGTGGACATGGGATATTTTTCATCCCGGATAATGGGATAGATTTTGGGATAGATTTATGTAAAGATTATCCCAAAAGTGGGACAGGCTTTGGTTGGTTTGTGATTTGCCATTTTCATCATTTTGGTTATTTTGTCCTTTTTGCCCTTTTGCCCTTTTGCCCTTTTGCCCTTTTGCCCTTCTGCCCTTCTGCTCTTAAGCCCTTAAGCCCTTTTGCGCTTTTGCCATTTTGCCCTTTTGTCCTTTTGCCCTTTTGCCCTTTTGCCCTTTTGCCCTTTTGCCCTTTTGCCCTTTTGCCCTTTTGCCCTTTTGCCCTTTTGCCCTTTTGCCCTTTTGCCCTTTTGCCCTTTTGCCCTTTTGCCCTTTTGCCCTTTTGCCCTTTTGCCCTTTTGCCCTTTTGCCCTTTTGCCCTTTTGCCCTTTTGCCCTTTTGCCTTTTTGCCCTTTTGCCCTTTTGCCCTTTTGCCCTTTTGCCCTTTTGCCCTTTTGCCCTTTTGCCCTTTTGCCCTTTTGCCCTTTTGCCCTTTTGCCCTTTTGCCCTTTTACCATTTTGCCCTATTGCCCTTTTGCCCTATTGCCCTTTTGCCCTTTTGCCCTTTTGCCATTTTGCCCTTTTGCCCTTTTGCTCTTTTGCTCTTCGATTCTTTTTTGTCCTTTTTGTCCATGTTGCTCTTTTTGTCGTTTTTGCTGATGTTGTCCCTTTTGTCATTTTTGTAGTTTTCATTGACGGGGGATAGATAAATAAAATTAGGACTGTTTGTAATAGAGGATGAAAGTTTGGATGAGACCAATCATTTCTCAAGTTCATAGACATAAAAATGCATCGTCTATAAAAACGCGATAGTAACTCGATATGTCTTTCTGTTAAGTTTTCGGAAAACACTGGGAATACTGGATCGTTTTTATTGTAATTTTGTTTAAATGTAGTTTTAATGCCGAAAATGGACATATATACTCATGCCAAGAGATCGGCATGAGAATATATCAAGCATCGAGTTTGCGATATAAAATGAAGTGAATTTTTCGGGGGCAAATGGCACTAACATAAAAATGGTGTACATTGTAACCTGTATTAACGCCTGCTCTTTAAACAAGAAGCAGGAACTAGAGGTTAACCCGCGGCGTAGCCGCGGGGTAAACTCTAGTATGAAATAAAACAAAAAGTTGTTACGAATATTCGGTAAATAGCACAGCTTAGTATGAAAATCAAGAAATGGTACGGTAGCTTTGGCGCCTTTAGAGCTCACAAGTGAGACATTGGAAAGTACCGAAAAGCTGAAAGTTAAATAAAACGACACGTTTAAGGGAAGATGGTTCTTCTCGATTAAAATTAGATTCGCGACAAATTAACCTACTATACAACGCTAATAACGTTGAGAACAAGCAAATAATGTTTTTAAAAACTAATATTTGTACCTTAAAATTAAAGTAGAATATAAAATTTAGCTGTTTATACTATTTCTTACCCTTACATGCAGCGTTGCCGACGCTTTTTTTAGTAATAGGATTTGCATAATAAATCATTCAATCTATATCCATCTTGTATAATATTATAAAATTCTTAAATCTGCCGTGTCTATACATTGAAGCTACTTATTTTTAAAAAAAACAACTGGAATAGGCTATATAAACGACGGAAGAACACGATGCTTTTTTTTAAATTTCTTGTCTGTTTGTTTAGGATTCACGTAAAACCTAATGGGCCTATTTCGATATGGTTTTCGCTGATAGACAGCTAATTTTTAGACTAAAACTCTGCGCTACTTTTTATCCTGGGAATACCGCGGGGATTTTTCAGGGAATTATTTAAAATGCCAAGATTTAAACAAATCGAAGTCCAATGTAATTTTTTTACTGATCGATAGCAAATTTAATTTAATAAAATTTATGATATTTTGTATCCCGGCATTACCGCGGGAATTTTTCCGGGAGTCGTTTGAAGTTATTCGGATGCATAAAAAATTACCTTATTCCAACACAGTTTTTACTAAAGTGATAGATATAATTCTTTATTAAATGCTGCGATGATTTGTGCCGCAGGGATCCCCCGGGAATTTCACGTCAAACGTGGACGATGTCGCGGGCACATCATACTATAAGATAAAAGTGTCGTATAAACGAAGACGAAGACTTTATTTCAGGAAATAGGGACATTTTACACAACAAGCTGGTTTTGAAATCTTGTATACGGCATTTTTAACAAATGAAGTTTGCACGCTGAATATTGCTATGCCGGAATTATGTATCTCCGACACAATGCTGATTTTCAATATATTCCTCCATTACATATATGAAGATATATACACACATAAACATAATATTTGTTCCGAGAAATGGATTGTTCTCGTATGCTACTTATGATCCAATTGTTTTTTAACACGAATGAAGCCCCAGAAGTCCTTACATAGGTACTTTATAGAATACAAAAATAATCAACAGACCAACTCCGAAGTATTACTTTGAAGTTTCCTATATCGGTTTTTATATTACATCAATAATCTCGATGTATAAAGATTGTATCGTGACGATTTCTTTCACAGTCATCACATCACATGGTAATCATAAGAATATTTTTTATACAATAAGTTCGAATTTAAGGTCACACAGAATTAATAGTAGATGCTAATCATTTTGTCCGTAGTAGTTAAAGCGATAAATGTTTACAGCATTAAGATAGTTTAAGCAACCTGTATATAGTTTCGATATAAAACAGCAAAAAAAAAGAAGTTGTAAAAAGAACAAAAATTGAGATAAAAACGTAAAACCACCAAAAAGTAGAAAACTCTGACAATAAGCCAAAAGGGTAAAAAAAAGTCAACAATATGCACATTAATGACCTACGAGAAAAATAATCAAAGCGGTACATAGTCTGTCGTTATTCTAACCCAAGTCATTGAAATTATACGTACTGCTTTAATGCCAGACCCAACACAAAATAAATAATACTTATCAAAATATCTTAATTATCTGTATTATAACGAGTTTTACAAAATTTATTAATTGAGGAGATTTGGAGGTAATACGAGGTACAACAATACACCTGATATACCAACTTGATAAAAATTTGCATTTAGTGAAGTAATTATATATTTTATAATGAAATCCTAATTTTAATACCGGTTCATAGAGTTGGTATTGTTAGAATTTATTGCAGTTTTTGTTTAGTTCTTGTTGGTTTCTTAAACATTTTTGTGTTGATAAAATAAATGAATATAAGCAACAAAAAGGCTGCCACGAATGGCAAGCGATTAAACGCAATGTCATTGATATTCTAAAAGATGGAACGACGCCTTTATGGGAAGTATTGTATCTTGCTCAACTCAACGGTTCTTCAGATTCGGAAATGTTGCCTGAGCTGAATTACGCCTCAAACTACGCAGATATTATTGATAATGAATATATATTGGCAGACTGAAGGGATGCGCTCTAAGGCCATATAGACTAGAAACTTACCATCGAGACTTTATTAATCAATGTATTTTGCATCTATCAAAGAATTTAGCGTCACCAAAGAGTTAGTCAGTATTTGGAGGAACACTTTGGAAATTGTGTTCAGCATTTCAGAAACGAAAGAATTTTCCATATATTTTTTTTTCAATATTGAATTTAATTTGACAAGCAAACTCACAAACTTTACCTCTTTCTATTATTAGTATAGATTCCATATATAGATGTTCATAATTAAATATGGCTTTGCATGGTTTGTGTATCCATCAAATACTCAGAAATAATTATTATTAACGTTTCAAAATAATATTTAAACACTTACTATAAAAAACTTTATTATTCACTAACGTCTATCATTTAGACGTTAGTGTAAGTGTATAAGATTTTTTTTTTAAATCTGATTAATTTCATATTTGACCAAGACCTCGAGGGTGTGAAGCACAGGTATAAGTGTACTCGTTTCTATATATCTCCTAGTCGCTAGACAACAGCAGGGCCGAACTCAGAATTTCACATTAAACTGTATAACCCACTTCCCAATTGTTGTTTAAAAGATTAATGTAATTTTAAGCAAAATTATAAAAAAAAGATAATATAAATTTAATCAAAACGTTTCTTCATAAGTTTAGCTAATCACTATACATCACTCTTGTAGAATACAATATTTTGAAGCATGTAGTAGATAAGATCTAAGTGTGAGCTTCCAAATACTAAAATATTTTCACCAAAATTTACGCAAATTCGAGTATAAATAGCCAGAATTCTTAATGTAATTATTAACATTGTAAATGAATAATGTAGACATTCATATTTTTAATATTTTTATATCATTGGCATATTAATGAATTCAAATTATTATAACATACACTTTTTGACCTTTGGTTATATACTCTTCTACTGAAGAAAAAGCCGGTCAAGCGCGTGTCGTACCACGCATTAAGAAAAACTTGCTCTTATATTATTATTCTAAAATGTTATAATCAATTCTTCTTTATTAATTAAATGTATCCATTAAAACTGGCATTACTGTAGACAAGCTTTATTTCTCAGAATATTAAAAGGAAATATTAAAGATAAAATAACTTAAAAACGTGCTTTTGTAATACCTAAATGATGTTGAAAATAATTATGTTCAAAATAATTCATTATTCATTACATAACATTAAAAAAATACTTTGTCCTCCCACAATCCACATATGCATTAATTGAATAGAATAATAGAACACAGTAGGTATTTAAAATAAAATACGTTTAATGTAGGTACAATTCGTTTGCAACTGACGCTTAGTTAAAGATTAAATCAATTTTATGTCCAAACCCTTATATATAAATAACCATTTTAATTTTTTATTCTTCCGAAGCAAGTATTCTGAAGCAGCACACGTGCAAAATTTTGGAGCGAATGAATACTATAATTAAGAAACTCGACTCGTAGTATACGTATCATATGGGTAACAATAGATCTAAAATTCTCATTCTAATCTCTCTCTCTCTCTCTCTCTCTCTTTCTCTCTCTCTCTCTCTCTCTCTCTCTGATCCTCATCTCTGAATCTGGCAGGACATGAGGACAAAGATGTGAAATAAAAATATTGTATTGTCATCGGTCTTTAATACGTGCGGAAATCTTCATGTTAAGCGGAAGTTTCGAAATTCATGAAAATAACGTTTTATGTACCCGTTACACACCGACAACATGCAGGTCAATCTAATAAAAACGTGTTAAGATTTAAGAGATGTAACACTGGCTATACTAAGGATAGGTTATGATGACGATGATCATAATTTATTATATTGACATCAAGATAAAATTGTCTATAGAAAAATAAATAATATTTTTACTTACGATAAAAACAAACAAGAATAACTATTTTGAGTGCACAAAATTCAAATAAATTAATTACAACCACGACTTTCGATTTTAGACAATCCTTACTCCTTACTAATATTATAAACCCGAAAGTTTGTACGAATGTATATATGTATGGATATATAGATGTATGTTTTTTACACCTTCACGCAAAAAGTACTAAGTGGATTTTGATGAAACTTTACAATAACACATGAGAATAACACATAGGCTATAATTTATAAATATATAGTGTGAATTACCCAAAATATGACGATTTTCCATCACCACGCGGGTGAAACCACGGGCGCAACTAGTCTTTTATACAGATGATGATTTATTTATTTTATAATTTGTTTTGATGTATGCCGTCGCCTGTCTGCTGAACTCACGCAATAAAAAAATGTACAAGATGTATATAAAATTGTAAATAATGTTTCATCAATATCCATACAGTAGTTTATATTTGAAAAAGTAATATCCTCCTAAACTTTCTCGTTTATAATATATATAGAATTAACAATTCATACCCAAAAGGTAAATGGTAATTATTAAATATTTTATAAAAATAGAATTTGATGCTAATCTACTAATTAGTCAAAAAAGACTAATTAGCACATTTGTACCACTGAATTAAGCGATAATACTGCCCCTTGTACACAATTACAATAGCACACTTTAAATAAGTCTGTATCTCTGTAATAGTGTACCTATAACAAAAACTTATCCATCTAAATACATAAAAAATTACACCCCAAAATATCATAAACAAACACACTTATATAAACAGCAAAGAACTATTTGAATGTTTCATTTAAATGTGTTTGTAAAAACGATATAATAGTGATAATAATGATTCATTTATTTCACAATATTGAGAATTTCCATAAACGCAAATTTACATTGAAATTATAAGCACAACACAATAACTAAATAATAAGACAAATACTAGGGCATTAAATCTATTATGTTACTAATATGTATAATAATAGTAATATTGTAATAATAAAGTAATAATAATGCTATGTTTATTATCTCCAATAACTTTATATAAACTCATAAGTTCCTACTGCTGTTACCGGCCATGCTTGTTTTACAAGCCTGTTTGTCGGCTTTCATACATCGGTATTCTCGATGTACAACACTTTCCACATATAACCAATTCAAGAAGGATAAAAAAACTGTCTTTTTATTTATTTATTTTGTTTTCAAAGCCGAACTATAACTTATTATTAATTACTATTAATAATAATAATAATTACTATAAATTAATAATACTAGAAACATAATGGAAGAATTAATCTAAATTTATTACAAGATTTAAACATAACGGTTATGGGTCTTGAGCCCTATATAGCAAGCCTGCTTGTTTTCTATCAGTTTTCGATCAGATATAGATATATTTTTCCTTACATTATTCTACCATCAGATAACCATGCATTGATCGGCGACACTGTTGCACAGTAATTTTCGGTTATTTAGAACGAAACGTTTTGATTTTGCTTATACACACCACCGCCGAATTCAACAACTGTATTCATCCAAATTCCAATTCATTTAATCAAAAATTCTTTAATGGCCGGTGTTTATATCTTACAGACCATTCATATGGCCTTCTCTCGGTTAAAATTTCACATAAGCCAAATACAAGAAATGTGAAAATTTAATCGATGGTAGGGCAAGTCTAATAGTAAGATATATATTGTCTATTTGTTTGTTATGCTTTTACGGAAAAACTAATGGGCCGATTTGGCTGAAATTCGGTACGTATGTGAATTAAATACCGAGGGTGGACATGGGATACTTTTCATTTTGGCCTTTTCGGTAATTTTGGCCATTTAGGCCATTTTATTTATTTTGGTTAATTTGGAAATTTTGGTCATTTTGGCCATTTTAGTCATTTTGGTCATTTTAGCCATTTCGGTTATTTTGTCCATTTTGGTCATTTTGGCCATTTCGGTCATTTGGCCTTTTTGGTCATTTCAGTCATTTTGGCCTTTTTGTTCATTTTGGCCTTTTTGGTCATTTTGTCCATTTTGGTCATTTTAGCCATTTCGGTTATTTTGGCCATTTTAGTCATTTTGGCCATTTCGGTCATTTGGCCTTTTTAGTCATTTCAGTAATTTTGGCCTTTTTGGTGATTTTCGCCATGTTGGTCATTTTGGCCTTTTTGGTCATTTTGGTAATTTTAGTCATTTTGGCCATTTTGGCCATTTTGGTCATTTTGGCCATTTTGGTCATTTTGGCCATTTCGGTCATTTGGCCTTTTTGGTCATTTTAGTAATTTTGGTCGTTTTGGTGATTTTCGCCATGTTGGTCATTTTGGCCTTTTTGGTCATTTTGGTAATTTTAGTCATTTTGGCCATTTTGGTCATTTTGGCCATTTCGGTCAATTAGCCTTTTTGGTCATTTCAGTCATTTTGATCATGTTGGTCATTTTAGCCTTTTTGGTCATTTTGGCCATGTTGGCCTTTTTGGCCATTTCGGCCATTTCGGCCTTTTTAGCCATTTTGGCCATGTCGGTAATTTTGGCCTTTTTGGTCATTTTGGCCATTTTAGTATTTTGGCCTTTTTGGCCATTTCGGTCATTTTGGCCTTTTTTGGTCATTTTGGCCTTTTTGGCCATTTCGCTCATTTTGGCCTTTTTGGTCATTTTAGCCATTTTGGCCATTTCGGTCATTTTGGCCTTTTTGGTAATTTTAGCCATTTTGGCCATGTCGGTAATTTTGGCCTTTTTGATCATTTTGGCCATGTCGGTCATTTTGGCCTTTTTGATCATTTTGGCCATGTCGGTCATTTTAGCCTTTTTGATCATTTTGGCCTTTTTGGTCATTTTGGCCATTTCAGTCAATTCGGTAATTTTGGGCCATTTAGGCCATTTTGGTCACTGGCCATACTTTTTATCGCAAAAATAAAACTAAAATGAAAGTGTTAGTGAGAAACTAATCATTTCTCAAGTTTATAGGTATAATAAAAATTAACCCCTATCCCTATTAATATTTAATGTCCCTATTAATCCCTGTTAATATTATAAATGCGAAAGTAACTCTGTATGTCTGTCTGTTCCGTTTTTTAAGTGAATCTTTCGGGGGCAAATACATAAAAAAATAATACAATTACCTAGTTACGTTTAGAGTACCTCTGTAGTATAATGGGCTAAGTGTCGTTCTGCCTACATCACTGGAACGCCAGCAGAGTATGTATATTGCGTAAACTTTCCGTTTTTATTCTAAATTGGATGCCTGGGATCCACCCTAAAGTTCTCCGCTAACTCGTACCACAAGCGTAACGTAACTCTTAGCTTGGGAATTTACGATATATTTATTTATCTAACGATTTATTCATGTAAATGAAAATATTTCATATAAATGAAACCTGAATTCATCTGGATAGGAAAAATAATAAAATAAACTAACACATAACAACTTAAACTGCTTCGTTGTACAGATCTAATAATAGCTTATTATTAACTGAAGTAATTACAATTCAATCAAATTACTAACAATCATACTTAAGATTCCTAGTCAGTAAAACTACAAAAGAGGCGATTACCTACACAATCTTGAATAACGCTGCTATAAAATGCAATAGAAATGAAGGATTTAAGTACTGGACAATAAAAAATTTACGGTTAAAATAAATCAATCCTTTGATTTTACTTTGACAGAACAAATATTATACAAGGTTGGAATGTGAGCTGAAAATACCGTACAATTCTTAGTTGATAAGGGCGGTATTTAGTTTGCATCACTACCTCTTAGGCAGCTCCATACAAATAATGTCCAATATCTACCAATGATTAAGGCAAGTAACTAAATAGAAAGATATGGGAACCGACCGGGAATGACTTTTTTAGGCATGTAATTGACGTCAACTTTAAATGTTTGCTTCTCTTCTGAATTTTTTATATATTTTAAAATAAGTTTATATTATAATTAGCAATATGTAGAACTTTTAGGAAAGTACGTAGTTATTCATTTGTTAGATTCATATTTCTAATCTAGTGAAAGAGTCGGTATAATAACTGACAATCAACACAACTGCTGTATAACAGAAGGGCTGGGCATATCTCCCTGAATCAACCAATTGGCAATGGACATGGGACCCCTGGCCTTTAACGAGACCTCTTAGCACATTATACTGGTCAACAGTTCTGCCCTCCTTATAGCAAACGCAGAACTTGCAAATGGCGGTTTGGAGTAAAACACGGTAAACATATCTTTAGATATTTAAAGAATATATCCATGTTATGTAACTTTTACTGTATTTAAAATAACAATAAAAAATATCTTTGCCGGCTTTAGTATCCCAAAATCCCATTTCTGCAAAAAAATTAAAAACCCAAAACAGACGATTACTGCGAGTGCAATAGTAGGGCAGAGTTGGGGCAACACATTCATCCTTTCGGCTGGGCGTAACTATGTTCTAAATCTCAGCCTTTCCAACACATACAAAGCGCAGGGTCGTCAGGGAGGAGGGGGTTTTTAGTGGGTATTGGGGTTGCTCGCCCGTGCAGCAACGCTCGGAGTCTTCCACACTATTCTGTCACGTCGATCGCGGACGGAGCGCTGCCAAGAACATACTATTGCTGCAGTGTTATCGCCCCCGACCGACGCGTGTCGTTCCCCTAGCAATGACCCAGTTTGTGCGTAAATCGGTTAAGCATTTTCCCTCGCCTCAAAACAAAAGAAAAAAAAAACACATTCATCCTATCGTGAGGACCATACGGGGGTATCGCACAGTGTCGCGGACGGCGGCCACCCTCCTGGCAGGCGATCCGCCCTGGCATCTCCAGGCGAACGTCCTGACAGAGGTGCGTCGCACCCGGCAGGATGCCCTAGCTAGAGGCCTGACCTTCTGTCAGGTCGAAATCGAGGCGATCAGGAAGCGGGAAACCGCCTCCATGATCGCCGTCTGGTCTCAAGAGCTCGATAACCCTGCGGCCTATGGCGGCTACACGGTGGATGCAATCAGGCCACAGCTGACGGAATGGGTCAACCGCACCAGCGGCACTCTGACCTTCAGGACGATGCAGATACTTACCGGACACGGATGCTTCGATAAGTATCTGTATCGCATTGTGGGACTGCTTGCCTTCCCCGGACTGCCGCCAGTGCGGCGCGCCCGACACGGCGTTACACACGCTAGTCGAGTGCGCCGCATGGGCGCCGCAGCGTTTCAAACTTGAGACGCACATAGGTCCGGTCGATTCGCTCTGCGATTTGGTCAAGGCCATGCTGCAGAGCAGCGACAATTGGGGGGCTGCGGTTACATTTTGTGAGACAGTAATGTCACTCAAGGAGGCCGCAGAACGCGATTGGGAGAGAAGTCCTGCAGCGCGTGCTAATGCGTCTTCTCGAGGTCGCCGGCCTTCAGCTGGCACCCGGAGAGGCAGGTACGCGCATTACTTCCCTCCCTGAGTTAGGTTCCGTTTACCGCAGGGGGCCTTTAGCTTGCTAGGAGAGCAAAGGACCTTCTACCCCCGCACAACGAAGTGGGGTGTGTTCTCCCAGGACACACTCCAGGCACTTTATTGCGCTGGATCGACTGGGCGTAACTATGTTCTAAATCTCAGTCTTTCCAACACAAACAAAAGCGCAGGGTCGACAGGGAGGAGGGGGTTTTTAGTGGGTATTGGGGTTGCTCGTTCGTGTAGCAACGCTCGGAGTCTTCCACAGTATTCTGTGACGTCGATCGCGGACGGAGCACTGCCAAGAGCATACTATTGCTGCAGTGTTATCGCCCCCGACCGACGCGTGTCATTCCCCTAGCAACGGCCCAGTTTGTGAGTAAATCGGTTAAGCATTTTCCCTTGCCTCAAAACAAAAAAAAAACACATTCATCCTATGATCTCGTAGCAAAGGGCCGCAGTATACGGGGGTAACAGTGGCCTTTTCCTCTGTTTACATAACAAGACTTTATTTGAAGAAATAGCAACGTAATTATATTGCTTACTAGCTGAGCCCGCGACGTCGTCCGCATGGAATTTGTTTTCAAAACCCCCCGATTTTGAAACATTCTTCATTGGTGCTCCGCTCGTATTGGTCTTAGCGTGATGACGTATAGCCCATAGCCTTCCTCAATAAATGGGCTATCTAACACTGAAATAATTTTTCAAATCAGACCAGTAGTTCCTGAAATTACCGCGTTCAAACAAACAAACTCTTCAGCTTTATATATTAGTATAAGATACATTATTATATACAGAACATATTTTGAGAATCTGTACGCCACATTTTCAGCAAACAAGGTTTGCACTCAGCATATTACTGTGCCGAAATTATATCCGACACAACGTTGATTTTCAGACCTTCCTTTTGGCGTAAGCCCAAAACGACGCAATTTTGTTAAACTAATTCTACTTGTGTATTACTTAATTAGTAAATCAAATAAATAAATTTAAATAAAACGAACAATAATATACTTTGTTACTTTAAAATTAAAATAAATACATAATCATACAATTACCTAATTCTATTGGCACATCCCTGTGTGTATATCGGTGTAACAACTTGTATTGAATCGTCTATTCGAATACAATTCGATAGAGTGATTACCGAGTATTACCCCATTCTGTGCGCGTAGTGGTACAACCATGCTTTCCGGGATTGTACCAATCTTGCACACTAGATCGTCACGTTGCAGTAACTCTGTTCTAAATCCCGTGGTTTTCTAACAAAGTGTATGCATCGTCGGGATGCAGGTTAGGATTAGTGGGTAGTTCGTCGGATCTCTGTCTTCGGGGAGGGGTACCGGTACCATACAAGAGTCCCACGCGCACTCGCGCAGGCGACATTAGGCGCTGCATTTCTTCTCCCCCTATATCCATGGCCCGAGGGTGTGTCGCAAGAAAAGACATTACCTTGCGTTATCAAAAAAAAACACATTCATCCTGCAGCCATCCAGCGAGGCAAATGCACTAAATGTTTTAAGAATGTTCTTTTAGGCTAAAATTAATAGGTTTCTAATTTTAGACCCGCTTTGTAAGTATAATGCCGTTTCGAAATTAAATTTATATCATGGAGGTTAAATGCGCTGCCCTGCGTCGCGTCAAAATACGGCCTCTACAGATGAGCTAGATAAGGCTGCGCAGTGTGAATATTTTGTATGAAAGAATACGTACTTATTACGTAGCAATTGGTGATAAGCCTAAGAGCGGCCGTATAAGTTGACGCATACTGCATTATTATTATTTAATTTAAAATAAACATCATAATTCTCTACAATGTATGAAGTCAAAGTAAAGACGCTACGCTAATATATAGCTTTTCATATGCACAATACAATAAATCTATTTACGTTATTCACGTACGCGTACCTACACTCCTTGACAAAGATCATTATTACTACTTTCTTGTGAAAAATATTTAATAATTATATAGCTTAATTTATACATTTGAATAATAAACTAATAACTTTTAATACCAAAAACCAGCCATGTATACTTTTTACAACCATATGATAAACGTATGTATTTTAAAACCTGTTTCGGTTTATAAACATCAAATAATTATGGTCGCTAACATTATTTTGCATTAATGTTTTCATTAACTTCGTCTATTTATTATAGAAGAGTTTATTAAATTTTTTATATGAAAATTTATTCAAAGAAAATGTGGTCAAAGAAAACCTATATATAAGTAGTATATAGTAATTTGAGAATTCTTACGTAGATACACTGACTACTTTTCTATTTAACCTAATCAACTGCTAATAAATTATGAAATATAAATGTTCTGACATGACAATTCATGAAATTATTAAATAGTTATTAAATTTTAATTAAAGACCTACCTAAATAATTAATTTCCATGAGCGATGCAAAACCAAAAAATTCGTAACTCGGCCAAAAAAATATCATTCACAAAAACTTTAAAATCTTAACTGTTTATAACCATTGAATATATTCAATCTTTAATATATTAACTTCGCACTGAAAAGCGCGGAAAATGTTTGTGCAATCTGCAGATCGCGCAGACGATGACTGAGTGGGCGCGCGGTACTGCTGCGACTGAAAACAATTCCAACGTTGTAGCAGCGCCGCGTCCACCCTCACCTTTTCTTGCTAAGGTCAATGTTAACACTGAAGGCGACCGAAATAACGCCGGTTATGCTACCTCAGACCATAGTGTAATCTTCATTGCTCGTAATAATTGGGCAAAGTTCTTAGTTTTCGGTCCTTTAGCTTTAGTAATCCGGGGTAAACTTTGATGGCACTGTCAGCTTTTTTTACCTAGTATTTTTTTTATTTTAATTTCACAACGTATCTTTAAAATTGATGATAATGAAATTGAAATGCTTGTTAGAGATCGAAGAAGTATATAGGATACTTTGAATAAAACTGTTATAGTTTCTGTATTCAGTATTATTTATTATACACTACACTATACTATACTACAATACTACATCAGAACCACAACGTGGCACTATGCAAAGACATTTAACCCTGTTAGGTAACTCATAATTTAATTTACAAATTATTATTCATGAATCTAATAAAATATATTTCTATATAAATCGCATATTTTATATTATACTAAGATATGTCCGCGACTTCCTCCACGCTTTACAGGTAACGCAGATTACATGTGAAAATTCCCGCGGTATTCCCGGGATATAAAGTATCGAATCATAATGATGAAAATCATGAATGAATCAATGAATCATGATGAAAAATGACTTAAGCTTATCATTTTAGTGAAATCGTATCGAAATTAGCTAATATTCATGCAATCTAACTAATTTCTACGATTTATCCTTACTTCCTTACTATCTTTACTGAATATCTTTCTATACGGTGGAGGAGCGAGATGGAATGCTCCTCCGTCTCAAAGGAAGATCTTCCAGCGAGGCCATTGTTGTTCCTCGCAGGCCTAGGCCCATCTGTTATAGTTGAAAATTTGTACATATTCTTTGTATGTATCGGGAAAAGTGTGTACAGCGATTATTTCACAGAGCCATCTATTGGCTTGTAAATGTTCCACTACATTACTAATATTATAAACACGAAATTTTGTGAAAATGTATAGATGTATGTTTGTTACTCTTTCACGCAAAAGTACTGATTGGATTTTGATGAAACTTTAGAATAATATAAGCTTACACATCAGAATAAAACAGGCTATAATTTAAAAAGATATAGTGTGAATTATCCAAAATATAACGATTTTCATTCACCACGCGGGTGAAACCGCGGGCGCAGCTATTTATATTTATATAAACAGATAAACCAATAAACAGACAAGAAATCTAAAACAATGAATCGTTTATGTAGTCTATTTATAACTTCAGTTGCTTTTTTTAATAGTTTTAATGTACAGACACGGCATATTTAAAATGTTATAATATTAAAGATAACAATTTTTCAGCAAACCTTATATAGGTACGTACCGTATTTATTCCGCTGTAAGTAGGAGGTTTACATGTAGTGTTTAAAATAATACTCAACATATTTTCACATTCTGTATAAGAGTGGATCGCTCGTCGGGCGTATTCGCGTATAATAGAAATGCCATTGTCGCAGTATATATTAATAATGATGCTTTGTGATACAATGTTAGACATTGTATCATCGCACATTAGAGCTGTACGCACTTACGGGTGTTATGCTCAAATACCAACTATTAGATATATTACACGTGAATGCTGTCGGTGAATGGTCGTCCAGACGTCCGTCCGGTCGAATTATCTATGTCATTTTGTCAACAATTTAAAAGGATTTTTATTTTAGGTAGTTACTAGAGCGCACTCAAGTATCACGTAAACAGGCTTAGGGAGCAGAGAATCTCAATATTTCCCAACTTTTATTGACAAATAGAGCGGTGGATATTAAAAATCTTATGTAAGATAAAAAACGTTTCAAATATTGAAAATGTTTTAAAACCAACCTACCTATAAATCAATATACATCATCAATATACAATCAATACACCTAGATTCTCTAAATAAATTGGAAGTGGATAAATAATATAAATGATATTTACCCAACAAAATTGGGGATCCAGGTCTATAATTTACGACAAGTGAAGCCTTGTGGAATGCTCCAGTTGTAACACGTGCTGCAAATTTAATTATATATAACAACAGATATAGCAATTCATGTCAATCGGCTGCTTCATGTACGCAAAACGCACTATTTGTTATATATTATACTGAATATTATTCATCAGAGCATTGTTTCTCAACGGTTTTTATATTGCGACCCACGAAAAACCAAACAGTTAAGTTAAAACTTGTGTCTGGCGACCCGTTCACTATAAAATTATAACACCTAATATTTTAATATATAGGTTATTTATACGTTTGCTTTATATATATTTACGAGTATATGTGACCTCTACAAAGATCGCAACCCCAGGTTGAGAAATGATGCATTAGAGACATCCTATTACAAGATTTACACACTGAGGCATTTTATGCGGGACCTTCTTCGTAAACTTAAAAGTCCATAGGAGTACAAATGATATTATTATAAATAGATAGATAACACTTTATTGTACACCATTACAGAAAACTTACGATACGAACTTTTTATATAGGTATTCATTCCTGTAACAAAAGTAGTTACAGGTTACTTCTACCTGTAGGTACCTAGTTAGTTTCTACTAAGTACAGGTTAAGTTACTACTTTAAACGATAATTATCATTTATGATTATAATCAGGTCATTTCGAAGATCGTAAAGACGATATTAACATGCGTTTAAATATCCTATCAAGTCACGTACAAATGTACAAATATTAGTATGGACTAGATTTCAATCTCGTTAAATTTATTTCTCCGCTTCTAAAGTTTATGGTCTCTAATGTTTTCAATAAAATGGGATATTGAAAATAATTATTCAAATGGGGCTTCAGTTTCAGAGATTATCGCATTCAATTATATCATACATTAAAAAGATAAAACTATATTTATTTTAGGAATAATCCTATTTTACAACTGACAGACATTGTATATACACACATTGTATATATTTTATTACTAACATGCGATCATTATATATATATATATATATATATGACAAAAATGACATACATAAAATATATAATTGTATTTAACTTTGACACAAAGGTGACAAAATTGTGCAACAAATTGTAATGATCATACATGTCTATTATACAAAAATACATAATGTTTACAAACCATATTAGTTTTTAATAAAATTTGTATGCCAGTAAATGGCAAAACATGTTCTCCCAATATCATAATACCTTGTTATCCATGTTTCTTATAAATAAGGATTTCATTTAATGTCTCTAAGCTAAGCATATTACGTCTGTGTTAATATGGGTAATTTATAACGGACTATTCTGGAGCCAACTCCAGACTTCCAGACTTTAAACAACGGAAAGTTTGCTTACAAAATTTACCGTCCCTGGAATAGAACTCAAAACTTCTGTGTTCTAGTGAGCTAGGCCGTCAAAGCCTTTGCCTCAGAAGCCATCGTATTAAAATACATTACCATTAAAATACCTCTTATATGTTATGCAAAACAACATGGGTTATTGCAAATTTTATTTAGATCAATTGTTAAAACTACATGTTATTCTAACAAATTAAAAATATTTAATTCATTTTAGACTTCCGTTATTTAAAGGTAAAAAGTCTCAACTCCGATGTTTGTGTCACAGCTGATTATCTCAGGAATAACTAAATTTAGACTTAAATTTACGATATAATATCTATAAGTCTCATGTGTTTATAAAATTATACGATTTTTTTTCACATTTTTTTTTAAATTAATAATTGAAAATGTAAAAAAGACGACTATAGCCATGGCTCTACCACGTAGTAATAGCCTTTAAATAAAAATAAACTTAGGTGAAAAATTAAATTTTATTTATAGTGAAAACTGTTTTTGTTGTGCACTAGCGCCACCACCCACCTCTATTTATGAAAGTTACAATATATACAAAGTATAAACACATAACAATACTTATAATGTACAGACTTATAATAAATACAATTAAAAAGAATACGTGAACATTTGCACGCCTTCCGCATTAAAAAACAACATGCAGCATTCAGATTCTCTGGACATATAAGGTATATACAACTTTAAAAACTTGGTTCGTCATACTCTTATTGCACATAAAAACATGTCCATAAAAAAGTAGGCTAAAAAAATTAAACTTAATAGAACCTTCGATGCTACTAAAAGCATATTAAATAACACACATTAAGAAACTATCGCTTACAGTACTCTTAAACCTGGCTTGTTTTACGAGGCCTAAGAGGCCATTCACTATATCACGTGTAGCATTGTTTATTTTTCTTTTTAATTACAAACAACGTAGCATTACGTGCCAAGATAATAAAGAGTAAATTTAATATTATGTATAGCTCTGTATTCTATTTACAGTCATAAGGGATTATACAATACCCTGCCCACAACTTTTTCTGTGTTTGTCTTGAAAATTCACATTACCGACATAGCCGTCAGCGACGTCTTCTCTTACGCTTTTGCGCGCCTTTGAGTCGCGTACTGGGCTGTGACGCGTATTATTCGCCTAGCCCCATACCTCCCTCGCATTACACGCGGCTGGAGGGCGTAAGCAATTAAACATGACTTACACTGGCGACGTTTCTATCGAAGCCCTCTTAACCATATGGGGAGGCAGGGTGCCAAAATCAGTCTAACAATAAAAAATAAAATGTTTTATTCTATTGCATTTCCAGAAGTTCGTTCGTAGCTATTTTGGAGAAAATCGAAGCCAATGCTTTAGACATGACTGACCAAGTTTGTTTGACACAGTTTTTTTTAAACTACTGAAATTCATCAAATCATTGCCATTCGATGGAATGTTAGTTAAGTAATTTTCAAAAGTAGCAGATTACATATGTTATGCATAACAATAGGGCGATCGATTTATGGCCCTTAGGTCTGTGCGCCCGGGTGCCACGCACCCCTCGCTGCCCTGGCTAAAAACGGCCCTGGTTTCCATGGCAATATATCCCTGGGGATTCGGGAACTGTACTTTTTCTGGATGAAAGCTATCCTATATCCTTTTCTGTACCCGTGACAATATGTATGCAAAATTAATGCATATACGTGATGATCGGTTGAGTACGAAAGATAGCGTAACAAACAAACAAACTCAAACAAGTTCAAACAACTTGAATTAGGGTATGTTGTCAAGGTGAAAACGTGTCAAATAAACGCTCGAAATAATTTCCATTATATACCATTTTAAACCAATTTAAACATACAATCTCTTACATCGCGACCGGTGTGATAGCTAGGGTGCCCGGCCAGAACCGGTGCCACGCTATTGCCACGCCCCAGTTAGGGATACCCACTAAAACCCCTGGGTGTTCCGTCCTGCGCCTTATGCCAGGGCTACGTGAATGCGGGATTCCCAACTCCGCGTGCCCTGGCAGGCGTGGGCCCCCCTCACTGGGCCTCTTCCTATGCCGGAGGACGTATCCCCCGGCTACTGCTGAGTCTATTCCATGCGTGGGGCGGTCTGTAACGCGCCCCACGGGAAGAGAGATGAGCGCGCGCGGAACACTCGCGCTCTCATCTCGACGGCATGTGCGGGTGAGTGAGAACCCCTATACCCCTAGGGGCCCCACCCGCGCCGCCCGCTTACGGCGGCCGAAGGTCACTGTCTGACCTCCGGCGTCGGCGCGTCCTCCTTTGGCGGGAGCGGAGCAGGGAATTACGCTCACGCTCCCGTTCCGCCTCCTCCTTCGCGAACATGACTTGCTCGCAGAAGGAGGAGACGGCGTCCCATCCGGTGGAGCTCCCGACCATGGTGCGTACCACGGCCGGGAGCGAGGTGTCAAGTCCGGTATGGGCGACGAGCTCCCGGCGCTGCTCCGTCCAGGCTGGACATTCCTGGAGAGTGTGCAGCGCCGTGTCCTCGTCGCCCGTGTCACAGTGATGGCACCCTGACGTGGCCTCGCGGCCGAGGCGACACAGGTACCTTCCGAAGCAACCATGCCCCGTCAGGACCTGCGTCAGCCTGAACGTCAGGGTGCCGTGACTTCGTCTGATCCAGTCGTGCAGGACGGGCCTCACCGCCTCAATGGTGGCGGGGCCCGCGCTGGGGCGTCGTAGGCGATCTTCCCAGACCCCCACGGCTACCTGGCGGAGCTCCGACCGGCACGCCTCGATCTCGCGAGGCGCGGGTCTGGTGCCCCTAGCCAGGGCCTCTTTGCGCCACACATACAGTGACGCCAGGACCCTGGCTTCCAGGTCCCATGGGGGGGATCCGGCCAGTAGCGAGGCCACTTCGAAGGACACCGTACGGTATCCTCTTATTGCCCTGACGGCCAATATGCGTTGCGCTTGACGCAACAGCGCCGCGTTTTTGGCCGTCAGGCGGTCTGACCACACAGGGGCCCCGTAAAGGGCCATCGAACGTACGATGCCTTCGAAGAGTTTCCGGCACGTGGCGTTGGGCCCCCCGACGTTGGGGAGCAGGCGCGAGAGCGCACCGGCTGCCCCCTTGAGTCTGGGGAGCAGCTGCCGAAAGTGTGCCGAAAAATCCCATCGGCTATCGAGGACCAATCCCAAGTATTTCATGGTTCCACCGATGCCGATGCGGATGCCTCCTACTATGATGCAACTGTCCGGAGGTGGACGATTACGAGGACCGTGAAACATCACGGCCTCGGTCTTCTGTAACGCCACCTCCAGACCGAGACGCCGGATCCTGCCTACTATCGTCGACACCCCAGCCGTGCCTAGAAGGCACGCCTGCCGATGGGTCCTCCCGCGCGCGGCGATCAGCGTGTCGTCTGCGTAACATACGACGCTGACGCCCGGGAGGACCCGACACCTCAATGTCCAGTCGTATGCGATGTTCCACAGGAGGGGACCTAGAACCGACCCCTGTGGAACACCGCACACCATGGCTCGCCGATTCCATCCCTCGTGGACCGGGTAGATGACGGCTCTGCTGTTTAGGTATGCCCCGACTATACGGCGGAGGTAGGTCGGCACCCCGAAATATCGGAGTGCCTCCATGATGCATGCCCAGGGCAAGGAATTGAATGCGTTGGCGATGTCTAAGGACACCGCCAACAGGACCTCGCCCTGGGAAACTGCTTCCTCCGCCAGGCTTCTCAAGCGCATGATCGCGTCAATCGTGGAGCGCCCCGTGCGGAAACCGAACTGGTTGTCCGCCAGGTCCGGCCCCGTCGTCGATAGATGCTGGACGAGGCGGTCGACGATGATACGCTCAAAGAGCTTACCGACCTCGTCCAGCAGCACAATGGGCCGGTAGGCGGACGGTGAGGCCGCAGGGCGCCCCTCCTTCCGCAGCAGGACCAGCTTTCCTGTCTTCCAACGTTGTGGAAACTGGCCCTGCTCTAAGCATGCGCCGAAAAGCCTCATCAGTCGGGGCTCCAGGGCGTCGTAGGACAGAACCCACGCACGCCCTGGTATGCCGTCAAGGCCGGGGGCAGCGTTCTTGGCCTTTAGCCGTAGCATAGCCACCCCCAGCTCTACCCGGTCCACGGTGGGCACAGGGTCTCTATCCGCGCTGGGCTCCGCCTCTGGCGGTGCCATAGCAGGAGGCATGTGCTCAGCCCGTGAAGGGAACAGAGCGCCAACAACGTCCTGAACAACGTCCCTGGGGAGAGACTCGGTTAGCGGGGGCGCCCAAGCCCGGAGCTTATTCCGAGCCATTTTGAAAGGGCGTCCCCAAGGGTCTTGATTTAAACTATCCAAGAGCTCCCCCCAGGCTACGTTCTTTGCGTTACGGATTGCAATTCGTAGTGTTCTTCTGGCGCTTCTGTACCCCTCGTACAGCTGAGCCTCTACGGTCGCTGCGTCTGCTGTGCGGCGACGCCGTCTTCTATGTCTGGTGTACTGGCGGCGCGCGCTATTGCATGCGCGCCTTAGTCCCTCGAGTTCGGGACTCCACCAGTACACCTTTCGAAGGGGCCGGAATCGGCCCCTCCTCGGCATCGCCGCATCGCAGACGCCAGTAACGAGCGACCGTAGGTTTTCTGCCTCCTGCTCTACATTTATATCGGGAGGGTTCATCTCGCGCCCTGATGCCCAGGTGGCGACGATCAGGGCCTCTTTGAACGCCTCCCGATCCAACTTTTTCAATGCCCAGCGCGGACAGTCTCCTACCGGGGGCTCTTGGGACGGAGGGTTCGGATTCCTGGCGGAGACGCTAAACCGAATATATCGGTGATCTGAGAGCGTCTCCACCCCCGCGGCAACCCTCCAGTCCTGCACACGGCGCGCCAGTTCAGGGCTGGCAAATGTGACGTCTACTATTGAGCCGCCCTGCTGGCGCACACACGTATGTACGGAGCCCCGGTTGAGGACTACGAGACCCTTTTCGATGGCCCATTCTTCCAATGCCTCGCCACGCGCGCACGTACTCGGGGATCCCCAAGCCACGGATTTTGCATTGAAGTCCCCGAGCACGAGCACGGGGCGAGGCCGGCTGCGGGCCACTACTGTGCCCACTTCCTCGATCCATCCCTCGAAATCGGCGAGCCTTCTGTTCGGGGAGAAGTAGCCACCGACGACCACTATCTCCCCGATCGTTGCCGCTACATAGCCCCTTCCCTGTACCACACCGGCTAGGGGAGGGCATGCAGCGGCGGTCCGGACAATAATAGCCACCGAGCCATCGAGATCCCCCGCCCAGTCAGAACGGGGGGGGACGTAGTATGGCTCGGCGATTACGGCCAACTGGATGCCCCACTGCGCCAAACTCTGCACCAATAAGTCCTGGGCAGCGGCGCAGTGGTTCAAGTTTCCCTGGACCACTAGGAGAGCCATTGGAACGACTGTTTATTCCTCCATCCTAGTGGTCCCGGGCGTTGGCGACGGCGGCGGTGGCAGCGAACGCGGTTTGGGCTGCGGCCGCTGTGGCTGCGGCGGCAAAGAAGTGTTAGTAGCCGCAGCCTGCGTAGGACCTTTTTTCTTCTTCTTCTTTTTTTTCTTTTTTCCCTTCTTCGGCGGCATCTTTTCGCCGCCTTTTTCTTTGTCCACCTTTTGGTTAGTGGACCTAACGGTGGTGGGAGGGCCCGCGCTTTTACGCGCGGCCGGTACTCCCCTGCACATCCAATGTCCTGCCGCTCGGCCAGCCGCGCTGCAGATGCTGCAGTGCGGCGCATTCTGGCACGTAGCGGCAGGGTGTCCAGGTTGACCGCAGCGGTAGCAGTCCTTGCTGCGGTCGACAGGGGAGGAGCAGGTGCAGGCGACGTGTCCTGCCACGAGGCAGCGCCAGCACCGCTCGGACCGACTCGGCAGGATTTTAACGTCCGCCGAGGCCCACCCCACCATCACTCTTTTTCGGTCCTTCAGTTTAATGGCCGCCGCCACAGGGCAGGCCAGGATAGCGTATCCCAGCCTATCCGGGCCCAGACGTATGGCGCTGGAATTAATACGTCCAGCGGCGACGTCCGAGACCCGGGCGACGGCGGCCACGACCTCTTCTACAGTGGTGAAATCGTCCAGACCCGAGACGCGCACATTGAAGCATCTCTCGGGCCTGGACACCTTCACTTCGTCCTCTGGTAGGACATCTTTCAGCCGCGCGGCGAGGGCATCTGCCTTCTCCCCGCTATCCTTTCCAGGTAGGAGGAGCATGCGGGCCCCCGTCCGCGCGGTTTTAAGCTTGACGCCTGTGATGCCAAGCTCTCCCAGCTTGATATTGGCCTTCGCCTTCTGCATAATGTCCGCGTAGCTGGTGCCCTTTTCCACCGCTGCAGGCAACAAGGTAAGAATTACCGCAGTGGTGTTGGGCACCCGCATACGCGGACCCTTGTTCGCCGAAGTTTTTGGCGGTTTCGCTCTCGGCTTTGGCTGGGGCGTCCTGCCCGCGCCGCTGGGTTGTGTCGGTGTCTTTTTCTTTTTTGGCTTCCGAGCCACCACTGACCAACCTTCTTCTATCCTAGGGGGCGCCTCAGGGGCAGATGAATCCGTCCTGGCTGGCCTCTTCGGTTTAGGGGTGCTCGCGTCTCCGTTATTGCCTTCTCCGGCGCCCCGTTTCCTTTTAGGGGTTGGCAGCGCGGGGAAGTTTTCGGGAGGGCGGTTAACCTCTCTTCTCCCAGGTGCAGGAGTTTCCTGCGCAATCGCCCGCCGGGCGTCCATTGCCAACGGCGGGCGGACTCGCTTTTCTGGGAGAAGGCGGTCATCTAGGGCGGCTAGCTTCGCGTCCATCATGGCCCCGAGAGACAGGGTCAGATGGCGCAACAGCTCGTCTTGATCTTCAAACCGCCCTCCCACAATAGGCCTGGATGCAGGCGGCGGCGGAGGTGGCGGTGGATTCGGCGTCGACGTGGTATTGGGTGGTGCAGGTCGGGAACGGACAATCTCGGTCCGTAGGCTGGCCAGCTCCTTCCTCAACTCTTTCATTTCTGCCTCGAGGCGTCGGTTGGCCGCCTCGAGTCGCCTAATTTCGTCGGACTCCGTACGGCCGCGCAACACCTCGAAGGCGTCGCTGATTATGCTCACGGAGTCGTTGAGGGACTTCATGAACGTCCCTTTCAGCCCTCTGGGGACTTTTGCCACGTGGCGGATAACCCCCAGGGCGTTGCGGACGTCCGTTTCTATCGCCTGAGCCGTACGGGCCCCGGCCTCGTCTGTGGTTGTGACCGACCCTGAGCATCTTAGAAGTTCTGGGGCCCGTCGAGCGATACGCGCCTCCTCGGCGACTCTAATCAGCTCGACGGTGCTTTCTTCATGATCCATCTCAAGGTCGGTAGTCCGACCTGCTTTAGCGACGGTTTCTTTGGCTCGTGCCAAGCTGGCGGCCTCTTCGGTGGCTCCCGTAGAGGATGGAGACACCCTACGGGAGGTTTTCGACGCCGCCGTCTCTTCGTCGCTTGATACCAGCGATACTTTTTGGGGGCCTCGGTACGGCGCAAGCCTCCTCCGCTTCTTCTGGACGCGCCAGTTCGACGGGTGCGAAGGCCCGGCTTCCGGTTCAGTGCGTATACCGGGCCCTGATCCGGAGCGTGAGCGCGTCGGTGAGCGCGATCGCGTCGGTGAGCGCGACCGCGAATGCGAACCTGTCCTAGAGCGGGACCGAATGGAGAACATTGAGAGATTGGAGTCTGACTCATCAACAGCTCCACTCAAGGCCCCGCTTATGTTGCCGCTTCTGACGCCACTAGCAGCGGATGTGCGGCCGCTCATCCTGCTGCTGCTTCGCGTAAACGTAACTTCTCCGCCCATCCCGGGCATCTTCTCCTTGGACAAAGTCCAGACGTTTGGTAAGCAAGTATTCGTTCCCCCCCCCAGAATACGATGGGGAACAGCTGACCTTACCATAGGTACCGGCATCGGTGCGGGATTCGCCCTCCTTTTTTTTTTCGGCGGAAGATCGACCCGCCTGGGGTAGTTGCTCTTGAATAGTTGCCTTCATGATTTTTTTATTCGAACTCCTTGCGGAGTTATTAAAACTAGTTTGTCGCCGGCGAGGGAGACCATCTGAATGCTTATAAACTAAATTGTGAGCGACGTGCGAAGAGCCTGCAGGGTGCAGAAACCCCACACGCCGCCCACAGGGCGCTAGCAGCCAGGATGACCCGCCTAGCATGCAGCTGCAGGCACGCCCAACCAAGCTTCGGGTGGGTAGGGGGTCCGATCTGCCTTAAGGGCAAGCAAACCAGAGAACCCTCTACCCAGAACCATCTGATAGTCTTCTATCTCTTCTTCCGCGGTGCGGGTGCGGTCGGGTAGAACCGCCGCCACCACACCCCACATCGCGCGACGGTGGCGAAGTCTGAAAAGGGGCGGACCGCCCTTAGGCCCACTCCGTCGCCGGCCCGGGGATCGGCAAAACGCCCGGCCGCCGGACCCGTCGCCGCCACATCGCCAGGGGCCTTTCCGCTGAACGGAGAGGTGCGAGTGGCCCGTCAAACAAGGGAAGGATGGGTAGTTGTGAAGGAGGGACACAAGGGAACCTTTTAAGGAACGGAACGAAGGTGGGACACCACTGTCACGGAGAGAAAGGGGGAAATGTGACAGTGGCCGCTGGGGCCCCGGGGACGCTTCCCCGTGTGCCAACCGCGGTCGGAGGGGGTGAGGACCGCGGGGGGTAAATAACCCTCAAAGCTGCTCCCCAAATCGTCTCCGTAACAATTTGGCTATATTCCATATTGTAGAAAATAAACTTAATGACGGGGAGATTAGAGGAGCAGCTCGCTTATTATTTTCTACTGATGCAGTAGCACCAAACTCTGCAGATACGCTAACTGCCCTACGCGACAAACATCCACCTTCATCGCCGGAAACCGTATTGCCGGCTCCACCAGACTCGCAGAGCGCACTGGTTGTTACTATGGAAGATGTCAGGAATGCCGTTGGATCCTTCCAAAGTGGCTCTGCCGGGGGTCTTGACGGTCTGACGCCCCAACACCTCAAGGACTTAATAGGAGTAGGATGCGGGGAGGCCCGTGAGTCACTTTTGAGGAATCTGACGGCATTGGTTAATTTTATGCTATCAGGGAAGGTTGTAAATGAAATCACTGACATCCTTTATGGTGCCAACCTGTGCGCTCTGAAGAAAAAGGATGGGGGAATAAGACCGATCGCAGTAGGCACGGTGTACCGCCGCCTCGCAGCTAAGTGTTGTTGTAAGAAAAAAGCTGAAGATTTAAAATTATACTTTCAGCCCAACCAGCTGGGTTTTGGTTCGCGGGGGGGCTGCGAGGCGGCTGTCCACGCTTTACGCACATTCCTCCAACATAATGGTGGAGATTTAGTACTGAAGGTGGATGTTAAGAACGCCTTCAATTCAGTTGATCGATCTGCCTTGCTCTCACAAATTAAAGACCAAATTCCAGATTGTTACCATTTTCTTTGGCAATGCTATAGTCAAAATTCTAAATTAATATTTCAAGATAATGTACTTTATTCAAAAACTGGATGCCAGCAGGGCGATCCGTTAGGACCAGCCATTTTTAGTTTAGCAATTCATCCCATCATTACACGTTTGAAATCCAAATTTAATGTATGGTATCTAGATGATGGCACTTTAGGAGGTGAAGTAGTTGACGTTTTGGAAGATTTTACCATTCTAAAAAAAGAACTTAAAACCATAGGACTTGAAATAAATTTAAACAAATGCGAATATTATATCAGCAACACAGAACGTAAAACTGAAATAATCTCTAGATTAAATACAATAGCACCGGGAATTAAATTAGTAAACAACTCCTCACTTCACCTCCTAGGTGCCCCAATGTTCGACGAGTCAATACCTAACTACGTCGAAGAAAATATTAAAAATTTCCGATCATAATCAATCAAATCATAAAAGTTCAGATCGTTTACTCCAAATTAATACACATATGGCCTACACTATCATCCGATACTGCCTTTTCGTGCCCAAATTTACATACACCCTCCGATGTTGCCAACTCTGGAAACAAACCTCTATTTTACAGACGTTGGACAACATCGTGAGGGATACCCTCATATCCATCATAAATTTAGAAATGGACGACCGTGCATGGTCACAGTGTTCTCTCCCGGTAAAACTGGGTGGCCTCGGCGTCCGCAAAATCTCCAGTGTCGCTCTGCCAGCTTTTCTGTCATCGGCTTACAGTACGCGTGATTTAGTATTCAAAATTTTACAAAAGACCAATTTCCAGTTTGAAATTCCCTATTTAACCGATGCCAGAAGACTTTGGTTAATGGCTTGCCCTAACGTCAATGTACCTACTGTCCTTACTCTGGACAGTGGTTACAAGCACACCCATCATTTTATAATAATACACTTCTGGACAACACTACATTCCGATTAGCCGCGAGTTTACGCCTGGGGGCACCATGTTGCGTACCACATCACTGTCAATGTGGAGTTATGGTAGACCGATTTGGACACCACGGGTTGTCATGTTTAAAAAGCGCAGGAAGAAGATCTCGTCATGCCAGCCTCAACGACATCATTCGCCGAGCTCTTGTCAGCGTCGGCGTCCCGGCCATTCTGGAACCAAATGGCCTGGTGCGTGACGATGGCAAGAGACCGGACGGAATGTCACTCGTCCCTTGGAAGATGGGGCGGCCGCTAGTGTGGGATGCGACCTGTGTTGACACACTGGCCCCGTCACATCTTCCAATGACCGAGTCAGGGGCTGGCAACGCTGCCGCTTCAGCTGAGGACGTCAAACGGCGCAAATATGGAGCCTTAGGAAGGGGTTACATATTTGTGCCGTTTGGGGTTGAAACATTAGGCCCGTGGGGTCCGTCGGCAAAGAGTTTCTTTAAAGACATATGTAAGAAACTCTTTGACACTACCCGTGATCAGAAGGCTGGCTCATATTTTGCACAACAAATAAGTATTGCCATACAGCGTGGCAATGCAGCCAGCCTTCTGGGCACGCTCCCCGTTGGCAATGATCTTATAAATTCTAGTCGAGCATAGCGATCGCGGCGACCTTCCCGCATACCAGATGCCTCCCATTATTTCCAATTATTGGAATTATCGTTTGTTCAATTAAATATTTAAAATTAACTAATGAGGATTGTTTATTGAATTAAAAACTAACCCCATAGCCCAAGGGTATTTCCCCTAGAGCCAGGAATTTTTCCATGTGATGCGTTTGTTATTCATTTAAAGACATTCAACCGCAAAGAGCTATCTATTTATTGTGGAACGTTATGTTGCTAGTAAAAGCAGCTAATTTGTAGTGAACTATAATTTTGCAACATCTTGAAACGATCGCTTGCACCATTGGCTTATCGCCTTTTGTGTTGCCAAAAGCCCTATTGATGATTTTGTTTCGCCTTGTCAACAATATCTTTCCTGAAATCGATTATTCGAAAATCATTTTAGCAAAATTGCAGCACTTTATGTTTATAGAAAATTTATACACAGTGTCATTGTAACTAAACTTACATAAAAAATACACTTGAATAATAAAAATATACTAAGTTATACAATGACATAAGTTAGATGTGTCTTTTTATACATGTTAACGTAAGAGATATGAATCGGGTTGCTATCACAAGTCAAAATAAGTGAACTCGAAATAGTTTTAAAAATAATTTATATAATACTAAAATTACTCAAACATTAAGTAATTATACTTATTCTACGTGTTATAGATGTGGAAATATATGCCTGTTCTTCGGTATCTCAGCTTATATATTATGTTGGCGTTGCTGGTCCACGAAAATAGTCTTATTATCTTGTTAAAATACCAGAATTTATGTTTATACTAGAAAATGAGGTCGTGTTTTTTTTGTTCCTGTTGGGCCCGGACGAACATGATATGTCTGGGACGATGAGGTCGTGTTGAGTCACACACATCCACTGACTATTCGTTATAAATAATTGTTAAAGACGAATATACAGTTATACACGTTCACATTTATAATCCAAATCATGCCAAATCGTGATTTAACCAAATTTTTCAAACAAACGATCGGTCAAAAAACGCATAACCTTCCACAACCATAGGTCAAGTTTTGAGTTAATTTTGTCATAACGATTCATCATTACCGGTTCGTATTTTTTTAAAGCTCTCGTGATTTTTCACGGTTTGTGGTCGTTTGGATACAGTTACAAGAAATCTTATGCCATTTACAATAAAACGACTCCTGATTTTGACGATCCGGAATTAATAACTATTCATCAACGTGTGAATGAGCCCTCATACTTGGACTTTTTGATGGGAATTTAAAGGGTGAATTTATAATAACAGTAATAAACCCGCAGGGGGGGCTTTGTGGCGAAGCTTTAGGCGAGTAGCGTAAAAGTCATCAGTACGTGGCTCAGAGAACATTGTGGGCGTACTGCAGAATCGAGGCTGCCCCAACAGCATCCTGAAGATGTTATTATATTGAACACGCATGGCACTAACAACTCTCAGGGCATAGTTGATCCAGAGGCTACCGGCATTAAAAAATTAGCTATATGCTTTAAATAATTTACTACGCTGTTTTATTTTGAACAACATCGACCAACTATGTGACCAGTCCCGGCATAATAACGAATAACGGTCTATAGGTAAAACCAACTTCCACTGTTTTTGTTATTCGGCTCTAACATAATTAGCTGGGACATGGACATTCATCGAATTAATAGGTAGGTACTACACGGGTTCGTTTTTACCTTTAGTTATCGGTATCCTAAGAAGTATAATAATAATAATAATAATAATCGGCAGACAAACACACACATTGTATATCCCCAAATTAAGCAAGTTACGCTTGTGTTATGGGTAATATACAACGGACTACTCTGGGGCCGATCCCAGACACCCAGACCATAGTAAATAACGGAGAAAATACGTTTCCGTAATTTCCTATACCAGGAATCGAACCCGGAACCTCTGCGTTGCAGTGAGGTACGCCGGCAAAGGCTTAGCCCACTCAACCACAGAGGCCGTCATTTAGGAGAAGTATAATAGATAAAGAAATTTTATTTGTAGTTAGTTTATCGTAGAACAGGGAAATCTTAAAAACATACAATGATGATAATAATAATATGGTATGGCTACAAAATAAACATTTCTTAATACATAAATTGAAAGGGTTGCAATCATTTTTGCCAACAACGATACAGTTTCCTGTAATAAAAGGCAAAAAAAGAAACGAAAGTTTTTCACAAACGGAACTCTTAGCTAATGACACCACAATCTCACCTGATGTTTGTATAAAAATTATTATACTTTTCGGATATTTGTACGTGTTTTGGTAGATATTTTACCGCTCTTTTTACAGCCATTGAACATAAACTGGGCGTCGTAACTACGAAAACATAGAAGTGTGACGCGTGACGCTAACAAGCTCTGCCATTCTGACTGTAACGACTGGGCATTATGAAATACAACACCGAAATAGTCCATTCTATGCCTATACACCAACAAATGTCTTGAAGCCGTCGTTTCTTGTCTTACGTAGGTACCTAAAATGCGTTCAACATGTAAACAACGATTGTTTAGAAAACTATCTAATCACGGCGTAATTAGGGCTACAGTTTCAGTTTAATATGTTAAATAAAAATTTATAATGAATAGGTATATAGGAAAATAATAGATATCATACTTAGTAAACTTTAAGGATATAGACGAGATCGGTTAATAAAAAAATAAAGAGTACAGGTGAGAAATTTACAAAGATGTAAGTAATATAATGTATTATCTCATATATTTTTAAATGGTACATTATTATAGAACATTTATTAAATTTATTGGGAGCGTCTTATTTTGGTACAGTCTTTACTTATTTATTCTGGTAAGCACAAAAATTCATATAAAAAGCAATGTCCGTAAGGTAACAAATCATTGACTCTTCAGGTGAACAGAGGGCTCGGACAACGAATCAGTATGGCGATTCAGCGAGGAAACGTAACTAGCCTATAGAATACCTATAGAAGACGGTGACCTAGGCTCAGTATTCTACTTATATACTCTTGAAGGACTATGGGTAGAATACAATATAAATATGTTTTTTTAATGTATTATTATAGTTTATTGAGTCTATGTTAAATCTTATATTAGTGTAAGTATTTATAATATGTATGTAACTATTTGTAAGTAGGTAAATGGTACTGTGGGATAATTCCAATCACCAGATTTATAATGATTTTTGAAGCTTAAGAATTGCCCAATATGCATGTATAAAGTTTTACTCGATCAAATAGATGAATAGACGACCACGTTCTTTCACTACTACTAGTACTTAAGCTATTTGACTTCAGGAATTACCATGGCGACGTGGCATCGGGTGTTGATATCGTACCCGGGCGCATCGTGTATCGAAACGTCGCGTTGCGTGGCGTATTAATAGTATGTTTCCGCCTTTCAACACGTCGTCACTTGTCATTGGTAGCGCGTTCCGCTAGTAGCTCACAACGCCCAAAATGCTCCGTTAGCTATTCCACAAGGCGACCGCGGTCGTCATGGTTGTGGCGAAAACAAAACTAATGACGTCATCATTTTTCATCACACAACCCTCACAACGACCCATGTCAAGAGGTAGGTCGAATACCCGTACCACTTGGGTTTACGATTGTAACTCCGGCAAGCAAGTGGAACGGGAAAATCGCGGTCGTGAACGGCAACGTTGCATTAGAAACTCACATGGTTATTCGACCCACCTCTTGACATGTGTCAATGTGAGCGTCGTGTGATCAAAATGATGACGTCATTAGTGACGTTTTCGCGACGACCACAACGACCTCCGTCGCCTTATGAAACGGTTACCGGAGCATGTTGGGTGTTGTGAGCTACGAATGGAACAAGCTGCATATATGTTAGTTGTCATGTTGTCAATAATTCAATATTAGTTGTCAATGTCATATCTATAATAGGCACTGAAGTAGGAAACCTATGGAAATGAAACGTCAATAAAAAATGCGTGCCTCTGTGACGTCATCTGGCCACTAAACATGGCGGTTTTAGTGCTACCCAGAAGATTTTAATGTTATTAGGTTTTATCGATAAACGTCCTTGGCTCATTTTATTTTCAATATTATTGAGTATTAATTATTTGTATTTGTTGTACTTTAATAGGAAGTAAGTATATTGTTATGTGCAAAGATACTTTGATTTAGATGTGTGAAATCTAAGACAAGTTCGTGTTTCAAATTTATCAAGTAAACGATATGACGATTTTTAAAAGTTGCTACACAGATTTGTTGAAGTTGTCGTTTGACAACACAGTGACCACAAAACATAAACATATGGCGTAGTACAGTGCCATCGGCCCATCTCTAGCATGCTAAATTTTATCGTCGTTTCGTATGTTGCCGTCTCGCTCGCACTTGCGTATATGCCGGAAAGGGATGGAAGCTTTATGTCGGCGATAAAACGTTAGCATGCTAGCTAGCTATGCTGTTTTGGATATCAAAATAAGAGTACGTGTTTTTCCTATGAAAAACACGTACTCTTATTTTGATATCCAAAGAAGATTAATTAGATTGTAATAGAGAGGTAAGTAGTCTAAACTACTTACCTCTCTATTACAATCTATTTTAATTGTGTTGCTGACTCTAAAGTCCGTAACACATTACCGCAACGCACCTCAAGATAGGTGCGCTGCACCATAAGTGAGAGTGATTCCAATTTTAAACTTATTAAGGGCCGCGTGATAAAAAAAAACAAAACACCTACAGAACATTTATTTAATTACAAACGTCATTCCTTATGACTTCCGCTCTAAAATCACGTTAATTATTAAAAATTTAACGAATTTACAATAGTTTTTATTAAAGTAAAACTAATAAAGGCATAAGTTTATAATATGAGTTTTATTTGTACCTTAGATGTTTTAAATGGAATACAAAATTCAAAGAAGTGACACCATCAGTTATGGTTTATTCCTCTAAAGATGTCAAAGCATATTACTTTTATCTAAGTAGGTTCAATAGCTTCACTATAAAGAGTCTGTATATACAAAATCTAACATCTCTTGAAGCTAAAGAACAGCAGAGTCCTTAAATGTGCAGCATTTACCAAGGTAGAGGTGTCAGGACCGGCCAAAACAGGAATTGTTTCCAACTGGTTTTCTTTTAATATGCCAGTTTTATGTTGGCTGGCATGTCGCTGCAAAATATTGAAATATTAGTTTAGAATAATTGTATCCACAGTATTTTTTTCATAAAATTTGCTTAAATTATGACATTATCATTCAAATTGGGCAAATACATTTCTTGGATGGAATCACAGCCACAAAACCCATAAGTTTTTCTAAAATAGTTATATAGAATAAGAATGACATAGACTACAACTAGTAACTAGCATATCAGTAATAAGGTAGCAGCAACAAGTATATCAAAGGCTAAAAGTGAAAGTACAAATTTCAATTATACGAGCAGTCTCCATGAGGGTAAGAGGCACGAGAAGACATATTAAGGCCTTCGACTGCGAAGACGGAGCAGAAATTATATAATAAGCCGACAGTCCAACGACTATCCTGCTGATCATCGTCCCACCATACAAAACTTGTATATTAATTTTGATCCTTTTATAGCACGTTTTGTTATAAAATAATATGTATGTATTAAAATATGTATATAATTTAAAAAAAGTATATCAATACTAACTATAAAAATATATACAGTATTAACTTACTCTTACAAATTTGAAGGGCACGGCATCATCTCGTAGTCGAGTCACATCCAGAGTTTTGTTGAAACATTTATCATCAAAATGTAGCGAGCAAATACAAATATATTTTGCATTTGGCTTTATATTTTCCATTCCAATGGCTTCCAGCCACTTTTTCTTTATACGCTGATTTCTTGGCATCCTATAAAATATGTTTTAATTATTATTTTTGTATGTTTTAAGCGGGGTAGCATGATGAAATAAGAAATTTTATATAAGCAATCATATTATATCGATATCAAAGTCGATAAATAACGTACAACCCCAGCTAATAAATTAACATTATTTAAGCGTAAAAATATAGTTCAATAAGTTAAATCCATTCATGACCTATAACTGCACATAAGAACCTTGCTAATTATAATGAAAATCTTCCTTTATTTTCCCGGAAACATTAACAATAAGCAATATTTTTAATGTTTTTTACAGCGTACCTGTGTATGGTTAAAGATGACTGATTTGGTGTTTTTCTTATGCCGCACCCTATTACACTGCACACGGACATATCTGCGACGTAATTATTTATATTTGGCTTCAATTATTTTAAATCACAAGCAAAATATTGAAAGATAATTAGTTATTTTGATTTATACCACGACTTTTTGACAAGACAAGTACCGGGTGCACTGACTGATAATGACATTTGGTGCACTAAACATGGCGGATTTTCGGCCTCATTAGGTATTTACGTATATTCATGTTCCACTTTATGTACGCACTGAAATACTGTTATATTGTTTTCCTGCGAGTTACAGTGCTGAGTAAGAATGAGATAGATATATGTTTATGTGTGTGCCTTCAAAATGGATGCTATTTGTATAAGCAATTGTACGTATAGAACAATATGTCGCGTCCCTATTATAGAGGTCCATGATAATAGGGGTGTCTGTAACAAGTAAAATAAGAGACCTGTTCCTGTTCCAGTGAAAGAACAGTTCCAGTAGCCTGTTCCTGTTGTGTTGCAATAGGTTTAAAACGATTATTTACACAATGAAAAGTATTATTTATAGAATTAAAACTATTATTAAACAATCAATAAAGCTTACAGGTAACTTTGCAAGACGAACGAAACTACTTTGTTTACAATAGTTTGTTTTTTTTACCTGGCTTAAAGGCCTAGTTGCCAAGCCATAAATATATTTTTTTTAATTGTTTTTTTAAGAAAATAATCAAAATAAACAAAGAAATAAAATACAAAAATCGGAATGAATCACAGACTTTTTTTTAATTGCAGGTGTTCAGCAGACAGGCAGACGGCCCACTTGATGGAAAGCGGTTACCATCGCCTATGGACATTTGTAACACCAAAGATGCTACAAATGCGCTGCTGCTCTCTTAAGGGAAACTGGAACCTGGTCACTAATGCCGGAACACAACGCAAGGTTGTAATGGCGACAAACTTTAGACCAGGGGTGGTAGCCATCAAGTCGGGCAAATAACCTACCACCTGGCAAAAAACTAAAGACTAACTACATACTACAGACAAACTTGCAGAGTCACAGACTCCGTGAGGATATGAGGTTCAGAGTAGTTCTGATTCATGCTAGGCCTTTCATCTCAATTAAATATTGTTACCACCATATTGCCACCTGTCTAATAAATAATAATAATTTTAAAAGTATGTTATCTTAATTATAGATAATGTCATATTTTAAATTATATATAACAGTACATTATTTTATTATTATTATACACCATAATTTATGCGTGTATCCGAATGTATTCACAATTATTACCAAAATAGAATTGGAATAGAGTTAAGGCATGTTATTGCTATCTTTTTCGTTTACAGTGTGTGAAAAGAGGAAAGAGGTTGTTCCAAACTGTTTCGTTTCGTACTGTTTACTGTGGAACGGAACATAATGGAACAGGCTGGAACAGGCAGAACAGTTGGAACAGTTGTTTCGGTCTTTAGATAACAGGGCAAAGTTTTTTCATAGAGAAACCTGTTCCGTGTACCTGTTCCGATATATACGCCTCACTCCTAATCTATAATGAGTTTAAAAAGTTATAAATACAATAATATTATAATTAAATCCACAAAATACATGAGTATTCAGCATATCTTGATCAGCTTGATCTGCATAGATCTTAATATGTCTGTTTTAAGTTTATATTGTTTGCATTTTTGAATTTGAAATGACTAAAATAATATGGAATTAATGACTTTAATATGTTAAACTACGATATAAAGTTTATTTCAACGGATGATTTAATATATTTGAAAACCAGTGATTTCAATTGTTATAGGTAGGTTTAATTGTCACAATAAACTCTACAAACAATTTCATTTATAATATATGCAATTATTCATGTAAAGTTCTAATAAATAGATATGAAACTAAGAAGAGAGCAGATGAATCCATTTATGAAGCTGGAAAGAGAAGTTTTTGCGAACGCCGTGGAGGTCAATGGCGAGCGCTGCGTCCCCGGCAAATTCGACAATTGGAATCGAAACTACGTGAGAAAAACATCGTAATATGTGAATGGAGCGATTGCCTCATAACCATTGTGTTTTCATCTGGAGTAATAACATATCTCTCAGTTAAACACAATACATTAGATGTTACCCAAATACTGTTCGACAGATACTTGGTTGGCAAACTCCCATCTCAGATAACAAGTGGTATATTTATTTTATAGTTCTACTTAATATTCTGATTATTTTCAACTACAACACTTTTAATGTAATTCAAGAAATTATAATAAAACAATTATTTCATTTTCATTACAGTAGCATTATGTAGATCATTAATATTCTTCACTCACAGTGATAGAACTGGTACATTGGTCACTTTTGGTAGAACCAATAATAGCAACCACCCAAGCCGGATAAGTGACAGGGAACCACATCTGCAAGTATGACCTTTACTTAATAATTCTCAAGGAACAAGATTCCAAACAATATTTTTACATACATATATATTTACATAGGCAAATTAAAGCCTGCCTCAAGAGATTATCCATGCAGGAACAGAGAAAGAATACAATTTCCTGTGGCCTGGTGGCCTGTCCTAAGAGGCGACTAAACAACCCACAGCCAGGTGGTAGGGTATTTGCTCAACTGGATGGAGACCACCCCTGGTCTAGAATATGCCGCCATAACCACCTTGTGTTATGTTCCGACATTAGTGACCAGGTTCCAGCCTCCTTTAAGAGAGCAGCAGCGCATTTGTAGCAGCTTTCTTGTTGCAAATGTCCATAGGCGATGGTAACCGCTTTCCATCAAGTGGGCCGTCTGCGTGTCTGCTGAACTCCTGCAATAAAAAAAAAAGAGATGAGATGTTCATTAATCTATACTATAATAAATCTGTAAATGGTTTGAGTTTTTACAATGCATTTAAAATGTGAAATAAATCAGGAGAGATAATTCAGACCATGAAATTTTGAAAATGCAGTTTTTAGAATTTTTGTCTGTGTCTTTGAACATCACATGAAAACTCCTGAACGGATTTAAAACATTCTCACCACAGAGCAAGCTCATATCCTGAGGCATAACTGAGGATACTTTTTATTTTAATAAATAATGTTTCCATGGGATAGACAAAAATAGTGAATAGGTGGCGCTGCAATCACATCCTTTTTGAAAGCTACTGAATGTGTATGAATGAAACTCTATACAGAGCTGATTTATAGCCTGAATCAACACTTAGGATACATTTTATCCCCATAAATGAAGTTGTTTCCATAGAATAGACAGATTAGCTAAATAGATTGAGATGCAATCACATTTAATACTAGAGTTTGACACAGCAAACTTTAGTATTAAATAACAATAGACACAAGTTTTCTGTACAAAATTTTAAAAAACCATTGTGTATTATATAGAATTATGATGAATGAATTAATAAAAAATAAGCATAAATTAAAAAGAATGGCATTTAATAGTCTATATTGGACCATTTTTACAGTTATATTATTTACTTATAACATAGTGAAGAATATTATATTTAATTTTAAATAAAAATCAAAAAACCTTGATAAGACATGTTATTCAAAACAAAAATTAATTGTTGTTTTTCATTTAATCATTCATCTTTGTCATAGGGCATTGAACTTGGTGGGTGTTCGAGAAAAACAGATAGACATGTATCTTGGTCTGAAAATGAATTGAGAGTTTTGATTCTTGTATGGAGCATCACCTCAATTGAGCCCGCACCTTGGAGTCCTGTCATTGAAGATTGTGCAAACTTGCATTTATATCAGGTTATCGGGTATGTATTTTATGGCATAACAGAGTGCAATGAAATGTGTATGTGTTAGTATGTGACTGTGTTCACATGTGCAGATCATAGCTTGGTAAGGCAGTGTCTTGAAGTTGAAGTGGTTTGAAGTTGTTCGTGTGCATAAAAATTAGGTTATTCCGACACAATGTTCACTAAAACTATAGAATATACTTTATTACATAATATTACATTTCAAGAAGTTTAAGTACAAAAAATGAATATGTAATCTATACATATAATAAATCTGTAGAGGTCGAATTTCTGTACAATGAAAAAAAATGCTAAAAACCGAGTCAGGGAGCTGTAAGAAGTGAAATAGAACTAATTTAGATTTTTTTATTTGTCAGTTTGTACCGGCTAATCTCCAAAACAACTGAACCAATTTAAATGACATTTTGTATGGTGGTAGCTTATATCCCTGGTCAACATATGGAATACTTTTCATCCCGAGAAATTAAAGAGTTCCCGTAGGATAGTGAAAAAACCGCACCACGCGGACGAAGTCGCGGGCATCAGCTAGTAATATAATATATGCTTGCTTTCATTATATTCTTCTCTCAGGTATCTATTGTTTGTACTTTTCAGGCAACAAATGCTCTTAATAGCATACCATCAGCTGGAAAATGAAACATTGATTGCTGAACTGTCACATAAGCACGACAATCTGATACACATTGTTGAGCAATCAGCCTGCTCTAAGGTAAAACACATAGAATACTACAATTTCAGATCTGGAAACCTTAAAAATAAAAATTATATATATTTCAAATTTCAATTTGGTAAAGTATTGCATGTTTGATTGTAAATATTAAACTATTAAATATGATTTCTGTATTATCAAATTGTATGTGTGCGATCAATGAGCTATAATGTATTACATACTAGAGAATTCATCCATAATTATCTTAGTTGAGCACTCGTTATGATCCATGGATAACGACTCGTTTAGTCTGTGCCGGATTCTTGTAGATACCTACTTTACGAAATATCTTCGTGTGTACTAAGGTACTGTTCAAACCACTCAAGAAACGTAAATAAAAGTCAATTGATGTCTTTTCACAGGTAAATTTATTATATTCTCGACAAAGTGTCTTATTTTAATTAAATTTTATCCATTTCGCTTGCTGCGACCATATTCAAGCGAATTTCATAGAGTAACAATTTGTGCCTACATGGATAAGACAAACTAATGTTTACAGTCAATTAAATTATTTTAATTCCCATGAGTTATTTTGTGAAATGCACAATTTATCCGACTATGCAAAGCAAACGATCGGATATTTTTTATTTCGGCAGACAAACATATATATATTGTATAGTAAGCACGTTATGCTGTGTTATGGGTGATATACTGCAGACTAACTTTGGAGCCAACCCCAAACTAGTAAATAATGGAGAAAATTTGTTTCCAATATTTACTATGCATTCATCAAGTTTGAACTTTTTTGTATTGAATAGCTTCTCTAGTACGTAGTACACATATAACTCAATGTGAGCGACAATCATTCTAGTATTTTTTCATTATCATTGCCATGAAAGTTGAATACAAAAATATTGTCATACCCATCGTCCAGCAGTTCTAACTGTTATGTGTCTTCTTGTTTATACAAAGTTCAACTAAAACTTTAAATCAAATACTTATTTAAAACATTTTTAAACTTAAATAAGTCATAGATTGAAAGTCCTAATAATAATAATCATCATTTCAAGATAATGATTTTCATGAAATAGAATATAATATGTAAATCCATCATTAGACCAGTTCTTTTATATGCTAGAAACGCATGGCTCATACGCCATACAAGGAAGAAATACATGTCACAGCGTGCATATTTAGTTGTGGATGTATGAATTAGCGCAGAAAGACCACCTCAGGCACTCTCGCATATGTGGCAGAATTCATGTCTGTTATAACAGAAAAACAGTAAGAGTGTCCTTGTACAGCCACGTTTTACGGGAATCTGTTAGATAGGGCACAAATGTCTAGCGTTATTGTCGCTGCCAAGTCCCCGTCAAAGGAATAGGCTCAATAAATTCTCACTTCCATTCTGAAAGTCACATACCAGTGAGTCTTATTACAAGGAATCCCGAAGAAAGTGGAAAAGCGAACGTTTTGAACACAACAGTAACACAAGAATTTATCGAGTTTCAGCCAAATCTTCTCATATCACTTCTGCTTATAGTGTTGCAACTAATTGCAATCAAAAATAGAATAAAATAATAATAAATGAAGTTTTAAACATTTGAAATGTCACAATATGGATTTAGCTGTCTATTTAGAGAAGCCTCATTGGCAGTCAAAATAAGAACTTCTGTTTGCCCTAAAGCAAAATACATGCTAGTTAATAAACGGATGATAAAGCTTGATAAAAAATTTGCAAATTAAAGTCAGTTGTGTAAGAATTCAGAAACCAATAAAGATGGGATTAATAAATGCCTACCAAAAAAGTTTTGCATACCCAGGAAAATATAATTCGTTACTTTTTCAGAATGGAATTAACTTAGATTGGATAAGGTATGAAATCGGAAATAATGACAGCGCGATAAAATTGTCGTCGTTAGAAGAAAGGACGACGCGTGCGGTTCTCACAGCGCCGGCGCGTACCACGCGCAGGTCCGCTTGCGACACGCGCTTACTCGCCGGCTGCATCGACGGCTCACTTCAAGTCATTCACCATCTCGCTGGCCTCACACATTCTGTTAAAGCTGGATTTGTAAGTATTTACGTTTTTGTTAATTAGAGAATCATATCAGAATTAAATAACATTCACAATGTTATTTATGTAAAACTAGCTGTTACCCGCGGCTTCGCTCGTGTAGATTAAAAACAGTCAGTTTGAGTAATTAAAAAAAGTTAAACAACCTTAGGAGTAGACTTTCTAGAAACGCCGTTATACGTATGCATTTATTTCTGACCAGAAGCAATTTCATACTCCTACTTTGAAAATGAAGGATTTTCATAAAACTTTCATCCCCTTAGAAATTTAATTAATAAATTTTTCAGTCCTAGCTCCAGTAGTTTGGTCTGTGTTTAGATATATCAGTCAGTGAGGTCAAGTAATTATATATGTATAGACATAGATATGATAAATCGATACTAGTGGCATGTAGTAAACAAAGTGGAACTTGCATCAATCAACACATTAAAGTACTGCTATTGTCATTCCTATTGTTCGTTTTCTATAGTATAATAATTATATTATGTGTGTACGATAGATCGCAAGTGACGTCCGTTGGTCGGGCCAGTTGGTGGTTTGCGCGGATGAAGTGGGGCGCTTGCATTGCTTCGACCGCGCGCTGTCTCTCGTGCACGACAATGCAAACTGCCACGATCTAACACAATATACACGGTAGGACAATTTAACACTGTTAATAGTATATGTATATAATAAGTTGGGTGGCAGTCGTGGTCACGTATGCCGCAGAACTTTGTCCAATTCAGCAAAAGATTCTTGAAGCAGAAACCGCGTGTTGGTAAACTTTTACCGGCGACCAAAGGTAACCCAGGAAAATTGTGTCAACTTAGTAATCCCAGAACAGTTTACTGCGCCAGAGCTTTGACTCATTTTGAAACTGCGCCATGACGAAGTAAGAGGACACGCGCCAAGTATACACAAAGTGCGCGCAACTCACTCCCTGGCTTTTAGCGCTGGCTGCACTTTGGCGCTATGTAATTTTGTTTTCATTGGAGCTGCATTAAAGTCTGCTCTATCTCACGAAAGAAGTCTCGCAGACGAGGTGATACATCGTATCGTCGACCTGCATCGTAATTTTAGAAGGATTCCGATTTAATAGTATTAGATAGATAACACTTATTGTACACCAATACAAAAATAAACTTGAGACTAAAACTATAGCTAATTAAGCACAAAGGGCGGTCTTATCGCTTTAAAGTGATCTCTTCCAGACAACTGCATATGAATATATATTCATGAATAATAATATAATGTAACATTTACATTAAAACACTTGATAAAGCAACATAACAATGTGGCTGGCTTGTTCTGTTGTAATTAGCTCAATTTTTGTTGTGGAACTTACTTCGTGAGATGCACTATAATTATATGCGATTACACTTATAATAATAAATGAGTATACATATGACGTAGCGTAATGTTATCAATGTCTAGGCTAGATGAAGACACCCCAAGACCATATGAGGCACGAATTTGAGGATACCTATTTCCAGTATTATTTGGCTAACTACTCCAAAAAGCCCATTTTTCTTATCACACACACTAACTGATACATTATAAATCCATGTTAATATATAACTATAAAAATGAATGTGTGTAGGTATTTCTTTTTTTATGATAATGGCAATGTTGGAGAAGGAATAAAATAATTAAATAAACATTTTAAATGTATTTTTAATTCTGTATTAGTGTAATTTTCTCTTGATTTGAAATTTACAAATATAAAATATTCGAATTAAAACTAAAATAAAAAACCTTTTTTGTTGTAAGCAGGCATTGAATCTATTTTCACAAAATTTGGTACAACGTACACCTTCCGTCGTTTTCTCAGAAATTATAAAATACAAGTCTACTATTCCCAGATGTTATGCATTTGTTATATTTTAAATTAGACATTATAGATGAATATACACATATTTAATGCTTAAAATCAATAAAGTGTGGGTATTTTAAGAAATACAAAACTACCTTCAATTCAAAGTAAATACATAACTTCATTTATTAAATGTTTCCATATAATCCATCACATTCATGTTTTGTTGTAGTGACGCAAATAAATTGCAAATATTGGCCACCAACAGTATGACATATGGGTCGGTCGTCCTGGCATGTTTTAGTGGGGGCCCACTACTCCTAATACGTATCAAGCATCCACGTCTTTTAACAGTAAGTATGATTTTTTTATATGGCTTGATGTAACAGTTTTATAGGTATAACAGCAGTGGCGTAACTAAGAGTTTGTGCACCACCGAAGGTGTCTGATAGGACCTCGTTTCTATATGACCTCCTAGATCGTTTGAATATAAATCGGTAAACATGTCATGTGTAAACATTTTAAATTTCAATTATTATAACATTAATGCGATATCACATGTTACAACCGTGATGATTGAAAACACTTTATTGTTTACTTAGTTCACCATAAATTAAAAACTCGGTCACTTTACATGAGCTGAGAGAGATTTTGAACGTGAACCTATAACACCATAGTAAAAAAATAGATCCTTACAAATTAGATACAATATAGCTTGAATAAATAACAGCCTTATCTCATAAGCGCGCGTGTAAACAATACCGTCACCACACCGCTGCCAAACAGGCGTCAGCTATGGGGCAATGGTCCGATAGAGCAAACGACGTTATGTATATAATTACATAAAAAATCATAAAACTGCTAAGTACGATTGTCGGCAGTGCCGTCTACACAAGCGCTAAAATGATCTCTTCCGGACAATTTCCTAAACTTATGAGAAAACAAACAAAATGTAGTAATGGTGTAGAAAATTATATGTTTTGACCAATAATATTTACTGATGTCAACGGACAGTGAATTTTATGGCCGTACCGTAAAATAGTTGTGAACGAAGGATGAAGTGTGTACAAACGTCATAATAGAGAAATTACTACTAGAGCACAAATCACAAGAGTAAGAAAGATGCAGGAAATCACAACGTTCTTTAACTTAAGGGGGAATATACAAGTGTGTTCTATCAACATGTCGCCTCTTTGCTTTAATCACGTGATAAGTCCGTGAAATAATTTTTTTTATTTAATAATTAAAATTTCCGACTTTATATTTCTAAAAAACTTAATATCTATTATAAATTACATATAATCGAATACAATGCAAGAAAACTTAACTTATTTGTATTGTATTCTACTCATAGTCCCTCAAGACTATAAGTTTACTGAGCCTAGATCACCCATCTACCTATTATAATACATTGTAGATTGACAGTAAAAAAATGTCTGCGCTTCGATACAATTATTTTTTGAAAGTTAACAAAATTCTGTTCAAAATATCAATTTTCAAGATAACCATATATCCCTATTAATATTATAAATGCGAAAGTAACTCGGTCTGTCTGTTCCGATTTCACGTAAAAACTACGGAACCGATTTGGCTGAAACTCAGTATATATATTTTTATATCGGAAACTATCCCATTGTTCAGGATAAAAAGTATCCTATGTTCATTCTCGGCATCGAATATATATATATATATATATACATGTGACGTGTACGAAATATGTCAATATTCTTTAAAAATGTGTGTGTGTGTGTGTGTGTGTGTGTGTGTGTGTGTGTGTGTCTGTGTGTGTGTCTGTGTGTGTGTCTGTGTGTGTGTCTGTGTGTGTGTCTGTGTGTGTGTCTGTGTGTGTGTCTGTGTGTGTGTCTGTGTGTGTGTCTGTGTGTGTGTCTGTGTGTGTGTCTGTGTGTGTGTCTGTGTGTGTGTCTGTGTGTGTGTCTGTGTGTGTGTCTGTGTGTGTGTCTGTGTGTGTGTCTGTGTGTGTGTCTGTGTGTGTGTCTGTGTGTGTGTCTGTGTGTGTGTCTGTGTGTGTGTGCGTGCGTGTGCGTGCGTGTGCGTGCGTGTGCGTGTGTGCGTGTGCGTGTGCGTGTGCGTGTGCGCGTGCGCGCGTGCGTGCGTGCGTGCGTGCGTGCGTGCGTGCGTGCGTGCGTGTGTGTGTGTGTGTGTGTGTGTGTATCTTAATATATATAAATTACGTGTCACGTTGTTTGTCCGCGATGGACTCCTAAACTACTTCACCGATTTTAATCAAATTTGCACACCGTGTGCATTTTGATCCGACTTGAAAGATAGGATAGCTTACATTTGGACCCGGTAGGTGGCGCTGCAATTGGGTTCTAAATTTTATTTCTTCAGGGCAGAACAACGTCTGCCAGGACAGCTAGTATATACATATATATTATTGAACTACACATATTATTAAAGCAAAGAGGCGATATATTTGAAACTTGTTTTTGTCAATAAGGCGTGGATAAGGGCAAGGCGAACATCGAATGCGGTGGCATTATTACGAGCGATGGATTGGGAGGTCGAGGGCACTGATTGTCTATGGGCAGTCAACAAGCTCGTCTGCGCAGCTTTGAGAAGTGGGGCGGGTGAGTAACATTATAACATAAATAAATATAATTCAAAACATGTTAACGTTATGTTACTGAACACAATAGGAATGTAGACACATGTTACAATAAATTATTACTTTTATAGTATCATAGAGAAAATATATGTACTAGACAAACAGACCCACTATGGTTTTAGTGCTCAAAGATTCTGACAGACAAAAACTCTAAAAACATTTATGTATTATGTTTATGTTATTTGCAGTTTTTGTTTAAATTTTAGTATTTCTTTCGAGATAAAAAACAGGCAATTAAATTGTATATTATTTTTAATATAGAAGCGGTAGCGGAGGAAGGCGCCGCACAAGCGGCCCTCGGTGCTTTCTTGGCACCGTCGGCTCCCCACTCCCCGAAGGCCCTTCGCTATGCACCGCACATTACTGATCTCGCCAGAAAATTCTTCCACCACTTACTCAGGTACAGAATACTAAGGAAGTATCAATATAGGCTATGTCAAAGTTTGTGCCTGCTAATAGCATATATTGAAACGCTACAACCCCACTAAAACTATGTCATTTATATACATAAAAAGTATTCTAAGTCTTGACAAGGGCTACAAACTAGCTCTGTGTCAGATTTCATTTAAATCTGCTCAAAAAATTCGGAAAGTTGTATATTTATAAATTAGTGTTCGTTTTAATATTTGAATTGTACAGTCCTTTCTTATTATATCCTCCACCTACATCGCCAGATTAGTTAAGATTTTTTTTTAAACTAGGTTGCCTGGAAGAGGTTCATTTTAACGATAGACCGCCTGTTGTTTTGCCAAGAAGTATTGTAATTATGTATTTTTTGTAATTATTTATTTTGATGAGCAATAAAGTATCAAATCAATCTAGATTAGAATGTGGTGGTCCAAATTAGGCTCCCTTTTTTTCCCTTGTTTTTCAACTGATTGTAAAAGCTCCACTCTCTCAAACAACAACAGATTTATTATAGTGTATACTCTCATTTTCAATTACCTGGACTAAAATGACAGCTGCTATCAACTTTTTTTGTTGCAAGCTTGGAGCATACTGTTGTAGTATGGCTCAGTCATAAACGAGTTGCTTGAGTCGTTGATTCAACACACCACTGAGTTATAGAATAGAAATTCTATAGGATTGAACTCTCATAACTTACTTTGAATGAACCATACTACAATGCTGCAAGCTTGCAACAATAGAAAAGTCAATTGAAGCTGTCATTTTAGTCCAAACGCTACAAGCACAAAATATGTTGTCCACTAAATAATACTGCTTTGTTTAATAATAGTGTATTTGGCATGGCTCCGTGAGTCTACAACCATCTTCTAAAGACTGTATTAGATAGTCCAAGTATGACTGTGTTTAAAAACACTTTAAAGTAATACTATTTAAAAAAGCTTATTATTCCATTAGAGACTTATTTACAGATCAATTTTAAATATCATTATTGTAATGTTGTAATTATTGTGACATGATATGACCACAAAGTATTATTATTATTTTTCTGGTTATCGTTATAAATCTATCTTCATTATTCGAATTAATACTATGTTACATAATATTCAATTTTGTTTAACTTTAATAATTTGACATGATGTACATTTAGATTGAAGTATAAAATATTGCACACTGGTAGCAGTAGAATATAGATGGTACCACCTTTTATCATGCCTATATTCCCAATAAAATGAATTTGGTATGTGTTGTGTCAGACGCGGTAGGATAGAGAAGGCGCTGAGCCTGGCCGTGGACCTGGGCGCCTGGGACCTGTTTGTGGACGCGCGCTGCGCCGCCGCGCGCCGCCACCTGGGCCACCTCGCCGACGAGGCCGCCACCCTCGCCGCCACATACGCCACACAACCGCACGGTACGTAGCTAATAGCTATTCTATTTTTCAATAATTATGCCTTCCACTCCACTCACTTAATATTACCGCTAGGACTACGTTTCACATGAGGCGCGCATGGACCACGCCTACGACTGCGATTTTTCCCGTTCCTCTTGTTAGTGGGCGTTACAATCATAAACTCAAGTGGAACAGGTTATGGAGCATTGATGTCAAAATACAAACGTCATTAGTTGATTTGAAAATCGCGCCTTTATTAATGTATCGATTATCAGGAAATTAATTCTCTGTGGTCAACACCCACTTCTACTCACCTCTTGACATGGGTCGTTGTGAACGCTGTGTGATCGAAAATATTGCCTCCATTAGTGACGTTTTCGCCACGACCATAACGACCGTGGAACGGTTGAAGGAGCACTTTGGGCGTTAAAAGGTACACGAGGAAGGCGACCTAGACAACAAACTGCTGACGTTTTATTTTTGGGTCTATTTGATTGGTGCCACTTTTCCGCTGATATTCAAGACGCTGAGTGTGAAAGTTCCAATAACTAAAAAGTTACTTATGTTAGTATTAATATTACTTCGAGACTTTTATTTGAATGTAACAGCCAGTCCACTATTAACAATGGAGGTCAACATTCCACTACTTTGGCAATGATTTTATCTCGTTTGTTTATTTGATTATTGTATGTAGTTTATGTCAAGTATTCATGTGACATTCAAGCAAAGCCTCATTCAAAGTGAAGGTTTTGGACTTAGACCCGGTTAGTATAAAATGTCATATTTCAATTTATGTGTTGCCAAGTATAAAAATGTACCTTTTGATATTTTTGAAAAGAAATAATTTCTTGTAAGTACCTAGTCTTGCCATAAATATTTTAACAAAGATTTTTTTTTCTATTGCAAATAACATTTATAAGTTTTACAGTGTGTTAGTTTAATACATAAATATAAAACAATTTAAAATATTAAAAGCTTATTCGAAGTGGTCTACATTGGCTGCAATACAGTCCTTTAAACGTTGAGGCCAGTTATCAATAGAAGCACGCACTCTTTCCATGGGAAAATTCTTCACTGCCAATCGTATGGATTGTTTTAGGGACTCCAAATTATCATGGCGTTTAGAGCAAGCCGTTCTCTCTAAAACTGACCATAAATCATAATCCAGCGGATTAAGATCGGGACTAGACGACGGCCAGTCTTCAGCTTTGATGAAGTCCGAAACATTCGTTTCCAACCAAGACTGCGTGGACCGAGCTTTATGACCCGGCGCCGAGTCTTGCTGGAAGGACCATTCTTGGTTATTGAACATGGTGTTGTTAACGGGCTTGACTACCTTAATAAGAATGGTATCTTGATACACTTGTGCCGATGTTTTGATACTTGTTTCACAAAAATATGGCTCAGTCACTCCTTCATAGCTAACACTCCACCAGACCATCACTGAACACGGATAATGCCCACATTGCACTCTGTCGACTAATTGAGAAGCTTCCTTAGAGCTTTGAGCATAAATACAGTCATTTTGTTTGTTAAAATGTTGCTCAATTGTAAAAATGTTCTCATCCGTAAACAAAATTTTTCTGTGACCTCCCTTTGCGTACCGCTTCAGTAGTTGTTTCAATTTTACCACCCTATTTTTTTTTAAATTATGAGTTAAGAAATGACCAGTGCGTCTGTTATAGGCTGCAAGTCCTAAGTCATCTTTTAAAATACGCAACATGGTTTAGGTGATATCTTCATCTCCCGAGATAAAATCTTTTGCTTTTGGACAGGATTTCTTCGAATTCTTTCCCTTACTGCTTTGACCACCTTTTTCGTACGAACATGACGTGGACGGCCAGTTCTTTTTCTGTCAGAAACAGAGAAGGTCTCATTGTACCTATTAATAGCCCGGTACACAAATATTTGACTAATACCAAGTGTATGGAGAGTTTTAAACATTAAATTTGGCTCCATACCTACTTTTTGTAATGCAATCACAGCGATTCGGTTTTCTTTATCGCCCCACTCCATTTTAGTATCGCAAAATGTTGTACAATGTATTGGCGCCAAAATGAGAAAACACAATGAACAATCATATAAAAATGACAGATTCCAAATTCAAATGTAATATTTTGTTTCTTTTTAATTGTAACAGTATTTATGGCCGAGTAAGTATATTGGACTTAATCAAGGACTTACTTCATTTCAGGCTCAGAGTGTTCAGACAGCTGCTCACGGTGCAGTTCCGGATCATATTCTGACTCAGACGGAGAGAGAAATGACAAACCCACAGTGTTAGAAACTGCCCCACCACCTTTACCACGAGTGACAATACATCATCCCCAAATACCAGCATTAGTACCAGTCCCACGAACTCGTCAAGAACCCATCACCACAACAAGCATAAGACCAAATTTACATCAGTATTTGGATAAAGAAAATTCAATTTGGAACAAAGAACATAGAGAAGAGACACAACATGACACCGGATTGGCTGAAAATTTTAAATCAATCCGAATTCGTTCCATGAAATGGACCAATGACGATGAAGTTTTAAGCAACCGTCGATTGAACTCTGGGCTTGCCTCTATAAATGAACATTCATCCGATACCACTTGCAACGAGATAGAAAAAGTAAAGAAGAATCGAGAAGAAATGTTTTCCATTTCTCAATTTAGACAAGGTTATAGGAGTGATTTGGCAGACGTACCAAATACGCTTTATCGGTATCGGAATAGTATTGATCACCATCCAGTGGCATTTAGAGATAGAAGATTTGAAAACAGCGGATTAGTGGGTGATAGATCCGGACAACGTACGGGGGAGAGGAATAAAGTTAAATTCTCTGATACTGTGACCATAGCAGTGGTATCGGTATGTACTACATTTCTTATATCTTTCAAAACATCAAAATGACTAGACTTTCTATGAGTGGAGCAAGTCAGCTGTGCAATTTCAAAAAAACTAAAACAAGTGTATTTTTTAGAAATTTTACACCACATCACAAAAAAAGGCCATAAACTTTAATACTGTATATGAAGCTTGTTGGGGTCTAATTCTTTATTTATTTAGATACAGTTTTTAAATATTTTAGTAAGCACAATACATCGAAATGTGCCTTAAAAGAAACATTTCTTTTGAAAAACAACTAAAATCAGTTATTACCTTTTGAAATTGCATTGCTGAAGTTATAAGTCATACCTTTAATGAGTAAAGTAGCGTATTAATTATTGTTTTAAAATTTTATAATGTTCACTGATATGAAAATTGTTTTAGAATTTAATATTGAATGTGTCACCTACCCGATGGAAGTGGATGTCAGTGAAATAATAATGGAATATTATTATGCTGTACAGGACCTCCCACAATGTCCGGAACCAGCCCGCGAGTTGGCGGAGAGTCTCCCATTATGCTCACCACACAATTATCTCGCAGCGTTCACACCGTTAGCGAACAATCACCAACATCGCCAACCCCATCAGCAACCAACGGCCAACCAGACCCAACACTCTCAACAAAATCCGTCTGCCGGTACGCCGCTTGATTATGTCGAAGTGTGAATTACTTTTGTTAAACCCAGTCAAAAGTCTCCAGATTGAATTATAAATTTCTCCAATTTGATGAATTTATTATGTCAGAAGTAACATAACATCCAGAGTGAAATTATTTTTAAATAAATTTTAATGCTAGGCTCGAAATTTTTATATCTTAGATAAAATATTTTTGATTCCAAACATTTTTGGGGCGAATTTCCCAATCTGGAAACCCTGACCCAATATCCTAATAGTCGTGAAGTTACATAATAAAATTATCTTCCTTGTATACAAATGTTTATAAAAAAATCTTTGTTTTATATCTAACAATACATTTTATTTTGAAATGCGTCGTAAAAACCTCATTATTGTGTGAGAAAACATCATTTATGTGAGTTCAAGACTGCTTTGAGCAAATTGGGATATCTGGCGACATTATGTGAAAGATCTTCTGTAAGTATATAACACATTTTAGACAAAACCACCCTTAGATTTATTTATCTTGTTAACCAAATATGATACAACTCAAATTAATAATAACAATGAAATACGAGCAGAAGATTTTCATTGACGCATGAACGCATGTTAAAACACCGTTAACCGCACTCAAAGTTCAATAATGCTCTATTAACTTTAAATAGAAGCGATTGAAATTCTTTTTTAACCTTTTAAATATAAAGTAATTTATGTCAGTTGTTAAAAGTTTTTAAAACAATACATCTATTTACACTATATAAAACTGCAACCAAGTCTGTATCATTTGGTAGAACCGATCATTGTCGTGTTACATGATCTTTTCAAATTTAACCCCATGGAGATGAAGAAAGTTTGGATATTCTCTACCAAGATATCGTTTGTATGCTTCAGTTCCCAATAAATAAATAAATAAATAAATAATCGGCAGACAAACACACACATTGTATATCCCCAAATTAAACAAGTTACACGCTTGTGTTATGGGTAATATACAACAGATTACTCTGGGGCCGATCCCAGACACCCAGACCATAGTAAATAACGGAGAAAATACGTTTCCGAAATTTACTATACCAGGAATCGAACCCGGAGCCTCTGCGTCGCAGTGAGGTAGGCCGGCAAAGGCTTAGCCCGCTCGACCACAGAGGCCGCCTTTATATTCTCCAAAAGTATCAGGATCCTTTGTATTATCATCATAAGCTATGTGCAATTCAGGAATTACCTACATTGAATGTTAACACAAACTTCCTCCAAGAAACTGACAGTGCTAAACGAGTCCAAGCAGTACTTCACACCTTGTACTATATGAAGCAAAAGTAAGGCCAGATATGGGCACTGCTTACACTTGTGAGCTGGGGTGCCTGCCTATCAGCCTGATCTCCTGGACTGGATCCAAGGTCTAAAGATCTAGATCTAGAAATTTCTGACCTTTGAAGAAACTGCTTCTCTGCATTTTCTACTGCCTGTGTAGTGAGAAGTATTCTGAGGAACTGTTCAGAATGGTGCCATCATCCTCCTTCTATAACTGCATCGCTCGTCTTTGGCTGGATCTTCACTTCTTCTGTGGTATTTAGGTATTTTGGGATGAATACCCAGCAGAGGTCGGCCGGCACATTGATAACGCCGATGATTTTTTATGGTCAAATAAAAAAACTATCGAGTGCATATCTTAAAGTATGGATGAATTGGGCCATATTTGTCTTTACAAATATTCAGTTATATTTTTCATTAAAACCCTATGATACAAATGTGGCTGCACCAATATACACTGCATCATCAATGTATTCACACTGAATGTAATTGTTTATGCATGTAGCACCTTGAGTTAATAATTTGAAATGTTTTATATTTAAGTTTTACTGTGAATAAAAATCTGTTTTGTCCATAGCATGACTGTAGATCTGCAAACATTATCACGGTATGATTTTTTTTAACACTAGCACTACATTCACGATCTACCCGTCAATTCGTACAATACAGGGTGCGAAAATTTCCGTATATTTTAGTTTATAATTTTATTACGGTACTAGGCTATGACCGTAACTTTGTCCACGATTGACTTGAAATTCCCGTGGGATTCCCGAGACATGAAGTAGTAACGCAGCAATTAAAAAAAATTTTAGCTATCCTTTTAGTGAAAACTCTCTCAGAATAAACTCATTTTTATGCACCCGAACAACTTCAAATCGCTCCTGGGAAAATTCCCGCGGCATTCCCGGAATAAAAAGTAGCGCAGCATTAAAAAAAATGTAAGCTATTGTTTTAGTAAAAACTCTGTCGGAATAAGCTAGTTTTTCTGTACCCGAACAACTTCAAATCGCTCCAGGGAAAATTCCCGGGATCAGTGAAAACCGAATCGAAATAGGCCCAGTAGTTTTTACGTGAATCCCGAACAAACAGACAAATACAAAAAATCTAAGAAACGACCGGGTCCTACAATTTTATAATATAGATTTTGAGACAATGTACATAAAAAAGAGTGTGCTCTTAAATAGCTTGTTTGTAATAATCATCTTATTTTCAAAATTTCGCGACAAAAATAATTTTAAGTAAAAAGCATAATCAATATGTTAATTGATTCGTTTGAATTATGACGTCAAAAGTTAAAACGCAGTACAATTTTAAACAACTAATAATTCCTTTCAATGTACTTACGCAGTAGACCAATATTAGTAGCGTGGAACAGTGTACGAATCGTGTAAGCGGGACGTAGCTAAGAATGCATAGCAAACAACATTCTTACAAATAAAAATAAATCGAATTTTAATGTGATTTTTTTAACTGATCGATAGCAAATTTTATGCAATAGAATATGTGATACTTAATATTCCGGGAATTTTCCCGGGAGCGGTTTGTAGTTGTTCGGGTGCATAAAAATAAACTTATTCCGAGAGAGTTTTCACTAAAACGAGAGCTTACAGTCTTTTTTAAATGTTGAGGTACGTTGTGTCTCGGGAATCCCGCGGGAGTTTCAAGTTAAGCGCGGGCCAAGTCGTGGGCATATCCTAGTAGTTTATACAATCATTTTATTCACACTTAAAAAATTGGAATACCTTGAACAAGTGTTAAGATGGATTGATCGAGTATTTAGCACGATAGCTGTAATGAAATAATAATTGCTCAAGTTCTTAACATCTGTGTACAATACGCATGGTGCATTATTTAATAAAAGCATGGAAAAAGAATACTATCTTCCATGATAAAAGTAAATGTTTTAATCAAGTGTAAGTATAATAAAATAAATATTCTCTTTCCAGAAAAGACAACAGTCAAAATCAAAGTGGTTCATTTTGGTATGGTGTAAAATACAGCCTTTTGAAGTTCTTTATTGAAATGATTCCGTCCATATTTATATTGTATTATTATAGATAATAGTTTAATATTGATACTATCGTCTTCCACTGTGAAACTATTCGTAAAATATTCTGTAACATTATCCACGAAAGAGTATTTTATAAAGCCTAATTATTAAGCTGGACCAAAATGGTGGATATATCTTATAGTATTTTAAATTTATATTCATATACTACCTGACCCGGCAAACTTCGTACCACCAAAGAATCAATAAATAAAAAACGTTGATTTCTGAATGACGGGACGAACATCAAACGTTTGACATTCAAAACCAAAAAAGTGAAAAATACTTCACTTTTAAATTTAATTTGAATTCTGAACGACTTTTAAATTTAATTGATTTCTAAACGTCGGGACGAACATCAAATGTTTGACAGGTAGGAATAGTTTCTAAGGGAAAGCGAAATTGTTGTTTTTACTATATTCCAAGCATTTTTTTCATATTTACTCACCTTTTGACCCTTCCCTGGACTTCCACAAATAATTCAAAACCAAAATTAGCCAAATCAGTCCAGCCGTTCTCGACTTTTAGCGAGACTAACAAACAGCAATTGATTTATATATAGATGTTATCAGCACGAGGCTTGCAAATCCCCGTTCTATTATAAATTTCTAAAGATGGAATCAAATGAAAGAAAACTATGCCTCACTCCTGAATGAAAATGCCTCAGAGAAGCTTACAAACTTACTCTAACTCAATATGAATAAGACCGAAAATGTATAAAATCAAATCTTTAAATTTTATACAATTATAAAAAAATATTTCTATAATTTAGTGTACACAGTAATTTTATTCCTTCGTGGATAATAGTCTGTATTGATGCATTTATACTGTATTTACAAATAAATATTGATATTGTTTTTATTGATGCATTTTTATTGTTTTATTTGAATATTTATAATGTTTTAGCGCCGATTTTTTAATCATCTGATAAAAATTGTCTATCAATTAAATTATGTATAACATGATTGTATGTCAAAGTGAAAAATTTAACTGTTTTATTCACTCAATTAAATTTTTAGTTTTTTCATGTTTTAATTTAACTAATGAATAACTTTTATCAGGTGATTGAAAGATCGACTCTTACTTTAATAAATATGTTTATTACACATTTAAATCGTTAGACAAAAAACTGTTGAAATTGAGTCTTTTTTAATATGTTCATTTTAGTTACCAACAGAAATCTCAAACGACCGGTCTTATATATATTGTGGCGACCGAGGGTAGAACTTTCTGGCAGCGTAAGCCGGTCTCAAGACTTTTAGAAAAAAGTAGAAAATTCTGAAAGGAAAAGACAAAGACAGATACATTTTAGAAAGGGATAGAAGATGAACGAAAGTTCTAGAATAGAAGCTTCGGGAACGATAGCACAGAGATGGATAGATGTTAGAAAGGTATATAGCTGATAAACGAAAGTTCTGGAATAGAAGGTTCGGGAAGGGGAAGGCAAGAGATAGATATATATAATAAAACTACGTTTTAACGGTTTTAAGCGCGGTAATTTTATTTGATTTTGGTTTTTCCGACGTTTAAAACCGTTAAAACGTAGTTTTATTATGTATACAAGTCGCGAAAACTTAAGAAAATATTAGATAGATATATGTTTAGAAAGGGATATATAGTAAACTAGAGTTTACCCCGCGGCTCCGCCGCGCGTCAAACTCTAGTGCGTACCTCTTGTTTTAAGAGCAGGCGTTAATACAGGATATATTGTATTGTATTCTTATGTTGGTGCTATTTGCCCTCGGAAGATTTACTTCATTTTATATCGCAAACTATCCCTTCTACCGGGATGAATAGTATGTATGTCCATTTTCGGTATTCAGACAGACAGATCGAGTGAAAGTCGCATTTTTTTAAAGATTATGACTTTTTATATCTATAAACTTGATAAATGAATGGTCCCCATACAAACTTTAATACCCTATTTCAACCCGTTCTAGTTTTATTTATACAACTAAATATTGTGTAAACTACACAAACGACCAAAACTACCAAACGTACTAAAACTGCCGAAACTACCAAAACTACCAAATCCACCAACCAATACTACCACAACTATGTAAACTACCACAATTACCAAATCTACCAATTAAAACTACCACAACTACCAAAACTACCACATCTAACAAAACTACCACAACTACCAAAACTACCACAACTACCAAACCTACCACAACTACCAAAACTACCACAACTACCAAAACTACCACAACAATCAAAACTACCACAACTACCAAAATAACCGAATCTACCAACCAAAACTACCATAACTACCAAATCTACAAACCAAAACTACCACAATTACCAAGACTACCACTATTACCAAAACTACCACAACTACCGAAACTACTAAATCTACAAACCAAAACTACCACAACTACCAAATCTACCGAAACTACCAAATATACAAAACAAAACTACCAAAACTACTACAGCTACCAAAACTAACACAACTACCAAAACTACCACAACAATCAAAACTACCACAACTACCAAAATAACCGAATCTACCAACCAAAACTACCAAATCTACAAACCAAAACTACCACAACTACCTAAACTACCACAATTACCAAATCTACCAATAAAACTACCACAATTACCAAATCTACCAATCAATACTACCACAACTACCAAAACTACCACAACTATCAAAACTACCACAACCACCAAAATAACCGAATCTACCAACCAAAACTACCATAACTACCAAATCTACAAACCAAAACTACCACAACTACCAATACTACCACTATTACCAAAACTACCACAACTACCGAAACTACTAAATCTACAAACCAATACTACCAAATCTACCGAAACTACCAAATATACAAAACAAAACTACCACAGCTACCAAAACTACCACAACTACCATAACTACCACAACTATCAAAACAACCGAAACTACCAACATAAACTACCGAAAATAGCAAACCTACCACAACTACCAAAACTGCCAAACAAAACTACCAAAACTACCTAAACGACCAAATTGACCAAAATAAACAAAATGACGAAAATGGCAAACCACAAATAAAAAACCAATCCTAGTTTCCGGGATAAACTTTACATAAATCTATCCCAAAATCTATCCCAGTATCCGGGATGAAAAGTATCCCTTGGCCACCCTCGGTATTCAAATTACATATGTACCGAATATCAGCCAAATCAGTCCAATAGTCTTTCCATAAAAGGATAACAAACAGAGAGACAAATATACTTTTATCCCGGAAACTATCCCATTTTCCGGGATAAAAAGTATCCTATGTTCATTCTCGGCATCGAAAATATATATATACTGAGTTTCAGCCAAATCGGTCCAGTAGTTTTTACGTGAAAACGGAACAGACAGACAGACAGACAGACAGACAGACAGACAGAGTTACTTTCGCATTTATAATATTAATAGGGATAAAAGAAGATCGAAATTATGGATTCCAGAAGATTCTTCTGGGTATTTAAGCAGTGTAAGGTGCGCCTACCGGAGTTTTTGAGTTCAATTCAAGACAAGGAAGCGACAAGTGCGATACGAAAGAGAAGTTTAATAGAAGACAGTGACGAGTTTAGTGGTGAATTTAGTGAAAAGTTTAGTGGACATTTCAGTGAAGGAGGAGTGTAGCTGCACGCGGTAAATTCGAAGTTGAGCACTACAGTATCAGGAGGTGGTCTACGCAATATCGGCAACGGTATTGTGAGTGAGACGTCATGTCGTCGGGACAGTGTGTCGTTAGTGGTTCGTGTAGGGGCAACCTTGCGGAAAGAAATTACGTACGAATCGGCTGTGTAAGTTAATAAAAGCGTTTAGTTAAAATAACTAGTGTTTCCTTCTAATCCTATGTGCGTTCCCCCGCTCGCACGTAATAATATCTTACTATGCATTCATTGGATGTGCTTTTAGCAGGGATGGAAGGTATACCGCTGATATAGAAAGAAGAGTGAATTTGGGGAATAGTGTGAATGGAGCGTTAGGTAAACTTCTAGACGCTAAGAACCTCAGCCAGAAGGCCCAGCTTGCTATACACAACGCGGTGCTGGTACCTACGCTCACGTATGGAAGAGAGCATGAAAGTAGAGTAAACGCGGTTGAGATGCGAGCACTACGCAAAATCTGCGAAGTGGACGTTCGCGGACCGCGTTCGTAATACCAAAAGTAAGAAAGATAGTTGTTCTGAAAGAGAGTGTCGAGGTGAAGGTAAGGAAAGGAATGCTCCGGTGGTTCGGGCATGTGGAAAGATTGACTAAACAGATATACAATGCAAAAGAGGATGGATGCAGAAGTCGTGGAAGGCCACGACACACCTTCCATGATCAAATTGATCGTGTACTAGCAGAAGGTGATGTCAGGAGCCTTATGAATGTCAAAGAAGCAAGTGAGGTGTGTAAGAATAAGCCTGAATGGCGCTTTGTTGGTCGTGCCTACCCCGCAAGGGAACTGGCGTGAAGTTATGTATGTATTAAGCATTCACTTGCCCTGCCATCGATTGAATTTAGACATTCCTTGTATGGAGGTTGTGTCAAATTTTAACCGATAGTGAGGCAAATAAACGGTCGGTAACTATAGGAACCGGGCCTATATCACTATCACCTTGACATCCGTGAAATTTTGAGATTCCTTATTGGAACTTATGTCAAATTCAAGGAACATATTACTCTCTTACGAGAGGTCAGATTAATTTGTACCGATAGTAAGGCAAATGAACAATCGGGAAAATACAGGAACCGAAAAATGTGCCTCAAAAACCTATTTTTATTTTTTTACATTGGATGCGCCTGGCGGAGGTTAACACCCAGTTAATTGATCTGCTAATCTGCATTTCGTATTTATCATTTCTTCAAACACTAAGTACTAAACTTAAATATTAAGAGACCTATTTACTGTCCGCAGTGGGCGAAGCTTGCCGGACTCGAGAGGCATTCTGCTCGGTGTTGCATGAAGTAGTACAGACTGCAACAACATTACGCGGCGGACTGCCATGCAGGATAGTGAATGGACCCCTTAATAAAAAAATCTGAAGTATCTCAAATATCCAGTGCCGTAAATAGCCTTTTACGCGCCCTCTAGGAGCCTCTATAACTGCGCCCTTATTTTTTTTAGATATTATAAGTACCCTAGCTAGAGCAATGCTATGTGTAGTCCTACTTTATTTCATTCAGGGTGATAAAATAACGCACAAAGACCTTGGTGTTTGTGGACCAATTATCTAATATTTTGGAAGAAAAATCTATTTTTTTTAGAGAACTAGAACAATATGCTCGTGCGCTGCCAAAAAAATAAGCGCAATGTTTTGTCTAAAACATACGTTTTTGATGATACTGGCATGTTGGCACGTATGTGTTGGTATCGAGCACTAGGGGCGCAGCGAGGAACTTATCAGGAGCAAACCGAAAAGATAATAGGTCCTGCCTGGTCTGGTCATTCTTGCGCCCCCCAGAGTGTACGCCCTGTGACGGGGCACCGGTGGCACCGCCCTATTTACGGCACTGCAAATACTATACCTATTAAAAAAATTCATTACAACTGTTTGAAATTTTGTAGCTCGATTAAATTTCATTACTTTTCAGCCATTTCTTCATTTTTATATTCAAATATCATTCAAGACATACTGTACAAAAGCTCTTAGCGCTTCAAGCACCTACCTACTCCACAGAGTACATTATTATAAGAGAACCTACTTTCAAATACTCGCCATTCGCCACCTGTGGGCCCATATGGACGAAGTAGCGGACAATAATTAGTTTATTTAGAAAATATATCTTCACGTATAATATGAAGCAAATGTACAAAGCAAAAAATCTTATTTTTACAAAAGCTTAGGAATCATGACAGTTTTGTGTTATATTAATTTTGACTTCAGTATCGCATTTTATTTATTTTTATAATATCCTATAGTATTCTGTGCTTTGTACCTTAGCCTCTACAAAAAATCCGAATTTATATTTGACTTTTATTTTGACAGCTCTGACTCTGACATTTTACTCACCCTGATCCCCGATAGGTACAAGTGGGCAGTACTCGAAACGAAATTCTCGTTTATTGAATATCATTGTAATAGGTCTAAAAAGGGGCAGTACTTACTAAAAGCGGATGGATTTAACGTATATCATTTCTAGTCTATTTGACTAAAAGTTCCTGTGATGGCGATGTCAAAAGGATTTAAAGTTTTAGAAAAATCTTCACCACCTAATCCGTACAGTGTAATCTTACAACACAGAAATAAAGACACGGCATTACTTTTCGAGTCTCAAGCTGTAGTTAACCTATCTTCTCAAGAAACAGAATCTCTGCGTAAAAACTATCACAAAATTGCAGATGCGTATGGCTGTCTGGGTGTTCTACAACTAAACTCTGGTGAAAGTTGTCTGCTGTACCTAGTCCTTGTCACAGGATGCTGTTCAGTAGGTAAGGTAGGCGACGTTGAAGTGTTTAAAATTACCCAAACACAATTTTTACCATTATTCTACCAATCACAAAATGAAGACAAAGTTTCAGAAGTCAGAAAATTGCTTAATTCTGGCACTTTTTACTTCTCTTGGAATTCTGGTAAAATCAATGATAACCTTTTCGATCTCACACTATGTGCACAAAGAAAAAGTAAAGGGGCAAATCCTGATAACAGGTTCTTTTGGAATAGAACACTTTTCATACACTTAATAAGAAATGGAATAGACTGTGAGGATTGGCTTACCAGAGGTATGTGTGGTTCAGTGGAAATTCGTACAATTTATGTAGGTCATCGGCAAGCAAGAGCAGTTCTTGTATCTAGGCTTAGTTGTGAGAGAGCTGGAACCAGATTTAATGTCCGAGGTTGCAATGATGATGGGAATGTGGCAAACTTTGTAGAAACAGAACAAGCTATATATGTAGATGATTCTGTATCATCCTATATTCAAACTAGAGGTTCTGTACCATTATTCTGGGAACAACCTGGTATTCAAGTTGGTTCACACAAAGTTAAAATGTCCCGTGGATATGATGCCTCTACAAGTGCATGTGATAGACATTTTTCACAGTTAAAAAGAAATTATGGTGCAATAATTGTGGTAAACCTGTTGGGTTCTAGCTTGATTGGAGGTAGTGAAGGTGAAGCTACATTAAGTAATGCCTTTCAAAGACATCTAAATGAATCTGCCCATTCAGATATTGTTCAAGTCCTATTTGATTACCATCAGGAAGTAAGAAGTAGTTCAATTGAAAATGCATTAGCTAAATTCAAAAGAGTCATTGAGCAACATTATGATGATATGAGTATTTTTAGTGCTAAAGGCTCTGATATTTATAACATTCAAAAGGGTGTTATCAGAACCAACTGCCTTGATTGCTTGGACAGAACCAATTCAATTCAAACATTTATAGGACTAGAAATGTTAGCTATTCAGCTCATGTTACTTCAGTGTGTTGATAAAAAGCAAAATGTAAACAGATTTGAAGAGGTATTTAAACAGATGTGGATCAATAATGGTAATGAAATATCTAAAATATATGCTGGCACTGGTGCAATACAGGGAGGTTCTAAGTTGATTGATGGGGCTAGATCGGCTGCTAGAACCATTCAAAATAACTTGCTTGATAATACCAAACAAGAAGCAATTGATATTTTATTATTGGGTTCCACATTAAATTCAGAATTAGCAGATCGGACCAGAATTTTACTGCCCTCAAATATTTTACATACTTCTACTCCAGTACTTAGGGAGATGTGTCGTAGAACCAGTGAATTTACACAACCATCAAGTATTCGTATTACTATCGGCACATATAATGTCAATGGTGGAAAGCATTTTAGAAGCCTTGCTTATAAAGATGTTTCCCTATCTGATTGGCTACTAGATTGTCCTAATTCATCTTTGATTAATACTGTCAACCTAAAAGATCATCCATCAGATATATTTGCTATTGGATTTGAAGAGATAGTAGACTTAAATGCTAGTAACATAATGTCTGCCAGTTCTGACAATGCAAAAGCATGGAGTGAAGAATTAGAAAAAGTACTTTGCCGTGATGCATCTTATACACTACTTTCCAGCCACCAGCTTGTTGGAGTATGCTTGTTTGTATTTGTAAGGAAAGATTTAATTCCCCATATAAGAGATGTAGCCTTGGATTCTGTAAAAACTGGCTTAGGGGGCGCTACAGGCAACAAAGGTGCTGTTGGAATAAGAATGGTTATCTATGGAACATCATTATGTTTTGTATGTGCTCACTTTGCAGCTGGTCAGTCACAAGTGACAGAACGAAATGCTGATTACACTGAAATAACTAGAAAGATTGCTTTTCCAATGGGTCGCTCTTTATATTCTCATGACTATGTATTCTGGTGTGGAGATTTCAATTATCGTGTTGATTTAGATAAGGATGAAATTCGTTTACTATTATCTCAAAATAACACACAAAGGGTGTTAGAACAAGATCAACTACTTCAACAAAAAATACAAGGCCTAGTGTTTAAAAACTGTTTTGAAGGAGATATAACTTTTCCTCCCACTTATAAATATGATCTCTTTAGTGATGATTATGATACCAGTGAAAAGTGCAGAGCACCTGCTTGGACTGATCGCATATTATGGAGAAGCAGAAAGCATACAATAGACCCCAGCACTACCTCAGAATTGGCAGCAGGAAAGTTACTTCATTATGGTCGTGCGGAACTAAAACAAAGTGATCACCGGCCGGTAATAGCCATTTTAGAAATTGAAGTCTTACAAGTGAGTTACACAAAATGTATGGAGGTTTTCTACGAAGTGGTTAAGGATCTGGGTCCACCTGATGCCTCTATCATTGTTCAGCCTTTTGATGAAATCAATAGTGAAGACACAATTTTTGATGATAATGTAATGGCTACAATACTACAAGAGCTAGCAACAATTGGAGAAGTTACTTTGGTGCGCTTTATTAATGATCAAACCCTATCCATCACATTCAGAGAAGGTCAAAATGCTCTCACTGCAGCTAAGAAAGGTCAAATATATGCCTGTTCAATCCCATTGAGTATAACCTTGAAATCTCCTCATTGGGTTGACATAGTTCGAACTGAAATTGGTTTATGCTCTAACAACACAGTTCCATTGTTTGGTGAGATACCAGCAGAGAGGCCACAGCCACTAAGATCAGCTCCACCGACGCCACGCCGTCAGCAACCAAGTAGGCCGCCTGCTCCTTCTCCTACTCCTTTGGTACCATCCAGGGCTCCAGCAGTGAGTCCGGCACGACCGCCCCCTCCGCGACCAGCCCCTTTGCCGCCAGATTCGACTAAAATTGTTGCTCAACCGTCAATATCTTCTTCGGCCAGCGACAGTGTGCCACCACCCACTTGCGCGCCTCCACCTCCACCTGAGAACAGCAGTCCTCCTCAGGCAGGGCCACCGCCTCCCGTGCCGGCTAGACAAGGTGCACCGCCTCCTTTACCAGCCCGCCCAAGGCCAGCTTCATAAATCAGGCAAGGTTCCTACATTCATGTTGTTAATCAGCCCTATAGTTATTAAATTACCAGTTTGTTAGTTCCTAATTTGTATTCTCAAATTGAGATTATTTATTTTCATACTCAAATTACGCATTGACTGAATAATAAACCAGATTGGTTGCAAAAAAACAAATAAGTTAACTGCATAAAATTAAATAAGTAATGTATCCATAAATCAAAATTTTATTGTTTATTTCCTAGTCGACATACTAGGTATTCATTTTGCAGATAATTATTTCTTTTTTATTAGAAACTGTTCCTGTAATAATAAAACACTAACCTTTTTAGTGTTTAATTAAAATTGCATACAATAAAATTAAATAATTCTAGTGAATATGGCTTTTTGGCAAACATTATTTATAGATACTTTTTAATTCTTAGATAACCAAAATTAAATCCTTTATTGAGGATTTTTTCCTTTAATTTTTAAATTTTATATGTGCGATAAACAAGTTAAACAATCCTGTTATATATATATCCTGTAGATTTTATGTTATCTTTACCCCATATTATATTATTGTAGATATTCATATTAAATAAAACTTTATATAAATGATATAATCATGTACTCTATTCAAAAATAACAAATAAATTAAGTACATATGGTGCATTTAAAATTTTCTTTAGTTTCTGAATTAAATTTTATTGATATTGAGAGCTTTAGCACACTAGCTATTATGGAGCATTTCACCAGCAAAGCAAATAGTGCTTGTAGTGTTTTCCGCGGTGTACAACAAGCTTCTACACGCTCGCAATACACAGTACACTTCGCTCACTCGCATTTAATAATATCAGACCGTATTTCATTGTTATTTTACGTATACCTGAACACTGTTTCCACTAGCAGTGATTGGTTTGACAACTTCATCAAACGTGTTGTAAATCGCTAGTGTAACAACGCTCTTAATAATTTAGATTAATTCGTTTGGACAACAAACTTTCCTTTTAAATGTGCGATATGTCAGTTATTAGATTAAACTTACTTAAACACCATAGTTTGCCATAGCCTGGCAGCCAAAATCAGAGATATGTAATTTTTTTCAGGTTCTTTAGTATACCGAATCATAATTATAGTATAAAAGATTTAATATTTTCAGGCTACATAGTTCGCTTACATATAATGGTATCAATCAAGTATTTATTCTATAGCCGCTTGCGTTTCACTCATAAAAATATAGGCGCTCGGTAAGCTTTCGGTACTGCGTTTAACAAGTATACCGATTCCGCACCTCCAATTCAGAAAGCGGCTTAAGAAAATTTTATTTTATAGTTCAATAGTGTAAAATTGAAACAATATTAAAAGCAAAGTACTGCTGTGTTTGAATACAGATCTGAAGGATGTTTCAAACAGATTCTTTGCTTAAGAGTAAGACTTAAGATAGAAGTAAAGAAATAAATAGACACGTATTTAATCATAAACTATAAATACCTTACACTGGAACAAAATGTAGAAATATAATTGGACGCAATAGATATACTCGTAGTCATTTTGCTTGAAATTAGTCGAAGATTTTATGTGCTGTTATTGTTATATGTAGTAGAAAAATAATGAAGTATTTAGAAAGGTTTGTATTTTAAAACGTAATTGCTGACATCGATTTTTAAATATATAATTATTGTTTTTAACGTAAATCAAATATTTTACGAATAATCATTGTATGTATACCAGTTATTAATAGACGATGCATTTAAAATATACAGATACTTAATATTCAATATGCACATGAATTACTAATTACTGTTAATTAATTTAGTTTATTCCGTTCTGAGTGCAAAACAATTCCTTCCGTTTGAAGTTAGTATTAATATATGTACTATTTTAAAGTTTTAGTTACGCAGACTACTTAGTGCAAGTTAGTAATTTTAAGATTCCGCTATCCTACTATGAAGCATAAATAGGAACTTTTGGTCCGTTTTACCTGGCGGTCTACATGCAACAGACGATTTACTATATATTTTATGGATATGCTAGTGCTAGAGATATGAAAACTGACATACTTATAGAAGTATTGTATGTATTGTTTCCATGATTATTAAATTTACAAAGTTATTTTCTTGATTGTTTTAAAGGGATGACTGGCATAGAATTTAAACGTTAAACATTTCCAAAATATTTTTCACTACCTGGGCCATTGAAACTTCGTTCGCGTTGCTGTGATGACGTTTGTTAGTGAATTCTAACGGCGGCACTATCTTTTTGGCTATATTCGTCCATACCTCGGATACGAAGTCATTTATCGGAAACAGTATCCAAAGTGTTGACCCAGGTTGTAAGGGTGCAGTTCAGACAAAAAGGGGTTACGCGCTCGAGCGTTCCGCGATTCTGCTCTGCATTCGAGCGTGCAAATATTCACGAACCTCGCTGTTGGATAGTCTACACGTTACCACTACTGTCACCACGTTTTTTTTTACGACAGTTCTTCATTAGAAGACAAACTTTCGATTCTGTGGTTATTGGTAGTAACCAAAGGAAATGCTGGATGCGCCCAGTAAATAAAGCGAGAGAAGAAGAATTTCATAGACGAGCATTTCTCTGACAATGGCAAACCAACCATGTTTCTGCTACTTTTCCTCGGTTATTATAATATTTATACACCTTTCATGTACTAACATTATTAATTTTTCGGCCACCATTTTCCTTCCAAACCGACACCGGACACCGAAACAGTGTGAACGGTCAAAATGTCTGCTGTGTGGGTATGTGTATGTAGCTTAATACAATAAAACGAACATGGAACTCTCGAACGCGTGACCGCGTTCTGTATGATAGCACCTTTTTTTATAACGCAGGGGAATACGTTTCTTACCTACTGAGTCCCTCTGATTATGGGGGTGGGACTGACCCGCGGCGATAAGTGCCGCGCAGCGTGTGCGAAGACTGGTACAGGCGTTCCCAACTACTCCGCTAAACCTGAACCTGCGTGCCATACTCGCGCTTGTGTGGAAGAACATCAGGTCAAGAGCAAAGCTACTCCCATGATCAACTGTGCAACAAGCTTTGGTCAGCCCGGGAAGCGGGGCGACCAACTTCACTAACAGAGGTTAGACCCGCCGCATCCCCATTATGCACCGGACCCCTGCGATGGAATCATGGGAGGAGATTTTGCGCATATCTACGTCTCCGGAGGCCAGTCTGACGACGGCTCCCGAGATTCGTATGCGCAGCTCCCCCGCTCTCTCTCGGCGGCTTCCTTGCGGGACATTACTGCCTCACAAAAGAAAGAAACCGCCGACTAATGAGCGTCGCTGTGGAGCATGGCCTTGACCAGTCACCTCAGCGAATCCATCGAGCCTGCGATGGCCTCGAGGTTGCCATGCGGCGCATTCGAATAGCGTATGAAACGCAGTGTCTAGTGCACCGGACTCGTGGCATTAAGGAGAACATAGACATTCCACGTTCTGATGCAGATACTTATCGAAGCACCCGCGCCCTGAAAAAAGCTGCGTCATTCTGAAGGTTAGAGTCCCGCGTTTCCGCGTGACCCATCGCAATAGGTGGGAACGAATTGCCTCCACTGTATCAACGCCCTCCTCAGGAGATTCTAAATCTCTTTGCCAGGTTTGAATGATGGTCGCGGTTTCCCTCGTCCTGATCGCTTCCAACTCTGCCCGATAAGTTTGGCAGCGCCTTAAGCTAGCTCTGTCTCGAATTTCATTTAATCCGTTCAGAAGTTTCCGCGTAATACTCTAACGAACAAACAGATAAAAATTGTATTTTAAGAATTTGGTTGGTCCCAATCCGAATTAGCCCCCTGATTTTTTTCTATTGCACCTACAAACTCGACCCCTCCACAGGTTTATTATATTAGAAATTTGCACTAAAATGGCTTTATTATTATTTATTTAAAAGTACACACGACTAGATTCAAATATTATAGTTAGTAGAGCTTAAACATATGTGTAATTTACAGAAAATAACGTAGTGGTCCTCTGCATAAGTGCCAACATCAGAGGACTATCGTGTTTATTGTCTAATGCGTTAAGGATGCTGTTACTGCTCTCGCGCACTCTGCTAAGCAGGGATATTTTCTTTCGCAAGATGGCGTCAAAGCCATTCGTGCGTGCCGCCACAAACATCCCAGATGCACTGCAGAAACGCGGGATCCGCAACAACTATTTAATCTTATATTCTAATTATTATATTGTACACTATTGTAAGACCGTTGAACAAACACGAAGCAAAACTCGCCGAATACACGGATGTACATGGCTTTAAATATTGTAATTTTTACTACATCCGTGCATCCAACTAATCTGCGAGCTAGCATGTTTACCCGGACTGACAATGCCCTACGCTCTTTCTCTAAATCTGCATCGTCTCTAAGATCATCGCTAACCAAATGCCCAAAGTATTTAAATTGGTTCACTCTTTTATACCGGTACACCATTTATGCCCGTTTGTATTTTTATAGATAAATCCTCTATATGCGAATCCCACTGGTACATGGATACTTGGTTTTGTCTGTGCAAAAAGTATATATACTATTCATAAGATATAGTATTTCTGGTTGACTATCTTTTATCTTGGTTATTTTTTTAATGTACATTCATTAATATTATTTTTCTGTACCAGGTCCAATTTATTCTTTAATTGGTCCTAAGAGATCTGAAGAATCCAGATTCAAACAGATACCTACTGTATGCAAATTTTTTAGAAGGGAATTTTTAAATAATGTTTAGTTAAATTGTGTGTTTTGACCGTTAATTTAAATCATTTTCTAAATACTTTAATACCTACAAATATCTTTAGATATTCATTACGTTAACTAAAAAATGTAACCATCATTAAATACTGTTATAGATTTAAAACATTGTGTGCGTGCGTTATACCAAAATAATCTTCTAAAGAAAAACAATTTATACAAGAAATGCTGATCTCTAAGCAAATACTTTTAGACTTTAAAATTTAGAGCTTAATTTATATTTAATTCGAATACATTTACATAATATTATAAAACTTATATATCGGTTTAATATTTATTTCAAAATAATATTATTACAAAATACTACAATTTATCCCAGCTTACTTAAATTGTTTGATTTAAACTATAAAATAACGTTTTTAAAATGTTATTCTAAGGACCGCTTACATAACGATCGCCTTTAAATAAAATTAATTAATCATATTAAACTGCCTAAATACGTTTTACACAAAACGTAGTGACAGTTCTTTAAACATATTTAGTGGCATATTTTGCGTTGTGCAAGACGCTAATTGAATTTAAGGGTGTTAAATACGTTTAGTGTTTCTTAAATTTATTTAAGCAATCTTATACAAGCGGCCCTAAATCTATTTTATACTAACAAATTTACGAAAACAATAATAATTAATTTGTTTGCAGAACTGAAGTTTTACGGTCAGAATAAAGTGTTTGTATTTGAATAACATTGATTCGAAGTTATTAATGCTGTAATTTCCGTATTGTATCTTAATAAGTAATGATAACGGTCTGTAATCAGATCCTCATTAAAACTGGGTAATGTAATAAATATTTCGCGTAAATACAATATGTGTATTCTATAAAACATACATACTTATGTACCTAATAAAAGTGTAATCTGTGTACGAAACGTTGACACTCAATGTAAAGGTGTAATTCGGGCTAATTTTTCTTGCATGGATAATATTTTAAGGTATTATGAATTTATAATGTTTAATACTGTTATTATAAAAGCTCGTCTTTAATTTTAAGACTCACATTCTAGAACTATACTCATGGGTAAACTGTAGAGGGTTACCTCTACCCAAATAATAGATATTTATATAGGCTTTATAGTTTCCTAGATTTGGAAATACTTTTAATTTGTTTAGAGTTTCATTTTACCTTTACACAGTATTTTTGTGAAAGACGAGCTACGAAAATATAATCGGAAGCAAATAACTTGAAACACTATTGTGACCGTCTGTGCAACTGTTATTTCAATGCTGTAATGGCGATATTAGACGGATCAACCAAATTGAATCATTTGGTCGGTAGCCACAGAACTATTTGATCATCATTATTTGATTGATCTAAATTGAAAGACGGAAATGAACCGTCTAATATCGTGTTAACTGCACTATTTTATTTTTTTTTACTTTCCGAAAACAAATTGTGTATGCTGGCACCACATCTACCCAGCATACGCAATTTGTCTTCGCTTGCCTGGCACTATGCCTTTATAGCATTTTCTTATAGATTCTGACTTGTAGGTAATATTTATAATGTCCACGTTGTTAGAATTACATCGATGTCGCCGAATTTATCTCTTATTTTATAAAGGCTGTGTTTATGAGAAGTTTATGTATAGATCTCTTCTTTTTATTGCTGGTTATTTAGAAATATGGTCCTAAAACGGATAAAAATATATAAGTTTATATTAATTACATTTTTATGTAGAATTAACAAGAATTTAATGTGTAACTTTGTTTTTTCTGGCTCTAAAACTATAACTGTACCTGAATGTTGCCTATAAGATTTATGAACTTGATATAAATTGGGATGTTACGGATGTCTTAGTAAATACGTTTGATTTGTGCTTTGGGGTAATTATGACATTGTTTCAATGAGTTGATTTTCCTACCTACGGTATGGTTTTTTAAATATATTTAAGTACTTATATTACTAAGTTATGCCCCATGTTACTGAATTATTTAGATGTGTACAAAATATAGTTTATTTTATTTGTTTTTCGAATCTCTAGGTTCTCGGTAATTAAAGAACCTAAAGAAATTGCAGAGTTTAAATGACTATGTTTAGTCATTCAAAAACTTCATTTTTTTGTTATAGTTTCGATCCGAACTACCATGGGGTAATCCCGATTTTTTTTTTAATAATCTAATTTAGCTGGGTCTGATGTCTGAAATTTCCTTTACTTAACACCTCTGTGACAGTAAATTTCAAATAAAATTTTATGATATAGCGACTACCATTCTTACAAATACATATAGTATATTGAAAATTATACTGTGTCTTTCAAGACCATGGGCCATAAAAATGGCCCGGACTTTTGGGGGGCTAGCGTGGGGCCATGGGAAGACCAACACGTAGAGGCCCCTTGACAAATTTAATGTAAATGTGGCGTGACTATTATTAGTAAAGTTAGTTTTGTACACATGCTATCATTTGACTCTATCGGGCATAACGGAAACAAGGGAGCTATATAAAATAGTGTAGTAAAATAGTCCATATATCTTACTATTCATTCACCTGCCCTACCATTAGTTATATTTTGACATTACTTTTCATTAGTTATATTTTGAATGGAGCTTATGTCAATATTAACCGATGGTAAGGCAAATGAACGATCGGTAAGATATAGGAACCGGGCCTAAATCTAAGTCATCACAGCCATTCACAGCTAAGAATATTGGGTAGTTAGCTATCACAATTTTCGGAATTACTCCATTTTCAGAATTACCCCAAATCACTATAAGGCAAATGAATTTACGAATTGATCTTAAGGATAATCAAAGAACGTTATTAAATACAGGTTACATCAGACCTGATAAAACTATTTTATTGTAAAAAAAAAATGCGGTTTGGCGATTACATATCCGTTTTTTACGCTTAGCGGTTATTATTCAACAATATTCTTCGTTAGTTCTTCAATAGACACGGATCCTGGTTTTTAAAGACATTTATTCCCTAACATCCTCTTGAAGTATCCTTTGTATTTTACTTTTTGAATATTAATAATGACTGTTTATTTATTACTAGATGAATAATTGTGAAGATGTAATCACTTAGGTACTATTATAAATACATGTTTATAGCTGTTATGATGGCATCATAGATGTGGCCAGTGTTCTTTGTTCTAATTTTATTCTTGCTTAAATCTAAGAAATATAGAATTATTATAAAGATAGATTATTTTTATTTACGAGTATGACTTTCCCGCGTTAATTTTGTTATGACCTTTTCAGGGATAAAAGTATCGTGTTATTTATTCTTCGGCCTCTAAATCATGAACCAAACCGTCAAGCTGTACATGTAATACTTGTTATCAAATGTTATATTATCTATTAGGTTGGGGAAAAAGTTTCTTCGCATTTTATATAAAAATTCAAAAGGTTTTTTATAAAGTTTATTTACATTTGACTAAAGTATGTAGGTGCCATTTTGTTGGATAACTTTTTGCCATCTTGTAGGTAGGGACGTGATCCCATTGCTATAAACATTTTGGGGCTTCTAATAAAAAAAACTGCGACAAGTGGTTTTGGCAGTCCTCTCGTGATGTTAACCTGACACTGCCTAAGGAATTCTGCAGAAACCGAAACAGGTGAAATTCTGAAGGTGCAAGGTCAGGACTATACGGTGGATGCATTAACACTCCCAGCCAAACTCTCGTAATTTTTGCTGAGTGGCTAAAGATATGTGAGGTCTAGCGTTATCACGGTGAAAAACCACACCCCCTCTGTTGATTAATTCCGGCCGCTTTCTCTCAACTTTTTGCTTTAATCTCATCAGTTGTTCGTAGTACAGTTCAAAATCGACGATCCTTCCTGGCGGTAACAGCTCGTAATGAATAATGCCCTTCCAATCCCACCATACACACAGTATCACCTTGTTGCGAGTTAACCCGGGTTTCGCCAGTCTGTGAAGCCTGACCGGCCTTTGACCACGATCTTTTTCGCACGTTCTTGTCGTATGTGATCCACTTTTCATCACCAATTATCAGCTTCTTCAAAAATGGTTCGGTTTCATTACGTCGTGATAAAGAATTACAAATAAGTACACGATCCATTAGGTTTTTTTCAGTGAGGTCATGAGGCACCCAAATATCGAGCTTTTTTGTGTGCCCAGCTTTTTTCAAATGCGCCAAAACCGTTTTGTGGTCAATTACCAGTTCTACAGCTACATCGTAACTACTAATATGCCGAACTTGCTCCACTTTTTCAAAAATGGCATCAATTTTGTCCATAACAGGGCGATCAGAGCGACGTGCATCTTTGATATCAAAATTTCCGGATTGAAAACGCTTAAACCAAATTTGCGCTACTCTCACAGATACTGCATTAGGTCCATAAACATCACAAATTTTTTTCGCGGCTTGTGTTGCATTTTTACCTTTTTTGTAGTAAAATTTTAAAATGTATCGAATTTCTTCATTAGATTCACTCATTTTAACAATAAGAAAAACAAATGAAAGTCACACATTTTCCTAATTTGAATTTGGAATTGTCTTCTTTAAAATTAAAACTTTTTAATGATACCAAAACCAGCCAGATACAAATGGTATAGCCAAAGAGATCTTATTACAAGTTCATACATACTATATGCGAAAAGACTTTTTCCCCAACCTATTATATATGTAAAAAGTGGCTTTTTTGGATGTTTGTATCTTATTTGCGGCCTTAACGAATGTATCAACCTTCATAAATTTTGGTATATAAGGTTTCTGATGAATGTAGAACCTAGCTTTATGCGAGTTTTAATACGGAAACGACTTTTTTTATTGCCTGAAGCAGGCAAACAGGCCGACGGCTCACTTGATGGAATGTGGTTACCGTCGCCTATGGACATTTGCAACACCAGGGGCGTTGCCGGCCTCTATGAAATTTTATAACGACCCCATGTCGTAGCGCAGAGGGAAGTTCTCTCCAGATCATTGTTGTACGCGGAATAAACGTTCTAGAGAACGGTTGCGTAGTTAAGCGCGGGAGCTCCAGGAAATGGGGGTGAACATCCCGTCGATGGCGAGCGGTGCGGTTGTAAAAATGAGGCGTTGGCACCAGATCAAACAGTTCCTCGGAACACTCCGTTGTACAGGCGGTAGAATACGCAGAGGGACGCAGTCTCTCCGAAGGCTAAGCGATTCTAAACCGCCTGTTAGTATGGGATCGTCGACTATACGAACGGCGCGACGCTGGATGGAGTCGAGAGCTTCAGTCTGGTAAGCGGGTGCTCCAGCCCATAAATTTGAGCAGTATTCCATATGCGGCCTAACTTGTGCTTTGTAAAGCACAAGTCTTTGCTGCGGGGTGAAATACTGCTTAAACCGGTTTAGCACACCCAGCTTTTTTGAGGCAAGTTTAGCCTTGTCTTGCAGATGACTGTCGCGCATACGAATATATAAATAGTATTAAGCCGATATTAGACAATTCATTTCTGTCTTTCAATTTGGATGAATCAATCAGTGATCCAATTTCATATAATATCGTAGTGCCTTTCCAGTTCTGCGTCTTCCCGACCAAAATGATTAATTTGGTTAATCCATCTAATACCTACTTCAAAATGTTAGTTTGAGAAGCTCGCGAATAGCGATTGAAACACTCAACAACTTGCTGCTTGGAGTGTTTCGCGTACAAATCTAGCAACAATAGCTGCCAGACTACTCTGCAATTCGTGAGTTACGCGATGTTCATTGGATGACAATGCGGCTTCCACCTATGGTCAGCGGTGTTTATTGCACAGCACGGCGCTTTCACAGTAATAGATTATAAACTTTACTTATAAATATACTAGTTACCCCGCGGTTCAAACTCTGTGCATCGTACCTCTTGTTTAAAGAGTAGGCGTTAATACAAGTTATATTGTATTAAATTTTTATGTTAGTGCTATTTGCCTTCGGAAGAATCACTTCATTTTATATCGGAAACTATGCCGTCTTCCAGCATGAAAAGGATTTATGTCCATTTTCGGTATTAAAACTATATTTAAACAAAATTACAACAAAACCGATACATTATTCCTAGTTTTTCTGTGAAAGCTTAACAGACAGACAAATCAAATTATTATCGCATTGTTTTATAGACGACTAGCGGCCCGGCGCGGTTTCAACCGCGCTCTATCCCGCTCCCGTGGTATATAGCCTATGACACTCCCTGTTAACGTAGCTTTTACAGTAAAACAATTTTTAAAAACGGTTTAGTAGGTCCAGAGATTACCCCCCTACAACGTCACAGACTCACAAACTTTACCTCTTTATAATATTAGTATAGATACATTTTTATATCTATAAACTTGAGTAAAAATTGGTCTCATACAAACTTTCATTCTTTATTTTAACCCGTTCTATTATTTATCTATCCCCGTCTATCTATCTGTAAACTACATAAATGACAAAAATAACCAAAATGACGGAAAAAAACAAAACCTATCCTACTTTCTGGGATAACATTTATATAAATCTATCCCTTTATCCGGGATTAAAAGTATCCCTTGTCCACACTCGGTATTAAAATTACATATATACTGAGTTTCAGTCAAATCGGTCCAATAGTTTCTCTGTGAAAGCGTACAGTTACTTTCGCATTTATAATATTAATAGGGATATTTGCCCAAGTCGAAATAATACGGGTGAAATTCAAACCGGTGAATGGAATGAACGGCAGATTAATTCGTCCATTCCCTGAATTGGTAAGACACGTGCACAGGAAGATATTTATGGACTGATATTATTATAGTATATTAAATATGAATATTTTTTTAAACAAAATAAAAAGTATGTTTGATAGTACACTTTTTATTGGCTAATCAATGCACATAATAATACATTTAATAACACAGGCAACTATGCTTAATCATTGTCACTGATAAATAATTTACTTCTTAGGTACAGCATGGCCGTAGATGGTGTGGGCGATACCAACGAGGCCAACAATGCAAAGAGCCATTGTGACTCGGTATAAGAGGCTATCCATAGGTCCACCCTTCAAGAACACAGGCAAGTCATTGTCTTTCTGAAAGCATAATAAATTAATTATTATTACATCTCTATCACATGACATAATTAACAATGAATGAACTAGGTCAAGCTAATTTATACCCCAAGTTTTGGATGATTTTCTTAATTTTTTTATATTCAAAAATACCTATACTATATAATTACATAGTGGTGGTATCAAACAATCTTAAGTCTAATAACTAGTTGTGTTTAAGTAAATTAGCTTGACTATTAAATCACTGGTAATTAATTAATAATTCTTGGTACAGAATACCTTGAAAAATTACTTCTATATTCTATACTAAAGTTAATTAGAAATTGTATCTGAACACAATAAACAAAATACAGTGTAAACTCTATATAACAACATAGAAGAGACTGTGCATTTTATGGCGTTATAGAGTTGTAGTTAAATGGAGAGAAGTCTGTTGTTATTTTTGTCTGACGTCTTTTACTGCACCAGTAATTTTGTCGTATTTTTTTACTTATTTTATTTATATCTTGCGATATTACTTCAGAATTTCTTAGAAATTTCTGAGTTTATTATGGCTTCGGAAAATAAAGCGATAAAAGAATGCACACAACTGCTCCATTTTTTACTCATTTTGGCAACTTAAAAGGTACTTTTTATTACTTAATTGTTGTCGTTATTAAGAGTGGGTGTAATGCTGATGGAACCGCTCATGGAGGAACAGCAGTAATAATAAAAATAATATACAAAACCACTTACATAGTAAGTTTGAAGAAAGCTATTTGCAAGCAACAACAATCTCAGTAGAAAGCAAATGTGGGTACTTAAACTTAAGTGCAGTATATTGTCCACTACGTCATACCATAAATAAAGCTGTTTGACCACGTCATACCATAAATAAAGCTGTTTGAAAGATACTTCTCAACTCTGGGAACCCGATACATCAGTGGTGGTGATTGGAATAGTAATACGGATTGGGGGTCCAGATGCACAACAACGGGAACTAAAGAAATCTGTCTTAACACATAGGTTAAATACTATCTCTAATGGAGAACCAACATATTGGCCTACAGATAGGAATAAAATAGCGGATTTGCTCGACTTCTTTATAACAAAAGGCTTTGCAAACACCTACTGGGATATAAAATCTTGCCTAGACTCATCATCAGATCACTCACCTGTAATTGGCACCTTTAGTACAACTGTTGTTTGTAAAAATCAATTTTTAACTCTCCACAATGCTATGACAGATTGGAATGCATTTGCTGAATGGTTACAATAAGAGGTTGTCCTGGCGGTGGACTTAAAAACCGAGAGTGACATAGACGAAACAACATTTTACATAACAAATAAAATTCAAGAAGCTGCATGGCGATCCACACCAGTCCTCAAAATGAATACAAATCAGCGAAATATCCCACTGGATATACGATATAAGATAGAGGAAAAACGAAAACTCCAAAGAAGGTGGCAATTAAGTAGGTTACAGCAAGACAAAACAGTATTTAATCGAGCTGCTAGAGATCTGAAAGTAATGCTTCGCGAGAATAGAGACTACACATTTCAGCAAAAACTAACATCCCTCTCAGCCACTGAAAAAGACAATTAGTCATTGTAGAAAATTACCAAAAATTTCAAAAGGCCTCTGCACGCTGTCCCACCACTACGACTACCAAATGGTGACTGGGCTCGTAAACCTGCAGAAAAAGCTGAACTTTTCACAGAACATCTTTCACGCGTTTTTATTCCAAATGCATCGAATACGCCTGAATTTGATGAGGAAGTCAATGCAGCGATAAACAGTGATCAACAAACTTCCATTGAAACTAGTAACACCGCAGGAGATATGACAGACAACAAGAAACCTCAAAAACAAAAAAGCACCTGGGTTCGACATTATAACCGGGGAAGTCCTGAAGCGCCTACCCAAAAAACCAGTGGTATTCCTGACCATGCTCTTCAATGCTATTATGAGATTACACTATTATCCTAAACTCTGGAAAATTTCCTAAATATGTATGTTAGCCAAACCAGGCAAACCACCGACGGAACCTACTTCTTACCGCCCAATAAATCTTTTGCCAACTATATCGAAGGTATTTGAAAAAATGCTACCTGCAAAGACTTAAACCAATATTGGAGGAGAATAATGTGACTCCTGATCACCAATTTGGCTTTCATGAACATCATTCTACTGTTGAACAGGTGCATAGGGTAGTAAGCAAAATATATGACTCACTTGAAAAAAAGGAACACTGTGAAGCAGTATTCTTGGATATACGACAGGCGTTTGATAAAGTTTGGCACCACGGGCTCTTATACAAACTAAAAAAAACTGTTGCCTAACTCATACTAAATGATCTTAAAATCACATATACATGAACAAGTTTCAAGTTAAATTTGAAGGAGAACTATCTAAGTTTTACGACATTCGCGCATCAGTTCCACGAGGCTCTGTACTTGGCCCTGTCCTATACTTCATTTACACCAGACTTGCCTAACCTAAATGATGTAGTGACAGCAATGTATGCCGATGATACTGCTTGTCTCACCAGTAATCATAATCCAAACATAGCCTCATGAATACTTCAAGAACAATTAGAACAGATCAATCAATGGCTCATTAAATGGAAAATCAAATGCAGTGCGTCTAAATCACAACAAATAACATTCACACTTCGTAAACGAGACTGTACACCACTAACAATGAGTGGGGAACAACTACCAGTGACTACTTGTGTAAAATATCTTGGTCTACAACTTGACAGAAGATTGATGTGGAAAAAACATATTATGGCCAAGAGGACAGAGGCAAATATTGAATTTAAAAAGATCCAGTGGCTGATAGGAAGACATTCCATACTATCACTTGCGAACAAGCTATTGGTCTATAAAGCCATCATTAAACCAATATGGTCCTATGGAATACAGCTGTGGGGATCAGCTTGTAACTCGAATCTTGAAATCCTGCAAAGGTTTCAAAATATTGCTCTGATAACAATATCAAACTGCCCTTGGTACAGTCGGAATTCTGAAGTGCACAAACATTTAAATATACCTACTGTAAAGGAAGAAATAAAATACTATAGCACAGCAAAAAATGTATGGTAGACGAGCTAAACCAACCAAAGCCAAGTGATTTGGACTCTTATGGGAGTTTGTCGTTGAATTAAGTGATGTTACATGGAGTTTACACTGTATATTAATTTCAATCAAAGTTATGATATTTATTTTAAATACATAAAATTACCTTAATATTCTATATCAATAATATGGTTTTTATAATAATTAAACAAGTAATAATATAACTAATAGCCGGTTTCTGTATCTTACTATTCATTCATTTGCCCTACCATTGGTTAAATTTTCATATATGATGTATGGAGCTTATGTCAAATTTTAATTGATAGTAAGGCAAATGAATTGTAAATAAACACTAAAAATGTTAAAGTAATTTTGTTGCAATTACACATTGCAGTTATTTTTACTGCTGGAGTATGGCAGATGGGTTAATAACCCATAATGGAAAGTGGTTCATGTCACCTATGAAATTTGTAATTCCATAGTTATTACTATAGTATTCAGCCACAAAAAAATTGACTCCTTCCTGTTATTCCTAGTTTATAAACTAGATGTACGATACTCTATCATGAATATCAAAAATCAGTCACTAATCTACAGATAACAAAGTCATCCCTATAATTTACCTGGAATAATTCTTGCTGCTTGCGGATAGATTCAGGTACCGGTGGGTAGGGCTGGTTGGTGCCAGGGATCAAATTCCTCTTACCGGGTGCAGGGCAGGCAGAGGCTTCAGTCACGGTAGACAAGTGAGCGGTGGTATATTGAATCGTTGGGGGCTCCACTCGTTGTAGAGCAATTGGTACCTACGAACGGTTATATCATATGATAAGACTAGACATGAAGATATTTTCTACAATAAAAATGTGGTACTTACGACTGGGAATAGTGGACTCTGTAAATGGGTGGCGCTCACAAGCCTGCCAGTAACTTTGCTTAACTGGTGGTACATTTTGTAAGGTTTCAGAAAAGCAAAAATAAATTATTTTACTAAATGCCCCTTGGATGAAGTGATTACGAAACAAGTACTTGTTGCGTGCGTTCTGAAACACAATATTATATTTTTATTGATTTGAAATGAATTCCCAATGGTGAATAACAGAAACTATTACATTGAAAGTAAAAAATCGAATATAAACTGCTATTAGATACTTGTACTGAATTGCAAACAGTTAAAATGTTACTAAATATTTTAAATAAGTTTATATTTTACATTACGAAATTGATAGTAATGCACATATTAATGTTTTTGAACGTTACGTTTCGTCACGAAATACCTTGATGTAATATTCAAATAATTTAATTTTTACATTTGTGTTTGTATTATATTGTTTATTGTTATTGTGTGGTTTATTCTACTTCTTTTAAGTGATTTTGGTTTGATTAAATAGTTATTTTCACTGGAAGCTTAACTTAAGTGGATTACCTTCTAGTAACATTATATCTGATTTCTGAACCAATGGTGGCCATATTAGCAATTTGACAAGTGACAACGGCTGAGAAATTCCCCTTCCCCTTGTGGTCTTTTCATGAGCACGTTTTAAGAAAAGGTATTAGTTAATTGTGCTTTTTTAATGTATTGTGAAATGTTGTTAATATACTCTTAATTTACCCAACGTTTTTTTTTTTACAATTTTAGAGGTGTTAACATATACAAACATTTTAGAATAAAGTGTAAGCTGCATTCTAGCTCTAAATTCAAAAATCCGCGTGGCTGTCATGTCTACCTTTTCGATTGGCATTTGTTCTCGTTTTTCATTTCATTGCGTCTCGAAAACAACCAAGAAAAATAAAAAATGTCTGTTTAATAATCTAAATTTTAATATTTCAGCCCAAAATGCAGATCTTTGTCAAAACCCTTACCGGTAAAACAATCACCTTAGAGGTGGAAGCTTCAGATACCATCGAAAATGTGAAAGCAAAGATTCAAGATAAAGAAGGGATTCCGCCAGATCAACAGAGATTGATTTTTGCTGGTAAACAATTGGAAGATGGGCGCACTCTTTCAGACTACAACATTCAGAAGGAATCCACCCTTCACCTTGTTCTCAGGCTTAGAGGAGGTAAAAATATTTTCTCATTTTAAGAACATTCTATTTACATGTAAAAACAAGTGTATGGATTGCGGGCAAAATTGAATATTTTTAATTTTTAGGTACTATTGAGCCTTCCCTCCGCATTTTGGCAATGAAGTATAACTGTGACAAAATGATTTGCCGCAAATGCTATGCCCGTCTGCACCCTCGTGCTACTAACTGCCGTAAGACCAAGTGTGGACATACCAACAACCTCCGCCCCAAAAAGAAGCTTAAGGATTAGGTTGTTTCTATGTTAATGCTTATTATTCAAATCTAATAAAATAAATGAAATGTATGAAATTGTTTTCTTTTTGGTTTCATTAATTTTTAGTATTTTTCTTTTCTAAGCACTAAAATTTACATATAAAGCAGATATTAAGGAATTTAGATAAATTGTGTATATTAAATGATGGGTTGAAATATGAAAAGGTAATTTGATATTTTGGGGATCTTCTGATAAGGGATAATTGAGGCCATGAAAACCAAGATTTACTAACTAAAATGCATTACTCGTATGGTCTTGATTCTTTTAACATTCACAAGATATTTACCTACCTTGTAAACCTTTATGATACATATTCTTAAAAATTAGACAGGGTTGTCCTAATGACCTATTTAAATTTAAATAGTCCAGTAGATTTTATTATGTAGGTAGGCCACTAAATCCTGTGGCTTGTATTTTGCATAAAGTAGGATATCCATTTCTCCAATCAATTCTCACTTATATATACTTACTTTATCCATGCAGGAACGGAGAAAGAATACAATTTCCTGCGGCCGGCGGCCTGTCGTAAGAGGCGACTTAACAACCCACAGCCAGGTGGTAGGGCATTTGCCCGACTGGATGGCTACCACCCCTGGTCTAAAGTATGTCACCATAACAACCTTGAGTTGTGTTCCGGCATTAGTGACCAGGGTCCAGTCTCCCTTAAGAAAGCAGCAGCGCATTTGTAGCAGCACTTTTGGTGTTGTAAATGTCTATAGGCGATGGTAACCGCTTTCCATCAAGTGAGCTGTCTGTCTGTCTGCTGAACTCCTGCAATAATAAAAATCCATTTAATCATAGAAGATGTGATACTATGTATGTTCATTTCTATTATAGAAAGTATTCTAGAATTTGCCAGTGACTTCATCCACATTGAACAGATAGGGGAACATCAGTTTCCTTACAAACTAGTTTTTAGTATGAAAATACTAAAAGTAATGTTACTACACACATACATAATTACAACTGTTCTAATAAATATAAAGGATCCCAGAAAGTGATTTGGAAGATGACCGACCAAACTTCTTTTTGTATTTATACTCTTATATATGCACCTGACATTTTACCACCTACTGGGACATTGGCCAAATCAATGCCAACTGTGTTGGAACCATAATCCCTTAAAAAAGAAAATAAATATAGAAACTCTCACAACAAGCAGATTCTAAAACCACATAATTTGGAAGTTAGAAAATCCTGTGAAATAAGAAAATCCCGGTATAGTCAGGTATGAAACTTGCTATATAGTACCAAACTGTGGTGTAATAGGAGTAACACAGCAAATATTCATGCTATTTCAGCTATGACGTCGATTCTCAAGAAAACAATAGGGATTCTGAGGACATAACGTACCACAGCATTAAAAAAAAAGAATGTAGATTATTGTTCTAGCAAAAATCGTACTGGAAAGGGCCAATTTCCATGACTTAATCACCTTGAACCACTCCTGGGAAAATTCCCACAGGATTCTGGATTTACGGGATAAAAAGTAGCACAGGTTTTAAGGCTGACAATTTACTATCGATCAGTGAAAACCGCACCGAATTTGTTTTTTTTTTGTATTGCAGGAGATCGGCAGACAGGCAGACGGCCCACTTGATGGAAAGCGGTTACCATCGCCTATGGACATTTGCAACAGCAAAGTTGCTACAAATGCGCTGCTGCTCTCTTAAGGGAAACTGGAACCTGGGTCACTAATGCCGGAACACAACTCAAGGTTGTTTTGGCGACATACTTTAGACCAGGGGTGGTAGCCATCCAGTCGGGCAAATGCCCTACCACCTGGCTGTGGGTTTTTAAGTCGCCTCTTACGACAGGCCGCACGGCCGCAGGAAATTGTATTCTTTCTCCGTTCCGGCAGGGATAATAATGTAATTTGTTCCAACAAACACAAAAATTTAAGACAGAAAAGACTACATTTTTCTAATATTATAGATAATTACATATACAAATATATTAGGAACATTCTAAAGCCAGTGTGGTTGGGCGGCTTTGGAATAAACCATGACAAGTTTCATTCCAAAGCTGCGAAGAACTCTAATTTTTATATGCTAGAGACATCATTTTTAGAGGTATTCTTGTCTGTTTATACTTGGTGCAGTGTTGTTTCTTTTCTTACAAAATAAGTCTTGAGGGAAACAAAAATCAAATATTGTTCCTAAGTTTTGTACACATATCTTCAACACTGAGTATAAATTTAACCAAAGATACTGGGAAGAGAGTAAAGTTCTTGACTGGTTGTTTATATGGTAAGTAATTGTGGAATGTTCAAATAAAATAAGAATAAAGATTGTATAAATAATATAATTTTCATATTTTTTTATAACAATGGAGGAATATAAAATTGAAGAAGAATACTATGAAATTATATAGCTTAGCTACATAATATACTCTGTGATTACGAAATGACAATCGTGGATTTAAAATATATCATAATATAGCTCTGCAAATCTCCTAGATATATAACTTGATGGCGCCACATGCTGCCCTCTAAATTTGTGGCATTTTTTTTAATATTTTAAAATCAATCAGGTGCCTAAAGTGGCCACTTTCGCAGGTTCGTATTACGACTTACAAGTTTCAAAATAAAGTGGATCTTATGGTACCTATGTCACAACTACCGATATATGTTAATACCTTAAAAATGTCTTAAATTACTGACCGATTTGTATTAAAAATATGGTTATGCAAAACACCAACAAGCGAGACCTGTGGCACTATCTATAGAGTTTTAATAATTGTTCGCGGTTACGAGGTATTGATGTAATTAATAACAATATAAGTCATCATTTTTACTGTCTTTCCTAGTATTATTCTTCCATATTAGTAGTAACTAATCCATAACAATAACAGGATTGATTGCCTACAAACTAAAATTTACATATTTCTTGTAAATAGCTACTGAAGCTGGACTAACTGATAAGCAACCATTCTTGCGCTGAACATAATTTTTATATTTTTCTTTGGACGTCTTGGAAACTGTCGGTGGAATGACATCCACGGAGCTATCGATTGTGAAAGCACTGTTCACTGTCATTACTACATGGATATCACTCTCGTAACGGGGATTCGAACGACGCTCGAAGTTCACATACCGTTTATACCTGAAAAAAAAAAAATTATACTATTATAGGATTAAAAAGCTAAAAATTACTTCTAGTTAACTTGGACATGGAAAATTATACTTTGCAATGGCAATCGCCCAGAAAAACATTACTCGGTAAACTTACTGCTCAATCTGAGAAAATGTCAGGCCTGTGCCGGGTATACCTCACTGCATCGCAGAGGGCTCCGGGTTCGATTCCTGGATAGTAAATGTCGGTACCGAAATTTCTCCGTTATTTACTATGATCTGAGATTCAAGCATCGGCCCCAGAAAAGACCGTTGTATATTACCCATAACACAAGCGTAACTTGTTTAATTTGAGGATATACAATATGTGTGTTTGTCTACCGATTATTACTATTAATGTTATAGTTACTGACCGTGTTACACAGATGTAGCGATGGGTTTAATGCATAATTTGAGACGTGATGTCACTGTCAATGATGTTAAATATTGACAGATAACGTATGTATTATATAGCTCAACGGCTTTATTTTGGCCACAGTGAATAACAATAACATCGTCCCAGATGAAGTTCGAGCATAAAGCTAACAAAAATTACATGACAGGATGTTGGAGAGGGAATGAATATTTGTATTAATAAAAAAATAAAGGTTTTCTGTATTATAGTGTATTATTATGAATGACTTTTCTCTGATATGACAGATAATATATTTAAATTATTCGAATTACAACTACAATAAAATAAAACCTTTTTTGTCGTGAACACAGGATGACGCTACACGTCATTTTGTTGTTTAACATTTAATTATTTAAACTTACAGCTAGACAACAGACAAAAAGCGTTTTTTGATCGATTTCTCAGCCGTTGTTACAGTACACACTTTATTGAGGTGTAAAAAATATATGTCAATCTTGGTCATATTTCTGTTGTAACCCCTGTATTCAAAACGCATTTTCGATCAATTTTCTCGATAGAAAATAATTGCAAAGTAACATCTAAACGTGTTCTTCAATCTTACATACATACATAACTTCACGCCAGTTCCCTTGCGGGGTAGGCACGAACAACAGAGCGCCATTTAGGCTTATTCTTACACACCTCACTTGCTTCTTTGACATTCATAACTCTTGTCATGCACGCTCGTCTGTTCTTAAGGCTCCTGACATCACCTTCTGCTAGTACACGATCAATTTGATCATGGAAGGTGTGTCGTAGCCTTCCACGACTTCTGCATCCATCCACTTTTGCATTGTATTTCTGTTTAGTTATTCTTTCATCGTGCATTCTTTCCACATGCTCGAACCACCGGAACATTTCTTTCCTTACCTTCACCCCGACACTCTCTTTCAGACCAACTCTCTTTCTTACTTCGGTATTACGAACGCGGTCCGCGAGCGTCACTCCGCAGATTCTTCAATCTTGTATATTGTTATTACTGTTAAACTTACATTGCTAAAATAAATAACAACATATCATATTATAAGAAATATAATCATTATAGTTCTTTTATTCGGCTACTTAGCAAATTTGGAAGTAATTAATTATTTTATTATAAATGACTTCAAAAACCACGCTTGCCGGTCCCAATGTATAGAATTTATCAATACGCCCCAGGGCTTCGTGCAGAATGGACGCGCCGCTTTGCTAGAGAGCTCCGCCATTGAAAAATAATTTTAAATAAATGAAGGAGTACTAACAATAAGAATTTCGAAGCGATTGCACTATATTTATTTGGCGTATACGGTAGAGGACTGGTCTAAATCACAGGCTGTGTGGGTTCGATTCGAACCCTACTAGCTTCACTTGATCTAGTAGGTTTTTTTACTTTTATATCAAAGTTGTTAAATGATCTTTTTCTCTTCTTAAATAATTTTATAAAATGAAATAAAAATACTTTTCTATAATAACACAACGTTTTAACGGTTCTAAGCGCGGTAATTTATTTGATTTTGGTTATTCCGTAAAACGTAGTTTTATTATGTATACAAGTCGCGAAAACTATCCCATTTTTCGCGATAAAAAGCATCCTATGTTCATTCTCGGCATCGAAAATATATATAAATTGACTTTCAGCCAAATCGGTCAAGTAGTTTTTCATGAAAACGGAACAGACAGACAGACAGAGTTACTATCTTATTTATATTAATATGTATATGGATGCATTGTTGTTCCATAATATAATAACATAATTTTAATAAAGTTTACCTTTCTAAAAAATTGATGAAAAATAAAAAGAAACATACAAAGCCTTAGGATTTGAACCCTGTACCTGTTCATTAGTATTGCGCTTGGTAAACCATTAGGCTAAATTCGCTTAGGTGGTAATGTTAAAATTTCAGTACCCATTAAGCATATAAACGATCTATCTCACTTCAGGATATTTTGGCTCGCTCTCGTGCTCTGAGCCTCAGAATGAAATAAATTGAAACGACTTGGTATGAACGCGATGCGCGTTGATATACTTATTCTGTTGCAATATTCCGCCACGCTCGCAAGTTTTATTAGGCGCTGTCCCTTCGAAGTAAATATGCTCCGGGAGGGGTTAATTATATGAAACAGCGATTTGAAGTAGGTCTACATAGCCTCTTAATAAACTTCAATAATTAAAATCTGTATGTACTGAAGACCTTTCCGAAATTTTATCTTATTATTATTTTTCTTTTTTTGCTCTCTTTGTTCACCTAGTTTTTTATGATGTCTGTTCGCTTTTAGATTATAAAATTTATGTTATAATATAAATTTCTACAACTCATATAAGTGAACTGTAATGTTCTTTGGAGAATAAAGTTCTTTAAACTAAAATAATGAAAAGTTAGGTCTCGTGTTATTTAAATTTTGTTTAGTTTATCGTACTATAAGACGAGAACGACGAGTGGCGTCTATCTATCTATTTATGTCAGTTTTTAGGACTTGAGTTAGACTCCCACCATGGAGTAACTTTTTATATTTTTCACTGTTCGATTGACATTCCTAATATTCTTCTACTATGACTGCTATTTGAAGCCGTGGTAGCGTAATGGCTAGCGCACACGTCCGAAACTCAAACTCAAGGTTCGAATCTTGGCAGGAACGCATGTACAACTTAGCCAGTTTTCTGACCTAATGTGCATATTGTTATAATTACCACGTGTTAATAACGGTGAAGGAAAACATCGTGATGATACCTGCACATCGAGATAACCAACTGACAAAATCAATGCTAACCGTGTTTGGAGCTATAAACCCCACAAGAAAGAAAAAAGAACATAACCAAATGCATCAAACCAGCCAAACCGTCTTGGACAAGCATGACAGGTATATTGTGGTTGCCCTATAGTGGGAGGTCCGAGCCCAGCAGTGGGACATTTGTGGTCTGTTATTATATTATTTACTAGGATATGCTCGCGACTTGAAATTCCCGGGACACAGAGTACCACAGCCTTCGTTTTAGTGAAAACTGTGTCGGAATAAGCTAATTTTTATGCACCCGAACAACCATTCCCAGGATAAAAAGTAATGCAGCTGTTAAGTCTAAGCATTTTCTGTCGATCAGCGAGAACTGTATTAAAATCGGCCCAGTAGTTTTTACGTGAATCCCGAATAAACAGACAAGAAATCTAAAAACAATTGCATCTCATCTCATGTGTTCTCCATCATTTATATAGTCTATTCTAGTTTTTTTTAAATAGCTTTAATGTACAGACACGGCATATATAGAATTTTATATTTTATAGATTATGACTGCTATTTAATAATTTATTTAACGGTATTTAACACCGGTAACAAACAATTTGCAATTTAACGAAAGTTATTTAAAAAAAAACAACTAAAGATTTCATTCGGTTTCGGCCGGGCAAAATTTTCACATTTACTTTACTTTTATAAATATTAAAGACCTAATATGAAACTTGACCAAAAATTGTATGAAAGAAAGAAAGAAAAGAAAGAAAGAAAAACTTTATTTGAAGAAATGTATGCGTAATGATAACCTTATATGACTGGAAACACAGCGTTTAATAATCGTAGTTATTTGATGTAACAGTCCGTTTCAAATTTTATTTTCAGATACCATGATCTTAATCGATTGCGCATGTACTCATTGTATGTGTAAAACATGAAATACCAGCTGATATTCGGGAATTTTTGGATTGGGACAAACCTAATTATATAAACTTATTTCAACAAGACTTCAACCAAATTTTAGGCAACCATTAAATGTTTTCCAAAACCATATTTAATTAATTGTTCAAAAAATGCGTCGCGTCAAAACCGGTAAATATTGATGGCTCCATTCTAAAAGTTGTCCAGAAATATTTAGAAATAACAGATAAGAAACAGGTAAAAGGAAAGACAGCGAATGAAGAACAAACATGCTACTTACGTGATCATATCTCGTTTTCCAGGTTCATTGAGAAGTACCCTATTAGAACGTTTAATAGCTGGAAACAATGTTGTTCCAGGTGTTTCTTGAGTTTCCAAAATTTTAGCTACGACACTGATAGGAGAAGATATCGCCATACGAGAGATTGGCGTTAAACTAGTCAAATCTTCGTCTGTTGAAGAATCACTGTTAGAGCTGGAACACAAACAAGGAAATTCAATTAGGGGAAACTATACCATTGTTGGCACCCAAGTATAATCATTGCCACCCATATATTGCCAGTATAATCACGTGTGCAGGAAAAAATACTAATAGACGTCAGAGCATATGTTTGCTTAGAACGAGTTTTTTTACTACTCTATCACGTTCAAGACAACGCAATTTTGTATGGGAATAACTTGGCGCCGTCTCGTGAGTGCAAAGGGAAACGTAAATCGTGCCATACACAATTGCGTTAATAGGAAAGTGATCGAGTAGTAAAAAAACTCGCACTAAGCACTCTGCTCTACATCATTAGTTTTAGAATGTAATTGGATTGTGTTACGTACTCGCTGGAGTTGTTCGATATGGTGCTGGAGCGGCCGCTGATGACGGGGTTGGCGGAGGCGGGCCCCTTGCCGTGGCCGGCCGCGCGCCCGCGCACCACGAACGGACTGAAGCTCTCTGAGAACGTCGGCGCTAGGTCGCGGAGTGTGTGGCACATCTAACATAGCATATAACAACACATATACCAGGGTGAATCAAAAGTTCTTACAAGTACATATCTATCTCTATTAATATAATAAATGCGAATGTAACTCTGTGTCTGTCTGTCTGTTCCGTTTTCACGTAAAAACTACAGGACCGATTTGGCTGAAACTCAGTATATATGTGTATATATGTGTATATATATATATATATATATATATATATATATATATATATTCGACGACGAGAATTAACATAGGATACTTTTTATCCCGAAAAATGGGAGTTTCCGGGATAAACATATATTTGTCTTTCCGTTTGTTATTCTTTTACGGAAAAACTACTGGACCGATTTAGTTGAAATTCGGTATAATGGACAAGGGATACCTTTTATCCCGGATAATTGGATAGATTTATGTAAAGGTTATCACAAAAAGTGGGATAGGTTTTTTGCGATTTTCCATTTTCGGCATTTTGGTCATCTTTGTCCGATTTGTTCGAATTGTCCGATTTGCCCGTTTTGTCCGAGTTTTCCAATTTGTCTAATTTGTCCGATTGTCCGTTTTGTCTGATTTGTTCTTTTAGTCATTTATGTAGTTGTCATAGACGGGGGATAGATGAGGGGCACGAGACCGGCGCCTCAGGAGACTGAGGCCTGCCGGTCGGAGCTCCGCGACGTTGCCATGGTGGTCTGGGAAGAACGCCTTAGACACCCCAGCGCGGGCCTCGCCACCATTGAAGCGGTGAGGCCCGTCCTGCAAGACTGGACAACAGGTAGACATGGCACCCTGACGTTTCGTCTGACACAGGTACTCTCGGGGCATGGCTGCTTCGGGAGGTACCTGTGTCGCATAGTCCGTGAGCCGACGTCAGGGTGCCATCATTGCGACATCGGCGACGAGGATACGGCGCTGCACACACTCCAGGAGTGTCCAGCCTGGACAGAGCAGCGCCGAGACCTCGTCGCCCTCACCGGATTTGACCTCTCGCTCCCGGCCGTGGTACGCACCATGGTCGGGAGCCCAACCGGATGGGACGCCGTCTCCTCCTTTTGCGAGCGCGTTATGCTTGCGAAGGAGGAGGCGGAGCGGGAGCGTGAGCGGACGTCCTTGCCCCGCTCCCGCCAAAGGAGGACGCGCCGACGCCGGAGGGCGGATTTCGACCTTCGGCCACCGTAAGCGGGCGGCGCGGGTGGGGCCCCTTGGGGTATAGGGGTTCTCACTCACCCGCACATGCCGTCGAGATGAGAGCGCGAGTGTTCCGCGCGCGCTCATCTCTCCTCCCGTGGGGCGCGTTACAGACCGCCCCACGCCTAGAGAGCATGATGATGCCGGGGGATGAGTCCCCCGGCAATGGAAGAGGCCTCGTGAGGGGGGCCCACGCCTGCCAGGGCTGCGGAGAGGCTAGGTCATATACCCGTAGCCCTGGCATAAGGCGAAGGACGGAACACCCAGGGGTTTTAGTGGGTATCCCTAACCGGGGGTGGCAACAGCATGGCACCAGTTCTGACTGGGCATGCTGGTGCCACATTCGATCTGGTGAATCCTACACACGGGTCGCGAATTATCCCCCCAAGGTTCTGCCCTTGTCGCGGCTTATGGTCCTCAAGCGGATTTCCCCTGGCTAAAAAAAAAAAAAAAGACGGGGGATAGATAAACATAGCTAGGACGGTTTGAAATAAAGGTTGAAAGTTTGGATACGACCAATCATTTCTCAAGTTTATAGATATAAACATTCATCATCTATAAAAAATGCGATAGTAACTCGATACGTCTTTCCGTTAAGTTTTCACGGAAAACTACTAGGAATACTGGATCGGTTTTGCTGTCATTTTGTTTAAATGTAGTTTTAATTAATATCGAAAATGGACATAAATACTTTTCATGCCCGGAGATGGGATAGTTTGCGATATAAAATGAAATTATACTTCCGAGTGCAAATAGCACTAACATAAAATTTAAGTACAATGTAACCTATATTAACAGCTCCTGCTCTTTAAACAAGAAGTACCCACTAGACGTTGACCCGCGGCGTAGCCGCGGGGTAAACTCTAGTAATGATATAAACTAATGGTGATAGTGGAATTCCGTTATAATGACGACGTGTTTGTTAGTGAATTGTAAGGGCGCAGGTACAAAAGTACGGAACCGTAGCACTATCTTTTTAACCAACATCCCATGATCGTGGCGTCGATCCCACGTAATCGACGTCATTTATTGGGATAAAAAGTACCCTAAGTGTTGTCCCGGGATATAAGCTAACTCTGCGTCGAGTTTCATTTAGTTTTCACGTAATACTCTAACAGATAGATAGACTGATAACAATTCTGTAATATGCATTTACCAAATCTGCTTCTCCGACAGTTGCGAAAACTGTGTTTATCGTACCTTAAATTCAAAGCATTCGCTGAATATAGTGTATTCAAAAGGCCTGTTATAATCGTGGTAGGGGTCCACCATTTCGATGGCGTTGCCGCCTTCGCCTTGAATGCCTATGATTTCGCAACACAATTTCCTCATCTCATTGGTGGGCAAAGGCAGGTGGCGAAGCACGTCTGTGTCCCACCACTTCGTTAACGATCTGTATAAAAAACAATCAGGTTATTTTTGTAACGAAGTTGTTTTACTCTGCTTACAGAGCGAATTCGCTACGATCGTCGTGTAAGGAGAAGCGTCATGAAAGTGGCCTTTTACGTAATTTTTATTATATAATTTCGAACTTCAAAGCAATGATATACGATACAAAATAACATAATATCCAGCAGTGTAATATACGGTGTTTTAAAATTAAAAGGTCTTGTAACCGCCCTTATTTCGGCCACATTCGGGCGCTGTCGTCACGCATACGCATATGTTTTGATATAATTTACTGTTGCATATTCGATTTTTCAATATTTTTCGTTTTTACGTAAGGAACTTCATTCCTGGGAGTCCGCCGACTGCAGTAATTTTTATTTTTTTAATAAGATGTTCTGTATTTGATAATTTCATGATAGGTCTTATACTCGGAAGCCATTATCATTGATATCCAAGTGAGATCAAGCACTTAGCACAACATATTGGATTCAATCATTTTTTTCTAGAAATAGCTTAATCATAATATGCATTTAAAAGCATCATCGTCATCACTGAGTGTTAAATTCCAGTTGCATTCGGATTTTTCGCTTCAACGCCTAGGGTCCGCTTTTCTACTCTTATTTCTTAACTTCTGTGGTGTGGTCTTTGGCATTGGTACACATTTGAAAGCCGTTAATAATAATTACATTTTATAAAACTACATGAGAATTAGGAGTACTTGAGGTACGAATGCTAAACACATTAAAGCAGATTTTTCAAAGATGATAAATACAGATAGAACAACTACAAATACAAATAGACATACAGAGACTAAAGTGTCACCATAGTAATGCCTTATTAATTTAAAATATCGGAACCTGAAAAAAGGTATGTAAATGGCTTACCTGTTTCTGGGTATATAAACAATTGCTTCTGGATGGTGTAGGTAATAATCACTTGGGTATTCCCATATGGGTGGCCTCATAGGATCCGGAATAAAAAGGCCCAAAAATAAATTCATAGTGTTCTGTTTTTCAGCGTCCGAGAACGTATTTGAATAATATCGACTCAGTGTTTGCATTATATCGTTGCCGTGTGATGACCATGGCGCTGTTTTACGGTATGTTTTTATCCTGGAATAATTTTTATATAATATATAAAATATTATATATATTACGTTATATATTATATGGCTATAGACATCTCATATATTCGAAAAGGCGTTTTAACATGATACATTGATAACCCTTTAGTGCTCATCAAAATAACAATAACATTAGTTACAATATTTTCTACTGCTCCGAGGTAGCTTGCTGATTTTTTTACATTTTTAAATGCAATGTACAAACTCGAACCATTTACAGATTTATTATATTATAGATTATATTATGTTCTTTAGGTATATCATTCACCAGACCACTGAAGATTGATGATTCCCTATAGATAAAAGAAAGAAAAAATCATTAATCATACCTATGCACTAATTGTGATCCGCCATACTGCAAGGCGAGCGTGTCTCCATGATCTTCATACAGGCCTTCTAACAACCTGGCACAGTCCGAGTCAAACTCAATTTCAGGTTCACCAATTAATCCCAAGTAGTAGAGCTAAAATTAAGTATTTACTACCTCTACTAAATGTGTAATCACAACAATATACGCACGAAAAATAGTTTTTTTTAGCCTATAACATATAATATAGAGTTCATTAATGTACTGTACTAATACCAGAACGAATGCAAGGATAATGGTCGATGATGTTATGCTGGAGCAAGTGGATGAGTTTGTATATCTTGGATGTGCTTTTAGCAGGGATGGAAGGTACACCGCTGATATAGAAAGAAGAGTGAATTTGGGGAATAGTTTAAATGGAGCGTTAGGTAAACTTCTAGGCGCTAAGAACCTCAGCCAGAAGGCCCAGCTCGCCGTACACAACGCGGTGCTGGTACCTACGCTCGCGTATGGAAGCGAGAGTTGGGTATGGAAGAAAGAGCATGAAAGTAGAGTAAACGCGGTCGAGATGCGAGCACTGCGCAAAATCTGCGGAGTGACGCTCGCGGACCGCGTTCGTAATACCGAAGTAAGAAAGAGAGTTGGTCTGAAAGAGAGTGTCGGGGTGAAGGTAAGGAAAGGAATGCTCCGGTGGTTCGGGCATGTGGAAAGAATGCATGATGAAAGAATGACTAAACAGATATACAATGCAAAAGTGGATGGATGCAGAAGTCGTGGAAGGCCACGACACACCTTCCATGATCAAATTGATCGTGTACTAGCAGAAGGTGATGTCAGGAGCCTTAAGAACAGACGAGCTTGCATGACAAGAGTTATGAATGTCAAAGAGGCAAGTGAGGTGTGTAAAAATAAGCCTAAATGGCACTCTGTTGTTCGTGCCTACCCCGCAAGGGAACTAGCGTGAAGTTATGTATGTATGTATGTATGTACTAATATTTGAATTTTAAATAAAATTCTAAGAAATAGGGGTGAACAATAAAAAATGAGATACTGTTTTTATAAACTTACAGAACGTCGCAGCCTCATAGTTCATATGAGTGTACTTTATGACGTCATAAACAGGTACAAGTAAACGGAGTCAAATAGCCGTTTAATTACCGTTTAAAAAGTAATTAAAATTATTTGTATCGTGACATTTGAAGTCTGATAATAAGATGATATTTTAAAGCCCGTTCTTTAAATATATAAAAATACTAGCTGTCCCGGCAGATGTTCTGCCCTGAAGAAATAAAATTTATAACCCGATTTCAGCGCCACCTACCGGGTCCAAATGTAAGCTATCCTATCTTTCAAGTCGGATCAAACTACACACGGTGTGCAAATTTGATTAAAATCGGTCAAGTAGTTTAGGAGTCTATCGCGAACAAACAACGTGACACGTAATTTATATATATTATTATATTAAGATTAAAATTTACTGTACCATGTGTCCGCTTCTCTAGTGAAGCATACCTGATATGCCAGCACACATTTCCCAATTGCGAACTGTGCAGTGTTTGTCCTATCGAGACAATCAACACAGTTTACTCGTACCAGTCCAGTTTGCAATCGTCCATCTTGATGCCCTGTCACGCCATTCTCATCATCGCGGCTGTTAGAACTCAGAAATATGCCTGTCTTGCGAATCACTGCCCGAGCTATGTTTGTTAATCTAAAAGTAATACAATCTCAAATCTATTTGTGCCTCAAATAAAAGATACTGCGACCTTTTATCTTTCTAACTCTTAGAAAGGCAGAGCACATAAAAGTGGTAATACACTACATATTACCACTTTTATGTGCTCTGCCTTTCTTCATATACTGCAAATTGCATCTACTAACTTGTACAGTACAAGTTAAACTTAAGTGCATCCTTGAAGTTGGTACACATTATTAGAGACAGCACAGTTATAAGCTTCACAGAGAGAGTGGAGAAGGGAGTGTTACACTCTCACTTAGCTGCTATGTGGAATTACTTACCATATCTCTCGCACATCACACCGAAGGGTGTCATAAGCATTAACATTTGACTGGTCTTGTGCAAACTCACGGAACTTCACTTGAAACACATTTAAGTTTTGCGCGTACTGTAAATATTAGTTTAATTCTTGTTTTGGTGAAATATTATTGCCGCATGACACATCTTATCTTATACTAATATATAAGTATAAAGCTGAAGAGTTTGTTTGTTTGCTTGAATGCGCTAATCTCAGGAACTACTGGTCTGATTTGAAAAATTCTTTTAGTGATAGATAGCCCATTTATCGAGGAAGGCTATAGGCTATATATCATCACGCTAAGACCAATAGGAGCGGAGCACCAATGAAGAATGTTTCAAAATCGGGGATTTTTTTTTTACTATTCCACACGGACGAAGTCGCAGGCAGAATCTAGTCTAATATAATATCATAAGGTAAATTTAAATCATTTTAAAAGATTTTGTCTAGATTTACTGAGCTTTGCAATAGATGTCTTTGGATTGCCATAATACCATTTATATAACTTACTTGTCTAAAACTTTCGCATCCGCCCCTTTATTCATCCTCGCCATATCCAAATGATAATACTGCACTGCATGTTCAGGAGGTAGGAATTGATTCAAATACTTTATTGAACTACTTATCACATCAGTTAGTAGAGATTCATGTCGTTTTTTCTCCCTTTTCTTGACTAGATTCAGGAACATTATTGGTGCCCCATATCTCTGCATGAGGTTGTTTAAATGTTTTCCTGGTATTTCTGCATATGGGTCACTGAGATCGATCGATATAGCGGGTTTGGGTACCATCTTAGAAACATCCTGTGACCAGTAACTTGGTATTGAACCCCTTAACTGGACAAAAGAACTGAAACTATGAAAAGAATGTTAATAGCAACATAGGGCATGAGTTAAGTTAGTTCAGATTACCCAGGATCAAAATGGTGTTTAAGGTAATTACAAATTGCTGTGAAACAACTAGATTTAAACAGCTAAGTATATAGATTGAATCACATGTTTTTTATCCCTTTTTGTTGTTTATATTTATTATATTTTTACTTTTTATCAATGAAAAATTGAAAAGAAACCTTTATATGTAGACTATAACTGAATTTTAATAAAAATTGAACAGGGCCACATTTAACTATTTTCATAAAAAGTAAACTCCTTTGCAAAAAAAAGGGTGGTTTTGATTTTTCTACATTATGGGTAATAATTTAGTTCTAAAGAGGTTTTAATAGCCAAACTCTGTTACTAGCACTTAATAAAGAGTCTAGGTATGAAAAAAGTTAAATTCAAACTCGAAACTTTTGTTTTTAAACATAATAACCCCTTTTTCAGTTTTTGACTTTATCTTTTTACTTACTTTTCGCGGGTTGCGGTTAAAAGGTTATCAGGCAGCGAAAACTAACTTTTCGATATTTTTAGTACAATAATTTATGTTTGTCGCATAATCCTACCTGATTGTGACTTAAAACAGATATCTTTGTGTATATTGTAATGGCAGAAAAATCAATAAGAGCTAGTAAAGTTATAGCGCTGCTGGAAAAGGGGTGTAGCCAATGTTACATCTCACTGAGGTCAAACGTGAGTCGTACATTTGTCCAAAAAACACTAGGTAACTGGAGTAGCGTACTCTTCTCCAATGAGGCTCGAATTTGTCGGCATGGTGAGGACCGACATCGGCAAGTATTACGTGAGCAGGGGAATGCTATGCCGACGTGTGTTTTGAAGAAATCACCCCTTATGGTGGAGAGTCCGTTATGTTTTGGGCGGGAGTAACTTCCAGCTACCGTACAGATACAGTATTCATTGAAAATGGCTCACTAAATGCGCGAAGGTATATAACAGAACTCCTTTGTCGACATGGACAACCCGCACTGACTAATTGGTGAATACTAATTTACACACGATAATGCTCGGGCTCACCGTCGTGGCGACGTCGATGTTCAATTCAATATTTAAAAGGTCGGTATTTGTCGTTTAGATTGGCCAGCGCGGAGCCCCGTCCTTAACCCCATTGAGTATGAGCTGTCCAACCACCGCCACAAAACATCAGGGATCTTGAACGTGTGATCTTGGCTGACTGGGAATCATTTCACAAGACACCTGTGGAAAAAAGCCTGGTGGAAGGCATACCAATACGATTGCATGCTGTAATCGCTAAAAGTGGAAGTCATACTCATTATTAATTGTATTTTTTTAATAAAATAATCTATAAAAATACTTGTAGTGTTAATTTCGTTATACCCATAAAAATGTCCATTTTAACATAGCTCTCTGTTTACATCACCTAAAACACCGATACCAGGATTTAAGTGTTAATAACTATATTATCATTGATAATAAGAAATTTCTAGTTATCTAAGCTAATGACATACTAAAAATAATAATATTATCCACAGAAAAGCCCATGATAGTAAGGTGCCCGTTTTTTTTTGCAAAGGAGTGTATATAGAAATGACTTTATAATTATATTTGTATGTTTCTAAAATGCATGTATGACTTAATTATCGTAAGTATTAGAAAGCTTAAAGGCTAACATTAAAAAAACACGTATTACCTGCCAGCAGAAAAAGAAGAGACCATGGAATCATGTACAATCTGTTCTGTTTCAACCTCATTGGCTACATCTCCATGCATATTGGCACCTCGTTTCAAAAACCTGGTGCCTGCATATCTATTACTCCTCCTGGCTATTAAAGTGAGATACACTGGTCTTCCAAATATATTTAGATTACTCTGTTCTATAAAACCATGCACAATGTACAGAATCCAATCTGGATGGAGATGTGAATGCACAGCTGATAGTAAATGGCTATTCCATACAAACCGCCATTCTGGTACTGTGCGCACGCCAAACTCTAATCTTTGTGACTGACTGCTGTAAAAAATATATATAAAACAATGCTCTATGCAGGAAAGGAAAAGAATTCTCATTTCTACGGCCAGGCAACCTGTCGTAAGAGGCGACAAAACAAACAACAGTTAGGTGGTGGGGGCATTTGCCCGACTGAACGGCTACCACCCCAGTCTAGAGTATGCCGCCATAACACCTTAGAATTATGTTCCAGCATCAGTGGCCAGATTCTAGTTTCTCCTTTGAGGCTAGCAGCATATTGGCAGCATCACTGATCTTGCTTATGTCCATAGGTGACAGTAACCAATTTCCATCATAGTTGGGCTGTCAGCTTGTCTATTGTGCTTCAGCAATAAAAAAAAAAATGTATTTTCCTTACATAGAAAATAAAAGACTGCATGTTGTTATTACAAATTAGTGAGATAGCAAACAATAACTTAAACTTTTTAATAATAAGTGAGTAGAAGAAATTAAAATAATGCACTAGTTGATACTATGAATAAATAAATTGGCACACAAAACTTATACTTACATTGTGTATTCCCAAGCTACGCAAATTATGCTTGTTTTATTGATAGTATGTACATTAGAAGAAAGTTATGTGAAAGGAAAATGTCATGAGAACTAGAACAGCCAAAGTACTTGGATTAAAAATCACAAGCATTTTTGTGTTTGTACTGACTAATCCCCAGAGTGACTCCTATTTTAGTTCTGGTATTTAGAGAAAAATATTGAAATATAGTTAACATATATATAGTATTTGAATGCATTGAGAAAGATAAAAAATATTAAAGCATCTCATACAGCTTCACTTGTGTAAATTATTAATATAATAATCGGCAGATAAACATACACACACATTGTATATCCCTAAATTGAGCAAGTTACACATGTGTTGTCGGTAATATACAACGGACTACTCTAAGGCTACTCTGACTCCCAGACCATAGTAAATAATGGAGAAAATTCATTTCCGATATTTACCATATTAGGAATCGAACCAGAAACTTCTGTGTTGCAGTGAGCTAGGCCGGCAAAGGCTTAGCCTGTTCAACCAAAGAAGCTGTCAAAACTATTACATAATATACAAAACGATTTCATTTTCCCAGATAAAAAGTATCCTATTTAGAAACCACATAAATAGGAAATTTCATAATGATCAGTTTCCCAATTCCCAAGGCCATGAAGATTTAAGAAACAACAGTTAATATGGTAATATTATATATATTAGAAGTATAGGCAGGATGTTTGCAACATAAAATAGGGTTATTTAGTACTAAGTTAATCTATAAAAAATATGAGAAAAAATATTTTATATTGTAAGTAACTCATAATGTCAATAAAAGATTTTTTAATTATTATAAATATCTAAATCTTACCCAATATTTTTTTGTCTTTGCTGTAATTGTCTCTTCCAAGTCTCAAAGATATCTTCATCATCATCATCCTTATCACAAACACATAAATTATGAGCATCCTCTGAACTTAAATTAGAATGATAGACTGCTGCAGTTACTGGTTTGGGAAACAATGCTGGTGCCAATTTCCTAGGAGGTGCCATATTCATTTGCAATGTATGTGTTATATCATAACTATAACTATAATAGAAATTGGTTGAGAGATCAATGGCCAAGAACATTTTTATATATCTCTGTTCATCTGGATGTGGTGGTTTATTACTTTCACTTGGAATGTATATTGTAGCAGTATCTTCTATCTTATAAATAGAATGTGAACCGATGGCTGCAATTTTCCTTCTCTTTGTTACTAAGATTATGTAGTATCCTTCAAGAAATCTGATAAAACCTAAAATATATTAATAATTGTACTATAGCTTACTTTTTAGTTCTTGCTATTCAATGAACTAGTGATACACTACAAAATTTAAATATCCATAATGAACACTAAATAATTTTGTTACGTTATCAACAGAGTCACCCTATAACTTTAGCATATAAAAGTATACTTATGTGCACTTGTAAAAACAGATGAATGATTATATCAAGGGCTTCATAACAAATGGGTGTACAGACAAAAGTACAGTTTTACACAAGGGACAAAATTGTGAATAAAAAAAGCTAGTTGATTGTATAAGGCTGAAATTTGGAATACCCTTCTTTTTAGGTACAACTGGTAAGACTTTCTAAATTGTAACATGCATAGTTTTTAGTAAACAACAAAAAACATGGCATTTTTGTGTATACACCTATATGTTATGAAGCCCTCAATATCATAAAAACATGTATAGACAAGTATATTTTTATGTTGTTTTCTGGTTATTCAATAACAATGCTAGGAAATAACAAGGCAATTTCACTCTCTTCAAGAACTATAGACTAGAGTGATACACTGATCTCACTCTAATTTCTTCCTTCAGCAATACTATAGTTGCTCCAGTAATGCACACAGTTTTACAAATTTAGACCCAAATTAGCTATATTAGAATAAACTACCACAACATTTTAAGCAAAATACTTGCTAGAATTATTTTGGAATTTATAATAAACACAATCAGTTTTAGAATTTTATTTAAATAATAATATTATTAGGGTTCCTTACCAACAATTCCAAAAGCAGAAACTAGTTTATTTAAGCCAGAATTCCTCCCAGCTCTATTACCAAAACCAATCATGTTTAACAGTTGATGAATTTCCTGTTTGTTATATTCCACTTTGTCGTCAACTAATATAAGTTCTTTTGGATCTGTCCGATCAATTTTCAGGACACGAAATCTTGTTTGAGTGTTATTTGAACCAATTAAGTAGAATCTCTGAAATAATATCATGTATAAAAAAAATTGACTAGATTCTAAAGAACTATTTTTCTGATAAATTAAACTCGATAATGTTGATAAATCTTACCGCTTTGGTTTCGTATAGAGCTATCCGTTGAATAGAACTAATAATGGGATGAAACATCACACTTTGCTTAGACATCCTAAATAATTCTAATAATATAAATACAAATTAGATTAGATTTATGCAATTATATTCCTTATATACACAATTATTATTTAACAAATTTCTCTGTTGGTTTATAAAGACTAAAAAAGTATTTTTAACATCAAAACTTAATTCAAATATAAATATAAACTTAAAAATGTTGTGATTATGAAAATGACAGTAAATTACAGCCGTTTATTTATCACTGACTGTCACCACAAATACTATGGATATTACGGATACGTTCCACTAGGGACTAACAACGACCACATTTACGACCTCGATTTTTCCCGTTCCACTTGCTTGCGGACGTTATAATCATAAACGCTGGTGGAACGGGTTATGGAGCGTTGATGTCATTAATGTCATACGCATTACGCAAATGTCATTGGTTGATATGAAAATTGCGCCTTTTTCAACGTATTGACAAGGGAGAATTAATACTCTGTGGTCAACGCCCACTTCGACCCACCTTTTGACATGGGTCGTTGTGGGCGTCGTGTGATCGAAAATGATGACTCACTAGTGACGTTTTCGCCACGACCAAAACGATCGCGGTCGCCTTGTGGAATGGCTAACTGAGCATTTTGGGCGTTGCGAGCTACAAATGGAACGACCTGCTTGTATACTGTCACTGACTTTATTTAAGTTTATGGCTTGGCAACTAGGCCTTTAAGCCAGATCTTAGTTTACAATATAGTTTCTTCATTTTCTTAAGCCTATGTGTAGCACAGCTGAACTGTAGGTAATCAGCTAGTGCCATTCATCGGAGTTCTTGTAACAACTCAAATACATTTGACTATACAGTTCATATTTCTTACAAAACACATAATTACTACTCAAAAACTATCAATATCCTACAACTATTGCTCATTTTAGAGTAATTATACACAGTTTTAGAAAATAAAACTGCACAGCACAATATCTCCTTTCAGTTCCCGCCAAAAACTCCCTGAGAGTACAGTAGTAGTTACAGCGCGTTCCATTGGTAGCTTAGCCCAAAATGCTGCGTTAGCCGTTCCGCAAGGCGACCGCGGTCGTTGTGATCGCGGCGAAACGTCACTAATGATGTCATCATTTTCGATCACAATGCTCACAACGACCCAGGTCAAGAGATGGGTCGAATAACCGTTCCACTTGGGTTTACGATTTTAATGCCGTCAAGCAAGTGGAACGGGAAAAATAGCGGACGTGAACGTGGTCATTGCGAGTCTTTTTTTATTTTTTATTGCAAGAGTTCAACAGACAGGCAGACGGTCCACTTGATCGAGAGCGGTTACCATCGCCTATAGACATTTGCAACACCAAAGGTGCTACAAATGCGCTGCTGCTCTCTTAAGGGAGACTGGAACCTGGTCACTAATGCCGGAACACAACTCAAGGTTGTTATGGTGATATACTTTATACCAAGGGTGGTAGCCATCCAGTCGGGCAAATACCCTACCACCTGGTTGTGGATTGTTTTTTCGCCTTATTTTGAAATTGAAATTTTGAAATCGTACTCTTTCTCCGTTCCTGCCCGGATGTCTCTAATGGAACGTAGACTATAATATGTGCTCAATCTTCTTCTGTTCAATTCAATTCAATTTTGTCTTGGCCCAGTTTTTGCATTCAGCAAACCAGAGTTGCCCCAAAGTAAAATACCATAGGACATGATACTATGAAAGTAACTAAAATAAACTAATCTAGTGGTCTCTTCATCAGTGAACTGCCGAACTCTTCAGACGGCGTACGCAGCAGAACTAGTAAGTTTACCTGAGACTAGATATATGAGTGCCCCATTAGAGCGTCTGATCTAGGTTAATGCCTAAGAATACAGGTGAATCTGCGAGGTTAAGCCGAGTGTGGATAAGAATAATACAAACATAGTATTCTGAATTTTTAAATGAATTTGAAATTTTACATTGGGCATAACAAACTAAACACATATATTAAGACCCAAACCCAGCAAAAACCAACTGCCAGACTTCAAGACACTGTGAGCTTTTTCTGCATGCACTGGAACACAAATCAACTTGATTGTCAATTTCTCTTTTAATTTTATCTCCCACCCATTTTAATATCAAATAAAACCAGAGCTTTCCCCGCGGCTACGCCGCATGAAAAACCTTGGGTAGTAGCTTTATGTTACTTAAATAAAAATTAAATTAGGTTTTATAAATATGTAAATCTTACAATACTTTAGTTTCTTGTTCAATTCACTACAATTGCTAAGTCACTATAGTGTAGACAACTGAACAGCAAAACATAAAGAATAATACGTAAAAAATGACATGTGGGCAACATGACAACGTGATTGTTATTGAATTACAGCGATTGTGGTCTATTATCTATATCGCAATTGCAGCGTCATCATTTTTCCTAAGCCGTCTATTTCACAAAAACGACTTATTTACCGAGATAAAAAGTATTCTTTTTTTTCTAATGCGCGGGGGGAATACATTTCGTACCATACTGAGTTAGTCTGAGTTCCTCTCGGCTGTGGGGGTTGGAGCCGGACCGCGGCGATAACCGCCGCGCAGCGTGTGCGAAGATTCTAGGCGGAACCAAGTACTCCGCTAAAGCTAAACCCTCGGCCCATACCCGACGCTTGTGTGGAAGAACATGTAATGACGAGCGAAGCTACACCCATTGTTCAACCGCGCAACAAGCTTAGGTCACCCCGGGATGCAGAGTGACCCACTTCACCAACAGAGGCTGGACCCGTCGTATCCCCACGATGCGCGAACACCTGAAGATAAAAAGTATTCTAATTGTTGACTCGGGTTATAAGCCAGTACTATGTCGAATTTCATTCATATACGTTGTAGTTTAAAAAAAATGCGATCGCAGCGCCATCTTTTTCGCTATTTTCGTTTATCCCGTGAAAAAGACAAAAATTCTAAAAAATGCATTTTCGGAATGCCCAGATCCGCATTATCTCCCCTGATTCAGTGGCGTAACTATGGGGGGCGGCCCGCACCGGGTGTCACCCACTTAGGGGTGACATCCGACCGTGAACATCAGTTATAGTGCCACCTATAAAAATTCGTAAAACTGTGGCAATTTGCATAACCGCCTTGGCTACCACCCCTGGTCTAAACTATGTCACCATAACAACCATGAGTTGTGTTCTGGCATTTGTGATCAGGTTCCAGTCTCCCTTAAGAGAGCAGCAGCGCATTTGTAGCACCTTTGGTGTTGCAAATGTCTATAGGCGATGGTAACCGCTTTCCATCAAGTAGGCCGTCTGTCTGTCTGCTGAGCTCCTGCAATGAAAAAATAAAATAAAAAATGAAACAACACAAAATATAGATTTCGATGACGTGATTTCGGAGTTTGCAAGCGTGAAAGCTAGAAGGAACAAATTTAATTTTTTTGTTCACTAGATTCCTTTCACATAATATATAAATATTATTTGTAATACTCGTATTATAATAAAACGTAAATTATTATTACTTTTCTTTTTTATTTTAACAGTTTTGATTGAGTTTAGGGGATGTCACCTACAATATCCGCCCCGGGTGCCACCCATGCTAGCTACGCAACTGCCCTGATTTACTCACATTTTTAAACGCAATGTACGTACAAACTCGAACTATTTACATATTTATTATAGTATAGATAGATAGATATAGATATACTCGTAGATATAGATTACGAGAGTTTTCCCCGCGGCCGAGCCGCGAGTCAAACTCAAGTGCGTGCCTCTAGTTTAAAGAGCAAGCATTAATACAGGTTATATGATGGTCACATGCCACATTGTATTAAATTTTTATATTAGTGCTATTTGCCCCCGGAAGATTCACTTCATTTTATATTGTAAACTATCCTATCTCCCGGGAAAAAAGTATCTATACCCGTTTTCAGTATTAAAAATACATACATACATACATAACTTCACGCCTTGCGGGGTAGGCACGGACAACAGAGCGCCATTTAGGCTTATTCTTACACACCTCACTTGCTTCTTTCACATTCATAACTTTTGTCATGCACACTCGTCTGTTCTTAAGGCTCCTGACATCACCTTCTGCTAGTACACGATCAATTTGATCATGGAAGGTGTGTCGTGGTCTTCCACGACTTCTGCATCCATCCACTTTTGCATTGTATATCTGTTTAGTCATTCTTTCATCATGCATTCTTTCCACATGTTATTAAAAATACATATGTACAATATTACAGCAAATGCGATCCAGTACTCCAGTAGTTTTTCCGTGAAAGTGTATAACAGATACACCGAATTATTATCGCATTTTTTATAGATGACCAATTTTTATACCTGTAAACTTGAGAAATTATTGGTTTCCCCTACAAACTTTCATGCCCTATTTCAACCCGTTCTATAATTGGCCAAAATGATCAAAATTACGTCACAAAAAAAAAACAAAACCTATACCTATCCTACTTTCTGGGAGAACTTGTACATAAATTTATCTCAAAATCTATCCCTTTTTCCGGAATGAAACACTTAACATCTTTGTCTAGTGTGATCACGGCTACTGAAAAGTGGTCGAAACGTCGGACGTCAAGTTTAGTATTTTTTTAAGTGTTCACGAGTAGTACATATAATGAAAGCAACGTTTGAACGGTTGTAAGCGCGGCATTTTATTTCAACCTTTACGTCACAGTAGCCGTGATCACGGAAGACAAAGATGTCAAGTGTCAATGAGTAATGTTATTTAGCATAGCTAGTAGGGATGCTAAATAACATTAGTAATTAGAGGTAGGGATTCCCTACCCCTAATATGTTCAATACAATTATTTAGTTTTAAACTTTTTTTTTAATGGTTTAAATATAATATCACAATTTTTTTTTCTTTAAGTAATAAGTTGTATTAAAAATTTCTGTTGGAATAAATAACATTCCGACTGATTTCCGAAAATAAAACGAAAACTAATTTTTAGCGATAACTAAAGGATTTAAAATAAAATCTTCTCTAATGTGAAAAATCTAGGCCCTTACTTATAATCGTTTCTTAAATTTAAAGAAACTGCTCAGCAACTGATTATTGAAAATCTTACTCATAAACTCCTCTTTAGTGGAATATTTTGGGTACAACAGGTAAACAACAGGTTATAAGTACACGTTTATAAGCGAAAAAAAAAGATATTCATTGATTAGGGTCTGATTCTGATTCTCTTACTTAAGAGATAGCTGGCTAATCGTTTCTTAACGAGATTATTATAAGTAAGGCCGCTAATGTCCTATTTAGAACACCGGTTTGTATAATAACACTTTGAAACTAATGTGTCTTTTTGGAGGGTACCACGGTCTTACTGAAGCCAAATGGACTACTGGACTACTAGATACTGGACTCAGCTGATATTGACATCGGAGTGCGCGCTTATCCATAGTAGCTCATGTGCGCAAAACGTACTAGTGTAAGGCCGGGCTAAAATATTTGCTTGCCACAATAAACAGTGTCCATAAATTTCTGGGATAATTGCCATAAAATGCTAATTACAATTTATGCCACGGAAGTACAAAACGATTATTTCAAGTGGGTTAAGTTTAACTATAGAGAATTATGTGCAATAACCATTGAACGCAAAAATTTAAAATATTTGGGGTTTTTAAAATGGCTTCTTTACTTAATTTGCCGTTTGTTCTCGCTACAGTATCTACCTAATTATCTATTGTTATTCAAAAGGTATGTTCCATTCGCGGCCACAAATATTGATATTTTAAAAACCGAATGTTGAAGATATTTGTTTTCCACAATATGTTCTTACGAGAGTTCAACCTCTACTCCGTGCCTTTTGTTTAAAGAAGTTACAACACAGGTTTCATCGTATTAAATTTTTATGGTACTGCTATTTGCGCCGGAAGATTCGCCTCATTTTCTATCGCAAACTATCCCATCTCCCGGTATGAAAAGTATTTATGTCCATTTTCGGTATTAAAACTACATTTAAACAAAATTACAGCAAAACCGATCCAGTATTCCTAGTCGTTTTCCGTGAAAGCTTAACGGAAAGACATATCGAGTTACTATTGCATTTTTTATAGACGATAAATTTTTACATCTCTATTGGTCTCATCCAAACTTTAATCCTCTATTTCAAATCGTCCTAGTTTTATTTATCTATCCCCCGTCTATGAAAACTACATAAATGACAAAAATGACAAAAAGGACAAATCGGACAACTCCGACAATTCGGACAAATCGGACAAAAAGGACAAATCAGACAACTCGAACAAATCGGACAAAGCGGTTAATCGGAAAAAGGACAAATCGGACAACTCGGACAAATCGGACAACTCGGATAAATCGGACAACTTGGACAAATCTGTCAACTCGGATAAATCGGACAACTCCGACAAATCGCAGAACTGGGACATATCGGACAACTCGGACAAATTGGACAACTCGGACATATCGTACAACTCGGCCACCTCGGACAAATCGAACATATCGGACAACTCGAACAAAAAAACAAATTGGACAATTCGGACAAATCGGACAACTCGGACATCTCGGACAGCTCGGACAAATCGGACAAATCGGACAAAAAGGACAAATCGGACAATTCGGACAACTCGGACAAATTGGACAACTCGGACAAATCACAAAAAACCTATCCCACTTTTTGGGATAACCTTTACATAAATCTATCCCATTATCGGGCATAATAGGTATCCCTTGTCCACCCTCGGTATTAAAATTACATGTATACCGAATTTCAACTAAATCGGTTTAGTAGTTTTTCCGTAAAAGCATAACAAACAGAAAGATAAATATATTTTTATCCCGGAAACTATCCCATTTTTCGGGATAAAAAGAATCCTATGTTCATTCTCGGCATCGAAAATATATATACTAAGTTTCAACCAAATCGGTCCAGTAGGTTTTCAGTGAAAACGGAACAGACAGACAGACAGAGTTACTTTCGCATTTATAATATTAATAGGGATTGTTAGACATCTTTCAGCATTTTAAGATGTTCGTATTGACTTAGAGAGGTTAAATGCACATAATAAAAAATGGCACTATATATTATTTTGCAGGGATAAATTATAAAAACGATTACGGTGAGTAGTCCATAGCCAAATTACTCAAAGAGCCACACCCAATATATTGCGGTCCAGTGGATTAATACTTATAACAAAATTATAATTTGTTTTGTGTGTTTACATGAGTTTCAGGTTATGTAGGTAACAGACGATCGACTAGTTACAACAGTGTCAGCTACAAATGTTGCACTTTGTATTCAGGTGGTTTTCGGCTTAAATAACTTGTAGGACTGCGACGAACATTTACAGTGTGCGCGTTCATGTGTATAAATGAGGCTTCGCATAGGCTCGAAGGCTTCACCGTAGCCGTACATCCAGTCGGGAGTTTTACAGCGCGCTTGCGCGTGGGGGCGCTGATGTCGCCCTCCGGCAGACTAGTATCGTGCGCGTCTCCGTGCTTGTACAACTTGTGTCCCGTTAGTTAGATCTCTCTGCCGCAGTGTCCGCTACCGAATTATATGAAACAATGATTATATCAGACACTAAAGGACTGAAAGTAGAGTTTAAATAGTTGTTTATGTGATAATCAGATCGCGAGTGGTATCTATCCCGGCACCCAGCGGCCATCCTCTCTGGGAAGCTGCGCCGGTCTCACGCCCGAGTACAGTGGAATGCGGCAATTTTAACTACTGCGGACCCTGGGGCCCTTTTCAGAAAAGCTCCTGAAAGATATAAACTTGAAATTATAAGGTTAGTAGATATTTTTAAAGTTTATAAAACTACGCGTTTTCCAAATCAAGCAAAATTAATTATTTTCATCACAAATTAAATTACAAACTCCATTAAAATCAGGCGTTTTACCTACTAGATTACCGAAATGCCTTAAAAAATATAAAAAAACTAAATATTGAGAAACTATCAAGCACTAAGCAGTTCAGTTAAAATATACGGCAGCATGTTTAATACCTTATTTCTACAGCATAATTTATTATTCCTAACTTATTTAGATTATTATCACTTTACACTACTTTTAAGTTCATGCAAATTTTTTAACAAATTAAAAAAGAGTGGTGTGTATTGAATAGTAAGAAATAGTTATACGTTTTGTTTACTTTACCAATTAGTGATTATTCTCCCAGCCGATATGACACCTAGCAAAATTTTGAAATTGTCTAATGCTAAGAAATTAAAAAATATTTTACAGCGATTTTTTAACCCCTCAAATCTAATTGGAATTAAAGAAGGTAATTACATCCATAATTTATGTGAGTATTGTACTCTACACTTCTCAGTGCTTTTTTTATTTAATCATTACAATATTATAACAATTTGTAATATGAATTTTGTTAATGTTTTTTGTTCTAATTCTTTGTCACCCTAATTTCACCGAAATTACCGTGTTTTTCTGTGAAAGCGAAAGAGTTACTTTCGCATTTATAATATTAGTTCTGATTGGAATTAATTTGCATGTACCCTGTAGTTTGATGTAGGCACTGCATCAGGTACTACTGCTTAGCGTTGTAGATATTCATGGGCTTTCTTTTTAACGAGGGAAAATCCGTTTAAGGACAAGCCACCGCGAGGAAAGTGCGGTGGGGCCGTGTGGTATTCGCTACGTTGAAGTAGCACTAGCACCCCTTGCCAGTGCCAGTGCCACAGGAGAAGAAGCCACTATAACCCCTCGATGTTCGCCTATTGTCTATATGCTAAAGCCATAGATAGGTATTTGCCATTCCGCTGGCCCTAGCAGGCGGCGGCCCAACGGCTTTTTCTACAGGAGAGAACTGAATCCCCGGCGTCTTCGTGCTCTCCTTGGCGTGGGTTTGTAACGCACCCTACGGGAAGATATCCGTGGGCTAGTTTGACCACTTAACATCAACAGGTCCAACTACTCGTTATCTTACAAACCAAAATAAACATGATCAATACATTTATATGCTCCTACAGTTAACAACATGTTCATAAGTTTATTTATATATCTGATTACTACCAACTTACGTTCTCATTTTCGAAGATTTTAAAGTACCAACGTATGTACCTATCCCGAGTTGGCTGCATTTCAGAAAATTTGGTGCACTTACTGGGTCGTAAATCGGTAATAAACATACTTTCACAATTCTTACAATAGACTGACCTATTTTTTTTCGTAACTTGAAATTAAAACCGTGATTGCTAAATAACAGATACTGTACTTTCTGTTTTTAATCAAATGTTCAAACTTCGGTACAATTTGTAGGTACTCTTTTTATTCTCGAGGGATAATCAGTCATGGATTAAATATGCTATTGTTCTGGGATATAGTTATCTGGGATATTGTTGGGCTCCCAACGGCAAGCTTAGAACTATCAACTTATCAACGTGGTGTCCATCTCGTTGCTATTAATAAGGTACCCAGGGTCTCAGGAACTGAAGCTACTTCCATTATCCCTAACGATAGCCAAGCTGTTCCCTACGAACTCCTGTATTTTGAGAAAAAACATCCCATGTTTAACTATTTTTGGTTATTTAGTGTTGCAAATGAAGAATAGGCCTCCAGACATTTAAAATACTTAATTAAACACCTTCGTAATTAAAATAAGTGTTATAGGATTTTCCCGCGCCGTTACTCGCGTAAATTTTCGTTCCATATTTCTCAGAAAGTTTGGAATTATTCCGAATAAGAAGTAAGTATACTTAGTACCTTTGTATTTAATTTCATGGATTAAAAAGGGAACAAATAAATTCACTTTCAAATTCATGTCTATTTTTAATGAAACTGCAAAAAATATAAGAAGGTATTAATTAACAGTATCCATATTCGATTTATGGCCCGTCCTATATCTTACCGACCGTTCACCTGCCTTATTTATCTACTATACTTAGTCTGGCCATATATGTATTTTTTTTATTGCGTGAGTTCAGCAGACAGGCAGACGGCTCACTTGATGGAAAGCGGTTACCATCGCCTATAGACATTTGCAACACCAAAGGTGCTACAAATGCGCTGCTGCTCTCTTAAGTGCGACTGGAACCTGGTCACTAATGCCGGAACACCACTCAAGGTTGTTATGGCGGCATACTCTAGACCAGGGGTGGTAGCCATCCAGTCGGGCAAATGCCCTACCACCTGGCTGTGGGTTGTTTTGTCGCCTCTTACAACAGGCCGCCAGGCCGCAGGAAATGGTATTCTTTCTCTGTTCCTGCACGAATAAAAAAATACTGTTACAATTAAAAAGAAACAAAATATTACATTTGAATATGGAATCTGTCATTTTTATATGATTGTTCATTGTGTTTTCTCATTTTGGCGCCAATACATTGTACCACATTTTGCGATATTAAAATGAAGTGGGGCAATAAAGAAAACCGAATCGCTGTGATTGCATTACACAAAATAGGTATGGAGCCAAATGTAATTTTTAAAACTCTCCATACGCTTGGTATTAGTCAAATGTTTGTGTACCGGGCCATTAATAGGTACAATGAGACCTCCTCTGATTGTGACAGAAAAAGATCTGCCCTTCCATGTAGTGTTCGTACGAAAAAGGTGGTCAAAGCAGTAAAGGAAAGAATTTGAAGAAATCCTGTCCAAAAGCAAAAGATTTTATCTGGGAGATGAAAATATCACTTAGAACTATGTCGCGTATTTTAAAAGATGACTTAGGACTTGCAGCCTATAAGAGACGCACTGGACATTTCTTAACTCATAATTTAAAATAGAATAGGGTGGTAAATCGAAACAACTACTGAAGCGATACGCAAAGGAAAGTTACAGAAAAATGTTGTTTACGGATGAGAAATTTTTACAATTGAGCAACATTTTAACAAAAAAATGACCGTATTTATGCTCAAAGCTCTAAGGAAGCTTCTCAATTAGTCGACAGAGTGCAACGTGGGCATTATCCATCTTCAGTGATGGTTTGGTGGGGTGTTAGCTATGAAGGAGTGACAGTCATATTTTTGTGAAAAAGTATCAAAACATCGGCACAAGTGTATCAAGATACTATTCTTGAGAAGGTAGTTAAGCCCCTTAACAACACCATGTTCAATAACCAAGAATGGTCCTTCCAGCAAGACTCTGCACCGGGTCATAAAGCTCGGTCCACGCAGTCTTGGTTGGAAACGAACGTTTCGGATTTCATCAGAGCTGAAGACCGGCCGTCGTCTAGTCCCAATCTTAATCCGGTGGATTATGATTTATGGTCAGTTTTAGAGAGTACGGCTTGCTCTAAACGCCATGATAATTTGGAGTCCCTAAAACAATCCATACGATTGGCAGTGAAGAATTTTCCCATGGAAAGAGTGCGTGCTTCTATTGATAACTGGCCTCAACGTTTAAAGGACTGTATTGCAGCCAATGGAGACCACTTCGAATAAGCTTTTTATATTATAAATTGTTTTATATTTATGTATTAAACTAACACACTGTAAAACTTATAAATGTTATTTGAAATAGAAAAACAATTTCTTTGTTACAATATTTATGGCAAGACTACGTATTATCTCAACTACTATAATAATGTCAAAATTCAACCGACGGTAAGGCAAGCGAATAATTAGTATTATTTAAGCTCACAGTTACAGTAACAAGTCTTTATAGTGGTTAATGTCAAAACGCAAGTAGATTTTCAAAACACTTTCATTTCATACAGCATTAAGTTTAGGATCCCATTCAAATTACTTGCAACGTCTCACGATACGTAGTTTTGTCTGTGAATAGAAAACAATAAGTGGTTATTGTTGTATCCAGCTATTCCCTTCTCTCATTAGCGTTACGTGATCAAAACTTGATAGGATTTTTGTATGTACTACAGTGATATAAGTATAAAATTCGCCATGTGAATCTTTATTAGATTAGTTCCTGTTATAAAAAGTAAGAAGTAAGTACTGAAATAAAAATTGATTTACATTGATTACTACTACTAACTTCAAATTCAAAGGAAGCCAGTGCTAACTTTACACTGGCATCGTGTAAATTGATTTGAAGTCTGTAGGTACAGCGTTACCAAGTCTGGCTGACTTCAATATTCCTGGTTGAATATTTTGAAGTCAGTCCGCTCCCCAAGTCAGTTGCTGGATCAATATAAATTAGTCTTAACATCGGGGAAGAGTTCAGTAGCATCCCTTGCAGAAATCTTGAAATATCATCGTGCAATGATGACTAGATTTATAATAAAATCCGAGGAATCCCAGGTTACAACAGTCAAAATACAGGAGAACTCATTAAATTTTCTGTATACGGATGTAACAAGGAAGGGCTTTATGGTTTCTCGGTTATATTAACACTACTTATTAGATAAAACTTGTGTAGGCGTCGTCGGCATACCAAACACCAAGAGTATGTATGACTCGTTGTAGGCTTATGTCTAAAACATATAATATAAAAGGTTATTCCTGATTCAACCCACTACCATATTTTAAGTTTTTATTCCCAAAACAACCTAAATCTATTCCCAACTCAACCCATTTTAAAACTAGCATAAAATCGGATTTTGTGTAAAGCCTTATCAAATTACATTCTTATGTGGTACTTTTTATCCCGGAAATCCCGCGGGAATTTTCATGGCAATGTTTAAGTGACCATGTTGAAAATATTTTTAGAATTCAATGCAATTTTTTCATTGGTGGGTAGCAAATTTTCTGAAATAAAATCTGTGCTATTTTTATCCCGGGAATAGTTTAAAGTTCTTAGGGCGCATAAAAATTTGCTTATTCTGACACTATTTCACTAAATGGATAACTTACTACTTCTATTTTTTTTTTAAATGCTGCGATACTTTGAGTCTTGGGAACCCCGCGGGAATTTTTCGGAATTGTTTTGAAGTGGCAAGCAAGCATAAAGCTTAGCTCAATCGGATAGGACTTATACTAAAACAATAATTTATGTTCTTTTTTAAATGCTGCGATACTTTGCGTCCCGGGAATACTACGGGATTTTTTCGGGAGTGGTACAAATTAGTTAGGATGCATTTCATTAGAACGATAGTTTAAGTTTTTTTTTTCAAATAATGCGGTACTTATCCTGGAAATGCCATAGGAATTTTTGCGGGAGTGGTTTCTGGTGATTATTATGCATAAAAAATATCTAATTCGGATCTGATTGATACTAAAATAATCTCCCGGGAAGAATCTAACCGGATGTTGTTTAAAGGGGTTATAAGGTGCATAAAAATTAGCCAATTCCGATATAATTTTTACGAATTCATTCATTCATGTTATCTTTTAAATTCTGTAGTACAAAATGTAAATTAAATATTCAAATATCAGCATAGATTACTTTAAGGTGAATAAGTACAGCGTGTTTTACCCCATCTGGGTAAAAATTCTTCGCCTCTTAGTTACATAATAATCCAAAATTACATAATTTATTTGTTTTTTTAACAATACGATGTCACTGAATTCTAAGATCATATACATGTTTTTAGTCAATTACATTTTAAGAAAACGTTAATAAAATCGAGATGAAATGAATCAAAAAATAATAGATGAGTAAATTGTGAAATATCAATCCAAAAGAAAAAGATTTTAAAAATAAGCAATTAAAATTTATCAGTCAAGTAATCAATAATATTATAATAAACTATTTCCTTTAAAAGAGTCTTAACCTTACCTTAGTTTTAAACAGATCGCCATTTAATGTTTTATAACAGGAAGGTAATTTATATATATAAAAGAAAGTCGTGTTAGTTACACTATTTATAACTCAAGAAAATACAGCCAAATCGGTACAGCCGGTACCGATTTGGCTGAAAATTGGTGGGGAGGTAGCTTAGAACCAGGAGACGGACATAGGATACTTTTTATTTCTTTGGAACTGGTAGGTGGCGCTGAGATCGGGTTCTAGAATCCTCCTAATCATCTGGAGCGATTTTGGTGATTTTGTTTTTGTGTGTTTGAGTGGTTTACCGGATGGTTTAAATTCACAATTAGAACCGGTAGGTGGCGCTGAGATCGGGTCCTAGATTTTTATTTTTTCAGAGCAGGACAACGTCTGCTGGGGCAGCTAGATTATTATATATTAAGGGTGCCATGCAGAATATACAATAGTATTTAGTATGCAATAGCACATAACAGTAGTCCGTGCATTATGGAGACAGTCTATCGTTATTACGACGGTTTCGCGGTGGTAATCCTGCAATTCTAGGAATTCTAAAGATTATTCTTAAAATCGATCACAGGGCTAAAAATAGCATGAAAATCGGCCGTGATACTCTTATTACGCATTGGATAGGTACTACATAATATTTTGCATATCTGGCTAATACTAAATCTTCTTTTTATATTTCCCACGATTTCCTATCTTCGAAACCACGTTATTTTAACATTTGCTTGTTACGATAGTTTCCATATTTATTAGAATCTTTACCAGAACACTTGTAGTAACGTTAGTAACATTACTTATCTCTTGTCGAGGAATTTCCAAGCTTCATGTATTTTCGCACTAAAAAATCCACTACTCTGCTGGAAATAACCCTTGATTTTAAATATTGACAAAAGTACTGTAATCTTTATTACCTGTTCAACGTAGACGAAGTCGCAGGCAAATGCTAATTAAATTTATAAAATATGAAACACCGACTTTCATTTATATCCTATCCATACTTGATTTTTGAAATAAAGGATTCAGTAGTTAAAAGTTCATTAAAATTTTACGATATGTGAATTGTGATGTTACTATGGGACTCGTCGAGCTTTGAATGGTGATACAGAAAGTGATTGGTTGATGATAATTTTATGTGGAGAATTTTGCATGTTTGGATAATTTTCTGTGAAGTTAATCTTTACCTATCTTTGTACGTTAATTTTAAGACTACAGATGTAAGCGAAATATAATAAATAAATATTTTGCAATGAGCCCTATTCCCAGTATTTTCCAGATGTTACTCTTCAATTAATAACACACGGCTTAGCTCACCAACACTTCCGTTATACACATGAAGAAGTCAAAAAATATATCTATTCGGCGATCGTCTCAATATATAACAAGTTTATCATGGTGGAATTCATATACTACCGAAAAAGAATGAAGACAGCAAAGTTTTACCTACACCTAATAAATAACAAACAGGTTCCTCTTCTACAGAAAGCTATAATCTCTCAAGGAGTCGTAAATAATTTGACAAACTCTCCATTAGGAAATAATGTAATGTCATTAACCTATACATTTTTTTGTGTTTATACCATGAGTTGACAATGTGGTCCGCGAGTAAACGAACACCTGCGCGGATGTGGTCGAAGTGTACTCGTATACCGCTCTTGACACACATAAAGGTTTATCAATGCAAATGTGACATATTTATTGAATTCTTCAAGGGATTTTGTCTAAAACCAAAACTTAACAACTGCATTGAGTAACGAATTAATTTTCACCCACGCTCTTGTTTAAGGTTGTATGTTTTTCTTACAACAAAAATCACTGAATTTAAATAATTACTAGAACATAATAAACCGCCCATCAACGTCACATTGCTGCTGAGCTTTATCACCACGCTTATCCAAGGCAGATTGATGTGTTTCAGACGTCGGTAAGCTCAATTTGGCTGTGCAAAGCTCCGCTAGCAAGTGGTAATATGCTCATTAAATAAAGAGCTACCTAAGCGGTGCATAGTATTCGAATCCAAAAACAACTATTTTAGGGATGGGTTGAAATTCGTTTTACATTCGGTTTGGCCGAATTTCGGCATCTTGAGCCGATCTTCGGCATTCGGCCAAAATTCGGTTTGAATGCCGAACATTCGGTGCAAGAAAAAAGTAAAATACCTACTTAAACTATTTTGACTAAATTTAATAGAAAATCATATCTATCATAACCGTAAAATAAAATTAAGCCATTATGTACTTATTTATGGTCATTTATTTTAGTTAGGAATATGTAAACCTTAACTTGCAATGTGATAAATATTAAATAAAGTGTTATTAATTGAGTTTTTTCTTAATTAAATAGACATCAAATTAAAACAAAAATGAAATAAACTTATCATTCCTCTAACAAACATCAGTAAGTAGTGTAACTGCTTAATTCTAATGCGTATCTTGAATTAAAACAAAAAACACTTATAAGGGATATCAGCAATTAAACTTTAATTTGGTTTGAAATCATTTTTTTACGAACTAAATATTAAGAATTTAGAATTATGAAATGTTGTTTTTTTTCAATCAACGGTCTAAATCTATTCCTTTATCCACCTACTTGTATTTAAAGTTTATTAGAGGCAGACGTAAAAACGCCAACGATTCGGCGTTATTAAGTCACGACGTGTCGCTTTCGAGAAAGTGTGGCGAAATCAAACCGAAGTTCGGCCGAAGTTCGTATTCGGTTCAAACCACAATCGGCCCATCCCTAAACTATTTATTCCTTTTTTATTCCGACGTTTCGGCCATTTTTCAGTACCTATGATCATATAAAAAAATGTCAAATGTCAATGAGTATTATGTGTACTTGTCGCGAAAACTTAAAAAACATTATTCAAACGTTTCAATCAGAAATAGATGACTGAAATATTTTAAAAGAGCACCAGTCGATTTTACGTTAAGTAATTTGCCATAACACTTCTTAGAATAATAAATTCTCTTGGTAGAGAAAACTTAGTCATTTGTAGAAGGCTAAGAAATAATGCTATTCTCCATGTATCACTTCCAAGTGAAGGCATTAATATATACTTAAATACTACAAATATGGACACGGCCTTACATGTAGAGCTTGGTTGAAATGGTGGAATCAAGCCACTTACGTATAGGGTTTCCACATGTTCAGTTATAAACCTTATGGCGACACTTTAACATCACCGCACGCATAATGTTGTAAAAAATATTTTTTTACCTAATGTATACTAATTACATGGAAGCTATTTCATCGTTACTTACCGATTTAAAAAATTTTACCTAACCTAAAGTTTATAGGTCTTATTCATATCGAGTGAGTATGTGTGTAGGCTTCTTTAATATTTTTAAAGATGCCTACACACTTACTTTAACCCATTATAAATAGGACCGTAAATTTGTAATAATAAAAATAAGATTGAATTTTGAATTAGACATCATAAATTAATTGAAGAAGGGCAAAAAATGTGGGTCCTTTGTGCAAGTCGGACGTGAACATATAGAATTTCTCTAAGTATAAAAGAAAATACAGTCTGTACTAAAAGTCGTAGTAGTGTAATGTGGTTAGCGCATGCGTTCCAAGCTCTAAGCACGCGGGTTCGATCTTGGCCGGAACGCATACTCCACTTACTCAGTTTTCCGACCTAATGTGCATATTGTTACAATTACCACGTGCTAACAATGGTGAAGAAAAACAACGTGATGCAATCTGCACATCGAGATAACCGATGTGTCAAACCTGCCAAACCGCCTTGGACAAGCATGGCGGGTATACTATCTGTTCCCCTATAACGGGAGCCCCGAGCCCAGCAGTGGAACATTTATAGGCAGTTATTCATTTATTCGCTAAAAGGCTAATTCAATTCAAGTATAACTTGTAACACAATAATACAATTTTCTAGATATCGACTAAGCTAAAAACTCTATAAATCAGGTTGCGATAAATCCTAGGAGAAAACTGTAAAAGACGGATTTTGTCTAAGAAACATCTAGTAACCCTAGTAGGCACCATTGGCGCAGAATGAGAGGTCGCATCCACTACGGGCACCGGCACCGGGCAGCAGGGACCTACTTTGAAATTCACGACGCGTAACGACGCCATGTGTGACCAGACTCTTGAACAACGTGTTATTCTATCGCAGTGGCTAAATAAACTTCTATTTAATTTAGAACATTCTTGAATTATGATTTTGTTTTGACTATTATAATAGGAATAAAAATATATACCTACCTATATTTCGTCCAGATGCCTTAGAAAATTGGAGTAATATATACTTACATAAAAGTATAATCTAAGCTTACTCATATTGTATAATGATGAGTATATACTTATGTGGTATAATCATTTATAAGTGTTCAGTTTGCAACCGCACATCGCCCGCTTGTCAGCACTTTCACTATAACTGCATTATTTCAAACATTGTATTAATTAAGTTCGTAAATGCTCTCCAACGTGTGATAGCATCCTTTGAAATCAATAAACAATATTCAAGAGAGTTCTTGTTTGCCTTATAATAACCTAATTATGATAGAGGAACGGAACTCAAACAGTATGGGAAAAGTTTATTCTATAATAAAAAAATCTCTCTTCCAATTATATTTGTAGCAGATATATACGCTCATTTTTCCATCAATTTTGTTCACCGTTGACTCTACCATAGCAGGTCTTGCGACAGATTGTTAATGCAATAGACTGATTAGCAATAAGTTTTTTTAAAAAGGTTTTTAAATACAAGCTTTTGAGATCCTGGATATCATGTAGCAGCAGAGTGTTAGGCAAGACAAGTAAAACGAGCCCTAACACGACGGGTCTATCTTGTTTAGCACAGGAGTTTCTATGACCACCTTCCGACTCCATCATCAGATCAGCTCCATGGTACCACATTATTGCAATGTCACGCGATATACATATTCGTGCAAAATTTCAGCTCAATCGTAAGCCGGGAAGTTAGTCAAATTTAACTTGCAAGATTCCACCCGAAGTTACATACTACGTACCTTAGATCATATAAACGTCTAGATCACGCATCAATTGCACAAAAACGGCCCAAAAACAGTGCACCAAAATTGGTGCACTGGCTTCAATGGCTTCCCACGCCTGTTAGTGTCGTTTCGATTACTTTACTGGTTAGAGCTCTCGTAAAAAAAATAATTATGCCGGCCTGCGCTATTAAAATGTGTCGGAACTATTTTAAAACGGGAAAGGATAAGTATGAGATGTCATTTAATCGGAAAACTTAACACTTTTCTCATGATTTCTTTGTAAAAACGTGAAATTTAATTTAGACATTTTCAAGGTTATCGAATTGATTGATGTTGTCAGGTGAGAAGTGTGACTTATTTTCCAAAATTTGGGGAATTTTGTTACGACGGTTTTTTTTATTTATGAAATATGAATAATTGAAAAAATCTATAGAAAACAGACATGTAATGTTTGTGTGTTCGGTTTTCTTAAACTAGTTTATATTACGTTTTAGACTTCCTACGGATCCAATTGTAGCATATTGTTGGTCAAAGAGATGGATTTTGAAAAGAAGTATTTTGAATCATTTTCGGAGATTTTTTTACATACATACATACATACATAACTTCACGCCAGTTCCCTCGCGGGGTAGGCACGAACAACAGAGTGCCATTTAGGCTTATTCTTACACACCTCACTTGCCTCTTTGACATTCATAACTCTTGTCATTTTTTTACACTATGTTTTTTATATTTTCTTATCAACGGCACAATTGTATTGAAATAAAGTACCTAAAATAATTATATATGATCGTGACCGATAAGATGTAAGTTGTGTGAAGGATAATTAGAAAATTTAAGAATACTTAACCATCATATAAAATTATTTCTAATCTAACCTTAGCGCTTTGGACAATATAAACTTTTTAATGTAACCTTATGACGTTTGACATAGAATTGACAGAATGCGTGCTGCAAATATCGTCAAAGAGGATGTAAAAAAAACTGAATATCGTTTAAAGCAGATGCTTCGATCGGAGTTATCTGTACTAATATTATAAAGAGGTAAAGTTTGTAAGTTTGTGACGTTGTAGGGGGTAATCTCGGGATCTACTAAACCGATTTTAAAAATTATTTTACTGTTGGAAAGCTACGTTAACAGGGAGTGTCATAGGCCATATAACATGACGCTTTATACCACAGGAGCGGGACAGACCACGGGTGAATCCGCGCCGGGCCGCTAGTAATATTATAGATAACTCTTTATTGTCATAATTAAGATATTAATTTTGTCTATATTCTGTTAGCTGCATCTCCATTAATTCCTAATAAAGAAATAATTTAATATATTAATATGATAAAAAACAAATTTTAGTTCGGAAAATAATCAAACTGAACTAGTTTGAATAAAAACATTTGGATATGAATATTTTTATTTCTATATAATAGCCCTTTTCAAGTGGTTTAGTTGCTCTTAAGTCCCTGCATTAAACTATCCCTTGTACCTACCCCGTAGTTCCTACTACGGATATAAACTTTGGATTATATATAAAGCCTACTACCCAATATGAACTTATCGAATCGTTCCAAGTCTACTATTACAAATAATTTCACTGACTTTTAGCGCAGGATAATCTTTGGGTTATAAATAGTCATCTAATAACCTTCGTGAACATGATGTGTAACACAAAAATAATTTGCCATTATGAATAGTTTTTTTAGGATTATTACATTAGTATTGGTAATTAACAGACTTATAAATATGTACTAATATCTGTACAGACATTTTATTGCGAATTAAAATTACTACATGTGCTATGAATGTGTTATGAATTTAGTTGTGCATGTATTTTTTTATGGTTCGTTCCAAGACACAACTTTTGTTGCTAATACTTTATTTAAAAAAAAAACTGAAACATCTGAGTAATATTAAATTATAACACATAAAGCGATTAAATCATAACGATCATTTAAACTTTTCACTTACAAAAAAAAATATTTAATTATAAAAAATGGGGTGATATCTTTTTCCTGATATCCCGAAAACGCAGAGTGAATTTAGCAACGCTTCGCGTTTTTGATGCCGTTTTTGGCGATGTTGTTTGTTAGCAATGCTCTCTCTAGACATGTTATATCTCAATGCTACGTACATAGGTACATCCATTGCAAGTTAAATAAAAGCTTGTAAAATACGTATGATCACAAATACTCGTTTTTTATGATAACAAGTTAAGCCACCGAGAGAAAAATCAGTTTGAGATTTATTTCTTGTTATCTACAACTTCAATATGTCAACCACTGAAGGGTTTTGATAAAATGTTAACTAATAAGAATTAAAAGTTTGGGGAATGGAAAAAAAGATTGGCCATTCAAAACCAAACGTTGTTTTTAAGCTGAATATTTCGTGATGATTTACCTGGAGAGAGATAGCAAATTGGAAGAACCGGTTCTATCAATTTCCAACACGGCAACAGGGAGAGAGAAGGAAGAGGAATGTCGCAATAGATTGTATAAAACAACACGACGATGGACTACCAGTATTGACCATTCCTTTGCGAAAAGTTCACTAAAAGAAACGTACATATTAAAGTATTCAGCACACGCCTCTGAGAAATGAAAAGAGTTTCTATTAAATACGAGCGAAGTAACTTTGGTTATTGCGTCCCTATTAGATTTGGCTCGGTACAGACGCTGTAATATGGTTATTTGCGAGGCTGCATTGGACTGCGTTTTGACACTTTACGACCGAAACATGTTCGCGCTTTGAACTAGATGACCGCCACGCCTCGTTGACCTAATATGTTCGTATTGTGTACCAAATGTATAATGCATTTAACAACATGAGTGTTTTAGATTTACTTCCATAATTCTCTACGGATTGGTCATATTAAAGCATTTCATTTGCAGTAACGAAATTATGCTTAGAGCTATAACATTGTTCGTACACAAATATAAAATGATACTTATCAGAATCCAATAAGTAGGTAGGTATGCACTATAAAAGGTATAAACTGCTCGTGTCCTAAATAAAATAAATATTATGAGTCGTAATATAAACTATTTCTAACAGTATCAAAATATCATTTAAAATTTACATGCGCATCAAGATGATTTAACATTTACATATATTATACAAAAGTACAATACAAAAAACTGGCGTTATCGACCGAGCTTCCTATTAACGTAATTCATAACTGAATGAGTTTACCATGTAGTAGTATAGTAGATAAACTTATGGATTTAATTAACTCGTACCCCGCTGCGCCTTGCCTGCGTATTATTAATATAGTTGAAATTATTGAATTGAACCTATTGAAATTAAACTTCGGTAACGCAATTTCCTTTATTTACATTTCATATAACTTGTGGTGAAATTTGTATTTATTTATTTAAGTCGAACTGGATAAAATGGTATTCGAAGACAACGGTGCGTGCGCAATGCGCAGGTTAAAACAAACATGAGCTCATTTATAAGCCCGCGATGATTACTAAAGTGTCGGTACGGCATCGCTAATGAGCAAAGAATTGGTGAAAGTGCTCGTGTGGGATGTAAACCGCAGAAGCCGCAGAAACGGAGTCTGCCAACTTTGTGCAGCATAACCGTCACCGCCTGTTTACCTAGCACCTGCCGCCTCTTCACTCGCCCCTTGTTATTTGGCGCATGTTTAACATATCTCCGACCTCCTTCGTTTTACATAAACAAGCACATAAATGTAAATATATATATGTAAGAACTGCGTGAAATACCATCAGTGAAACTTACCAGTAGTAATGACTTCAAAGCAATCGCTATTTTGATCGCGTATCTGGATTGCACGTGTAGCTAATGCTAAACGATTTCGAATGCGTGTTATTCAGGTTGTGTACGAATAAAGGAATAACATCTAAGAGTACGCACCGGCTTGGGCGGATATAATTTGCCGGTTAAATTAATAAAACGCAGCATCAAGGTTGCACAAGAAGCGGTTTCCGTTATATAATTGCAGTTGACGTTCGGAGACTGATAAGTGGCGGCCGGAGACAAGTCCGTGGTGCGGACGCCGACGAGCGAAACCTGCTGGACAGGCGCGGTTCGATGCCCGCCAGAACACTTGTCGTGCTAACCGTGCCCCATCGTGTATTTTTACGTTAGCCCCATGATTACACACTGCCGTCATGACTATTTGTGACCTTGAAACTTTTTTGGTTACGCCCGGGTTTTAACGGTCATATACAATTTGACTTAGCGTAACGTGGTTCGGTAAATGTAATTTCGCACATATCTTTTTAATCCATCTTGCTGGCACTTCTTGTTTCCTTGAAAGATTTGAATTTTATTCGTAGTCAATGTTCATGGAGTCTGTTACAAAAAGGAACCAACCAACCTGATTTCGCTTTGTAAATAAAGATACGCTTCTTCTCCCGGAAGATCCGAGCGACTGTTTGCTCTGCGCTCCGGACCGCGGTGTTTGTACTCAATAAGCTGAAGTAAACAGAGACTCAACTGAACTATTCATCAATCTTTACGTTATAAGTATTTGATTATATGTTAATGCATTTTCTATTCTTGTAAGTACTTTAAGACATAACATAAGACTTGTTTGATTACTTTCAAGGGCTGGTGCGCCGAGTAAATGTAGGGAATCACTTGGGAACATAGCAAAGATCGATATTTAGCTGCAAAATAATTTTCCTTTACGTACATTAAAGTTCAAATATTTAGGTTCTGTTGGCAAAGCGTTATTTTTGCTAACATTGACTGCAAATGGTACTAAATTTGAGAGGTTTAATTAAATGGCAGCATGGACGAAGAACAAGAGAATTGACAAATGACCTGTAAAATACATAACGTACCTGACCCTTAAATGCTTCCGTTTTGGGGCTCCGTACTCGTATTGACAAATACGGATTCCCTAATGATATCGTCATATTTAGCCGTCTCCTCGAAAATCCTCTGTTTGTGTTTTATCCAATATCCATATTCATATAATAAAGCCCTTCCAGTAATCACAGTCTTATTACTCCCATTCATAATACATTTTCAACTATTCTTTCACGGTTGTGGATGCCCAACTGTGGAATACATTCCCTGTAACTGTTAGACAAAATAAAAATCCAAAATCCCTTATTAACTTTCAACACAGAAAATACTATCAGCATGTATAAGTATAAAATGAATTAAAATGTAATGTAATTTTAGATTTCATATATAATGTTTATTATGACAAAATACTCGCACTTTCTACAATCCTACGTTCTGTGATATTAACAAAACTTTAGAGAAAATAATTCAATTTCTCATTCAAATATTTCCGCGTTATTATAATTAGGTATATAGAATCATAATCACTTATTATATTTATAAATTAAATGAAATAATTACATGAAAATCGTCGTTAAGACACATTAACCTCGATGAATGTTTGTTCAATTGAAACATTTCAACATTAATTTCAAATCTAATTCCCACGGTGTAACGTGTCAGGCTTCATTGTGCAATTAAGAAAAAAACCGTTTTCAATTTCATTCTACTTCGCACTATTGTGTTGGCTTTATATCAAGTAACAGTTAGAATATTGCTTAGTTAATTCGTTAGCTAATGACAGTGGAAACTAAGATGTCATAATTAAATACCTTGTAAGGTGTAAATAACCTTCTACATATTCTATCTTCTGAAAAGAGGAATTATTATGTTAGATAGAAAGATAACTCTTTATTCTACACCATTAAGGAAAACTTACAAACTACTACTATTCTAATTGTGTACAAAGGGGGGTCTTATCGCTAAAAAGCGATCCATTTCAGACAAGTCGTGGGAGAAATATTCCTGATTCGAAGCGACGATATACATAATTATTGTACGCTTACTTACATTTTAATAATAAATATATAACTTTACTATATCTTTCTTTTATTTCACCTTCTCCCAATTATTTGGCACAATATGTCTTTTCCTTCAACACTCTTCTATTCTGGCATACGTTCTCTGTCAAACCATATATCAACATATCATCTTTCACACAATCCACCCATCTCTATATATATATATATATGTGTATATATATATATATATATCTAGATAGAGAGAGAGAGAGAGAAAACAAAGGTTATGGTGTTTCAAAGAGAAGAAACCAGAACGAATGCAAGGGTAATAGTCGATGATGTTATGCTGGAGCAAGTGAATGAGTTTGTATATCTTGGATGTGCTTTTAACAGGGATGGATGGTACACCGCTGATATAGAAAGAAGAGTGAATTTGGGGAATAGTGTGAATGGAGGGTTAGGTAAACTTCTAGGCGCTAAGAACCTCAGCCAGAAGGCCCAGCTTGCCATACACAACGCGGTGCTGGTCCCTACGCTCACGTATGGAAGCGAGAGTTGAGTATGGAAGAGAGAGCAAGAAAGTAGAGTAAACGCGGTCGAGATGCGAGCACTGCGCAAAATCTGCGGAGTGACGCTGGCGGACCGCGTTCGTAATACCGAAGTAAGAAAGTGAGTTGGTCTGAAAGAGAATGTCGGGGTGAAGGTAGGGAAAGGAATGCTTCGGTGGTTCGGGCATGTGGAAAGAATGCATGATGAAAGAATGACTAAACAGATATACAATGCAAAAGTGGATGTATGCAGAAGTCGTGGAAGGCCACGACACATCTTCCATGATCAAATTGATCGTGTACTAGCAGAAGGTGATGTCAGGAGCCTTAAGAACAGACGAGCGTGCATGGCAAGAGTTATGAATGTCAAAGAAGCAAGTGAGGTGTGTAAGAATAAGCCTGAATGGCGCTTTCTTATTCGTGCCTGCCCCGCAAGGGAACTGGCGTGAAGTTATGTATGTATGTGTATATAGATATATATATATATATATATATATATATATATATATATATATATATATATATATTTACTATATATACATAGATTACTGATAATAATTGTACTATTTACCTATCTACCTACTTGTAAGTTCAGCAGATGCGCCGCATACCAATCTTACAGCTTAATACGGTGACTTTGGTCGTTTCGGTGGTCCTTGATTAAAACTTTGAAATAGCTTTCCAACTACGATTAAACGGAAGACTTGAAAAAGTTATTAAAGGAAAGAAAACGAGGTTAGAAGACTGTTATGTTTTGTTGACGGGTATAATCAGCCTTATGGTGCATGCAACTGTTACGACACAAGCCTTGAGGTTGGTGATTACCTCTATGTGTTAATGGCGTAACCTCTTTCTGATCACATACAATATAACGGATCGGCTTATGAACCTGTCTTAAGATGTTCTGTATATGTTTTCAAGCCAGCTTTGTACGATTTTATCATTGAACTAATATCAAGTTTCAACTTAAGTCGACTTACGCTACTCAAATAATTTTTCAATGAAAAGCCACCATATAAAAGCTTTTCGTTAAACTGATATTAGAAGGTTTAATCAAATCGAATCAATTTGGTTGAAAGGCGTGGAACTGCAAGAATCATATGACGGCTATCAATCTTACTGCATGATACAATTTTATGTCTCCATAGAGCACTTTGGTGTGAAAACATAAATGTTTGCTTTAAAATCAGCATGAGGCTGTGGTGCCTTTGGATTGGAATAAATATACATTTTGTGATAATGCAATAAAATAATAATGATTGCAATTTTATTTCTACCATAAGTCGCGCAATACATATTCAGTACCTTCATTCATCTCTGCTATTGCATGATTCTAGTACAAATTCAGGTACAAAGCTTTTATTCAAATTAAGTTCAAGTAAGTTCCACTCGCGAACATTTTCGAACGTTATCCATATAATTTAAAAATTAAATGATAACTAATGTGCGAATCATTAATTTATGAATCGTGTTTTAATAAGTAATTTAAAATTAGCTTACAAATATTAAGATTACATTAATAATACTTGCCTCCATGCTACCCAAGGTGCAATATTTATTGGTCCCACTGTGAACTGACGATATTTTTTCGACAGATACTTGAAGGTGTTTGCGTTATTATTTCTTTTAAGTTACATCACAATAATTGTTAAAAAACATTCTGATGTAACATTTAATAGTACCTTTTTGAATGTAATGTCATAACTATCAGTTTCCTTTGCAGTTTTTGCTTTTATTATTTCGATTATCTACTCTCTCTGAATTCGTCTTTGATATTATACATGTATGTCAGTATGTTTCCCTGGTACTGAGTATAGAAGAAACACTTAAAATATTTTATCTTACAATAAAACTTAACTGCATTATTATTTAGAAGTTTAATCGTTTAATCCTAATTGCGTCCGGAGTATCTACTTTGGAGCCTACGTTCGACTATGCGCTTTATTTTTTCTTCTTCACTTCATGCCGTCTTCAGCATCCTCTAATTCTGAGTCCAATGGTATGCATATAAGCCTCTCACGATGTTAAACAAGCATTTGTTGAGTCTACCCCTTTTACCGGGAACTATTGGAGACAGCACAGTTTTATACCCTAAATGCCGCCGGCCTGGCAAGAGGATTAGGATCCAAGATAGAAATTTTGACAAAATCAGCAATATCTCTTTTTGTACTTTACGAGTTCATAGCTTGCACACGTTTGAAACCGATAAATCTTACAGAATGTTGTATTATTTATACCTATTATATATCTTAAATTATTACAATGTTGTGTTGTTTATATTTTTAATTAATATTTAATTTTTGGCCTTGTAAGGAGGAGGGAGAAAGTCACGTGATATAGAGAATGTTAAACTAATAGATTCATGGGTACAAACGTAAAGGTAGAGCAAAAAAGAGATGAATGGGCAGTATGAAAGATAACATGATGATTTGTGGTGTGACATATAACGTATTCTATAACACAGGAACATGGAAGGAAAAGACATTGTGCCCACCCCAAATAATTGGGAGAAAATGAAAGAAAAGAGAGAAAGATTTAATTTTATTTCTTAATGTACGTAATTGTACAGTAATTATGTATACCACCATCGCTACTCCAAATATTTCTACCACGGGTTGTCTGGAAGAGGTCAATTTTTAGTGATAGGACAGCCCGCTATAAACATTTAAACATTTTATTTATTATAATACTAACAGACACATGAAGCGCTTTATTAAAATTAACATCGACGACAAAGTTATTGTGTTAATTTATTACAAATTTTAGACTTTTTCACTAACAGGTTCAAAGACACCGTTATAATCCAATAAGCAAATGAATTTTTCTTTGCCTTAATTTTGTGTACATAAGCACCTATCCTACCTTAAAATATAAAGGTTGATGACTTCTGTAAATTTACAACTTACAAGTCCGGTTTTTAAATGTTAGTATCAAAACGATAGACTGCGTACAATTTAGCAAGAGGGAATTGTTGCAGATTGTTTTCTGTTGTACATACATGTATCTACATAAAATAATTTACGTTCTTTAATCACACATAAAAAGTAAAATTCTATAAGTCTGCAATTGCGTGTAAGTCAATATGTAGAACGCCAGCCATTATTGCTAGTGAACATAAAATATAGCGTTGGCAACGCCCCTGGTGTTACTAACATCCATAGGCGACGGTAACCACCTTGCATCAAGTGGACCGTCCGTCTGTTTGCCTGCTTCAGGTAATAAAAAAATATAATTTGTTTAAAATCTATACATATAACATATAATAAAACTCTAGAGGTCGAATTTCTGTACAATGAAAAAAAATACAAAAAACCGAGTCAGGGGGATGTAAGAAGTGAAATAGAACTAATTTAGATTTTTTTTGTTTCTCTGTTTGTCTGTTTGTACCAGCTAATCTCCGAAACGACTGGACCGATTTAAATGAAATTTTGTATGGTGGTAGCTTATATCCCTGGTCAACATATAGGATACTTTTGATCCCAAAAAATTAAATAGTTTCCGTGTGATAGTTAAAAAACCGCACCACGCGAACGAAGTCGCGGGCATCAGCTAGTAGAACGTATTTTAGTACCACCTGCTACACTTGAGATTTCTTTTGTTAGTGACTGTGTCACGCAGATACAGCCAAAGGATTAGTGTGTTAATTGAGATACGACATTGTTTATGACATTAAATATTGACAAATATCTGACATATACCACTAATGTAGCCAATTATTAATACGTTATTTTTTAACGCTATAATTAAGTCTCATTTGGTCACAGTCAATAACACTAATGCATGTGGAGCAGGAGCATGACATCTTTAATCTATACCAATATTAAAACTGAAGTGCAGGCTCTTCAATTTTATTATCAGGAGTTATAAAATAAATGCCAAACTGAAAAAGAAAACTGCACCTGACAGTTTTTAAAATTTTTATCTTTCGGCCTGTTTGAAAGTTTGCCTAGACTCTGAAAGAGTTCAACGGGTTTTAATGAAAATTTTAAGTTCTAAAACAAGAATTTTTTGGGTACATTTCATTTCGATATTTTACAGGGTGGTAGTAAAGATAGATACATAGTTCAAGTCTCGCGCGAAAGATGTGACGGATACAGCTAGTTACAAAATAATCTAGGTGTGTTGTTATTTATAAGAACATTTTTGATCGGTTAAAAGCTCGAAGCTCGGCTGCAGTACCCCATGAACGTTGCGTAAAATCGTGTTGAGTGGAGAATGTAATTTTAGGTGGGTAGGTAGAGCAAGTTCTGATTAAATCGTAAAAGAGATTGGTTCCTCGGCTGAGTACTTTATGGTTGACGTTATGTCGGCAATTTGGTGTCGTCTCGTTTCACCCCCCACGCCGGTTTGCCAATGACTCATACGGATTTAACCAAAAATATTAATCTATTCAATTGTTTTATATTTTAAATATTTAAATTGCCCTCTTAAATTTAAACCTGATTTATATTTATATAACATTAGGTAAGTAATTGTAATGTAAAATTGTAAGTAATAAACGTGGTACTGAAAATCAGTGCTGTGTCGGACTTTGTTTCGGCACAACAAAATACTGAGTGCTGACCTCATTTCGCTAATAGAGGCACACAAATGTAATTTTTTTTTAATTTTTTGTTATTATCTGTTTTATTGTTTTGTGTGTGTCGCACTTTAGAAATAAACGTTTTATTTCTTTCTTTTAATAATCATTTGGAAATAATGAATAATTTATTACTTTACTGAAAAATTATTAGCCAAACGATGATAAAAGGACGAAAAAACCAAGAATAGGATAAGCAGGAAACACAAATGTGAAATTTCGATTTTTTTTACATTTATTTAAACTTGCTTCTCATATTAAAATATTTTGTCATGCAATCTCGGTTAAGAGAAGTTATTACCTCTATATGATAAAACACATGCAAGTTTCAGGAAACGCTGGAAATGCTACTGACGTATTTATTAGGTCACGAGATAAGAGTTCGATTTCTACACGGCATAAATAATATAGTCTAGCTGTTCATTAGTTAAGGGAAAACAATACAACGCTATGTTTAGTATATAATTTTTAAAGTTTACAAGAGAATGAGCCCAAATAAAACTTTAAAAAATTGGCATGAATAAAATAGATAATTGTATAATCGTTACACATTTCTAGTATAAATATAAAAAGACACATCTAGAAAATAACATCCGTTCTGTAACAGTGCAACATATAATGTTAATTAGAAATGATTCTTTAAAAAGTCATGTTTTTATTACTCACCGTAATAAAAAAGTAATACCTACTACGATACATTCATATACGTTTCGTCCATATTTGTATCGGTTTGGTTAATTCGACCCAGATTTAGTTCAAAATTCACATGGAAATGACGACATAACGGCAGGGCCCGTTTCTTTAATAAGTTCTTTAAGAATTGCGATCATACAACGCGGCAATAATCGACCAAATGACCAACTGATGTGAATCAATAATCCATCCAGTCATTAGACTGGACGCAAAAAGACGAGATGTAATCGTGAAATATCTCAATATAGGTACTGCTTCTATTCCTCCAAACGTCACATTTATTTATTGTTCAAGGGTATTTATTTCTTCTAAATTTTGAATTTTGGTCTCATATACTCGTAGTCCTTCTTCAACCTATTAGTCTAAAAGTATGTTTTATTATACAAACCTATTAAAAAATATAAATGTATCACTATAAAGTAAAATGAATTCAGAAGGAAAATCGTGTGCATTCTAAAATTAGTGTCCGATAAAGTTTCCAACTCAAAATTTATTTGTGAAACAGAATTGAAAAAATCGAATTGCAATTTTCATACAGTACTACTGGATTGAGTAACGAAAAATTTAATTGGATATCGGTTTTCCTTTATTAATTTTATTTTTAAAGTTCTATAACTCATCCATTCAACTTTTAGAAAAAAAGTACGGTATTGGAAGCTGCAACGTAGTTCATTTATTCTTTATCGGTTCCATTTTAATGCTTATACTATTCAACAAGACAAGACTCAGAAATCTGTAAGACTTGTGCTTTTACTGAAAAGAACAATATTCTACATTTTTTGTTAGAAGTTTTTTATTATATCTATATATAATATAAAAACGATTCACAAAAAAAACTGGCTTCAAGAGTCAGAGACTAAAAACCAAAAAATAAAATTTTCTACGACGTCTGAAGTCGGTGCCAAGTAAATCACAAAAATCAGTATATATAATACATTGTTACAACAACAAAATATTGCAAAATACAGTAATTTTATGTTTTACATAGTGAATTCAAGATGTTGTAGAAAGTCTTACTTTTTCATTTTAGTTACTCTTTAAGGCGGTTTCTTTTTTGTTAGAAAATTTTATTTTACACATTATTACGTTTACACACGTTTTACACAATGTGTGGTATATCCCTAATAAGGTAACTTCTGAATTGAGGAAACGATAGCTTATGAAACAGAAGCGTATTTAGAAACCGTTGTTGAGTGCAGCACAAAGCTAAATTATATGCACTAATGAACCTCAAATTATGTCGTCAAATTTCACTAACAAACACGCCGTTACCATGGTAATGCAAACGAAGTTTCGCTAGACCATGCTGGCCAGTAAATAAATATATATTAGTTGGTTCTGGCACTCACCGGCCGCTGCCGCGACGAGACTCGTGCATTTTGGTTTACAAAACACCAACTCCTCAACGCGACCTTCGGCTGTGTTTCGCGACCCATTTTTTTCCGTTGTTTTAGAAGTCTGATTGATATAAGTACTTGACGGAAATTGTGTAATTAAAATTATTACACCCGTCGTTTGGCTTCACCAGGCAGCATTTTAGTTTGAATTTCAACTTCGATCGTCGACGTTATAAATACGACGGATCTCATAACTGAATTTACGTGGTCATGTCGTTTAGCGTTATCGATTTCCATTGTACGCTATCCTAGTCCTAGTCGAGTCTACTACAGCACGTTATTGACCTCTATCACGTAGCTACTTGTTTTAGGATTCACTTAAACGTAACAAGATTTCAATACGTTCTGTACTTTAGGAATTTTTGCTATATATTCGGAACCCACCCTGGGTTAATTTGGCTAATAGCAATAAAATTTATATGGAATTTAACAATTTTTTATTTATATCTTCGGAACCCAAGATTTGAGAGCAATGAAAATTTATATCAGACTTCTATAAAGCTACACTAAATCTAAAGCAAAAAGAATCATCAAAATTGGTTAAGAAACAAAAAAGTTACATACGTCAATCACTACAACGTTTTCTACTTGATTTTAAGGAATTTCTGCTATATCTTTGGAATTCAAAGTCCAATACCAATGAAATTTGTATGGAACTATTCTGAAGCTATACTGAATCGAAAGAAAAATCATGACCAAAATCGGTTCAGAAACAAAAAAAATAAGGCTGAAAAACTACAAACATTTCTTATTTCTTCCTGATTTCAAGGATTTTTTTGATATATCTTCGGAACTCAAAGAGCAATAACAATAAAATTTGTATTGGACTATTTTGAGGCTTCGTTGAATCCAACGCAAAAAGAACCATGAAAATCGTTTCAGAAACAACAAAGTTATGGCTGAGGACACTCATAAAAAATACAAAAAACTAGAGTTTACCCCGCGGCTGCGCCGTGGGACAACCTTTTTCAAAGAGGTTATATCACAGAGGTTAAATCGACGAAATATCGACCAATTCGACCAAATCGACGATATATCGACCAAATCGACCGATTCGATGAAATTGATTAATTTGTCGAAATCGGCCAAATGGACCAAATCAGCCAAAACTGACCAAAAAACCTATCCTTCTTTCTGGGATAAGGTTTATATAAATCTATCCCAAAACTTATCCCATTATCCGGGATGAAAAGTATCCCTTGTCCACCCTCGGTATTAAAATTACATATATATTGATATTCAGCCAAATCGATCCAGTAGTCTTTCCATAAAAGCATAACAAACAATCAGACAAATATATTTTTATCTCGGAAACTATCCCATTTTTCGGGATAAAAAGTTCCTATGTTCATCCTCGGCATGAAATGTACATATACCTATATATATCAGTCAGTCAGTCGATCGGTCCAAAACGGAACAGACAGACAGAGTTACTTTCAAATTTATAATATTAAATAAGGATTACACGACGTATTGAGAAGCTCTGAAGTCGGTTAAAAAGATGCCGATCTTAATTAAAACTATATTTTTTCATTGGTCAACAAGCTATGGTAGTGTAGAGGCTAAGACAGCAGTGTGTCTTATTCCAGCGATTTGCATTTGAATCCTGGCCGGGGAGAATACAGCCGATTTATCCGCTGTCGATTTAGCCGAATACAAAGATTTGCCGTGAAGTCAATATACATTTCTCTAAAGTTTATATCTTGAGAAATGTGAACTTTCCAGTCAAATATGGCCTTTTGAGCTATCACAAAGCCTCCGTTGATTAGCGTCAGTTGAACACCTACAATTCGACTGATCTATAAGGCCATGCGCTATACGAACACTTTAATACATCAGACGAAGCTGTATGGACTTTGAAGTTGCTTGCCTGGTACTGTGGCGAATGGTAGGTACTGCTCTTTTTATTCCTTATATTCTCACATATTGTGTTTATAATCTAAGGTTTATCTTTACATAGTATAAAATAAAGTCACTTTACGCGTCGGTCTATCTGTCTATACCCACTAAGTCCTCCTAAACCACGCAACTGATTTTTAAGCGGTTTTCACCATCAGTTGATATTTTTTCAAGGAAGGTTTATGTATATACTAACTTTTTCAGTAGCTTCGCTCGCAATATAAAAGCCTTATTAAGTTTTTATGTAATTAAAATAGAGCTATCTATTAGGGTTTGACCGGCGGCGTAGCCACAGAGAAATATCTAGTATAAATATAAGGTAACGCTATAAACGCTAACAATGGAAGCAACATAGTTACAAAACCTAACTGCCCAAAGCAAGCGCATATAATATGTTGTGAATTTTCTTTGCCTTTCAAAAACATACTAAAATGGGTACACAACTGAGTCAGTAGATTTTCAGTTTTATTTAAAAAAAAAACCTACACATTTTTTTTTTAATATATGAAACTTCCACGAATGATAGTGCGCACATTATCTCCAAAGTTGTATGATATATGTATATAAGAGCCGTGGCTGTAAGCTGCAGTGTTTAGTGCAGGACAAATGGCCCAGTACAGGTCACTTGGCGCGTGCACTAAAAACGTACTCAGATAAAACAGGTGGCTGAAATATAGGTCCGCATTGGCGGAACGTATCCGATGCAGATGTTCTCCAACTTTTACACTTAATGGTCTGAATACACTTAGTTTTGTTATGTAATGCCAGCTTATACCTACGTGTGTCATATATTGTGTAAACCATGCCTTTTATTAACGAAATTTTGATTAAGGACTAGCTGACCTGACAGATGTTGTCCTTTCTGAATCTGAAATATTCCTTGGGAATTTGTGAAAAACTATTCGTAATGTATAAACGGTTTTTGATAATGACTGACTGATCATTGTATTAACGACTCTGACTATGTATATTCAATTCGAGAAGGAAAACATTCAGCAGTCATTGGAAAATTATACACAACATAACAGAAACAGATATATGTCATTTTTATAGTCAGTGATCGAGAACGCATATAAACATTATGATATTTGCAGTTTATCTTGAATTTTCCAACCTTTACGGTAAATTGCAAAAAACATATTTAAAAACTCTCCTATTATATTAATTAGGTTTTTAGCATAGAGTACATGCTAAAAACCTAATTCGGTTTACTAAGAACAACAATTTAAAACAATTTTTCCAAGTCCCAAGCCCACCTCCTTTTGAATTTTCTACATGTTTAAAAGGTATATTTTTCGGCGTAAACTAGTGGTTAATGTTAAATAACTATTAATTAACATTAACATAAAGTAGGTACACAAAATGACACTGCGAAAGCGTACAATAAAGAAAAAGGCGGACAAAAACGTAGTGCATATGCCATTGCAAAGTTAAAGTATCAAGACGTGTCACCGAATAAGGCTGTTGTCTGAAAAACCTAGTTGCACACATAGCGGAGACGCGTAAGTTCTAGCGGGGTTATTGACCGTGGACCGGTCTGACGCGTGATCACCGACTTTTCCACAACACACCACCAAACTAATAAACACACAAAACAGATTTTGCAATTGTTGTTGTCCATTCATTAATCATTGGCCACCCAAGGTTTCGCACATCAATCGGGAAAGCTTTATTTCAAGATAGTAGGTGCCTATCGCGTTTATAAAAGATAATATGAAGGATTATCTAATAAAATATTATAAAATTGTAAAGACATGTTTGTATATTGATGGTAGTTAAAAAAACTACCAGCTATACACATTACAATTATGTTCAGCTAAAAAAAGGCCGAAATGTTTGCAGGCCTGATTTTTGATAATGTCATCGTAAAGAGCCTGCATCAAATCATATTGTATATATAACTTATATCATCGTCCACTCTAGCGGTTATGTCGAACGTAACAAAAAGAGAAATTACCGCTCCTTTACAAATTCTGCATTAGTTTTTCGTTTAGATAGATTGATAGAAAACACTTTATTTTTCAGTTCAGCATATACATAGAAAATATGTCAATTGTCTTAAACTTTTAATGCTATATAAATGCTTACGGCATTTATATTTTTAGTGAACGACAAAAACGAATAATATGTGAATTTTTATTTTTATTGTGAATAACAATGAATATGAAAATTACCTATATACCTTTCCTTAAAGAACTATGCCTAAATTATCTATATTCAATTATTTAACTATTATGTTATTATAATTATGATTACTGTTTATCAGTAAAATGTATCGAATGGGTATTTATCCTAATTATTATTATCATATATGTAAATATCTCTGTTGTACGTGCCTACCCCGCAAGGGAACTGGCGTGAAGTTATGTATGTATGTATGTATGTACATATGTAAATATATATCTTAATTTAGAATGTATTTTAAAAATCTAGGAAGCACTACCCACGTCACCAGTTTAATTTAGAATATCTAAACTAGATAAATAGATAAGGCCGCCCGCGCCTGTTGTTCTGCCTAAAAATATTGCAATTAATATATGGTGTCTTTTATTTTGGTGAGCAATAAAATGTTATCGAAAATTTCACATATTTATAATACATAAATATATTGTTAAAACTCACAACTAGAATGGCACAATCAAATTTTGTCGTCCGGGACAAAATCCGTTCTCCTCCCCCTAAGGAGGGCTCTGCTTTGATACGTTGTTGTTAACTAGTTTCAAATGTTATAACTTACATCAAATATCTTAATATATTAGACACAATGATCACCCGACGCCTACGTCCCATTCATCACTTCGTCAAAAGCGTAGGCAGATCTGCATTGTGAAACACACCTACAGTTTCTGAGTGACAATCCATAAATTAGAATTTCTATTTAAGTTAACAATCCTTAATTTTATAAATTTAATGATATGTTAACTTTATAAGTATTCTTTATTATTTAAATCTCTACTTCCAATAGTGGCTATAATCTAATTTGTTCACAATTTTCCACCTCATAGTTCAAAAATTACAAAAGTGCGGACGCTATTTTTACAACTTTCGTACGTAATAACTTCACCACCTATTAAAATTAATTAAAGAATATTATTATATTTTTTTTAAATTTAAGTTATACCGCATTCTGATTTGTGGGTGTGGAATCCGTATGCTCGGTATACACGGAACCAAAATTTACCCAGCATCCATTTTTCTATAAGAGTTTCCTTATTCGCTCTCCCGCGCTCCCGCCCCCCCCCCTCTCTCTCCTCTCTCTCTCTCTCCTCTCCCTCTCTCTCTCTCTGTCTCTGTCTCTCTCTCTCTCTAGCGCACGGGACTGGCACACCGAGGGGGTCAGGAAACGCTCATCGAAGTATAGGCCTTCGTAAGCTTTCAGTACCGCGTATACCGAGCGTACTGATTCCGCACCGCTGCTGCATCGATAAATCAGAAAGGTCCAAAGATACGATGAGTGAAGTATCGTTGCTAAAAAAAATCAATCTCAGTTAGGTTGCGCGCAAACGGGTCACCGACCACAACCACTGGCTATCGCACGCCAATACCGCTTTTGCGGCAGCGGCGGTGGTATGGCTCGTAGGGACTGCAAGTGGCCAGTCGCGGCCAGTGCTGTAATGCGTGGTTGCCACCAGCCACACGTTTGCGACGAGTCCCAACAAAATTTAGAAAAAGGTGTCAAACGCTTGTCGCTAGCTACTGGTGGCTGTAGTCGGCGGCTTGTTTGCGCGCAGTCTTACATGTATGACGGCCACTAATCACCACCTAATCATATTTTTTCCACTTTCGCTATACTATTGTATGGCAGTATAAAATACACCTCTCCGCTAAGAAATTACAATTAAGTTAGTTCTAAAATTTTCTGAGAAGAATGACTGTTTTACAAAAAAGGCGGAAAGACGTACGGACGTTATGGTTGTAGATATGTATAATTTTCTGTATTTGCCAAAATGGCTACGGAACCTTAAAGACTTTTTATTTACATTTACATAAGTGATATGACACTAGACACTAATATGAAACACTTGCGTGTCATTTATCAGTCACTAGTGAAAATTGGAAACACTTTCGAAATAAACACACCTGTTAATTTTCCAGTGAGGGTCACTGGCCAATGCACGCGGATCGCCGCTTGTTACAGTTCCGTAGTCACCCTTTATAAATTTATTAAATTCGCAGCTCCAATTACTTCCAATGGGTGTTCTGGCCAATTCTTATTAAACATCTGCTATTTAAGCAAATAGCACAATTTCACACAATTACTACTCAATATTCAATTTCAAAAACCTGGTAAATTAATTCGTGTTTTATTTAATGTGGTTCCGAATCTTGGCTGAGAAACATACATAGTAATCTAATACATAAACAGTTGTACGAATTTGCTGATCTAATGTGCATATTGTTACAATAGCGGAGCGGACAGTTAACTCAATTGCAATACTTTTTATAAACTTAGTGGCAGTCTCATAGAATTTGCACGGGCATATGTACTTATGACGTCATAAGTAAGTACAAGTAAAAGTAATTAAAATTATTTCGATGTTTAGCATATCTATTACCACGTGTTAAAGGTAGTATAGGTACTTACTACCTTAAGTTAAGTTTCAACACGGTGTAGGCACCGTGATGAAACTTATAAATCATCATAACTGATCTTTGAGACCCTCAATCCGCCTTGAAATGATTTATTGAATTTTAATTGATTGACATTTATTCATTCTTTTACCTTAAAATTGGTAGAAAATTGATATAACTTATATGGAGTTTGTCAAATGTTAACCAGCAGAAAGACGGATGAACTGTTTCAAGAAAATCTACCATATACATATGCAAATAAAAGAAGGGACATAGGTATTTTATAAGGATTGTATCTTTGCCAAAATGGTTGCAGAACTCTAAAAACATTTAATATTTAATTAACATAAAATTAAGGATAACGATTAAGGTCAAGGTTATGCGTTGGCTGTAAAGCGCCATCATTTATAATAAATACTGTTTACATAATAATCATACATAAAACATCAGATTCAACCTACATACTATAATCAAACAACTTGTACTGTAGATGAAAAAATAGGCGAAAAATAACTAAATACAAATTTTGTGTTTGTTAGTACTTTAATTGTTAAAACACTTTACATCAAAAGGTTTTTGCTAGACGATACAATAATTGTGTTAGTTTTGTCGTTTAATCTATTTGGTTGTCTCGTTATCCACATATTCCGCTGGATATATTATGGTGGTTTCACTCGTATCTATATACTGTGGAAACTATCCCATTTTTCAAAATAAAACCTATCCCGTAGTAATTATATCTATACTAATATTATAAAGCTGAAGAGTTTGTTTGTTTAAACGCGCTAATCTCAGGAACCGCTGGTCCGATTTGAAAAATTCTTTCAGTGTTGAATAGTACATTTATTGAAGAAGGCTATAGGTTATATAACACGCTAAGACGAATAGGAGCGGAGCACCAATGAAGAATGTTTCAAAATCGGGTGGTTTTGAAAACTACTTCCACGCGGACGACGTCGCGGGCACAGCTAGTGTATTATAAATAAACATATGCTAATATTCAGGATGATTCATCTTCGCTCAAATAAACTTTGAAATTCATATCCTGTGTTCACCCTCTCGGAAGTTTATAATCTATACTATTATTATAAAGCTGAAGAGTTTGTTTGTTTGTTTAAACGCGCTAATCTCAGGAACCGCTGGTCCGATTTAAAAATTCTTTCAGTGTTGAATAGTACATTTATCGAGGAAGGCTATAGGCTATATTATATTTTTTTTAAATTAAGAATCCTTACTAAAAGTCCAATAATGTAACAACCCAAGGTGTAAAAAAATGACCCGAAAAAATCCTTACACGGCGTGCGCTGCGAAAACTATTTATTATAGAACAAAACAATGTACTACCACTTTGCAGAACATATAATTGTCTACAAAAAATATCGCGTAACCATATGTCTAACTATTGTAGTTATCTCACAATAAGTGTTTTCTTTTATTTTTTTAAATAACTAAAATTCCGTCGCTTCAAAACTCTTTATTTTGTACCTTGGTATTAATTCTTATCAAAATAAATTACTCCATATTCAAGACGAATTCAATACCTTTCTAGAACTTTTTGAATTATTCAATTCGGACGTTTCATTCAAAAGATATCGCTATATTTAAAATGTAAGTATTAGTGTTGTAGCCAAATATACTAATTTATTGTCTGATTGAACGCGCTAATCTCAGGAACTACTGGTCTGATTTGAAAAATTCTTTCAGTGTTGGATAGCCCATTTATCGAGATATCTATATATCACGCTAAGACCAAAGCACTGAAGAATGTTTCAAAATCGGAGGGTTTTGAAAGCAAATTCCACGCGGACGACGTCGCGGGCACAGCTAGTAATATTATAAAGTTCTAAAAATGCCATGTCTGCACATTGAAGCAATTTAAAAAAACATCTGGAATAGACTATATAAACGATGGAGAACACGGTATAATAAAATGTGTAATATTGTTTAACCCGAGAATCCCGCGGGAATTTTCCTGGGAGCGGTTTGAAGTTGTTCGGATGCTTAAAATTAACTTGTGCCGACACAGTTTCCACTAAAACGATGGCTTACACTCTTTTTTAAAATGTTCCGATACTTTGTGTCCCGGGAATCCTGGAAGCTGGGAAGCTAGGAAGCGTGGACGAAGTCGCGGTCATATCCTAGTACGTAATATAAATATAATTTTCATTAGGTATAATCTGTTTATTCTCGAGGCAAGAAGACAAGGTGAATTAGAAGCAAATAAACGTTTAAACTAATTTACTTTCCTATTTAAATATTAATATAGATTCAAAGCGTCAAAGCATTAGCTTTAATATTAAATAACAGCATAAAAGAACAATGACAGTACTACAGTTCTTTTATACATTCTTCAGCTCCAGGGGTAGAAATTTTAAAGTAGTAAGTCATCGCCTATCAATTTTATGTGGCAGTAGATCATAATAACTCAGACCTTTTTGAAATGAAACTTCTATATAAACGAGGGGTCTTAGGATTTTTCTGTCACGAAAAAGCGTTACGGCCGCGTGAAGGAGCGGCATAAATTTAGACTAGACGTGGTGAGAGGCAGCATAATTTTAGAGTATACTATGGGTACGTTTTTTGGTTCCGGATCGAAATCAGTTTAAAATATGTTTAAATAAAAAATGCATTCATTAAAATGTAACTAACCTAACCAAATCATAATTTGCAGTAAACCTGCAAAAAACCGTAATGTGTTTTCGATTGTTAATGTACTTGTCCAATTTCAAAACCTGCCCGTAAAACTTCAAGTTAAAATTTTGGTGCGATTCGTTTTGCCACTTGTCCGTTGCCATTCGTTTTTCAACTTGTCCGTTGAAGTTGCACTTCTACTATGTGTCCCAGCACACATTTCGATTTTTTATTTCCGTTTCTCACAATATTAATACTGATGGTATAGGTTTCTCCTTAAATGCATTTATATAGTATAATGCATTCATGTAAAAAAAATGTACAGGGACACTCACCAGTCAATGTCACATTACACTCGGGTGGAAAAAAAAAATTGTGTGCAAAAAGCGCCTCTCATTCGATTATGACTACTCCCTCACCCCTTCTCTCTTCTCTTTTAATATAAAAAAAACTATACTTTAGCATTATATATACAAAACTATGTTTAATGTGTCTGTCAATTTTTATATCGCTAGCCTATGGGATAAACAATTTTGACACATTTGAGTGAAACCATAGGGATTCGTTTAACTGTAAATATCGTAATTTTAAATTTTATAAGCAAATAATATTTCGTATCCTTCATTTATTGTTATTGAAAAATAAACCTTGATTTATTCCCAGCAGTATTGTTGTTTGGCACACCTATTCATCTGCGATCTACATCGGATTTGCAATCTGCGTTGATTGCGGATACGGAAACGGAGGTACCGCGCAATCCCCAAGATATCTAATTACTTATCGGATATAATTGGATTCCCGGTACAAGTCGAATAGTTTAATTTATACACAGGCCCACTAGCACACCATTTATCCAACCCATATCTGTATCCTTTGGTCGATTAGATTATCATGATCACGCTAATTTGGACGGAATATTTAGCGGGTCTTTTACAACGGCAACGGAAATGTAATCAGCCTGTTTCGTACGTACATTATTCTTAAACATGGCTTGGTACGGTTTTTGTATCTAGCCAATGACAAATATATGTGCATACTAGAGATTTCCATGCAGTTGCGCCGCGCGTCAAGCCCTGGTGCATGTCTCTAGTTTGAAGATCAAGCATTAATACAGGTAATATTGTATTAAATTTTCATGTTAATGCTATTTGACCCCGGAAGATTCACTTCATTTTATATCGCAAACCATCCCGGGATGAAAAGTATCTATGTCCCTTTTCGGTATGAAAACTACATACTTTTATATAAATCTATCCTTTTTCCGGGATGCAAAGTAACCTATGTCCATCCTAGATATTGACTTTATATACCGAGTTTGAGCCAAATCGGTATAATATTTTTTCCGTTAAAGCATTACCGGCAAACAGAAAGTATACTTTTATCCCCGAGACAGATAAAAAGTATCTTATGTTCATCCTCGGCATCGAAGATATGTATATATATTATATATATACTGAGTTTCAGCTAAAGTGGTCCAGTAGTTTTTCCGTGAAAGCGTAACAGGCAGACAGACAGACAGGGTTACTTTCGCATTTATAATATTAATAGGGAATTAAACATTAGAATAATTTTCAAGAAAATGTACCAAGCGAAAGCTGAATCCAGGTTATGAAAGCATCAAACGAATTTTAGGTCTTTGGTCAACTCTAAGCAAACTTGTGGTAGATCTAAATTATGACTAAAAACAATCAGTCTTCTAACAAAAACATCAACTTTAAGTTTCCACCAAAAAATCGCGCAAAAGCTTATTTAGTTTAAATTTTATATAAGATCATATAATTCAAATTAAATAAACTGCCACTGATTCTGTATTTTTCAACAAAATGTAGTTAAGTAAAAATCTATGAGACAAGATTGTCGCATTGGTATTTATAAGGAAACCACAACGCATGGAAAAGAGGTCACTTAATTATTAAAAAGGAACACGAATTTTCTCGTCACTTTAAACACGTTTTATATGTATCTTTTTTTGGGGTTCCGAAGCCGTTATGACAAAAACGGAACTCTAATATAGTTGTCATGGCCCTCTGGCTGTCTAAGTATATCGTGGCGTTGTGGTAATCTGCAAATTAGGTTAGAAAAATTGCTAAAGTGGTGTGTTCTAGAATTCAAGTCATAATATGTATGAGATATCTCAGCTAGGTACCAACTCACCATAATTGGATACTTGGCAGTCAAATCCACTGAGACAATGTGGGCGCGTTCCTTGTCATGCTCACTACGGTCAAAATGCTCCTTCAGCAGTTCCACATTACAACCATGGTCGTTATGGTCGCGGCGAAAATGTCACTAATAACGCCATAATTTTCGCTCACGCCGAGCTCACTATGAGCCATCTCAAGAGATTGGTAAAAATGGGCATTAACAAATTTGGCGCGAAAAGTTAGAACTTAAAGATTGCCACAGAAAATAAATATAATTAAGAGATTCAAACAACGTAACCAGATTAGATTAATTTAGGCGTTTTGAGGTCCTAGAAAGCTATTCTAATTACCGCTAACGGGATTTGTTTTATGATAAAAATGATTATTTTTCTAATGTAAATCAAGTTAATCAATTAATGATTAAAGTCTATTATTAAGTTTTACAAATTATAACGTAGTATCTTTAAGCTTTTGACTCATTTTGAAAGTCGCCATTTGCAATGTTGTTTACATCAACAACGCATAAAGCACCCCATAATCCATTTTACTTTAATTTATGATTATAACACTCACCAGCAAGTGGAAAGGGAAAAAGGGCGGTCGTGAGCGTGGTGGTTGTGAGCGTTCAGTGAAACGAGCCTTTATGTCATCATGCAAAACGTCACAACCTTAACTTTGTATGGATGTACTGCGTTATGACGTCATAATTTTCACAAATTTAATGACGTATTGATTCGTGTTTAAACGGTATAGGGGAGAGGACAGTCAAATCAACTGAGATAATTTTTAAAAATTTATTACAGAGCGTCTCAGCCTCATAGATTTTTTACGAGCGCCTCCTTATGACGTCTTAAGTAAATACAAGCAAAAGAAGATTCCAACGCATTAACTAATTGTTAAAATTATTTCTATGATAAAATTTTGATAGTAAAATGATAGGAAGGTACTTAAACAGATGCTCTTTTTTATTAATATAGGTACTAAAAGTTTAGTATTTATTGTCTAATGTACCGAATAACAAATTTGTCAATTTTATCTGTAATTAAATTTATAGCACTCATAAATATCCTGAAATAATTTCAAGTTGCTTGTTGGCGTCTGGGCTTAGAATAATATATTCAATCTTATTTCAGAGCGGCTCAAACTGCAAAATTTGCTTGTGACCTTAACACGTAATTAAACGATTTAAGAGCCCACCTTATCCAATGATGGTTATGTTGGCAACCTACATCTTTAAATATATAGATTTTAATATAATATTCGAGAAAAAACCTCTGTGTATCTTAAATCTCACAAAAGAATATACAAATTTCTAAAAATGTCGGTAATAATTTTTATTTTTAGATAAAAAAATCGTTTTAGTATAATTCTTTTGTATTGGTTTTCCGAAATGAAATGGATGGCTTTTCCCCAATTTAAAAGAGAAAAATGGTAACTTTCCAATTGTTACACAGCAGACTTTATTAACATTATTGTATTTCACTAAATAAAGATTATTTCAATTGGTATTTTCTTCCGCCGCATCAGTTCTCATTGGATGAGCGCTCATCCCTATTTCCTTCAATCATTACGCTCGTATATGCAACGGTCTTTAGGCACGTTTATCATGCGCGCTTTGGAATGAGTTCCCAGCCGAAGTATTTTTCATAGCACCACGATTTATGACTTGAAAAAGTCGGCAAAAGCGTGGCAGTTCACACAGACACAAGGGTTCCGGAGATGTAATGAACGTCCACTGCTTTTATCTTTTGGTACTGCGCCCTAAAAAGGATATCACCGAAAACACCTATATATTATCGCACGCTTAATCCAATATTGACTCTATCAGAAAAAGTAAAGTTTGAAGGAGCCAAAAAACATTTTTTTTTAAGCAGGAATATCAGTATTATTACAATCCCATCCTAGTGGATATATCTGTTACTTTTAAACTAGGATTAGTACTATTACACCTATTTCGATGTTTTACTATAGATGTAATTAAAAAGTAGATTTGACAAAATCTTGAATACTGGATAAGCGTGCTTATGTCAAAAATTAGTCAACGAATGTTGATGAAATAATTTTTTATTTCTTCTTTAATTTTTTCAGAATTATATTGTAGATATATATATATATATATATATATATATATATATATATATATATATATATATATATATATATATATATATATATATGTATATATATTATCTACAGTTAGAAGAGGTACTTTTTCCGACTGTAATTTTTTTTAGTTAAAAAAGTACTAATAAACGTCTTTTTACTCGAAATTATTTTCTTTCATTCTCCTCTTACATACATACATATATAGTGGCCACCACTAGTTTTCATTTCTTTTAAAGTATTTACTACACTACTACAGTGTGCTCTATCTAGAACTACCTTCCTTCCAAATTTTATCCATTAGATTAGTATAATAGTCGATTTAATTCAGTCTCAATTCTTACACAAAAATTAGCCACCCTAGAGCGCTAGTACAACATGTTCTTCCGATCAAAGCTGAAGTGAGTTTATGCACCTTTTATACCTAGTCTTGCCATAAATATTATAACAGATTTTTTTTTCTATTGCAAATGACATTTATAAGTTTTACAGAGTGTTAGTTTAATACATAAATATAAAACAATTTAAAATATAAAAAGCTTATTCGAAGTGGTCTACATTGGCTGCAATACAGTCCTTTAAACGTTGAGGCCAGTTATCAATAAAAGCACGCACTCTTTCCATGGGAAAATTCTTCACTGCCAATCGTATGGATTGTTTAAGGGACTTCAAATTATCATGGCATTTAGAGCAAGCCGTACTCTCTAAAACTGACCATAAATCATAATCCAACGGATTAAGATCGGGACTAGACGACGGTCAGTCTTCAGCTCTGATGAAGTCCGAAACGTTCGTTTCCAACCAAGACTGCGTGGATCGAGCTTTATGACGCGGTGCCGAGTCTTGCTGGAAGGACCATTCTTGGTTATTGAACATGGTGTTGTTAAGGGGCTTAACTACCTTCCCAAGAATGGTATCTTGATACTCTTGTGCCGATGTTTTGATACCTTTTTCACAAAAATATGGCTCAGTCACTCTTTCATAGCTAACACCCCACCGAACCATCACTGAAGACGGATAATGCCCACGTTGCACTCTGTCGACTAATTGAGAATTTCCTTGGAGCTTTGATCATAAATACGGTCATTTTGTTTGTTAAAATTTTGCTCAATTGTAAAAAAATTCTCATCCGTAAAAAAATTTGTTTCGATTTTACCACCCTATTCTTTTTAAATTATGAGTTAAGAAATGACCAGTGCGTCTCTTATAGGCTGCAAGTCCTAAGTCATCTTTTAAAATATGCGACATGGTTCTAGGTGATATCTTCATCTCCCGAGATAATCTTTTGCTTTCGGACAGGATTTCTTCGAATTCTTTCCCTTACTGCTTTGACCACCTTTTTCGTACGAACACTACGTGGAAGGGCAGATTTTTTCTGTCACAAACAGAGGAGATCTCATTGTACCTATTAATAGCCCGGTACACAAACATTTGACTAATACCAAGCGTATGGAGAGTTTTAAAAATTGCATTGGGCTCCATACCTACTTTGTGTAATGCAGTCACAGCGATTCGGTTCTCTTTATCGACCCACTCCATTTTAATATCGCAAAATGTTGTACAATGTATTGGCGCCAAAATGAGAAAAAACAATGAAAAATCATATAAAAATTCAATTCAAATGTAATATTTTGTTTCTTTTTAATTGTAACAGTATTTATGGTCAGACTAAGTATACCTATGCTGTGCACCTAACTGAAGTCGGAGTGGGAATGTTTTTACGTCGTCCCGTTCGCACGCCTTTATGTTCGAGCGATGATGGATCGAGCCTAGTAGTGGAGGATACAACTACCGTCTTTTATTATTCTGTCAATAGGTAAACATGTTAAAATAGTACAATAACTTAACAAGCAGGTTTTTAGAAAAATATCTGTGACGGACATAGGAAGACAGACAGACGGATGCGTCTTTGCCCAAATAGCTACAGTACACTAAGAGGTGTCATAAAATTTTTTCGACATAAATAACACATTTACAACGCTTATGCCGTCGCAAATGTCCATAAACGACGATAACCACTTCCATCACCAGCATGACAGCATCACCCCAGCTATAAAACGTTAAAACTATGTATTTTAACATTGAGACAGTAACTTCGTCTTTTTTCTTGTACTTAAAGCCGAAATTACAAGGGTTTACTTTTTCTTTCAATTTCGATAGAAATAGGGTCAAAAATATAAAAAATTAAACGAACGTAACTGTTACATTATTTTTTATGTGACGTTTTTAACTGCTTATTTGAACAGTTAAAAAAGCGATTAATATACCTATATTTTGAAGCAGTTAAAAGTGTCACTTATAAAAAAGTTGTAATGATTAAGTTCGTTTTTTTAGTTTTCTGTCCCTTTTCTATGCAAACGTATGGATTATTCATATATAAACATTTATATATTTTGTAGATATGTATTTGTATGTTATATATATTCATTATATGTTTATTTAATGTATGAAACGTCTGCATATATAAAATTGATGTATTTATTACGAAAATGTAAGTACTTAGTTTTACTAAGTATTACGTATACCACCATCGCCATTAAATCTCTATTTATTCCTGGGGTTGTCTGGAAGAAATCACTTTTTAGCAATAATACCCCCTTTATGCATAATTAAATATAGTTTTGAACCTACTTCCAAAAGGGGGAGATTCATAATTCGTGTGAGTTTTTTTGTATATTTGTTACGCCATTTTTCGGTTAACTGTGGATCGATTTTCAAAAAAATCTGTTTCAAAGAGTATATTTTTGTGGTAGACCCATTATCGACGGCCTCTGTGGTTGAGCGGGCTAAGCCTTTGCCGGCCTACCTCACTGCAACGCAGAGGCTCCGGGTTCGATTCCTGGTATAGTAAATTTCGGAAACGTATTTTCTCCGTTATTTACTATGGTCTGGGTGTCTGGGATCGGCCCCAGAGTAGTCCGTTGTATATTACCCATAACACAAGCGTAACTTGCTTAATTTGGGGATATACAATGTGTGTGTTTGTCTGCCGATTATTATCACCAAATCAGGATCTGATAAGGGATATCGAGAGTGACCTTTGTTAAAGAGCGCCGAGCGCCTACTCTTAAAAAAGCAAAACTTGTATATGCGTGTCAGTAGTACAATTTTTACAGGGACTTAAATATTATTTTAAAATTATTGAATCAACTAAAATGTAGATTTTTTAAATAAAAACAAAAGCAACTGCAAGCTAGAAAGCAAAAAATAAATATTTTTACAACATCTTGAAGTAGGTGCCTAGTAACATAAAAAACAACAAAATGGACTTCAAGACGAAGAAAATATTTATGTTTTTGCTTTTTAGTTTGAAGTCGGTATTGTATTTTTTTTATTGTTAATCTGTAAGTTCGTTTTTGTATCGAAATAGAATAAAGAATAATTTATATATTTACTGAAAGACAAAATATACCCTTTACTTTCGGCTAAAGAGTAGGTAGGTACTACTGCTAAGTATTACATTCGATTGTTTGCAGTCATTGTTAATGTAATATACATGTGCAAGTCCAACGGTCTCTTAAATGAATGTTTATTCGGAGTCAATGTTCGTATTACGCCTGATAACCTGAATACCCTTCTATCCGTAGCCACACCGCCACATCGAGACTGAGCCATCAAATATTCACGTGTGGAGGTATGCTTGCCGTTTTACTTCCCTCCGCCGCCCGGTGCCTCAACCCTCGGCCTCCCAGCGCAACTCCCGACGCCCGCCAGCCCTGTCAGGGGGCTGGCCCACTCGCGCCCTCAAACGAACCTGTCTGAAACAACTGAATGTGCTAAAATCAATAACTGTTGTTTGACAAAACTTTTACGCCAGACATCAAAACGCTGATGATAAGCATTAACACTTAATAAAATATAGATAACTCTTTATTGTACACCCAAAAAAAAAAAACTTACAGACTAAAACTAATCTAATTAGAATAGAATATAAACTATTATTTATTTTCTCACACAATAATTTTATTTACAAATAATAAATACGTGTTGTATGAGATCGGTGGCTATTGTAGAGCTGTGCAGAACTGTATTACACAGATCACCAGTGCTTCACTCCATCCATGGCTAAGAAAACCTTATATATTAAACTAAAAATTACGCATAAAGAGCGATGTTATCGCTTAAAAGAATGTTGGTCTTTGATAAATTTACAATAAGAACAAGGTAATTAATATGTTTATTATAAGTTATTATTTAATAACTTATAATAAACAGAAGGTGATGTCAGGAGCCTTAAGAACAGACGAGCTTGCATGACAAGAGTTATGAATGTCAAAGAGACAAGTGAGGTGTGTAAGAATAAGCCTAAATGGCACTCTGTAGTTCGTGCCTACCCCGCAAGGGAACTGGCGTGAAGTTATGTATGTATGTATGTATGTATTATTTAATAATTTGAGCGTTGACTCGCTTGTTTTACTACATTCCTGTTTAGACGCTCCAGGTTCAATTCTTAGCAGGGTAAATAATTATGGTTATAGTTCTATAACCATAATTCTTACCATTAAGTTACTCTTGCTAGACCAGAGTAAGATAACGGTAACAATTATGGTTGCTACTGAGTTCGGGCCCATAATAGTTTGTTGCACGTCGATTTTAGTTTTGGAATCACATTGTTTGCTATCTATACAGTACAGACCATGCACAGATCAATCTGTGGTAATCTGTTTTGCACGAAATATTCTAGATTTTTTAGCGGAACTTATAGGGTAATGTTTTTTTATTGCATGAGTTCAGCAGAGAGGCAGATGACCCACTTGATGGAAAGCGGTTGCCATCGCCTATGGACATTTGCAACACCAAAGGTGCTACAAATGCGCCGCTGCTCTTTTAAGGGCGACTGGAACCTGGTCACTAACGCCGGAACACAACACAAGGTGGTAGCCATCCAGTCGAGCAAATGCCCTACCACCTGGCATGTTTGTTGTACAGTTTTGTTTTTAAGCAATAATTATGTATTTGAGTCAAAAATCTTGTTGCTACTAACAAGTGACTATAATAATTAATCGAATAAGTAATTCTTGACTAAAAGGTTTTTGTTACTAGGCTCTAAAGTCCTTAAAAAATAAACTTTGTTATTAATTTTTATTTCCTTTTATTGCATTTATTTTCAATTTCAATAAACAAAAAACCAATCCCAAAAGTTTCTATTTTTAACATAACATTCCACAGCGTTACTCAGAGTTCAGCCTCACATTACATAATGTTATCATCATGAATGTATAATTAACTACTATTTATTACTATGTACCTATATGTAATTCCTTTTTTTTTTTGGACGGGGTTTCAATTTTTCCTGACCCGAGAGTCGACCTGATACCCCGAAAAAAGAGGCCCAAGAAGTTGGTTAGGTTAGTTGCCTCGGCCTTAGGCGTCCATAGACGTCTTATGACCGAGCCGGCTATAAGCAAAGTTTATTGAAAAACAACATGCACACAATGAAATATGATTTAAACAACTATACCGTGTTTTACAAATAGCGTAGCGACATCTAGTTCTTTGTTTTTTTACATAAAGAGAACTATAAAATATTGTGATCGTTTGTGTATTGACTTCAGTATAATGGTATTTCTGTCTACCTACATATTATCTAAAAATTATGATTATCATAAAATTTAACAGAAATCAAATTTCAGTTATGGTGCGGCTTCATCTGCGTTAGTGCTAAACATGACTATGGCCGAATGCTTATTATTTAAAGCGTTAAAAAATTACACCGTTAACGCATAGCTACATTAGAGTATATACATATGTTATATATCAATATTTAACGTAATTAACAATGTTGTATTCCAAATAACGCATTAAGCCAGTCGCCATATCTGCGTGAAACGTCCTACATCTTTAACACTTACAACTTTGATGAAACACCAACATTAAAAACATAGCGTATTTAATATTTTTCTATAATTGCTAAATAATGTATATATACTAATAAATTGAGTTGCACGTCTGTGATGTAATGTTCATGAATCTGAGATGACTGAGAATTTTTGACTGTTACTCTATCTAAAAGTTTATTTTCAATCTGTTCTGACACCGGTCAATTGATTAATAAAAAAATTAGGAATAAAAAAAATTATCTTAAAATTTCAATGTCTTATACGATTCATACGTTCAGAAGAGATGATGAATATATCTATCTATAATACATATTATAAAACTTTAAACATGTCGTGTCATTGACATTGAAGCTATTTAAAGAAACCAACTGGAATAAACTATATAAGCGATGGTGAACACGATGCAATTTTTTTAGATTTTTTGTCTGTTTGTTCGGGATTCACGTAAAAACTACTGGGCTTATTTAGATGCGGTTTTCGCTAATCGACAACAAATTCTTAGACTTAGAAGCTGTGCTACGTTTTATACCGGGAATCCCGCGGATTTTTTTCTGGGATTGATTTAAAATGACCAGATTGAAAAAAAAATCGAATTCCAATGCGATTTGGTCACCGATCGACAATATATTTTATGTAACAAAATGTGTGATATTTTTCATACCGGGAATTCCGCTGGAATTTTCCGACACAGTGATTTGAAATTATTTGGGAACATAAAAATTACCTGTTGTTCGTGCCTACCCCGCAAGGGAACTGGCGTGAAGTTATGTATGTATGTATGTATAAAAATTACCTTATTCCGACATAGTTTTCTAAAACGATAGTTTTAAATTCTTTTTTAAATGCTGCGGTATTTTGTGTTCCGGGAATGCCGCGGGCATTTCAAGTCAAACGTGGACGAAGTCACGGGCATATCCTAGTGTAAACATATGAATAATCTAGCGCGTACAGACGTAATCACAGCCAGTTAAAAAATAAAAGTTTAATTAAAAAAGATCTTATGTAATATATTTTTGCTTAAAACATCCCTTTCACTGTAATTTGACTCGACAATTGACAATACAGCCTTCTTTTTGTTATTCGCTGATATCCGTCGCGTCGTGAAATGATAATGACACTCGGCGTTGCGCGATGGTTTGCACAGGATGGGCTTGCGGTACTCGAGCGACACAATAGCACACCCTGGTTTCCGTTGAAGCTCCAGACCATATCCTTTGTTAAGAAACTTTTGTGGTTGCTTTTTCCATAAAAAATGTTTACCTGTTATTATAACAACTGCTCCGGGAATCTTAGATTTTTAAGAGGCGTGTTTTGTATCCTATCAAGTCGTCCTGTCTCACTTTTTAGGGTTCTTTTTTGTTGCCAGCCTTTAGGATGGAATAAAGAGGGTGGGATATGGGGATGGTTGGAAGTGGGCCTTCGGAACTCTCACGCATCGCACAAACAAGGTTAGCTCAAGACTAAACGTTTCACGTCGCAATTCTGTAAGAGAGTGGTAACACACCGATCGAGCCGGCCCTAAAAACTGTAATCAAGATCCAGCATAGCTTTATCACGACAGAATTCAGGTTGTGATACTTAAAGGTAAATAATAAACGCTTATCAAGACGATAAGCGTTTATTTTTATTTTGTTTATTATTATTCCGACGTCTGCCTGTTTGTATGTCACACCAGATAATAGGAACTAGCAAGGCTAGAGATACGGCCTGATCAGTCGGTTCGGCAGCTGAATCACTCAAGCGGCGTAAATATATGTGTGCTGTTGGCTGTTGAGACGCTTGAACCGTGGGTCCAGAGACCATGAGCCTCTACAAAATGTTATTAAAACGATTCATTAACTCTTCAGATGCTTAGAGGGCCGGTGCCTACATCGGACAACGGATCAGTATGGCAAACACTTCTATGGTCACCTTCCCCATAGAAAACGGTGATCTAAGCTCAGTATTCTTAATTCTTAAGGGATTATAGGTAGAATATTACTAGTTATCTTTATTGTATTAGTGTAGAATGTCTCAGTTTAATAAATATGCGTTTTTAATTTCAAGTCATCCATTTCAAAATACACGGTATGCCAAATGACTAATTTTGTAAGGCTAGAGACATTATGTTAGCACACATAACACGTACATAATACATAACAGAAGAGTCATGTGTGTATAAAACTGTAGCGTCAATTTCCCTTCTCACTTATGAACTGTTAAAAAGAAAATTATAGAAAAAAATTGACGTCGTTAAGCTTCATAAACGGTTTCAACGCACATTATCCTGAACAAACTCTGGTAAGTATTTTTTAAGATATGGGGTATTATTATTATTGATTGTGATGACTTGATTAATTAAATATTTTTTTAAAGTTCCAAAATATGTTCACATAGTAAAACATTAGTTACTATTCTCTACTCTACCGAATCCTTCGTCGTGCGTACAATTACACAAACTTGACCAATTTTTTAACATTATCGTGGTTTAGCTGTCTATCTTCAATATACATAATAATACTTATAATTTGAGCGTCATAACTAGCACTCAGGCAGCGGATATTTAGCGGAATTTATACTACGGCTTGATAAGAGAACAAATTTCCTCCAGAGACGAAAAAGGAATACCTGCATATTAAAAGACATTTCATGAAATTGGGTCAGAAGTTTAACATTGCAAAAATACCGTACAGCTTAATGTGTTTCGCTATCGATTTCTGTAGACCTTCTACTTCTACTATGTTATTTATTAGGTATGTAACGTAAGGTATACGTAAGGTATTACGCAGTAATTGCTGACACACGGAGAATTATTGTTGTATTATTTATGGAATATAAATACACTTAAATACATTACGGTTTATCACAACTTTTGATATAAAACGATTTTCATGAAAACTTTACTGACATACTTATGTATTCACAACGTTCTGTCCAAATTTGTGCAAGATTTATATTGGTAAATAATTTGTAAAATAGGTACTTATTAAAGTTACCTGAAATATACCATATCTAAGTCCCTGCGATACCGAAAAGTAGATGAGTATTATCATTGAGTGTGACGTATCAAATATAAGATTAGTTCTTCCAACATAGAAAATATTTTAATTCAATCGACAGACAAACATACATTGTGTATTCCCAAGTTAAGCAAGTTGCGCTTGTGTTATGGGTTCATATACAATGAACCTTTCTGGAGTTGATCACGGACCAGGGACCATCCACGAATGACGTCACATGAATTTCATGGTTCTTTAATGAGTCGTTTTCATGGTTCTAAAAGCATAAGAAATTTAAAAACGGAATTCAAAAGTTCGACCATGAACGATATACAAATAATATCATAACATGCTATATTTTATACCTATGTGTATATATAGTAAGTATACTGTTTTATGTGTGAAACAAAACGCGGTGCGGTTCACGTCCGACACTGCCACTTGATGATTAAAACCACCCCAGTTGATTACGTTGCATGTCGCAGCGTGTCAAAGCACATGAATGTTGACCGATCGGTTTATTTAGGGTGCCTTTTGTTACTTTTTAACAGTTTAGGTTCTTTAAAACCCGTATGAAATAACATTGCAATACTGTAACAATAGATAAAGATCATAAATAAGTAATGCGCAATAATATGGCGTTTTGTTAGCTTTTTTTGTATATTATACAAAAGTACTTTGGTCTACTAATGTAATTTTAATCTAGAAAGTCAATATAATATAAGCGTCACCTAAATATTAAAATTTAGATCTACGTACAGTGAAATTCAATTATCACAATAAAAGTAAATATACCCAAATAAATCTCATTCCAAATGGCAACTCAATGGAGGTTTAGATTTGTTTTTTAAACGACAAACTTACATTATTTATAATTTCCATTATGTGCCCAAACGAACCATATGCTATATGTATGGGTAAAAGACAATTCTAGACCCTAGACACCCAGACCAGGAAGTAAATAGTGTAAAATTCTTTACGAAAGAAGACTGGGACTTTAGTACCAAAGAAATATAATGAGTTGAGATATGGCTTCAAAAGCGCTATATTTTTCTATTACAAATTGGAAAACATCATAATAAAATAAGTCATAAATAAAATAAGTTATTGATTACCAAAATTGATTTATGTAACTGAATTTAAACAATTAATAATATGAAAACACTTACATTTTTTTACTTACACCAGCCATACATGTCTTATTTACATTTACGAGTATAATCAAACTATAATCAACTTTTGAATTTGAACTATCCTCATCACATCTTTTTCCTTTAAAATTTTGCGTCTCGAAAACCCGCCCATAAAATGATGCCGGCCTGGGCTCCAGTCTCAGGGGCCTGTATGTAAATCCAGCACTATTTTTATGGTTCCGAGGCCATATAATAAAAACAATAGATGTGCATCGTGTCTACGGAACTGTCTAATTAATGTGCGTTGTCCATCACATACTTAGAGGGCTAGTTTCACCTACCAGTGTATCATAAACCAATATGGGAAATTCGCCCATTAGATACAACATCGACGGAAATTATGCGGCGAGGCAAACCAAATCTTATTAACTGCTAAATCAATAAATTATATAAACATAATATAGTTTCCGCGCGTAACTATACAACAATTCTAATAATAACAAATTAAACATTATCCGTGCAGGAACGGAGAAAGAATACAATTTCCTGCGGCCGTGCGGCTTGTCGTAAGAGGCGACAAAACAACCCATAGCCAGGTGGTAGGGTATTTACTCGACTGGATGGCGACCACCCCTGGTCTAGAGTATGCCGCCATAACAACCTTGTGTTGTGTTCCGGCATTAGTGACCAGGTTCCAGTCTCCCTTAAGAGAGTAGCAGCGCATTTGTAGCACCTTTGGTGTTGCAAATGTTCATAGGCGATGGTAACCGCTTTCCATCAAGTGGGCCGTCTGCCTGTCTGTTACACTCCTGCAATAAATAAAAATAAAAAAAAACAAACACTAAATAAAAGATATTCAAGAATAAAATGGAATATAAAAATAGAAATGACAGATTTATGAATATTATAGTATAATTTACATATATATTTTAATTCCAAATTTTTTACATATTTCTTATAAAATATACAAATTAATTTATAAAAAAATATATAAAAAACTGATCTTCGCCGGCAGTGGGGCCTAGGGTCCAGGCTACCGGTGGTTAAGGCCCCAGACACAGGAATCTCCTCACAATACGGGCCGTGTCCAACAGAGCTGCCTTCTGCATCCGACCCTTCAACCAGATACCAAGCGAGAGCCTTTCAAGGTGGCGGTCAAGGCTCTTCGCTATTAGTCCATTCACTGACACCACTATCGGTACTATGATTGTAGAGTCCAGGTTAATAGTATAATTATTATTATTCCATTTTTATATTCAGTTAAGATATGATTTAGTTGATAGATTTATTTTATCTGATGAAAAATCGTACTTAAAATTACTTAAAAGTATCTATCTACCTATAAGCGTTATCGTGGTAGAATAATTAGTATGAATAAAATTCGACAAGTACTCAAATGTTTACCGATTTAATTTAAAAATATGTGTTATGTAATAAAATGCGCTTAGCAAGTTATGAGGTCCATATCTTTAACTAGTCAAATAGCATACATAATATATTTATTATTGTTTAAAGAGTACTTTATCGAGGCCTCGTTTTGGAAACGTTCCCAACTAACGGTGATTTAGATCCCCCTTTATTCTTTTTATTTTTTACTGGTCGATTTTCATTCCTAATATTCTTCTACAACGCTATACAGTTTATAGTTAAATATATTATGAATTTATCACATAAAAAGTTTTTTTACGAGCCAAGCTGTTGCAGAATACCTGAAAGTTATAGGAACCGCATTGGTATTCATGTCATGTCCAACAGCCCAAACCTTAGGTACTTATCGATCTTTTTCACCCTATAATCTACTTATCGCGTGCTTACCTATGGCTTTACATAGTAAAAGACATGAATATTAAAGTAAGAAAACTTTGAATATTGCAATCTATGCAAGTGTAGGCCGTCGAAGTTTGGATTACGCTGTCCCTTACTTCTTTTTTACTCAGAAAACATTATTATTCATCGAAATAATCATGCAAATATACTTATATAATGATGTGGTGTAAAAAATCGAAATAGTAAACTAACCGGTATTACCAGCCACATACTAGACTGGCAAAGTCTACCACAGAAAACAAAGTTATATGTACTAAAACTACCCTCTCATGACGTATAATTCTTAAAAAATGCTTGTAATATGATGTATGTATGTAGTTTTTACCGTTTTAAGTATGTATATTTAATAAATTAGTTGTATCTCATATGTGGATACACCAGACTATTACACTCTATCCTCGCCTGAAAGATACTTTGAGCAAGTGGTTTTTATATTACTATACAATAAAATAATGCTTTATTAACTAAAAAATGATAATCTGGAACATTGGCGTGAACAAATGTAAAGGTAGACCAAAAAAGAGATAGATGAATTGTGTGAAGGATCACATGACGATTTGTGGTGTGACAGAAGACTCACTATGCTAGATTAGAGGGGTCTGGTAGGAAAAGACATATTATTGTGCCGACCCCAATTAATTGGGGGAAGATGAAAGAAAAGAGAAAATAAAATAAAGCTTTGTCCATTTATTGGCCTACTGGTTCACAGTGACGCGCATAGTTGACTCAAACGAAAAAACATTTCTTTCAACAGGGTAAGTTTTTAAATGAACTTACCGGCTTTTACTCTAAGCTGCTTGAGTGGAATGAGACCCAGAATTTTCAACTGTATATTACTCATGATACATGCGTCTCTTGCTTACTTTAAGATAAATTAGTCTAAATAAAAACTAATACGTCCTCGATGTTACTTTATTAAGCACTAGAGTTTACCCCGTGGCTGCGCCGCGGGTCAACCTCTAGTGCGTGTCTCTTGTTTAAAGAGCAAGTAGTACAGGTTACATTGTATTAAATTTTCATATATTTGCCCCCGAAAGATTCACTTCATTTTATATCGCAAACTATACCACCCCCGTCTATATGTAAACTACATAAATGACAAAAGTTGTCAAAAATGACAAAATAGATAACATGGACCAAGTGGACCCAGTGGACCAACTGGACCCAGTGGATCCAGTGGACAAAGTGGACCCAGTGGACCCAGTAAACTCAGTGGACCAAGTGGACCCAGTGGACCAAGTGGACCCAGTGGACCAACTGGACCCAGTGGATCCAGTGGACAAAGTGGACCCAGTGGACCCAACGGACCTAGAGGACCAAGTGGACCCAGTGGGTCTAGTGGACCCAGTGAGTCCAGTGGACCAAGTAGACCCAGTGGACCCAGTGGTTCAAGTGGACCCAGTGAACCCAGTGGACCCAGTATTCTAAGTGGACCCAGTGGACCCAGTTGACCCAGTAGGCTAAGTGTTCCAAATGGACCCAGTGGACCCAGTGGACCCAGTACACTCAGTGGACCAAATGGACCCAGTGGACCAAGTGGACCCAGTGGATCAAGTGGACCCAGTGGACCAAGTGGACCCAGTGGACCAAGTGGACCTAGTGGACCAAGTGGACCCAGTTGATCAAGGGGACCAAGTGGACACAGTGGTCCAAGTGGACCCAGTGGATCCAGTAGACCCAGTGGACGAAATGAACAAAATCACAAAACCAGTCCTAGTTTCCGGGATAAACTTTACATAAATCTATCCCAAAATGTATCCTACTATCCGGGATGAAAAGTATCCCTTGGCCACTCTCGGTATTCAAATTATATATGTGTCGAGTTTCAGCCAAATCGGTCCAATAGTCTTTCTATAAAAGGATAACAAACAAAAAGACAAATATATTTTTATCCCGGAAACTATCCCATTTTTCGGGATAAAAAGTATCCTATGTTCATCCTCGGCATCAAAAATATATATATACTGAGTTTCAGCCAAATCAGTGCAGTAGTTTTTCCGTGAAAACGGAACAGACAGACAGACAGACAGAGTTACTTTCGCATTTATAATATTAACTAGAGTTTACCCCGCGGCTGCGCCGCGGGTTAACCTCTAGTTCCTGCTTCTTGTTTAAAGAGCAGGCGTTAATACAGGTTACAATGTACACCATTTTTATGTTACTGGCATTTGCACCCGAAAAATTCACTTCACTTCATTTATCCGTGCAGGAACGGAGAAAGAATACAATTTCCTGCGGCCGGGCGGCCTGTCGTAAGAGGCGACTAAACAACCCACAGCTAGGTGGTAGGGCATTCAGACGACTAGATGGCTACCACCTCGGTTTAAAGTATGTCGTTAATACAGGATTTATTGTGTTCCGGCATTAGTGACCAGGTTCCAGTCTCCCTTAAGAGAGCAGCAGCGCATTTGTAGCACCTTTGGTGTTGTAAATGTCAATAGGCGATGGTAACCGCTATCCATCAATCCATCAAGTGGGCCGTCTGTCTGTCTGCTGAACTCCTGCAATAAAAAAAAAAAAAAAAAAAAAAATTATATCGCAAACTCGATGCTTGATATATTCTCATGCCGATCTCCTGGCATGAGCATATATGTCCATTTTCGGCATTAAAACTACATTTAAACAAAATTACAATAAAAACGATCCAGTATTCCCAGTGTTTTCCGAAAACTTAACAGAAAGACATATCGAGTTACTATCGCATTTTTATAGACGATGCATTTTTTTATCTATGAACTTGAGAAATGATTGGTCTCATCCAAACTTTCATCCTCTATTACAAACAGTCCTAGTTTTACTTATCTATCCCCCGCCAATGAAAACTACAAAAATGACAAAAGGGACAACATCAGCAAAAAGGACAAAAAGAGCAACATGGACAAAAAGGACAAAAAAGAGTCGAAGAGCAGAAGAGCAGAAGAGCAAAAGAGCAAAAGAGCAAAAGAGCAAAAGAGCAAAAGAGCAAAAGAGCAAAAGAGCAAAAGAGCAAAAGAGCAAAAGAGCAAAAGAGCAAAAGAGCAAAAGAGCAAAAGAGCAAAAGAGCAGAAGAGCAGAAGAGCAGAAGAGCAGAAGAGCAGAAGAGCAGAAGAGCAGAAGAGCAGAAGAGCAGAAGAGCAGAAGAGCACAAGAGCAGAAGAGCACAAGAGCAGAAGAGCACAAGAGCACAAGAGCACAAGAGCACAAGAGCACAAGAGCACAAGAGCACAAGAGCACAAGAGCACAAGAGCACAAGAGCACAAGAGCACAAGAGCACAAGAGCACAAGGGCACAAGGGCACAAGGGCACAAGGGCACAAGGGCACAAGGGCACAAGGGCACAAGGGCACAAGGGCACAGGGGCACAGGGGCACAGGGGCACAAGGGCACAAGGGCACACGGGCACAAGGGCACAAGGGCACAAGGGCACAAGGGCACAAGGGCAAAAGGGCAAAAGGGCAAAAGGGCAAAAGGGCAAAAGGGCAAAAGGGCAAAAGGGCAAAAGGGCAAAAGGGCAAAAGGGCAAAAGGGCTAAAGGGCAAAAGGGCAAAAGGGCAAAAGGGCAAAAGGGCAACAGGGCAAAAGAGCAAAAGGGCAAAAAGGACAAAATAACCAAAATGATGAAAATGGCAAATCACAAAACCAACCAAAGCCTGTCCCACTTTTGGGATAATCTTTACATAAATCTATCCCAAAATCTATCCCATTATCCGGGATGAAAAATATCCCTTGTCCACCCTCGGTATTCAAATTACATATGTACCGAGTATCAGCCAAATCGGTCCAAAAGTCTTTCCGTAAAAGGATAACAACCAGAGAGACAAATATACTTTTATCCCGGAAACTATCCCATTTTCCGGGATAAAAAGTATCCTATGTTCATTCTCGGCATCGAAAATATATATATACTGAGTTTCAGCCAAATCGGTCCAGTAGTTTTTACGTGAAAACGGAACAGACAGACAGACAGACAGACAGACAGACAGACAGACAGACAGACAGACAGACAGAGTTACTTTCGCATTTATAATATTAATAGGGATAGGGATACAGGCTTCACAAATCCATTAATGAAACTACATATTAGTCACACTAAATATCAGAAATGCTGTATTTAATCGATTAAGCACCGCACTAAAGGGGTCGTCGGTAACTAGCTGAGCTAGTATTTATAGCAAAACACAGGTCACGCCACCCACATCAATATGCCATTTATGTAACAATTTGGTTACAATATGCATATTACAAATATACTCATTACTCGTTGGACCTACTTATATATTTTATTACATTATTATAAAACAGTACAATAAAGGAAACCTTAAGTAAATTTAAATGATTAGATTAGTTACAACAACAAAATACAAGATACTATTAAAATAAGTATTTAACATACCAGATACAAGATACTTTTGGAAATGGTATTTGAAATACTAGATACAAAATACGTATCTTCTAAATACTTGTTAAAGATAAAAGATACTTTTTAAAAATCCCAATTTCATTGAACTTAAGTTTATTAAGTGAATTATGAATAGATCGCGCAAATGTAAAAAAACATTATATTTTTAAGGTTTTATTCAGATCTTCCTCTTCTTTTTCGTTCTTCAAACATTTTATCACTCGTTTTTCTTCGATGAGGTCTCAATAATGATATTGATGAATATGATTGGGGGTATGAACCCCTAAAAGAGAAGAGTCGGTACGTAGAGTCAGAACTCAGTAAACAAAAATGTTTTGTTTTTTTTATTGTAGAATAAATATTTAATTATAACAGACAAGACAAAGGTCTAAAAAAGAACAAAGCCGCGACTGAGTAGCAAGCCCAGCCACAGTCGCAGCAAGTGGAGGAGGCAAAAAGAGCACCAAATAGTGGACCGCGCTCTACGCTTCCTCCAGTCAAACCTGAACCATTGCGCCGCAGCCCAATGTGTGTCCAGGTGCTCGCGGAATGGGCGATCGAGTTCGGTCTCTTGCTTCTCAACCAGAGCCTGCTTACATTTATGTTCGCCCACAGGGTGGGTTAGGTTGGCAAGCGGTATCTAGGACCGGAGCGAGTGGTGGCGCTATCCGACCACTGGTACATACGATTTATCGTCTTCAACTGGAGCTCGGCATCTCCAGCGCTGGAGCCTCCCCCAACCAAAGACTACCGACGCTGGGCTTTGAATCGTCTAGATTGGGAGGCGTTCCAAGTAGCCTTGATGGTCAGCAGCAGCAGCAGCAGTTACAGTTGCTGATGTTGATAACGTACGGTGCGCCAATGCTGAGGGTGTGCCCTCACAAGCCCATCCGCCAGGTATACTGGTGGGGTGATGAAATATCATAATTACGCAGGGAGGGAACCTTAGTGCACCGCTAATACACCAGATTTAGCAGAAGGCGCCGCCGCGCTGACGACGCAGTGATCGTGGAGACGTGGTTCTAGGAGGGGTACAGAGGCACCAAGAACGCGCTTCAAAAAGCCATTAGGACAGCCAAATCGGCGGCATGGGAGAAACTGCTGGTCAGCCTAAATTAAAATCCCTGGGAACGCCCATACCACATGATGAAGAACAAACTTCGTCCATGGTCCCCCTGCAGATTCAGCAATTGACTATTGACAACAAATTGAGGCTTTGAATACCTTCTGCTATTAATTTTGAAGAATTCACATATTCACTTAGAAAGTGTATTATATCATTTTCCTTCAACGGAGATAATTTCTACATTTTCATGGTTTCACTAAGTTCCTGCACTGCTAAAAGATTTTGTATGGAATTTTAATAAGAGTTCCATCTGATTCCACCTGGAGATGCCTTTTGATAGGTTGATTTAAATTTAAAAGGTGAGTTCAGTTTGTCTACATTATAAGGTGGCGTAGAAAACTAAAAAAATGCGTACGTAATTATGACTAAAAGTATTTTAGCAAAGAAAGTATTTACAAAATACTAAGATACTTAACAAATGGTATCTAAATACAAGATACATTTTCAAAAAGTATCTAGATACAAGATACAAAATACGTATTTTGTATCTTGTATCTGTATTTCAAATACTTGTATCTTAGATAAGTCACATCTCTGATAATAATATACTTTTAAACTATTTAAACGCCTGAAACTAATTTCGTTCCGGGTACATGAAATATACAGAAAGCCAAGAATCGGGGCCGCTGAAAGTTCCAGCTTCAAAACTATTTTATAAAGCAAAATGAATACTTAATTTTATCTTTAGTCAGAGTTTTTGGTTGAATTTCAGTTGCATAATAAAATTTATTGTTATAAAGTTTACACTTTAAATGGCTAATTTTTTCAAGTGTATTAGCCGGCCAATACTATAGATCCTATAATAGATAGGCTCCCGGTTACGACGTCAATCAATCTTGGTAAGAGGATGACAGGGACAGCTGCGGCAAGCGGAGTATTTGTGCCTAGATCTGTTGCCCCAGTTCAAGTAAGAGTTTTATTAATAATCGATATATGATGAATTTCTATTAAATCTCATATAACTGAAAATAACGTCGCTGTCAATTTTCTTTACAGTAATTACTAGAAAAAGAAACAGATTAACCTAGACCACCATTATGCTGGGGCCGCATCTGCGATAGATGGTAGTGTTATTTTGACTGGGGCCAATACGTTTTATTTATAGAATTAATCATATCGCCGTTAGCAACTAGTTGCATTAGTACTAGGCCACTCAGAAAATATTCCGAAAAAAAGTTTTTATGTATGAAAGACTAGCCGGTTATAATCTATTTTGAAAATATAACATAACTAAAAATATATAATATAACTAAAAATAGGTACGTATCAATTTCAAAATTTCCCTCTACATTGTTTGCGATCTAATTTAAATTATCGTGTCTCATTGAAAAATGCATCTGCGCCGGGAACATATACGCGTTATGATTTTTTACGAATTCAAGTGTCTCCTGAAAACGAACGTCTCTTACGTTATACTTCAAATGGCATTCATGGATAAAGGCCCCTCTAAGGCAACCGTGTATCGTTGGTACAACGAATTGAAGTTGAACTGAACTTTCGGGGATGAAGGAAAAACTGGTGACCCTTTGACGGCTGTTATGAAAGAAAATGTGCTAGCAGTGAAAAATGTAATCCAAGACAATAGGCGAGTTACATATCAAGAGATTCAGCACGTACTGCAGATTGGTTCGGGAAGCCTTCACAAGATTCTACACGTGCATCTTCGCGTGTTTCACGCTGGGTGCCGCACAAACTAACCGATGATTAGAAGCAGGACCGGGTGGAATGGGGCCGTGATATGATAAACAAATTTGAAGCAGGCTCAGCCGAAGTCGGCTCAGGATCCAGAAACAAAGTGCCGGCCGATGGTTTGGGTGTTTCAAAACGAATCAACGCTTACCAAGGTGAAGCGATCTAGAAGCGGCGGGAAGATTTTGATCGCAAGTTATGTCAATTTGACTGGCTACTTGGTGTCAATTCCTTTACGGAACCAAAGAAGCATCAACGCCGAATAGTATACTACCAAATACTTGGCAGAAGTTTTCTTTGTTGTGAATAGCAAGGGACCAAACACAGGGCTCCGCGGGCTACTGCTCCACCACGACAACGCACCCGCTCATACCGCGCTCAAAACGAGGATTTTCCTGGACAGCATGCCGATCAAACTCCTAGGTCACTCTTCTTACAGCTCTGGCCTAGCACCGTGTGACTTCTTTTTATTCCCGAAAATAAAAATTCAAAGGGATACAATTTTCGTCGCCTGAAAATGCGCTGTCAGCGTTCGAACATGCGTAAAGATAAATATGACAGCTTTACCTAAACTTAATTATTAACCGACTTTAAAAAGGAGGAAATTCTCAATTCGTTTGTATATTCTTATAAAATACTGTAACGTCATTCATTATCGCCTTCGACACTAACATTAGATTTGGATGCGTACGCTGCGTTGAACTCCGCGGAAGCTTTCTTAGTTTACATGATCAAAATTATTGTGTATTCACGCCTATTATCGAAAACAAATATACAAACATATTATATATACCAAATTGCATGATAATGAATCAATTCAGCACGGCTTACAAAAATATTAAATTATTACGGGGAAATGATCGGTTGATTCCCAAGACCGAAAAGAGATAAACAAATATCCAAACGTAGTCTCTTTCATATTTATATACGAGAGAAAGAGAGAGAGATGCGAGACTTATATTTTATTATATCATCTGGACCTTGAAAGATATCATAATAAAATTTAATAAAATGTTACTCCGATTTTTTTTATCTAAATTCGTTACGCCATTTTGAAGTCTATCCCAGACAAACTTTCAGACTTCATGATTAGGTATCATATAAATAGCAGTTTTTACACAAATTTATTTATCTTGAAATCACAAACATACACTACCACTTTATTTATTGGTATATATTAGTGATATGCTATGATTTACTTAAGATTAGATATTGTTTTTGTACTGAGACCTAAGTCTTGCTGAGTGAGTGTAACTGTACAATGCTTTAAGTATAAGTACTTACATACAAACCCATATCCTCTGTCACCGCTGAAAGCAGGTTAGAGAACAAAAAGCAACTAACATTGAACAATCGCACTCGCCCTGTGGAACCTGCTTACTGACAATTTATCAGACAATTCAACATACACCACCCAAGACTACTCTAACCAATTACCTACTGTTAGTCGCAGTTCAGATGTAAGGGTCTGAAGGGCATTTGTAGATGCCACTCATTTCATTACACAAAGATAAGGGTCTTGTGAATATTTGCGCTCAATTTGGCACATTTATATTTAGCGATACAATACATTTACTCCAAAATTAACTTCCCCTAAACATCTACACTTCTACCCAAATCTTTTGTTCAGTATTATTTGTCAAGTTCATTTCATTGTCGATTAAATTACCTACTTGAAATCGTCGAATTCGACTTTTTGCTCTTGACCTACAATTACAAAATTCAAATATGCCATATTTGGGAACTTTTCTAAAAAGGTTGAAGTTGTTGTTTAGAGATAAACTAATAAAATCATACACGATTTAAGATCACATTTTGTTGAAAGACCCAGGATAGCATCAAATGCAACGCACATAACTTAGGGTCTCCAACGGACGGAAATAATCGAGTTATCGATGCAATATTCTCTAGAGTCACGAGGCAAAACGAGCTTGAAGCAAATAATCCGCTTTGGCCGCGACAGCCACAACTTCGGAATTCTTTACTTTAAAGTGGAATGTCTCTTCAAGAGAGTAATAAGGTCTATTGTGTAGAAACTTTTCTATAGAAGCTTCGTAACTTCAATATAGCAATATGAAATGATACTGAGTGACTCTTATTTTTCCGTATATTTTGATTTATCCGAAATTGATTAGTTGACATCTTTTCTTTATATATAAAATTCTTCTGTGCGTGTATATGTGACTGAACTCCTCCTAAAGATCTAGACCTATTTCAATAAAACTTTTTGTGCGTTCAGGTGGATTCGAGAATGGTTTAAATTCATAATTGGGCCAGGTACGTGGCGCTGCAATTGAGTTCTAAGATGTATTTCTTCAGGGCAGGACAACGTCTGCCGGGACAGCTAATTTATATATAAAATTTTTATGTTTGTATGTGTGTCACTGCTCTCCCCTTAACCGATCTTGATAAAAAATTTTGTGTGTGTTCCACTGGGTCCCGGGATGGTTTAGATTCACCAATAAACCAAGTCGGTGGCGTTACAACCGGTTTCGAAAATTAATATTTTTAGAGCAGGCCAACGTCTACCCAGTCCACTAGTAATATATAATTCTAGATGTTCCGGCAGACTTTATCCTACCCTGAAAAGATCAAGGACCCGATCCCAGCGCCACCTTCCGGTTTCAATTGTGAATCTAAAGCATCCGCGGAACTACTCGAACACACGAAAAAATATATTCATCAAAATCGATAGTCGTTCTAATTCTGCTATGCGGGTACATAAATTTCTACGAATCATTTTTATTTACATATGTATAAAATAGAAGATTTACTTATTAGATACCCTTAGGCGTATACAATATTTACAAAATATTTTTTATATTGTAATTATTAGTATCAAATTATTAATATTTTTAGTTCAGAATAATTATTAGCCTTTATTAAAATTAGGTATTTAATTAGTTAAATTATACATACATCAGACTTCCACGAAATATTTTTACATAGTTTAAAACAAAGTCTCTATCCGCGTATGTCTGTCTGTTTGTACTGTATATACGCTAACTCCTCTGTAAATCCGTTACGTAGTTTAACATAACGGATTTTTAACTTTTTCAAGAAAGGTTTATATATACGAGTATGTATATATATATATATATATATATATATACATATATATATATATATATATATATATATATATATGTGTGTGTGTGTATATATATATATATATATATATATATATATATATATATATATATATATTAGCATTTGCCAACGGCTTCTCACGCGTCACATAAGAGCCAAATGAAGTTTATATGTATGCAAATAAAATAGAACTACCGACTAGGGTTAGATCCGCGGCGTAGCCGTGGGGAGAACTCTAGTTAGATATAAATTGAGCTGTATGAAGCGATAACGCTGCGCATTGTAAAGAGGAATCACCTGTTATGCCTTCCGTAATGAATTGTTTAAGTTTAGATTGGTTCGCATTATCATAAAAATTATAATTTGTATGTTCCTATCATATTGTTATAAAACGGAGTAAACACTTCAGCACTTGACTGTAATTTTGAAATGGAAGTTTAAAAAATATATGTAACTGGTTTATTAAACCATCTGTAAATTTAAAAGCCATGCATTGACGTCTGCATGGCCGACATTGGTGGAAGCGGTTCAGTGTCCCGGTGTCTAGCTGTCTCACTGCGCCTGTGGTAGTGATCTCGGAGAGGTCACAACGACCAGGGGCTGGCGAGCAAAGCACGTGAGCTCCTCACCGGGGACCATTCATGTGCGAGGGCGGCGGCTTGCGCGCGCACCAATCAATAGTGTTAGGGCGCGGGCGGGCAGTGCCCGGCCACCCGCGCGACGCCTCGCACGCTCGTCTTCGCCGCGCCTCGCGAGCCCATGACCGCCCTCCACAGATGACGGAGCCCGCCTGCATCCATCTGGAACGCCGCACCAACCCCGTACCCACCACGACAGGTCTCGCATTGCGAGACACCACTCGCTTGTTACGCGCGAAGACAAGGTATAAAAATCGATAGCCAACACCTCTTGTAAGTGCCGCAGCATCCGCTGCTGACCAATCGCACACCCAACCAGATCGAGTATACGCCCTGTAAGCGTAACTTATTTGGTGGTATCAATCTAGGACTTTCTTTATAATAATAATAAGCGATAAAATAATATATCTATCAACATATTGTTTTGCAATAAAACGTTTTATTTGTTAATCATTGACTGAATATAAACGAAAATAGGCACTATTCTCCTAATATAACGTCTAAATATAGACCTAGAAGCCAAGAATAGAATACCTACCCAATTGACACCTCCGAAAAACTAGATCACATTACTACTTGTCTATAAAGAAGAGTGTTTTGTAAAGATTTAATTACGTTAGTGTTGAGTGAAGTCTAAATATATGATACTAAAACTTCACGAAGCACTGAAATTGTTAATTTCATAGCTATTGATCCGGCTGTTTAGCAATTCGATTTAACCTCGCAATGATAAAAAAGAATTCTAAATCTGTCCTGGCCGACTGAAAGAATGGAAAACTATTATATTGATGTAGAACGTACATATTTTTTTTCGTTAAAACTAGCTGTTTTCTTGTGTGTGTGTTTGTGTTCTTACTTTTGCTCTAGTCAGTATCATGTTGTAGTTTATAAAATAGAAAGGTACCCATGTGGTTTCTAACCAAGGTCTTGGTTAATATTTCATCAATTAAAAGTTCTTCTTTACATAATTTTTAACCAAAATTAATTATTCTCATTTGTAATTATTTTCCATAATATAACTTTGCCACCACGTGGCTAGTAGGGATTCATGCATATCTCACGGAGTTCTACATACATTATTTAAAATAAAACATTTTTATTTATCGTATTTGTATCTATAAGATAAACGTATCATAACATATGATATTCGACACTTTCAATTAATTATTTAATGATCGTAGTAATGATTGTTTTTATAGAACACTTTCTTTTATAGACTTACTGTTGCAGTAGGCAAGTTAAAGCATAGGGGTTCTGTTATAAGTCGATTACGTATCGTGACGTGGTGCAATTACCTTCTGAGTGCCTACAGCCGGTTGGTGCAGGAAAATAGTCCAAGGACGAACCGCAATTCAAAGGCCATCCGCCTCTACAATCAGTACTTCAATACCATTGGCCTTACCACATTACGTAAACTAAATAAATTGAGTCAAAATTACTTCAACCGTTATTTTTTGGTATATGGTTCATTTACAATGAAATATACAAATGATTAAAAATTTTATACACTAATATGATGCATATGTGTCAATGATATAGATGTTCTGTTAAATTTATAACATGTACAATATTATTATCGTAAGGATTAGCGATAGATGGAACTTAAATCCTAGGGAATATTAAAAGATTTGTTGTACTAGTAATAGATCGACCGCCACCACGCCGCAGCCGCGCGCCGCCAATGCGCTGCTAATCTGTTGTTTTCTATGTACGATACTCCAAATGCATTGAATGTACATATTAGGTTGGGGAAAAAGTTTCTTCGCATTTTATATAAAAATTCAAAAGGTTTTTTTCATAAAGTTTATTTACATTTGACTAAAGTATGTGGGTGCCATTTTGATGGATAACTTTTTGCCATCTAGTAGGTAGGGACAGATCCCATTGCTATAAAAATTTTGGGGGTTCTGATCAAAAAACTGCGACAAGTGGTTTTGGCAGTCCTCTCGTGATGTTAACCTGTCACTGCCTAAGGAATTCTGCAGAGACCGAAACAGGCGAAAATCTGAAGGTGCAAGGTCAGAACTATACGGCGGATGCATTAACACCTCCCAGCCAAACTCTCGTAATTTTTGCTGAGTGGCTAAAGATGTGTGAGGTCTAGCGTTATCATGGTAAAAAACCACACCCTTCTGTTGATTAATTCCGGCCGCTTTCTCTCAACTTTTTGCTTTAATCTCATCAGTTCTTCGCAGTACAGTTCAGAATCGATGGTCCTGCCTGGCGGTAACAGCTTATAATGAATAATGCGCTTCCAATCCCACCATACACACATCATCACCTTGTTGCGAGTTATCCACTTTTCATCACCAGTTATCAGCTTCTTCAAAAATGGTTCGGTTTCATTACGTCGTAATAAAGGATCACAAATGAGTACACGGTTCATTAGGTTTCTTTCAGTGAGCTCATGAGACACCCAAATATCGAGCTTTTTTGTGTACCCAACTTTTTCAAATGTGCCAAAACCGTTTTGTAGACAATTCCCAGTTCTACAGCTACATCGTAACTACTAATATGCCGAACTTGCTCCACTTTTTAAAAAATGGCATCAATTTTGTCCGTAACAGGGCGACCAGAGCGACGTGCATCTTTTATATCAACATTTCCGAATTAAAACGCTTAAACCAAATTTGCGCTACTCTCACAGATACTGCATTAAGTCCATAAACATCACCAATTTTTTTCGCGGCTTGTGTTGCATTTTTACCTTTTTTGTATTAAAATTTTAAAATGTGTCGAATTTCTTCATGACATTCACTAATTTTAACAATAAGAAAAACAAATGAAAATCACACATTTTCCTAATTTGAATTTGGAATTGTCTTCTTTAAATTTAAAACTTTTTAGTGATACCAAAACCAGCCAGATATAAATGGTATAGCCAAAGAGATCTTATTACAACTTAAATACATACTATATGCGAAAAGTCTTTTTCCCCAACCTATTATTTCAATATTCTACTTGCCATTCTATTAATTTATACAAAAAAATTTAAATCTTAGTATATTTTTCATTTGGGTATAGTCATACAATGATAATAATAATATTAGAATATTGTATGGCTACCAAATTAAGAATATTAAGATTTCTTGAATAAATTGCAGCTGTTCACACGCTAATAATAAAAATGAAATCATGTAGGTAGTATTCGATAAGCTCTTATGTGATCCGATTTATATGAATTTAGTGTGGCCACCTTAGATAATCCTAATAGATAGGATTGAAAGACACGAATTTAAGATAAGAGTTTCTCAAGTTTTTAATGAAAATTGATCTGTCAGTGAGAGTGAGACGTATACCCGAAAAACCAGAAATTTAGTTTGCTAACCATCATATGATATGAAAGAGATTTGTTATTCTGGTATCAACCCCTATTTAATGGAATGCAATTTTTTTACTAATCTAAGTTTAACTTGTGCGAACCCCGATTCAGTCCTACTGTCCAAGTGATCATTAATAAAGAGGTGATGTCTATTACAACGCTTGATGTATTTTCAAATTGACATTCCCATTATTCCCTTTATAGTTTAATACTTAAGGTAGTTTTGACATAGAACATTTGAAACCAGTTTTGCACAGATGGATGTAGCCATTGTTACGAGTGACAGTTGCGTAAAATGTTTCTTTGTTACAGGTGATGCATCAACAATGAGTCGCCGCGCGCGGCCGTGACATGGGAGCGCAGGCATGGGCTGGCGCGCCGTGCAATCGCCGCACATCGCCGCCGGCTTGCTCCTACTGCTGTTAGTCAACCTGCCAGGTATGGGTTTCCTCAGCAACGCAATCAGTGCACACAGATGACAACGTTGCTAATATCATTGTCGAATTATTCATCAGCAACCTGCCATCAAGACCACCAAGATGCTGTACACATCACGGCCATCCTCGGCGAGAGTGTCGTGTTCAACTGCCAAGTGGACTTCCCCGAGGACATCCCCGTGCCGTACGTGTTGCAGTGGGAGAAGAAGGTAGGCGAAACGGTACGACGGCCCACACTCCACTCTTACAATACAACGCTGCTCATCTACCGTGTGTGTGTTTCTGTTCAGTAGAGGACGGCTCGTCCCCACGACGCGCCCCGCTGACTGTAAAGTATTCTGTGCCGTGTCGCCACTGACACTTGGTATTGTCCCGTGCTAGTGGTAAAGCGCGAGCGCCGCGGGTCGGGGGCTCCGCCCCGCCGCCCTCGCCCCGTGCGCGCCCTCACGCACGCCTTTTATGTACTCTGCCTCTTCTGCGTACTGCCTCCTGTGTTTACCGCGCTCGTACTCGTCGACACGATCGGTTCGACCGTACCACAGTGATAAAGGCCTTCAAAGCGAGTCCGAGAGAGCAGCAGACCCCCGTTAGATATTATATTAACATACACATACACTGCCACTTTACATATACGATAAGGTTTTTTTCCTTTTCATTATTATTTCTAAAGATCGCACCTTGTTATTTTGTGAGATAGTATCGGGAGCACTGCGCTTACACGGCTGACACGGGGCACGCGCACTGTCCTGCGCACTGGCGGCGGTTCTGTCTGTTTCTCTCTTCCTGTGGCCGTGGGCTTCTCCCACGCTCTATCGGCAACATGTAGATTTATGTACAAGTACTTAGCATTACTGTTGTTACTGTATCTTTTAATTATTCTATTTTCTAAACACATCATTAATTAAGCCTCTGCACGAAGTAAGAAGTTAATTAAGTCATATAATACCTATGATGCTTTTTGTTTTTCGTTTTGATTATTTGCATGGCAAGATATTATGTACCCAATACTAATAATACGAAATTATACAAAATTATGTTCTCAACGATCAGTGTTGGTGAAAAATCTGGTAAGAATTATCTGAAACACTTTCGATTGTAACAGTAAACTAAATTAATATTTAAATTAACCAATGTCCACAAAACCAAATTAATCATCACACATCTATTCCTTGACGTTGTTTTTGTCATCGTCGTAATTTGTTGTTTCTGCATGTTTATTGTAGTAAAACATAATTATTTTAACTGTAGAGGCCAATTGCATGTGTCGAAACTTTCAACGCTATTAGTCATATAATGCGTTATTCGATTTTGTCTTTACACAGTTAACAAAATCGGACTTGATCATCAGAAATATGGCAAATGACACGTCCATATTTAACCGTAACATGTAAAAGTTAAGCACCAGTAGGTATTCGGCGTTAAACGTGTTTTTGTGTGGTATAGGGACAAGACATCCCGATCTACATCTGGTATGAGAGCTACCCAACTCACAGTGGGGAGGGTTACGAAGGACGAGTGTCGCGAGTCGCGCCAGATTCGCCGTACGGCGCCGCCAGCCTTAACCTCACCAATATCCGCGAATCCGATCAGGTATTTACATTTTTAACATTCCAAATTTATATGTCAGATGTAGCTCATGTGGCCTCACTCCGATTTCTGTCTGTATATTACAGGTCAAGATTATGTCAGAAACAACGAGACTAGTCGTGGTAGCTTAGTAACTAACGCACCCTCATCTCATTCGAATGACATGGATTCGAATCATGGTCTTCCACCATGCACCGCTTACGCAGTTTTTTTAACCTAAATACATACTCTTACATTTACCACGTGCTAAAGGAAAACATCGTGATCGAACCTGAACATCGAGATAAACGCCAACTCGCCTAGACAAGCGTGGCAGGTGTACCAACCAATACTTACAGAATGGGGAGGCTCCTGCGTCCCACTGCTGGGCAGCAGTGGGACGTTGGTAGGTAGAGACTAGAGACATAAAATTTAACACAATTACAAATGGTTCATGTGTCCATATATTTGAAAATAATTAATTACATTAATTAACTAATTAAGATACTATTGTAGAAGGAATATGTCGCCTAGAAGACACTTATTCACTCGTAATATGGAAACTTCTAAATTGTATATATATAGAAACAGATTTCGACAATCTTACCGAATGGTCATTTGTCTTGCTATCTGTTAAAATTTGACATAAGGACACAAGTAATGTCAAAATTCATTAAGTCTTTTTTGTTTGTGATAAATATATTTTACTTCTTCTGTAGGGTTGGTACGAATGTAAGGTGGTTTTCCTTAATCGTTCACCCAATCAGCACAAGAATGGCACGTGGTTCCACTTGGACGTGCATGCGCCACCGCGTTTCTCCATCACACCGGAAGACATTATTTACGTTAATTTAGGTAAGCGCATTATTTCTAATTACATATATATTTATAAATCATCGACAGTATGTACTCTCAAGTCCACCGATGGGCCCATATTATTGTATTGATGTCACACGACCAAGCCTTATCTTCTATAGAGTCGTAGTCTGTGCATTGATTTTCTAAATTATCCATTTTATTATTATTAAAGGAGATGCTATAATCCTCAACTGCCAAGCAGAAGGTACGCCTACACCAGAGATCCTTTGGTACAAAGATGCAAACCCCGTGGAGCCGTCAGGAACTGTTGGCATATTCAATGACGGCACCGAACTGCGAATCAGCAACATTAGGCACGAAGACATCGGTGACTACACGTGCATTGCGCGAAATGGTGAAGGACAAGTTTCCCATACGGCACGCGTTATCATTGCAGGAGGAGCCGTCATTACAGTAAGTCAACATTTTAATACTAGTGTTATTTCGAAGTTTTTGTGTTTTATTTTATAAGAATAACTAATACTTGCTGGCATTTTCTACCACATCATAACTAATACTTATTCCTACTTGTAAATCAGACGATATTCCTGGTATTGCAAAATCTAACTCGGTTTAGTTTTTCTTGATATTAATGATTTCTTGATAATAACGTCTTTCTAGAATAAAAAAGTGTCAAAATAGCCAGAAAATCATACTTGATTTATAATATAATTGGGTATTAAAACAATAAAATTATAAACTAAACTACCTTAAAAACTAGACTGCCCTATAAAATTAAATCATAATTAGTTCGGTACTTACGAAGCTAGGAAATTCCGAAAAATTTCATAAACTCTATACAAAAACATTCCCTTGTAAAAATAGTGTAAACTGGAATTTTTTTATTTAACCTACTTAATCTGCGAAAAACAATGAAATGATTATTAAAAGAAACTGAGCTTATAAATGTAAAAATTACAGTTATTATAGCCAATTTTATTCCTCTATAATAGACAACTCGCGTATGATCCAAAATTGTGTATCTATGCTATAGTATTGGATAACCTTATATCATCCTAGTTGTGTGTACTAACATACCTATACAATTATATTGTATATAAACTGACGGACTCATAAACTGCATCAAAGTAATAGACGACTTTGAAATAAATATTTTAACCAAGTATGCAAACTTTCTATACAGATTTAAATTGAAACCTCTAGATTGGTTCGTGAACTTTAAAACAGCGTAGGGTCATATCCTTAAGTTTAAGTTTGTGTACTGGAAAGGACAGAAGACAAGAAGAAGAAGGACAGAGAAAAAACAGAAATTTAAGGAAAATTGGTTTAATTAAAAAATTGGTTTTAACAATAGACACAAACTTTATGCAAGGGTTTATTTATGTTTTAATAAGGTGTATTACCTCCACGTGCCCTTATTATGGGTTTTTGAACCATAATATGGATACTTCGTCCGAACAAGCGGCTCAAATTGTAGCATTGGTGCGGGAGGGCTTGGATCAACGAACGATTGGTAGAAATTTGAATTTAAACCAGTCTACGGTTTCTAGAATATACAGAAGGTTTGTGGAGACAGGTTCTTACAGAAGGAGACGTGATACAGGCAGGACTCGAGCAACCACCGGTCGTGATGACCGATTTATTGTTACAACTTCCCTGCGAAATCGTTTCCTCACGTCTGTTAACATCAAAACAGAGCTCAATGAAGTGCGTGGAGTAAACGTGAGTGCACGAACAATAAGAAGAAGGTTAAAAGAAGCGGATATCACCCCTTTTAGACCAGCAAGTGGTCCAAAGTTGTCTGTAGCTCACAGACAAGCTCGCTTAAGATTTGCGCGTGATCACCTGAATTGGACAGAAGAGCAATGGACCTCCGTATTGTTCACGGACGAGTGTAGGACATGTTTATATGGTGCAGATGGTCGCAGAAGAGTCTATCGTCGGGGGGAGCGATATGCTCAAAGTTGCATTGAGGAGCGTGTTCCTTTTGGAGGCGGTTCGTGTATGGTCTGGGGTGGCATATCGATGAACGGGCGAACAGAACTTGTGTTCATAGACATGGTCCGTCAAAACGGTAATAGAGGGGGTTTGACTGCACATCGCTACATAACAGAGATCTTAGAAGATCACGTGGTGCCTTACATGGGATTCATAGGCGAAAATTTTACTTTAATGCAGGATAATGCCCGGCCGCACGCTGCTGCACAAGTTCGACAATATTGCGAAGAGGTTGGGATACGTACAATGAATTGGCCAGCACGCAGCCCGGATCTTAATCCCATTGAGCATGTTTGGGACAATTTAAAAAGAGCTGTATATGCGAGAAACCCTTTGCCCACGACAGTGGCAGCACTAAGAACAGCACTTTCAGAAGAATGGGACAATATTCCGCAAGATCTTTTAATAACCCTAATAAAATCTACGCGGCACCAATTAGAATCCGTAATAAGGGCACGTGGATGTAATACACCTTATTAAAACATAAATAAACCCTTGCATAAAGTTTGTGTCTATTGTTAAAACCAATTTTTTAATTAAACCAATTTTCCTTAAATTTCTGTTTTTTCTTCAAAAAAAGTCTTAAGGTCCTTTCCAGTACACAAACTTAAACTTAAGGATACCTACGCTGTTTTAAAGTTCACGAACCAATCTAGAGGTTTCAATTTAAATCTGTATAGAAAGTTTGCATACTTGGTTAAAATATTTATTTCAAAGTCGTCTATTACTTTGATGCAGTTTATGAGTCCGTCAGTTTATATTGTTTAAATAAAATTGTAACTAAAAAGGAATACGAGACCATTCGTACAAAGGACCTTGGTGCTAGACGCAAGACCTGCAAAGCCTGACAGTTTTTTTTTTATATTGCAGGAAATCAACAGCCAGGCAAACGGCCCACTTGATTGAAAGCGGTTACCATCGCCTATGGACATTTGCAACACCAAAGTTGCTACAAATGCGCTGCTGCTCTCTTAAGGGAGACTGGAACCTGGTCACTAATGCCGGAATACAACTCAAGGTTGTTATGGCGACATACTTTAGACCAGGGGTGGTAGCCATCCAGTCGGGCAAATGCCCTACCACCTGGCTGTAGGTTGTTAAGTCGCCTCTTACGACAGGCCGCCCGGCCGCAGGAAATTGTATTCTTTCTCCGTTCCTGCACGGATAAAATGATATTTTATTATTAGTTTATTATTATATTGCGGCCGAATTTTCAAGGATATGTTCGATTTTATAAAGCATTCTCGTGTGCATGCCAGAAAATATGATGTCGTCTTCGATGTATACTTACGTCATCATAAAAACTAAATACTATTTTATTTTAGATGCCACCGATGAACCAAACTAAATTGGAAGGAGAGAAGGTGCAATTCTCCTGCGAGGCTAAGGCCCTGCCTGGGAATGTGACAGTAAAATGGTTCCGAGAGGGGGCGCCGGTAGCGGAGGTCGCAGCCCTCGAGACGCGCGTGACCATCCGCCGCGACGGCGCTCTCCTCATTAACCCCGTAGCCGCCGACGATTCTGGACAGTACCTCTGCGAAGTTTCAAACGGAATTGGCGACCCCCAAAGTGCTTCTGCTTATTTAAACGTAGAATGTGAGTTCCGCTGTCAATCAATACTTGCATATACTGGTATATAAATATAAAAATATGATTGAATTTGTTTGTATACTACCCGTTTCCGAAGTTTAATAATCAATATATCTAACTAGGATATACCCGCCACTTCGTCCACGCTTGACTTGAAATTCCCGTGGGATTCCTAAGACACAAAGTACCGCAGCATTTAAAAAAGAATGTAAGCTGTCGTCTTAGTGAAAACTGTGTCGGAATAAGCAAAGTTTTATGCACCTGAACAACTTCAAATCGCTCCGGAGAAAATTTCCACGGGATTCTCAGAATAAATGATATCATACATTTTATTACATAAAATTTGCTATCGATCAGTGAACAAATCTTATTGAAATTCGTTTTTTTTTCAATCTGGTCTTTTTAAATCATTCCCGGACAAATTTCCACGGTATTCCCAAATTAAAAAGTAGCGCAGATTTTAATTCAAGAATTTTCTGTCGGCCAACAAAAACCGCATCAAAATCTGCCCAGTAGTTTATACATGAATCTCAAGCAAATAGAAGAAATCTTTGGAGCAAGCAGTGGCGAAATTTCCCTTGGAAACAGTGCGTAAATCCATAGATTCGTGGCCAAACAGATTAAAGGCCTGTATAAAAGCCAAAGGTGGACATTTCGAATACAATATTTTTTGCTGAGAGTTTAATAAATGTGTAAGTATAAATTTTAATAACATTACATTACTTCATTAAAAAAAATGCATTTTCATTTGTAACAGAACTTATGACTGGACGAGGTATATGTGTGTGTGTGTGTGTGTGTGTGTGTGTGTGTGTGTGTGTGTGTGTGTGCGCGTGTGTGTTCGTGTGTGTGTATACCTAGTCTTGCCATTTTTTCTATTGCAAATAACATTGATAAGTTTTACAGTGTGTTAGTTTAATACATAAATATAAAACAATTTAAAATATAAAAAGCTTATTCGAAGTGGTCTCCATTGGCTGCAATACAGTCCTTTAAACGTTGAGGCCCGTTATCAACACAAGCACGCGCTCTTTCGATGGGAAAATTCTTCACTTACAATTGTCTATGGATTGTTTTAGGGACTCCTAATTATCATGGCGTTTTAACCGAGTTTTATGACCCGGCGCCGAGTCTTGCTGGAAGGACCATTCCTGGTTATTGAACATGGTGTTGTTAAGGGGCTTAACTACCTTCTCAAGAATGGTATCTTGATACACTCGTGCCGATGTTTTGATACCTTTTTCACAAAAATATGGCTCAGTCACTCATTCATAACTAACACCCCACCAAACCATCACTGAAGACGGATATGCCCACGTTGCACTCTGTCGACTAATTGAGAAGCTTCCTTAGAGCTTTGAACACAAATACGGTCATTTTGTTTGTTAAAATGTTGCTCAATTGTAAAAATGTTCTCATCCGTAAACAAAAATTTTCTGTTTCGATTTTACCACCCTATTCTTTTTTAAATTATGAGTTAAGAAATGACCAGTGCGTCTTTTATAGGCTGCAAGTCCTAAGTCATCTTTTAAAATACGCGACATGCTTCTAGGTGATATCTTCATCTCCCGAGACAAAATCTTTTGCTTTCGGACAGGATTTCTTCCAATTCTTTCCCTTACTGCTTTGACCACTATTTTCGTACGAACACTACGCTGAAGGGCAGATCTTTTTCTGTCACAAACAGAGGAGGTCTCATTGTACCTATTAATAGCCCGGTACACAAACATTTGACTAATACCAAGCGTATGGAGAGTTTTAAAAATTGCATTGGGCTCCATACCTACTTTGTGTAATGCAATCACAGCGATTCGGTTTTCTTTATCACCCCACTCCATTTTAATATCGCAAAATGTTGTACAATGTATTGGCGCCAAAATAAGAAAACACAATGAACAATCATATAAAAATGACAGATTCCAAATTCAAATGTAGTATTTTGTTTCTTTTTAATTGTGACAGTATTTATAGCCAGACAGAGTGTATTCCAGTTGTTTTTTTAGTAACTTCAATGTACAGACACGACATGTTTAGAACTTTATAATATTATAGATTAAGAAGACACATATCTCTTTTGGAACATTGAATATAAATTCTTTATTAACTCATTGCAATATCTGATACATCCTTACGTCTGTTAATATAAGTTTATTCTAACCAGTTGTATCCGCAACTTCTTTCGCGTAAAATTACAAATATTTATATTCAAATCTTTTGCAAGATATTAAAATAGCACATTTTAGTCCCAAAATCTCTTTGAACGGCGTTGAGTCTTTTCAGAGCCTATTCTAGACAAACTTATAGACAGACAAATATTATAAGTAAATATCGTATAAATTACAGTTCCCATGATAAATTTTTTTATTTCGACATTACAGACAATTTTATTTGTTGTTATAGAATCATACCTAATATGCCTCAAGAATAATGATTTTTCTTAATCAAATAAAAATAATGGTAAAGGTAAAATAGTCATAACAAGGGACTAGTAACGGGAATGGATCACCTCCAGGGTCACAAACTATAAAATCTCATCTCTTTTGTTTCTCTCTTGAATTACGTTTCACGAGTCGTAAAACTAAAACTGACATGGACTACGAAACTAAAGAAAAATCTCTTTTTTCATGCAGATCCTGCTAAAGTTACTTTCACACCCACCGTTCAGTATCTACCGTTTCGTTTGGCGGGAGTAGTGCAATGCTATATAAAAGCGAACCCGCCTCTTCAGTACGTCACTTGGACGAAGGACAAGCGCCTGCTAGAGCCTTACCAGACGAAAGATATAGTGATCATGAACAACGGGTCACTTCTGTTCACAAGGGTCAACCAGAACCACCAAGGACGATATACTTGTACCCCGTACAATGCGCAAGGAACCCAAGGCTCGTCAGGTAATTATATTTTAATCTATTTCGTCACATTACTCTGGCCAGTTAATATAAAATGACAATTATATTGGTGATTTACAGACCTTCTATTAATTAATATAAAAACCTCTCCAACTCGAATCAGTATTATTTATTATGGTTGTCCCCACGAACAGTGAGGATTTACACTAGGAGCACTAGGGCCGAGTGTTCAGGGCGGCAAAATTTGGAATATCAGCAAAAAAGAAATCAACTTTCTGCTATACAAATGAATGATTTTCAAAAATTGGGAAGTTATTGGTTCCATGCCAAATCTCAAAAAACGAGTCCTCATTGGATATTTACGTTTTGAATTCTAGTTACAGTGTACTTTTTTCTCGGTACTTTACTCAAATAGTGCAGGATATACATAACAGAGCGGTATTTTTCACGGTGCTCCAGGGCCGCACTTAAAGTAAATCCGGCCTTGCCCACGAAGACAGTAGATAATAAGTTTTTTTAACTATATTTACCGCTATACGTATAGTTAGTAAAAGCATTATATTTAATCATTACAAAATTCATGTTAATAGTACAAAAATTCAATAAATATTAGCTAAGACATAACACAAATATAAATTTTGTAAATTTTGCAGGTCCCATGGAAGTGTTAGTACGAAAGCCACCCGTTTTTACAGTGGAACCGGAACCGTTGTACCAAAGAAAAGTAAGATTAGTATAAAACCTTTCAATTACAGAATAATTAGGATATAAAGTTTGGGTATTTAACCGTCTGGATAGCCACCTCTGATCTAGACTATACCGCCATAACAACCTAGAGTTGTGTTCCGGCATCAGTGACCGGGTTTCAGCCCCCCCCCCCCCCCCCTTTCTACACCGGCAGCATAATGGTAACACCTTTGGAGTTGCAAAGGTTCATAAGTGACGGTCACAACTTGTCAACACGTAGGCCTTCCGCCTTCTGCTGTGTTCCGGCAGCAAAAAATAAAATATGTAGATAGTGTAATAATAACAACACTTCTAAGTATTTATAATGGCCCTGCTACATTCGAGATAACGGTAGTGTTAGTAACTGTGTCCAAATTCCACTTATAGCGTTAAAAATTACGCCGTTAATGATTAGCTACATTAGTACTTAGTCTGCCCATAAATACAGTTACAATTAAAAAGAAACAAAATATTACATTTGAATTTGGAATATGTCATTTTTATATTATTGTTCATTGTTTTTTCTCATTTTGGCACCAATACATTGTACATCATTTTGCGATATTAAAATGGAGTGGGGCGATAAAGAGAACCGAATCGCTGTGATTGCATTACACAAAGTAGGTATGGAGTCAAATGCAATTTTTAAAACTCTCCATATTCTTGGTATTAGTCAAATGTTTACGTACCGGGCTATTAATAGGTACAATGAGACCTCCTCTGTTTGTGACAGAAAAAGATCTGGCTGTCCACGTAGTGTTCGAACGAAAATGTGGTCAAAGCAGTAAGGGGAAGAATTCGAAGAAATCCTGTCGGAAAGCAAAAGATTTTATCTCGGGAGATGAAGATATCACCTAGAACCATGTCGCGTATTTTAAAAGATGACTTAGAACTTGCAGCCTATAAGAGACACACTGATCATTTCTTAACTCATAATTTAAAAAGAATAGGGTGGTAAAATCGAAACAGAAAAAAATTGTTTACGAATGACAAAATGTTTACAATTGAGCAACATTTTAACAAACAAAATGACCGTATTTATGCTCAAAGCTTTAAGGAAGCTTTTCAATTAGTCGACAGAGTGCAATGTGGGCATTATCCGTCTTCAGTGATGGTTTGGTGGGGTGTTAGCTATGAAGGAGTGACTGAGCCATATTTTTGTGAAAAAGGTATCAAAATATTGGCACAAGTGTATCAAGATACCATTCTTGAGAAGGTAGTTAAGCCCCTTAACAACACCATGTTCAATAACCAGGAATGATCCTTCCAGCAAGACTCGGCGCCGGGTCATAAAACTCGGTCCACGCAGTCTTGGTTGGAAACGAACGTTTCGTATTTCATCAGAGCTGAAGACTGGCCGTCGTCTAGTCCCGATCTTCATCCGCTGGATTATAATTTATGGTTAGTTTTAGAGAGTACGGCTTACTGTAAACGTCATGATAATTTGGAGTCCCTAAAACAATCCATACGATTGGCAGTGAAGAATTTTCCCATGGAAAGAGTGCGTGCTTCTATTGATAACTGGCCTCAACGTTTAAAGGACTGTATTGCAGCCAATGTAGACCACTTCGAATAAGCTTTTTATATTTTAAATTGTATTATATTTATGTATTAAACTAACTTATGGCAATACTAGTTATAAATATATATATATATATATATATATATATATATATATATATATATATATATATATATATATATATATATATATATATATATATATATATATATATATATATATATATATATATATATATATATATATATATATATATACCTAGTCCAGCCATAAGTTCTGTTACAAATGAAAATGCATTTTTTTAAATGAAGTAATGTGATATTATTAAAATTTATACCTACATATTTATTAAAGTCTCAGCAAGAAATAAAAAAATATTATATTCGAAATGGCCACCTTTGACTTTTATACAGGCCTTTAATCTGTTTGGCCACGAATCTATAGATTTACGCACTGTTTCCAAGGGCAATTTCGCCAATGCTTGCTCCAAAGATTTTTTAAGAGACTCAATGTCCCCGTGTCGTTTAGAGCAGTCCATGTCCTCTAAAACTGACCATAATTTGAAGTCTAAAGGGTTGAGGTCTGGTCTAGATGAGGGCCAGTCTTCAGCTCTTATAAAGTCCGGAACGTTGGTTTCAAGCCAGGCTTGGTTAGTTCGTGCCTTATGACCAGGTGCAAAGTCCTGCTGGAAAGTACACGGTATATTTTTAAAAAGTATGTTGCTAAAAGGTTTTACAACATGATCCAAGACTGTATCTTAATACACTTTGGCTGAAGTTTTCTCTGCTTTTTCATAAAAATGTAGTTTTGTTACTCCTTGATAAGACACGCCCCACCAAACATCACTGACGCAGAATGATGACCACGTTGTACCTTTGCGACCACTAGAGCAGCTTCTTTAGAACTGTGAGCGTAAATTTTATCATTTTGCTTATTCTAGTATTCTTCAATCGTGAAAATGTTTTCATCGGTAAAGAGGATATTTCTGTGCCTTTCATCTGCGTATCGCGACAGAAGGCGTTTTGATCGATCCACTCTCTTTAATTGTAAAGATTGATTTAGGGCATGTCCTGCATATCGACGATAAGCACCGAGCTTCAGGTCTTGTTTTATAATACGCGACAGAGTCCTAGCGGGAATCTTCATTTCTCGCGATAAGATTTTTTGCTTCCTCAAAGGGTTTCGACGAGTTCTGGCTTTAACAGCATTAACAGCCTTTGTAATTCTATAGCACGCGGCCACCCCGATGTTTTCTGATCTTCGACAGACAAAGTGTTGTTGTATCTGTTGATAATACGATATACGAACATACGGCTGATATCAAGCTTTTGAAGTGTCTGGAATATGACCGACGGCTCCATACCCACTTTGTGCCAGGCGATCACTGCAATCCTATTTTCTTTAACACCCCATTCCATATTATAATTTGATAACAAACACGAAATAATATGTGAAATGGCGCAAAATCAAAAGAAGTTTTTAAAATTATATACGTGTTCCAAATTCAAAATAATTAAAAAGTTGAAAAAAGAAAAGTTTTTATGTAGCAGTATTAATGGCCAGACTAGTTATATATATGAGTTACTTGTTATGATTTACAACGTCATTGACGATGTCTTATCTCAAATAACGCATTAAACCATTGGCTACATCTGCGTGACAGAGTCCCTAACATTATCCAGGGAGAATAAAGTAATACATAGATGTGTTTTATTCAACGCCTGGCGATCGGGTGCATTGAACCCTAGATATAAATGGCATTAGAGGTGTGCCCGACAGGGCCAGGCCATCTTTACCCGACGGTGCAAGGGGTGCAAGGCACCCGGGCGCAGAGACCTGGAGGCGCAAGCCAATCGACATATATCTATACTATTGTACAACGTACATACGGACGGACGGACATGAGAATTCACGAGGTTTCAGTTTTACTAAAATGGTTACGGTAGGTAATGTAATAAATAAATTTTATTTCATTTTTTCTTGTCGGTAAGGGGCGTGAGGCGCACTCTAGTGCCCAGTGCTCAATCGTTAGACGCCCCTTGGTCCCGGTGTAATGTTATAATTCACCACTAATAAGAGCTGGTTGTGTAATCGTGGTTACTGTATTAATTTCTTCTAGAATTCATTAAAGTTGCGATGATTTGGTTATTAGGTGGGTGAATCGGTGGAGATGCATTGCGAGGCGCAAGAGGCGGAGGGCACGCAGCGGCCGAGCGTGACGTGGCGGCGACGCGACGGGCTGCCGCTGCAGAAGAGCCGCGTGCGGGCACTCGGCGGGAACATCACCATCGACACGCTGCGCCGGCAAGATTTCGGCATATATCAATGTGTCGCCTCCAACGAGGTTCGTTACAGTCACTGTATAATAAATAAAAATATACATCAATTTAACACTTCTGCTCAATTGTTTTTTGAGGGACACCGAACGGACGGTAACTATAGCAGCCACACTTGTCCAAATCGGATTAACGGATTTCACGCATCAGCAATTTTAATATGCGGCTTGTGAGTGTGTGTTTTTCACTTAATTTTTTTTATTGCTGTTTAGCAATAACTGGCAAACAAGCAGACAGCCCAACTCATGGAAAATCACAACACCAAGGGCAAAGCCAATGCATTGTCAGCCCTTAGGATGGGATAGGGTGATGAGACAGGTGGAAAGGGATGGGGGAGTGAAAAGTGGGCCATCGGAACTCTAAGTCATCGCACGAAACACGATTAAATCAAAGTTAACCTTTTTTCGCCGATATTCTGTGAGAGTTGCAATCAAGATAAGATTCCAGCATGACTCTGCCACGTCAAAAATACGGATCGCCCTTAACAATGTGTATTTGTTCAAAGATAACTCCTAAGCTATGCATGCTCCCCGGCCAGCATTCACGCGAGCGTTCGCATTTATTACAATAATGTTTCTATTTGTAATTATAACTTAGGTGGCGACGATAGTGGCGGATACGCAGCTGGTGATCGAGGGCACGCAACCGCATGCGCCGTACAACGTGTCGGGTTCGGCAACCGAGTTCCAGGTGACGCTGCGCTGGCAGCCGGGCTACGCGGGCGGGCCCGACTACAAGCAGGACTACACCATATGGCACCGCGAGGCCGGCTTCTCCGAGTGGACCAAAGTGCCCGTCACGCCTTCAGGAGCTACCTCAGTCAGTCATCCATAACGATATTTTAATTCTTTATAACACACTATCCACCAGCTTTTTATCAATAAAGTCGCTGGTTCATATCCGGCTCGAAGGACCGATATTTGGTAAGCACGATAACTGTATAGAAATAAAGTCGATATGAAGTGACACGTCACTTGTTATAATAATTGTGCTGGACCTTATTAAAAATGGGACTAAATAAAACAGAGTAAAACGCCATTTTTTCCAACGTTCGAATCACAACAAACTCGATTTTCTTTCAATCATATCAAAACTAAGTGGCCAGTATTATACTAAAATTATAAATAAATACTAGAGATTTATAGTAGAGTAAACGCGGTCGAGATGCGAGCACTGCGCAAAATCTGCGGAGTGACGCTCGCGGACCGCGTTCGTAATACCGAAGTAAAAAAGAGAGTTGGTCTGAAAGAGAGTGTCGGGGTGAAGGTAAGGAAAGGAATGCTCCGGTGGTTCGGGCATGTGGAAAGAATGCATGATGAAAGAATGACTAAACAGATATACAATGCAAAAGTGGATGGATGCAGAAGTCGTGGAAGGCCACGGCACACCTTCCATGATCAAATTGATCGTGTACTAGCAGAAGGTGATGTCAGGAGCCTTAAGAACAGACGAACTTGCATGACAAGAGTTATGAATGTCAAAGAGGCAAGTGAGGTGTGTAAGAATAAGCCTAAATGGCACTCTGTTGTTCGTGCCTACCCCGCAAGGGAACTGGCGTGAAGTTATGTATGTATGTATGTATGTATAAATAAATAAAAATAGAACAAAGAGGAAAAAATAATGAACGTTGAGATTGTCAAATTATAAAAAAGCAAACTACTAAAAGAGGTTGCTTCCAACCTTTAAATTAGTTTTGTAAGCTCTAAATAATGTTTAATTTAGTAAATTAATTAATTAGGCTTTGTCTGCTTAGTTATCATAGTTATATCATTCTACAGGTAACGATAAATCGCCTACAACCAGGAACAACGTACGAGTTCCAAGTTAATAGTAAGAATACAATAGGAGAAGGAATGATGAGCAAAGCAATTACAATAAGAACACTCGGTATGTATTGCGCAAAAATGATAACGGTCGTTAGCGTTCTGGAATGTATGTATATTAAAAATTTCCGTACTAATAAAATTATACCTATATTGTTTTCGTTTAATATCTCGGTGGAATTTAAATATTAACCTTGAAGGTTTTGGCAATAAATAACATAATACAAAATCATCAGAGCTTTTCAAATTAAGATTCTGTAAATGAATGCAACAAATATGACAAACGAAGAAAATATCGCACTACCTTATAATTTAAAATTATATACAAATATCATAGTATCTGAGATTCTTACTTCTTATGCTGATATTAGACGAGAATTCGATTGCCAAGTACAGAATTAAATCGAGTCATCGGTATTCAATGACATAGAATGAAGTGTATGTTTACATGGACCACTACGGTTGATTCAACCAAATTGAAAGACAGAAATGAACCATCTAATATGAGCTTTAAGCCGATATCAGATGGTTCATTTCTGTCTTTCAATTTAGTTGAATCAACCATAGTGACCCAAATATATAAAGTTGTATACATAAACTTAAATCTTGTCTCTGAATACCGTCAAATTGTTTCAGTTTTGGGTCTTTCAACCAAATCGATTCAATTTGGTTGATCCGTCTAATATCAGCATTATCTGCAGTATCATTTTTCTAATTGTAACGTTAAATGTCCTTTGATATTGTCACTTATTTCAAAACTAATTATATTATTATGTTATATACATATATTAATATTAGATTGTACAAATTGTATTATAATTTATATTTCCAATATATCCATGCATGTAAATCGTTAGACAACAGCAGTTCGGTGATAATCTTTATTAATTAGACTAACTCTATTAGTTCTGTTTTATATACTCTGTTATATTCTATACATGTTGTAATGAACTAACTAACCTGACCGGAGACCACTGTTTCTAGACGTGGGCGCAAAACCGAAAGCAGCTCCCACTCCCGCTGGGCCTGTAGATGAAAAGATATTTCAGAACGCACCTGAGGGCTCCGGTATATATCCTAATTTCGACAGTTAATTATCAAGACCTCCTAACGCAAAACATGAAAATTTTACAGATGCCAAAAAATTATTTTGTATATAAGTGCAAATATGAGAAACACAAAACTATGGTTCAGTTGTTTTAAATACAATGTGGAGTATTAGTAAAAAAAACAATCGGGTAAAGATATCAGATAGAAGATCTTGGTAGTTGACAGACGATATACATACACCTTTATTAACCAATTCAACTTTTAACACATTCTTCTGTTTGTATTTCTATCACTTCTAATACAGTTTCAAGCCTTGTTTAACAATTTATTTTATGAATTATGACGTACCTATGTTTAATTTGGTCTGTTTATTCTATTTATTGTGTATTAAATTTATGCTTATTACATTAAATACAAGGGTTATAGTAATTTTAATGTTTTATTTCTTTATTTTATAGTGGTTAGCTAACCACTATAAAATAAAGAAATAAAATATAAAGTAAAAATATAGTAAAGCTTTATTACTTCATCGTTCGGTTAAAAATTAGTTTATTTTATAAAAGGTTACTCAATATGCTATTTAATTATATGATATCAGCTATAGTTCTTGAATTCCATTGCTTATTATAATTCTGCTAAAAATATGGATTATTTATTTTGGTTTTCATTGCCTCATTTGAAATTAAAACTTATTAAAAATTCAATGTTTCAACTGAGTTTCATTATACTTTGTTCAAAATAGCTATAATCTTAGTCTTTAGTAAATTAAAGTCTCTTTTTAGAAAACCTAAGTGTTCATCACCTGAAGTAACTTTTGTATTAGTAAGACATAATAATAACGTTTATTGCTAATCGCGCCACGCCGTCTGACCGCGCTGCTTCTCAATCAGTCCAGTCACCTAATATCGCGTGATACTTACAGCATTTCGTACGAAGTGTTTTTAAATAAGTAATATCGACCACACCGAAAAATCTCAAAAATTATATATTTGGTATGGCAATAAATGTATTAACCCCATTTCAATGTTATATAGGACCAAAACCCGGACAGCCCCGTAACTTAACAGTAGCCGAAGTACACAACGGATTTCTAATAACGTGGCAGGCGCCACTGGAACGGGCTCACTTGATCCAGTACTACACTATAAAGTATCGCACAGATGCCCAGTGGAAGACACTCAATCGAGGCCAAATACGACCCGAGGAGACAAGTTATCTAGGTAATTTAAATATAAGTCAATCTTTGCTTATAAACAAAGTAACCTTTATATTTAGCTGAACCGAAATTATTACCAACGTAGAACAGTTTTAAAAATTCTTTTTAGGTTTATGTGGTTTTACAATTTTATTTTAATGAGTGTAATGAAATAGTAGATAACAAACTTAGTAATTGTAGCTCCGTAAGTGGATTAATAAGAAGTAAAGACAAAGTAGGTACGTTTCTAGATTATAACTGATTTTATGATAGCGTTCAATTGAGATTTTTGTAACAACCTTCATGACGGTTTAGCAATGTTCAATTTATATATACTAATATTATATAGAGGAAAGATTTGATTGTTTGTTTGTGTGTTTGCATTGAATAGGCTCCGAAACTACTAAACCGATTTGAAAAATTCTTTCACTGTTTCACAGCATATGTCTAACTATTATAGTTATGCCACAATAAGAGTTTTTTGTTACAAATTTAATTGAAATGCCGCCGCTAGAAAAAGCTCTTTATTTGTACCTTGGTATTCATCCTTATCAAAATAAATTACTTCATATTCAAGACTGTTTCAATACCTTTATATAACTTTTTGAATTATTCAATTCGGACATTCCATTCGAAATATATCACGAGTTTAAAAATGTAAGTATTAGAAAAAAGTTACGGTGATGGTCGCCGCTCACCCTGCTCAGCTAGCTAGGCAGCACCTTATTCGATGTATACGTCACTGGGGTAGGGGCCGTGCGGGAGCGGAGTCAATGTCAAGAAATGGCGTGACGCGCGGTCGGCTCTCTACGCAACGGTCGTGTGCAAAATCAAATAATTTTAGCTTGAAAATATTTTGAATTCGCAAAGTAGGTATCTATATATATATACATATATATTTTTTTTTTTTTTTTTTTTTTTTTCCGTGCAGGAACGGAGAAAGAATACAATTTCTTGCGGCCGGGCGGCCTGTCGTAAGAGGCGACTAAACAACCCACAGCCAGGTGGTAAGGTATTTGCTCGACTGGATGGCGACCACCCCTGGTCTAGAGTATGCCGCCATAACAACCTTGTGTTGTGTTCCGGCATTAGTGACCAGGTTCCAGTCTCCTTTAAGAGAACAGCAGCGCATTTGTAGCACCTTTGGTGTTGCAAATGTCCATAGGCGATGGTAACCGCTTGCCATTAAGTGGGCCGTCTGCCTGTCTGCTGAACTCCTGCGATAAAAAAAAAAAAAGGTAATTAAACTCAACAAAAAAGATACCCCTGCGAAGCCGGGACGGGCCGCTAGTGCTTTATATAATAAATGAAGTATGTTTTTTTGTAACGTCGTTAAACATAGAAAAGTATTTGTATTCAGATAGGCCAAAGTACACCAGACAGTTAGATTTTTCAAATCTGAATTAAGCTATAAATCAATAATGGAATAGAATCCATTTATCTGTATTTCCCCTTGTCCTAGTCCTAGTCTATCCAAAGATTTTTATTTCTGTTAACTGTATCTTTTACACACAATGAACCATATTGGTTCATTCATTTATATTTCAACTCTAGTAAGTATAATTATAATTGAGCCGTTCTAAGAAGCCCCAATTGAAGTTTCATATAAATACTATCGTACTAATTTGGCAATTTTGCTTCAATGTTAGTGACGTGACTTAGAGATTGCCATAAAATCGAATAGTTTACACATAAATCGTAATTAAGTTATACATATTTTCTACATTTTAAAGATAAAAATATTCAACGTAACAACATAAAATATTTTAACCGGGTCGGTAATATAACTTCTTATATCAATTCCCATGTTTTGGTGTATTATGTGGTATTTTATTATACGACTTTAGTTCCGTGAACGACAATTCACGCAAATACTAAAATCATTTTGATAGATGCCAAATGTGGCTTTATAGAACAGCCAAACTATAAATATTTAATTATTACAATAAAATACTACCTCATACTATACTGCATTACGACTATTGTTAAGGGCTAAGCAATGCCAATTAACATTTTTTATCTTATTTCAGTTAAAAATCTAGTCGGTGGACGCACATACTATTTTAGAGTATTAGCAAATTCGGCGACAAGCTACGAAAGTTCTGAAGAGGTGAAATTCCCGGTCCCAGCACGGGTGAAGCATAAAGCAATTACCGCGGGGGTAGTTGGCGGGATACTGTTCTTCATCGTCGCCATTATACTATCGGTGTGTGCTGTCAAGATCTGCAACAAGCGCAAACGCCGTAAGCAGGAGAAAGGTAAGAGCAGTCAGGGAGAAGCGGCCGCTAGCCCGCTCCCATCTCGTAATGCCAGTAAATAAACTCGCCGACATACGACACTAAAAAAACATTAAAATAATGCAACTAGCTTATCATGGAAAATTAATAATCACATGAATCGATTTGAGTTTTTATTTAGATATTGGCAAAACGACAAATTTTATTATGATCGGGCCCGGTGCGTCTCTTGTTTATGCAAAAAAAGGCATAGGAAAAATTTTGGGTTTTCCCAGGACAAATGTAACGGAGCATTTAAAAACTTAAGTTATCATTCTAGTGAAAATCGTATTGGTATCAGTTAATTCTTATGTACCCTAATGACTTTAAAACGGCCTGGGTAATATTGACATAAAGTACCGAAGATATTAAAAAAATGAACGTAAGCTATCGTTCTCGTGGAAATCTTATGGAATCAATTATTGTACTTTTTATACGCCCTAATCACTTTAAACCACTCCTGACAAAACTCCGCGGGATTCCAGATGTCACAGATTTTAAATCTTATAATTTACTATCCATCAGTGAAAACCGTATCAAAGTTAGCTCAGTATGAAGCTCGAACAAACAAACAAAAAATCTAAGAAAAATTGTACCGTGTTCTCCATCGTTAATTATAGTCTGACCGTTTGTATTTTTTTTCAACAGCTTCAATGTACATATATATATATACATATATATATATATATTTATATATATATATATATATATATATATATATATATATATATATATATATATATATATATATATATATATATACGTAATCTTGCCGTAAATATTATAACAAAGAATTTATTTTTTTCTATTGCAAATAACATTTATAAGTTTTACAGTGTGTTAGTTTAATACATAACAAGAATGGTATCTTGATACACTTGTGCTGATGTTTTGATACCTTTTTCACAAAAATATGGCTCAGTCACTCCTTCATAGCTAACATTCCACCAAACCATCACTGAAGACGGATAATGCCCACGTTGCACTCTGTCGACTAATTGAGAAGCTTTCTTAGAGCTTTGAGCATAAATACGGTCATTTTGTTTGTTAAAATGTTGCTCAATTGTAAAAAAATTCTCATCCGTAAACAAAAATTTTCTGTGACCTCCCTTTGCGTACTGCTTTGGTAATTATTTAGATTTTACCACCCTATTCTTTTTTAAATTATGTATTGTGTCTCTTATAGGCTGCAAGTCCTAAGTCATCTTTTAAAATACGCGACATGGTTCTAGGTGATATCTTCATCTCCTGAGATAAAATCTTTTGCTTTCGGGTAGGATTTCTTCGAATTCTTTGCCTCACTGCTTTGACCACCTTTTTCGCACGGACACTAGATGGACGGCCAGATCTTTTTCTGTCGCAAACAGAGGAGGTCTCATTGTACCTATTAATAGCCCGGTACACAAACATTTAACTAATACCAAGCGTATGGAGTTTTAAAAATTGCATACCTACTTTGTGTAATGCAATCGCCTACACCATTTTAATATCGCCCCACTCCATTTTAATATTGCAAAATGTTGTACAATGTATTGGCGCCAAAATGAGAAAAAACAATGAATAATCATATAAAAATGACAGATTCCAAATTCAAGTGTAAACTTTGTTTCTTTTTAATTGTACCAGTATTTATGGCCAGACTAAGTATATATACATGCATTGCTTTGTCCATTTTAAGATATTATTTATAAAGATGCACAGTTGTACAAAATTACTCTTACATTCGCTAAACTGTTTAAAAAATACAATTTCACATGGCAAGCTAGTTGTAATGCTATTAAGATCGAGGCAAAACAATATCCGGGAAGTAAGAAATGCACAGTTCGTATCTGCGATATTCTTTGTCATGTACAGAACAAGTAATTGTGATGCAAAAATATTCTACTTACCATATTGTCGATAAACACGCATATCATCTGCTTCTCGAAACTAAATACATTCACTTCACGTCAATTTCTTAATTAGATTTTTCGTTCTCGAATCGATTCTTTAAAAAGAAAGTGAGAAAAACATTTTAATTCTTGAGCATTTTTCAATTCGTCATTCGTTCGTCTGCAAATAAACTAGACGTTACAGCATGTTTAGTTTATCGGAATAATTTACATTACAAAACTTAATTTTAGTAATACTTTTAAATAAATAAGGAAAGAACAATACTATATCTTCCATAAAAAGGTGAAACGATAAAGTGCCTATCTAAGGTAAAGTAAATTTGAAAATGAAAAGTAAGTAGTCAGTGTATATCACAAATCTTCTCCAATAAAAACCGCATAACGACAAGTTTCTTAATAAACTTGCTAAAAAATATCTACAATATTGTAATGATTAAAATTATTACATCTAGTTTAAAAACGTCAAGTCTGTTTTGTCTATTATTAATACTATTTATTTTAATATTCAAATTATTATTTAGCTTTAAAAATGTCTATATTATGTTTAAAATACGAATTTACATCACTAGATTAAAACGTTTTTCCGTGAGTAAAAAATAGCTAACGCGAGAACTGGGGATAAGTATACCTTTGCTCGTTATGGATCAGTACAAGCTGAGCTCTTGTATAATAAATAAATTAAATGTTTTATTTCACTTACCTATGTAAAGTGAATTCGCCTGTCTTGTAGTTTGAACTTCCAGAAGACTTCACACATATTTTCACTGAACATGTTATCATTTATACAAGCAAATTAAATTAATTTTGAATTCAATTTTTATTCGTAAATGCGCAGGTTCGCACATTCTAAACCTTGGACAACACTATATATTAAACCCTTGCTTTGAACCTACAACTGACATATGATGCTAATCTACACATATATTCGGTGCGCGAGCCTTGTATCTTGTGTTTGTAATTTATTGGAGGTAATTCGTAGCAATACGAAGCGATATGAATTATTTAACCTTTTTAAAGCTTTTTTGGTATAAAATTAATCTTGTATTCTTAAATTAACTTAATATTAATTTTAAAATGTGAATAAGTATTACAGTGACATAACTATACATAAAAGGCACTGATTAAATATATAATATCGTAAAATATAATAAGAAATAATTTCTAATATATTATGGTAAATACATATATCGATAGATACATAAATTGGGACTCTGAATGCTTTTGTCATGCTTTATAATTAATAATGTGGTTTTTGGTATTCTAACAATATTATTTATCTGCCTATTCATATCCATTTTTTGACAGCCTTTGTGGTTGAGCGGACTAAGCCTTTGCCGGTCTACCTCACTGCAACGCAGAGGTTCCGGGTTCGATTCCTGGCATGGTAAATTGCGGAAAAATAATTGACCGATATTTACTATGAACTGGGTCACTGGGGTCGGCCCCAGAGTAGTCCGTTGTATTATTATTCTTACCCATAACACAAGCGTAACTTGCTTAATTTGAGGATATGCAATGTGTGTGTTTGTCTGCCGATTATATTATTGTTTTAATTCTTACGACGGCCCCTGTGATCTAGGAGTCTAGTGTAGCCCCGTCTTGCTCACTGCAATGCAGATGTCCCGGGTTCGATACTGTCAATTGAAAGTTTTAAATGAACTGTTTATTATTTACCTTAGGTATTTGGGATCGGTCCCAGAGTTGTCCGGTATACATTGCCCATAACACAAGCAGTTAAATTACTTAAATGAGAATGAACTAAGTTATGATTCTGTATTTATTAAAAGACTATATAAACTAATACAATAAAAGAAAAGTTAACTTATTTATATTGTATTCTACCCATAGTCCCTCAAGACTATAGAATACTCAGAAGGCTGGTTAATGTTCTTCGCTGGATCGCCATACTGATCCGTTGTGCGTGGCAGGCACCAGCCCTCTGATTCCCCGAAGAGTCAAGGATTCATTATTTATTTATTTTTTTCCTCGTCACTTTCCTGCTTGCTGCCGCGGAAATGGGTATAATGTAAACGCGGACATCAGCTATATTCTGTGCACGATTTCATTGTCAACACAGCAAAATTCACTATAGTACAATGACAATTTGGACATGAACTTATGTGCGGATAACAATTATCAGAAATTATATTACTATTATTATAACACTAAGTTATGCTTATTTCATTCCATAATGTCATTTAATAATAAGTATAATTTATTATCATGTGTTTGCTGTCATGCATTTTCATCATGTAAGTAAACGTAGGGTGCTTCTAGTTGACAATATGGTGAGTGGTGGTGTGCGGTGTTTGCATAATGTGGGTGGCGGGCAGCGGCCGCGGCTCCTTATCTCGAGAGGGGCAACAGGCTGCACTCAATTAATGTTTAGAAATTATTCGATTGCAGCATACAACATGGTAGCCGCGCGACTCACAGACCTACGCGCCGCAGATAGCACTCAAGTGCCTTTTAAAAAGTGAGTACTCATCTATGTTACATGCAAAATATAATTATACAATAAATATTATACTTTACTATGTTGCTTTATTTTTTACCAAATCTAATACATATTAAATTCACAAACATGCTGCACACTTTCAGGAAATCAGGTAATTACTATTTAATATGCATATTTAGGTCAACATTTTATGTATGTATATATATATAATATTAAAATGGATGGCAGGAAAAATAAAAAGAATTAAAAGGAAGAATTCCTTCCACCCATTTTAATGTTATATAAAGTTATTAAAGCTAGGAATGTTTGCCGAAGAGTTTCTTGCGCCGTTTCTATTCAAGCCACAACATGTTGCGAAGCGGTGGTAAATTAGATTACATTAAATTAAATTTTAGCTTGGAGCTTAGTCGATCGTCGATTAAGCTCCAATAGAGTAAATAATAACCATAAACAAAATTAAAACTAAATAATTACAATGATCAAGTTGGCGGTAGGCTAAATAAAACTTTAACAATACTCATTGACACTTGACACCTTTATCTTCCGTGATCACGGCTACTGAAAAGTGGCCGATACGTCGGAATAATAAAAATAAAATAGATTACCGCCCTTAAAACCGTGAAAAGGCAGTTTTATTACCTACATGTTTAGGTACTTATTTTAAATTAATTTCATTTTCAGATTTAGAGAACGCGGAATATCGAGTATAGTGCAATGTTTACGTTTCACTGCCAACTGGGTATGGCCGGCATCCCGCTGCGGTGGAGACGGCGGCTACTGGGCGACAATCCACCGGATGTCCCCGGCGCCGTCGGCGTCGCCGGTGCCTTCCCTCGCGCCTTCGTCTTCGGATGACGGCGGGTTCCTGCCGCGGCTGCGCGCACCGCTGCGTCCCTCGGCAGCGCCGCCCCTGTTTCGCGCCTCCTCACCCGCCATCGCGCTGCACTGGCCCCCGTGGCCGCCGTGGCCACCATGGGCCGCCGCCTGGACGCCCTGGTCGCCCCTGCACGTATCGGACCTGAGCTCGGTCCCTTTTCCGAGTTCTGCTGACGGTTCTTTCCCGACACCGCCGTCGCCATTCCGGCTGCGCTCTCTCCGGCAGGCGGCGCACGACTCGATGCGCGCAAACGTCGGCGTGCTCGCCCGACCGCGCGCTCGCTCTCAAACGAGGCACGCACGGCCACGGGCCATCGCCGAACTGCCGCCGCCACCCCACGAGGCCTCGCCCGAGAGCCGCTCCTCGTCGAGCGGTTTCGGCAGCAAGAACGCGTCATCGTCGCAACACAACCGCAGCAGCCGCACCGGCAGCCTAGCCGAATGGCGTCCCCCGCCGTACCGGCCGCCCCCGCCGGCACCTCCACCGCGACCGGGCTCCGGTGAAGTGGGCGAAGTGGGCGACGCGGGCTCCGTTGACGTGCACTACGAGTGGGACCGGGCGACTCGGACGCCGACGCCCTCGACGCCCGAGCGGATGAGGGCGCGGAGCTCGCGTGATGACGTCGAGGCTCGAGTACGGGCGATGAAGGAAGAGTTCCTCGAGTTCCGCAAACGACAGGCGCTGCGGCGGCGCTCGCCGGAGCCGTTGGGCTCACCGCCGCCGCTGTCGCCGCTTTCCACTCTCACACACTCGCTGGCGACGCCCGCTGAAACAGTCTGCTGAACTCCCGCCCCGTACACGCCCGATCGAGTATCGTTGCCGCCCCACCGAATAATTTTATACCACATCGATCTCTAATTTAACGACTGAACCTTATATCAATGTGTTTCATATGAATTTATGATTTGTATAATCACTGTCGGTAGTATAGTGTGACGCGATGCATTTGTTTCAGCGATCAATTAGTCCTGTAGCCTGTTGCATTGTGTCAGCGGCACTTTTGATTTAAATATTACATTGGCCTTCTCTTATATAGTGTTAAAACATCCCACCTTAGCCGTCGGCTTTACTTTAAAAAGCCGTTGGCGACGTTACATACTTATAACTTATTTAATTTAGGATCGATAGAATATGAAGATCGCTACGATATGCGATGACGACTTAAATATTTTAAATGAACGTTTCGAAGTGGATGTCGTGACGTTAAAAGTTCGCACTGCCTGCTCTCCAGATAACATTTAATGAGTCAATTAATTCTTTTAAAACTCTAATGGTACATTTTTATAATTTTAAAGTTACTATATGATATCTCGCTTCTCTATCAATATTCTATTATTGGCCAACTGTAAAAATACCTACTGCTTTATTCAGTAGCTAAATAGACGGTTTAAGATGGCGAGGCTATGGCGGTCAGGCAGTGCGACTGACGTTCACATAAACGCTTTAGGTATGAGTGGGAATGCATCCACGACGCCGCTCATACCATTAATTGTAGTTATTATGGTACTTATTATGAATAACGATTACTATATTCTATTTCTCAGGCAAGCGGAATATCGGTCAACGACGTCAAATATTATGTTAACGTTTACAGAAAATGTATCGCTCCTAATATACCTATATATTGTTACAAGTGTGGGACTCGAATTAAAATGCCGTTGGAATTACTATAGAGTTTATTAGAACTATACAAACACGTATAAAACAGGTACAAATAAAACTAGACACTACTTGTTACAATCTGCACGATCAATAACACGCGCAAAGTCCGTCACTCTGTCGCTTGTCGAATGTACACGTCTTGCTTGTATCGTAATCGTCGCTCGACTGCCGATCTCTCCGTCCGGGCATTCCTTTATACTCAGCTTACAATATATCACGAGCGTGTAAACAATTATTTCCAAGAACCACACCTGGCCACTGTCGACGCTATTCCTAGAAAATATAATTCTGCACACCTGCAGGATTATGCCTGCGAACGACCATAAACAAGTACAATAACAATAGGCTATTGTCTAATTGCAAATTTTAAACACATAGAAAACAAAAGAAGATTGTCATAAAACAGTTTCAGCGTTATCAGCATTCAAGCTGCGGCAGGTAATAAATACAGGTATTGTATTTGGCCCAACTTGTAACAATATTATCGTTACAACTTCCTAATGTTTTATATGGCACAAGGTATGGTGCGAAACGAATGGCATTCTGAGATAACAAATCTCCAATGTGTGGAATAATTAGCGATAACACGCAGGTTACACAGCGTCGCGGTGCAAATGTACATTTTGTTTACCGAATGCGCTTGCGCATGTAATTACGATGATAAAAAAAGAAAAATGTATATTTAAAAATTATTTACTGCTGTGATAAGCTCAAAGGTCACGGTCACTATCCATTATTCTGCCTGCCCGAGAGACAAAGTATAAATACGAGGCGCTGTGACTTGCATTTCACTCTGCGACAGAATTTATTTTGTATGAAAATTCTACGGATGATAGCTCATACACTTCGCAGAGTCAAATGCGCGCTGCGCGCTCTTATTTGCAAGATATAATAATAAATAATATACAACAAATTAATCATTAAGTAGACTTTAGAATAACTTAGAACGACACGAAAAATTATAATTCAATTCTTTTTCTCTTTCATTATTATTGTTCTCAAACGAATTATTATGTAATTATGATTATTATATTTTAAAGTACAAATTTGTTAAGTTATATTTTTATTTATGTAGATCAATAATTTAAAGCAAAAGTGTAAATATGTAAAAATATTAGATATTATCATATACACTTATTTATTTAGATATGACGTGGAATGATTGTGATTCTTGAGAACACTTTGCCAGTGCTTAATTATGGGGCACTAGACATGGTCGTCATTCGACGCTGCCTACTTTTTACATTACGCTTTCTTTGCTACGTTTTTAAAATACCTAAAATACTTATCTTGCCTATTTTACTTTATACAATATTACTACAATAAAATAAATCACAAAAATCATTCTATAAAATGATATATATGATATTGTATGTTATTATATTACATATGTATACCTACGTATAATATCATACATAATATCAGAATATTCGCATGTGTGAAAATTGTATCGAAACCTTTATTTATTCAGTATTTTTAATTGTTAAAAACACATACGAAACTATATTTTAAAGTTCTTGTTCTTATATACGAATGTAGGTTTTTGCACTTTTTTGCGTAAATTAAAAACTCGGTAATTTTAATCTGCTCATCTTGCCTCTACTTATTTATTTAAAGAATGTTTGGCCTAGTAGCAAATCTTATTATTTACATATTCAATAAATGATTTTTTAAATCTAGCCTCGGTCAAATAGTAGATCTTTCGACTGACGCCATACACGCTATTTCTTGTGTCGACACAAAATGACAAATTTTACTAAACAATTAATATTATTTACAAGAATACAAAATTTTTGGTTAGTATCATACAACTGTGTATGTTTAACCAATATTACATTTTTTTAATAAAACAGCACAGCAAAAGACCTCTCTAATTATCCCTAAAAACTTTCTTGCCCCTACTTTGAAATGCAGAGTGCAACTCTAGTTCTTTCAACGCCCAAAGTTTTTCACAAAGGTTCAGTCAATTGGTTTGTAATTGTTCTTAAGTATAGGTACACATATTTTATATATTTAAAATGTTTTTTTATTAATCCTAACTTAAGTACCTAATGTTATATTACGTTCATGTTATTTACTTAATGATAATCCCACCTATCGTATCGTTAACCAGTCAAAGGAAAGACTGTCTAGATTTACGTTTATCAGAGTTAATTGTAACAAAATACAATCAACTTCTTGAATTGTTTTACTTATGCATATTTGAACCGTTTATTTAACGCGCTGAATTTGAAGTCGGATATTGAACTAAGGACCTCCTAAGTAATAAGTATAAAAATGTACGCTTTAAAGAACTTGAATAAATTACTGTTAATGTAGATAGGTAAGTCGGGTAAGGTTATAGAAATCTATGCGTGTATTGCGGGATACGGAATTTTACGAATGAACGAAGACAAAGACACATCCGCCATATTTATACAATAGGGAATATGCATGTATTATTTTTACATATTTTATAGTCAGTTATTAGTAAATAGCCTTAAAAATAACAAAATATTTATATTTTAAAATTGAAATTAAATTCGGACGACTTGACCGCTTATATTTTGACACCTTTACCGTATGAAGAAGCCCCTTGAAAGGTTCACCTATAGGTGAATTTTTCAAGTGGGCCTCCATGGCCAAGTCCTAAACTATACGAAATAGTGAAAAATACTCAAAGGAGTCTCGAGGCTGATTTTATTGAAAACTAAAGGGGTATCATTAGATTTTTGTAAAACTAATTACCCTAGTCCGAGGTCTTACTGTCAAACATCTTTCGTCGTTAATTTTCATCCAATCAGCTCTAAAGAGTCAATGAATCAATTCCGTAGACAGGCAGACAGTCCCACCTGATAAAGAGCGGTTAACATTGCCTATGGACATTTGCAACACTAAAGGTGCTATAAATGCGCTGCTGCTCTCTTAAGGGAGTCTGGAACCTGGCCACTAATGCCGAAACACAACTCAAGGTTGTTATGGCAGCATAGTTTAGACCAGGGCTGGTAGCAATCTAGACGGGAAAATCCTATCACCTGGCTGTGGATTATTATGTCGCCCCTTACGACAGGCCGCCCGGCCGCAGGAAATTGTATTTTTTCCCCATTCCTGTAGGTCTCTTTAAAACTACGAACTATAATAGTATAGTTTGTAGGGGTGGCCAGAGTCATCATGTAAATGTGGAACCCCGGATCACACCCTCATTTATATCTGTCAGCGTGATGGTATACTTAGCTATATAGTGGTTGTAACAGGCGTTTTCTAAATCAATAGTACCAGGTTCAATCATATACGTGGATTAATTGCGTACAGTATTTATTATGGATATTTACAATTTGTTGATATTCACTGATTCTAAAGTTACCCAAGGGATACAGTTTAAAATAGAGAATGGCTTTTGATTTTAAGAACCTCAACGGGCAGAGTGCCGCCCTTAGATTTCATGAATACTGATTAGCGCGTGACCTCGATGCTGATCTTGCTGTAAGTCTTTCCGCATGCCACAGGCACCCTTATACTTATATTGCTTCACTTGTTGTTGAGGACGCAGGTGGCCCGTGCAGTTGAGTAATCATTCCACAGGACCGTACTCGCCACAGGGCCGCCTTCGATATGATCATGATTAAATGGTGGATGCCTGGTGCACCACCATAGTTATAGTTCATATAACACAAAAATAAATGGAACATATAGTGGAAAATGCACTTAAACATAAAAAACAAGCCAAAAAAGTTCTAAAACGAAAATGAACGACGAAAGACGCTTGAGAGTAGGTAAGTCCTCAGGAATCGATTCGACTCATTTTGAAAAGAAAATAACATCTGTATTACACCAATCCATAGTGTAGCTTTGTAAGGATCAATTTCTGTGAAGAAATAATAATAATAATAATAATTCATTTATTTCAGAAATGGAGTATTTCCATATTATACAGTTTCATATTATAAATTATTCCAATGTTATCAAATTTTTAAATTTCAAATTAGTTCACGGCACAACAATTAATTAATAAAACAAATACTAGGCCATTACACCCGCGTCATTATAATTATTATAAATATTCTATTTTACGTCAAAGGGACATGTATACCGAATGATTTCAAGCATGGACTCTGCCACCGGGCCGTGAGGCGGCAGAAAACAAACAAACTCATGCATTTAACTGGGTGTGCAGTTGCACCCATTTACGTAGCAGTGGCGAGTCTTATCGATCTACAAAAAGACTGAGCATGCTGTTGGTGCTGCCGCGTACGCGAGCCAGTAGGGATGCGCATCTCTTTCTAATGATGGCCGCAAAGCCATCCATTTGCGTTTCTGTAAATATCCCTGACGCACTGCATCGCCACGACAGCCCCAACAACACCCTCAGCCCATTATTATACTGAACACGTAGGTCGCTGTATGCCCGCTGCGTATAACTGACCCACAGGCTGCACGTGTAGAAGGACTGACAGTATACTCGGAAAAGCGACTACATTACCTCTTGCGTACAGCGTGCGAACCTGCGGGCCAGCAGTTACATCGGACAGCCAGCGACCTATGTTCCCGGTTTATATCACAATCATCCTTTAAGTCTTCGGCTACCCAGTGCCCCAAATACTTAAACTTGGAATATCAGACGGACAATTCAGGTTGTCATTATATTACAGGTTCACTAAACTGAACGTGAGTCGTGACGTCACGATTTACTAGCGCATTTTGCAATTTCAAATTTCCCTCGTTATTAATACATTTGATTAATTACAGACTATAACTATAATCGTCTTTAGCCATTCGCAGTCCACTGCTGGACGTAGGCCTCCCCAAGACGCCACTCATCCCTGTCCTCTGATTTCCTCTAATAACTATAATGCAATCTAATAAAAAATATCGTTACAGATGTGCTTCAGGGGTAATAAAAAATTTAAATAAAAATATCTGAACTATATTAGAAATACATGCATATACCTTATTGGAGTGGAAACCACAAATGCGAAACTGATATGGCAACACACTTCTTTCAATTACGAAATGGGCAAAACAAAATCCCAGACTAAATGCGCAATTTTTAATTTATATAATTTATTTGAATATGAATATATTTCATAATAAATAAGCATCGAAAGCCTCTTTTATTTCTCAATTATCGACTATGTAGACACTTAGCTGAGAAAATGGGACTATATTGGGTTATTTTATTATTAATTTTAATCTATTATATTTGCCATTAACATATTACTTATTTTAGAACGGTAGAGTCGACGATTTGTGCAATAATATAGTACATCAGTAAATTATTAATAATATTTATAACACATATACAAAATGCTCAATATTTTGACTGACCAACTATTATATATAATTGGTAATCAATAATAAAATTTGTGCATTCTCGATGGATTTATTTGTAAACTGAAACAAAAGAATTGTCTATTTATCTAGTGATAGACCGCAGGTGACATTTATTGAGAGACGTGAAAAACTAACTAAATATTAGTAGCCTAAAAAGGTATGTGTACAGAATATGTAATAAATTTGGAGTTTTTTTTACACCCACATGACGTTAGGCATATCACATAAATACGTGAATAAAAATATAAGTTTTCGAACTTCTTTGACTGAATATGGTAAAGAATATTTTGTAATCTCATTATATATATATATATATATATATATATATATATATATATATATATATATATATATATATATATATACATTTGAAAAGTTGAATTTTTTTAACATTGGCAGTCAATCGGTGCGACACAACAGCATGTGATAGAACGCACGATTCATGCTAAACCAAAAAACTATGCGTGCAAAGCCGCTGATCGGCACACGAGCAAAACCGCGGTACCGCATAGTTACCGGCGAATCATTGGTGTTATTTTTTTACTTGGCTTATCACACAAAACCGCGCGTCAATCAAGGCTGACATGCCGAACCAACAATTTTCGGCGACAGAATCCAGGTGTTAAAAAGAGTTTGAATATAAATTGGTTTGAATAATATGTGTAGAAAGAACTATTTTTTGTAAAAATACGTTTAGGTTTCCGTAACTAAATGACTAAAACATAGAACGCCTAATACAGAGCCCTGCAATGTGCGTGAACTGACACGCAGTTTGCTGATTTCATTTTAAACCAATTTTTAATTAAAGTTCTGGGGCGTACGGATCCTTTTTTTTAAACTCTTAACATGACATGTTGTTTGAAGAGTTAAGTTACAACTGTTTTGCTCGCTAGTCGATCACGCTGTGGTGTCTGTCAATCTTTAAAACCGCGGTATAAAATGTGGCTCGCATGTCGATCATTCATTTAAGACGTTGTATACACAGAGACAACGAATGGGCTTGGCTCTATGCTTAGGTTTGTCGTTCGGTGGAATGCTTTGATTCCTTTGATGATAGGTATTGTCAGCGAACGTTAACGAACGATGGTTGCCTTCGTTGAGCCTATGCGTGCGCGACCTTAGTTAAACAATGGTAGCCAACCGGAAATCAAGTAAATATAACATACCTAATGTATGTTGTTACTGACATTGGGTCCTTATCTATTACCTAATTATTGTTTGAACTTATTTGTGGTAAATAAATGAAATGCCTAAAATAGCTCAAACCATGTGATATCTAGTCTTTTCATTAAAATATTCTTTTATTATTTGAAAATAACCATCAGAATGAATATTATTACTTAATTTTGATACCTACCGTTTAAATACGTGAATATTGTCCCACTGTCAATGCACTTTCCTGCCTAAAAGCACTTTATAGTCGATGATTTCTTAACATAGAAAACGAAATTAAGATAATAACGGAACGCAGCGTTTCAAGAAAGTTGCGTGTTCATTCGGCATTTCTATTATAGACTAAATGAAAAATATAGCAATATTTTAGAATAATGTAACTCGTATATCAGTTTATATAAAGGGAAGTAAGTAAAGCATGTTATTTGCACATTGGCAGTATGCAATGCGGTGAAACAGGGCACCCAACATCTTAAGACATTATGCACAATATCTCAGCACAATAAGTGATATAATTATAATAAAATATACGAATATTCGACGTATCATACTAAGCACTTTCACCACCTTTTTAACCGATGAATCCGAAATTATTTTGATCTTGTATTTATGATGCAAGAGAAAATACAGTTTTTAAATTGAGACTAATGTTTTGAGTTTTAGAATATTTTTAGTTTTAAGTGTTGAGATCATGTGTTTACTGTGTAAGCACAAAAAGGATTCAATTCAAAAAATAAAATACAATAAAGTTGCTATGATTACTGTGTTGCATTTTATTTACACCCAATAGTCAATTGGCTTGATTCAAAAATTATTGGTACCTCCTTATATTGTCTAATAATATATTTGTTAAACACTTCTTTAAATATTAATTTGTTGTGGACTGCAAATATTTTTATTATAAAAGAAAACTGCACGTGCGTAATATAATCACGATTTTAATAATAATGGAGGGAGAAAACAGATTAAAAATAAAGAACATCTATGTTCTAAATTCAAAATTTTAGTGTATTTGGTGGCCAGTATTATGCTGGACCAAATGAATACAAACTTTTTGTTGGAGATTCCAACAATATTAATTGGTTGAGTACATTTGTAAACTGCCAGTAACAACTTCAAAGTACATTAGGTATGTAACCATTTTCGTAGGACTGTACCAGGGGGTGAGATCTAATGACGAATTATCATCTGTGTACATTAAAAACAAGATTTTTGCAATGAATTACACTATTTCAACGATGTTTAAGTGTATTAAACAACTTAAGCCACATATAATGTTAGATATTAGGTAGAGTAGAAAATGACGTTTTATATTCATCATGTAAGAACACAATTGAAATAAAAATTTATCTTGTAAGGAAAACAAGGTGTACGTATGGATCTTATTATATTCTACATCGAATCAGGCTAACGATGTTGCAGTTTTATTCTTAAGATTAGGCAGTAGGTTTCTAGTTAGTAAAAAGCCTGAACAAACTGATGTCACTCATAAGATCAGTTGTGTAATCGTCACCTTGTCGATGTCTGGAAAAGTATGAAAGTACGTAGATAATATTATGTAAAATACCATCGACTTCACGTATCGTATTTAAGATAACGTAAATGCAGTTCATGTTAATTTGTACAAGGTTATTCTGCTCATAAATATAACTAAAACCATTTACCATAACACATCACATTAACGGTTTTATTATTTCAGCAGTAATTGTTGCAAAAACTAATTTGTTAAAACATGTCAGTAATATTTAAATTATTGATTGTTCATTTCATTTATGGTATATCTTTGTGAATATTTCTGTATCTCCTCGTACAATAGACAAACAAACAATGTGCTTTTGATGACATAAAATAGTCTGTAAGTATAATTTATAAGTACTTTATTTCTCTCTTTACAGTTTCATGTCGAATAGATTTCGATGAGAATAACCATGACCCCGTTTATGGTGAAGATTGGTTAATGTACGTCGATGACAATGGCTCTACTCATATGATGAACTTTTCTTACATTCCCAGTGACACGCGGGGAATATTACTTGGAGGTGCCGATTTTTATCTTTATACCAGGTAGTTATCAGCTAATGTACTTATATGTTGCTAATTGACGTCAATTTGTAAATACAGTTAGATTATAATCTATCTTGCGAGATTGTAAACTGACGAAATATTGTTAAATGTAACATACTGCTTACAATTTAACGCATTATTTTTCGTTAGATTATAATTTATCGATGTGAAATCTTCAAATTGTGAAATTGCAAGCGATGGAACGTACTTTGGGCGCTGATTGGTTGGTCCTACGGTAGGTCGTGCTGTGTCTAAATGCACTCCAAAAATTATTACATCAAGTATGTATTTATTATTTAGTAGGTAATCAATCATTTTGACATAACGGTAAGAAAAATAAAAAATCTCGTAGAAATAAACATTTTCTATAAAAAAGAAAACGATTTCAAGAGTGACAGTTTACAATATCGCAAGATAGATTGTTGTATACATATATATATATATATATATATATATATATATATATATATATATATATATATATATATTAGGTCCTTACATATGAAGTTGGCGTTTTGTCGTACTGACCACTTTGATCTCAAATATCTCCTCTTTGGTTAGGAATTCCAATTTCAAATTTATACAGCTACTAGAGTTTACTCCGCGGCTCCGCCGCGCGTCAAACTCTAGTGCATACCTCTGGTTTTAAGAGCAGGCGTTAATACAGGATATCGTAGATCATATAAACGTCTAGATCACGCATCAATTGCACAAAAACGGCCCAAATCAGTGCACCAAAATTGGTGCACTGGCTTCAGTGGCTTCCCACGCCTGTTAGTGTCGTTTCGATTACTTTACTGATTAAGAGCTCTCGCAAAAAAAATAATTATGCTGGCCTGCGCTATTCAAATGTGTCGGAACTATTTTAAAACGGGAAAGGATAAGGATGAGATGTCATTTAATCGGAAAACTTAACACTTTTCTCGTGATTTCTTTGTAAAAACGTGAAATTTAATTTCGACATTTTCAAGGTTATCGAATCGATTGATGTGGTCAGGTGAAAAGTGTGACTTATTTTCCAAAATTTGGGGACTTTTGTTACGATTTTTTTTTTATTTATGAAATATGAATAATTGAAAAAATATATAGAAAACAGACATGTAATGTTTCTATTTCCGGTTTTCTTAAACTAGTTTATATTACATTTTAGACTTCCTACGGATCCAATTGTAGCATATTGTGGGACAAAGAGATGGATTTTGAAAGGAAGTATTTTGAATCATTTTCGGAGATATTTTTACACTATGTTTTTTATATTTTCTTATCAACGGCACAATTGTATTGTAATAAAGTACCTAAAATAATTATATATGATCGTGACCGATAAGATGTAAGTTGTGTTAAAATTTAAGAATACTTAACCACCATATAAAATTATTTCTAATCTAACCTTAGCGCTTTGGACAATATAAACATTTTAATGTAACCTTATGACGTTTGACATAGAATTGACAGAATGCGTGCTGCAAATATCGTCAAATGAGGATGTAAAAAAAACTGAATATCGTTTAAAGCAGATGCTTCGGTCGGAGTTATCTGTACTAATATTATAAAGAGGTAAAGTTTGTAAGTTTGTGACGTTGTAGGGGGTAATCTCGGGATCTACTAAACTTATTTTAAAAATTATTTTACTGTTGGAAAGCTACGTTAACAGGGAGTGTCATAGGCTATATAACATGACGCTTTATACCACGGGAGCGGGACAGACCACGGGTGAATCCGCACCGGGCCGCTAGTAATATTATAGATAACTCTTTATTGTCATAATTAAGATATTAATTTTGTCTATATTCTGTTAGATGCATCTCCATTAATTCCTAATAAAGAAATAATTTAATATATTAATATGATAAAAAACAAAATTTTAGATCAGAAAATAATCAAACTGAACTAGTTTGAATAAAAACTTTTGGATATGAATATTTTTATTTCTATAATAGCCCTTTTCAAGTGGTTTAGTTGCTCTTAAGTCCCTGCATTAAACTATCTCGTGTACCTACCCCGTAGTTCCTACTACTGATATAAACTTTGGATACATAAAGCCTATTACCCAATATGAACCTATCGAATCGTTCCAAGTCTACTATTACAAATGATTTCACTGCCTTTTAGCGCAGGATAATCTTTGGGTTATAAATATTCATCTAATAACCTTCGTGAACATGATGTGTAACACAAAAATAATTTGCCATTATGAATAGTTTTTTTGGAATTATTACATTAGTATTGGTAATTAACAGACTTATAAATATGTACTAATATCTGTACAGACAGAATTGCGAAGAATTATTGCGAATTAAAATTACTACATGTGCTATGAATGTGTTATGAATTTATTTCGGCATATATTTTTTTATGGTTCGTTCTAAGACACACAACTTTTGTTGCTAATACTTAAAAAAAAAAGTGAAACCTCTGAGTAATATTAAATTATAACACATAAAGCGATTAAATCATAACGATCGTTTAAACTTTTCACTTACATAAAAAAATATTTAATTATAAAGAATGGGGTAATATTTTTTTCCTGATATCCCGAAAACGCAGAGTGAATTTAGCAACGCTTCGCGTTTTTGATGCCGTTTTTGGCGATGTTGTTTGTTAGCAATGCTCTCTCTAGACATGTTATATCTCAATGCAGGATATATTGTATTGTATTTTTATGTTGGTGCTATTTGCTCTCGGAAGATTTACTTCGTTTTATATCGCAAACTATCACATCTACCGGGATGAATAGTATCTATGTCCATTTTCGGTATTCAGACAGACAGATCGAGTGAAAGTCGCATTTTTTTAAAGATTATGAATTTTTATATCTATAAACTTGATAAATTATTGGTCCCCCATACAAACTTTAATACCCTATTTCAACCCGTTCTAGTTTTATTACATACATACATACATACATAACTTCACGCCAGTTCCCTTGCGGGGTAGGCACGAACAACAGAGTGCCAATTAGGCTTATTCTTACACACCTCACTTGCCTCTTTGACATTCATAACTCTTGTCATGCAAGCTCGTCTGTTCTTAAGGCTCCTGACATTTATTTACATACATCTAGTTTTATTTATATAACTAAATATTGTTTAAACTACACAAACGACCAAAACCACCAAACGTATTAAAACTGCCGAAACTACGAAATCTACCAACCAAAACTACCAAATCCACCAACCAAATCTACCACAACTACCTAAACTACCACAATTACCCAATCTACCAATCAAAACTACCACTACTACCAAAACCACCACAACTAACAAAACTACCACAACTATCAAAACTACCACAAATACCAAAACTACCACAACTACCAAAATTACCACCACTACCAAAACTACCACAACTACCAAAACGAACACAACTACCGAAATAACCTAATCTACCAACCAAAACTACCATAACTACCAAATCTACAAACCAAAACTATAACAACTACCAATACTACCCCTACTACCGAAACTACCACAACTACCGAAACTTCCAAATCTATAAACCAAAACTACCAAATCTACCGAAACTATCAAATCTACAAAACAAAACTACCACAACTACCAAAACTACTACAGCTACCAAAACTACCACAACTACCAAAACTACCACAACTACCAAAACTACCACAACTACCAAAACAACCGAAACTATCAAAATACCAGCATAAACTACCGAAAATAGCAAATCTACCAACCAAATCTACCACAACTACCAAATCTGTCAAACAAAACTACCAAAACTACCTAAACGACCAAATTGATCAAAATAAACAAAACGACTAAAATAGCAAAAAACAAATAAAAAACCTATCCTACTTTCCGGGATAAACTTTACATAAATCTATCCCAGTATCCGGGATGAAAAGTATACTTTGGCCACCCTCGGTATTCAAATTACATATGTACCGAGTATCAGCCAAGTCGGTCCAATAGTCTTTCCATAAAAGGATAACAAACAGAGAGACAAATATACTTTTATCCCGGAAACTATCCCATTTTCCGGGATAAAAAGTATCCTATGTTCATTCTCGGCATCGAAAATATATATATACTGAGTTTCAGCCAAATCGATCCAGTAGTTTTTACGTGAAAACGGAACAGACAGACAGACAGACAGACAGACAGACAGACAGACAGACAGACAGAGTTACTTTCGCATTTATAATATTAATAGGGATAGGGATTTAATTATGCTTTTGTGTTTTGAAAACCGTAATCCATTTGTTTTTTCCTCTTTTGGTTTTTTCCTCTTTTGGTTTTTTCTTTCCGTCACACAGTTTACGAAATGGAAACTTGAAATATCGCATTATTTACGAGTACGAATTCCATCGTGGCACCAGTGCTGCCGAAACGGCTCGAAGGATTAATTATGTGTATGGCGGCGGTGTCGCAAAAGAAAACATAATGCGTTTTTGGTTCCAACGTTTTCGTTCTGGAAATTTCGACCTGCAGAACAACCCCCTTGGACGGCCGGAGACCAAAGTTGATAATGCAGAATTGAAGGCTATTGTGGAAGCGGATCCATCGCAAACCACGTCCGAGATAGCTGCAGGCTGCGGTGTTAGTGATAAAACTGTTTTAATCCACTTGAAACAAATTGGGAAGGTGAAAAAGCTTGAAAGGTGGGTACCTCATTAATTGAGTGCAGAAAACCGACAAACGCGCGTCGACTGCTGCGTTACATTACTCAACCGGCACAATAATGAAGGGATTTTATATGGAATCATTACCTGTGATGAAAAGTGGATCCTGTACGATAATCGGAAACGCTCATCACAATGGCTGAACCCTGGCGAACCAGCCAAATTCTGCCCCAAGCGAAAATTGACTAAAAAAATATTACTTGTGAGCGTTTGGTGGACTAGTGCCGGTGTCGTTCACTACAGCTTTCTTAAATCTGGCCAGACGATTGCGGCGGATGTCTATTGTCAGCAACTGCAAACCATGATGGAATAGCTGCTAAACAACCGAGGCTGGTCAATCGCTCTAGGCCACTGCTGCTTCAGGACAACGCCAGACCACACACTGCACAACAGACGGCTACCAAATTAGAGGAGCTTCAATTGGAATGTCTAAGACATCCACCGTACTCCCCGGACCTTGCTCCAACAGATTACCATTTTTTCGAAATTTGGATAACAAGGAAAGGGATAGCAATAGCAAGGGAAAATATTTAACTCCGATGGGGCAGTCCAAAGCGCCTTTAAAGATTTTATTGATTCCCGTCCGAATGCTTTTTTTAGTAAAGGGATCAATGTACTACGTAGGAGATGGCAGAAGTGCATAGATAGCAATGGTATGACTTGATGACTTTATGTTCCTCCCTTACAAAACGCCAATTCATATGTAAAGACCTAATATATATATATATATATATATATATATATATATATATATATATATATATATATATATATATATATATATATATATGTATGTATGTATGTATGTGTATATATATATATATACAGATGCCTAGAAGTTCAGATAGATTTAGATAGATAATATTTTATTGCACACCAAAACAAACAAGTACAAAAAAAAACAAATTTATTATTCTTCTGGGCAAACAATAGACGGACTTACCGCTTAAAGCGATCTTTTGCAGGAAACCTAAGTTACATGTATCTGACGATATAGGTGGAGCTGGCAGAAGGGGCAATAAAATACATACACAAATACTTAAAACAGTTATGAAATATATAAACAGATATGAAAAGATATTATTGTTACAAGTAGTGCCATCTACTTAGTCTGGCCATAAATACGGTTACAATTAAAAAGAAACAAAATATTACATTTGAATTTGGAATCTGTCATTTTTATATGATTGTTCATTGTGTTTTCTCATTTTGGAGCCAATACATTGTACAACATTTTGCGATATTAAAATGGAGTGGGGCGATAAAGAGAACCGAATCGCTGTGATTGCATTACACAAAGTAGGTATGCAGCCAAATGTAATTTTTAAAACTCTCCATACGCTTGGTATTAGTCAAATGTTTGTGTACCGGGCTATTAATAGGTACAATGAGACCTCCTCTGTTTGTGACAGAAAAAGATCTGGCCGTCCACGTAGTGTTCGTACGAAAAAGGTGGGCAAAGCAGTAAGGGAAAGAATTCGAAGAAATCCTGTCCGAAAGCAAAAGATTTTATTATATTATGTCGCTTATTTTAAAAGATGACTTAGGACTTGCAGCCTATAAGAGACGCACTGGTCATTTCTTAACTCATATTTTTAAAAAGAATAGGGTGGTAAAATCGAAACAGAAAAATTTTGTTTACGAATGAGAAAATGTTTACAATTGAGCAACATTTTAACAAACAAAATGACCGTATTTGTGCTCAAAGCTCTAAGGAAGCTTCTCAATTAGTCGACAGAGTGCAACGTGGGCATTATCCGTCTTCAGTGATGATTTGGTGGGGTGTTAGCTATGAAGGAGTGACTGAGCCATATTTTTGTGAAAAAGCTATCAAAACATCGGCACAAGTGTATCAAGATTACCATTCTTGGGAAGGTAGTTAAGCCCCTTAACCATGTTCAATAACCAAGAATGGTCCTTCCAGCAAGACTCGGCACCAGGTCATAAAGCTCGGTCCACGCAGTCTTGCTTGGAAACGAACGTTTCGGACTTCATCAGAGCTAAAGACTAGCCGTCGTCTAGTCTCGATCTTAATCCGCTGGATTATGATTTATGGTCAGTTTTAGAGAGTGGGGCTTGCTCTAAACGCCATGATAATTTGGAGTCCCTAAAACAATCCATACGATTGGAAGTTAAGAATTTTCCCATGGAAAAAGTGCGTGCTTCTATTGATAACTGGCGTCAACGTTTAAAGGACTGTATTGCAGCCAATAGAGACCACTTCGAATAAGCTTTATATATTTTAAATTGTTTTATATTTATGTATTAAACTAACACACTATAAAACTTATAAATGTTATTTGCAATAGAAAAAAAAAATCTTTGTTACAATATTTATGGCATGACTAGTAGTTGTAACTAGTACTAGACTCATTTCGTCACCACTCGATATAAAAGCGAAAGGGCGTAGTGACGAAAGATTATTCTCACTCCACGTTTGGTTGGATGCAAATGTCATAGTAGCGCCTTAGGGTAACTATTTATTGTGCGAGAATCATAACTTATAATAATTACTTTTAGTTTAGATCGGCAGTCTTTATCTTTGTTCGAAAGTCAAATTAAACAATTCTCCAAGTTTTACGTATTTTGTTATATAAATCCCGCACTAAAAGCATATCTATTGGGCGTCATGTTTTGACTATAGTAAAACTTATACTTTTAATCCTCAGACGTAACGAGGTGGGAGAATATCTTAATATGTCGGAGAATAAGGAACTAATAAAAAGTAACTACTTTAACTCATCAAACACTATTAAAGTCCTAACACACGGGTGGTTTTCTGACGAACAAACTGAATGGATCCAACTCATGAAAGATGATTTGTTAAGAAATGGAGACTTCAATGTAATCACTGTAGATTGGCAGTGCTTAGCCAAGAATATTTTCTATCAGTGGTCAGCACTAAGTACTAGATATGTTGGAAAGTTAACTGCTAAATTATTAAATGCTTTGTCAAAAAGCTATAACATAAGAAATGACACTATCCATTTGATTGGACATAGTTTAGGAGCTCATGTAATGGGTTACGCTGGAATGTTTGCGAAAAATGGAGTGCATAGAATTACCGGTATGTATTGTATAATAATAAAATTGAAATATAGACATTTCAATTTTCTATCTCAAAATCAATGTTATTACAGTGGAAACTACTATTTATACAAGGATTAATCAAATCATGAATGACCGTTTTAAGAAAAAATTTCCTTCTATCTGTCTGAAAGATTTCGTGTTTTATTCCGATATCTTGTAGGGTTCAGAAGGTATGAATATAAACTCAAGTATAATATTGACAACCACAGCTACCTAGTTAATAATTACATAGTAATAATATTAAGTCAAAACTTTCACCTCGCTTATTAAACTGCAATAGGTCAAGGCACAGAGTATAATACACTGGGTCTAGGTAGGTATTTAACAATTTGACACATTTCTATGTTCCGTGACAAGATAGAATACACTTATATTATTGGCATTAGACTCACTTACTCATTTATTTTTCTCTTGCTTTTGGAAGTTTTATTTGAGATCCGTGTAGCTATTTTGGTAAAAATAAAAAAGGGTTCCCCTTTGTTTTTGGGAGTCGGTCTGCCATAGTCGTCATTTTTCCTAGCAACTTATGGATCTATATTAAAGAAATTAAGTAGGAATATGCCGCAAGCTTAATAAAACAAAAAATCTCAAATATTTGTTTTTAAGGAATGAGTGTTTAAAGTTTTGACAAGTTGTTCTTTGTTTGTTAATCTTCTCTTATATATAAAAATGAATCGTAGAAATGTATGTACGCACATAATTTGAGAACGACTTTACCGATGTTTATTAAACTTTTCGTGTGTTTGGGTGGGTCCTCGGATGGTTTAGATTCACAATTGGAACTGATAGGAGGCACTAGAATCTGTGCCTAGATTTTTATTTTTTCAGGGCAGGACCACGTCTGCCGGGACAGCTAGTAAAATATAAATTGAAATTATTTCAAGTTGTTGAATGGTCTTTAACTTTAGATGAATGTGTAAGAATTTATATTCTAGTAAAATAAATAAGTTTATTTTTTCATAATGATTAAAATAGAAGTTGATAGACACCAGCGACTCAAGGATTCTTCTTTGTCAAAAAGCCGAAACACTTAAGTAGCGAATAAATTCACTTTACAAGTAAAACAATATAAAAATAGATCTCACCTGTTATTAATAAAGCGATAAAATTGAGGTTTACTTCTCTGTATGAAACAATATGTTTGCTTCAGTCCAGTGGCGTAGCTTGCCTTAGACGGGCCCTGTATCAAAAAGCAAATGAAGGATAATTTTTTTATAAAAAAAAAAAATGCTCGAATTAACTTAAAATAGTTATATATTGAACATAAGTTATTATTTATACTTACTGCTCCTAGCAACTAAGTGAGACAAACCATTCCAATCAAAGATACAGTCTTCTCGCCTTTTTATCGGCAAACTTATTTATCAAATCATCTATAGTTGAAGACGACTTCATTGTTTCTAGATTTTCTGCCTCTATAGATAATAATGAGAAGTCTGATAGCCGTTTCTGTTGATCCAGCAGTTGTTCTCAAAAATGTTAGTAATCTATAAGAGATTGTGGATAATATTTTAAGAATTTTTGCTTACACACTTTCGGGGCCCCTGTAGCCTGGGGGCCCCGTATCATTGATACGGCTGATATCGCGTTAGCTACACCCCTACTTCAGTCGTCACAGTAATTAGAAAAAGGAGGGATCAGCCTTTATTTCAACAAACAACGGTCTAATTGCGCAGGAGTTGGAGAGAATTTACCTATTCTTTATGAAAAACTATTATCTCTAAACTAGTGATTTTTGAGTTATTTCTTTATTTTATTAAGCGTGCGATGTAATTACTGGAGTGAGACGTAGATACCTATCACGACTTAACATAATTATTAACAAAATTTTTAGTTTCAAATTGAAATTATAAATTATGTGCAGTTTAAATAAAATTATTATAACGTGTTGATTGCCTTTCAGGGCTCGATCCTGCCCGACCTCTCTTCGAAATACCATCGATGCCGCCTGAATACAGATTAGAAAAAAGTGACGCAGACTTTGTGGATATCATTCATACTAGTAGTGGTTTACTCGGTTACAAAAGAAGTCACGGCCACGCTGATTTTTACCCCAACAGTGGCAAGCCTATACAACCTGGTTGTGATGTTGGTATTCAATACTTAATAGGTAATTATAGGTACCTAAATGAAATTTTTGTGCAACAACTAAAGCTGCCATGGCCATGGTACCGACTAATACAGTAGTTACCTTCGTTTATAAACGAATACGTTACGAAACAGTGTATATCCACGTTCTAGTAATGTTTTTCTTTTTTATCAGAACTACCCACTTTGAATTTAACCCACTTTGAATTTAAAAACGTAAATTAATATTTTCAATTTCTTTAGTAAAATTTTCTTTTTCAGATGCTTGTAGTCATGCGAGGTCACATAAATTCTTTTCAGAGTCTATAGACCCTAAAAACCGCTATACTTCGTACCCGTGTGAAAGCTGGGATGAATTTGTTAAAAATAACTGTAGAGAAAACTCAACATTAATGGGTTTTTATGCTTCTGACGAAAGATATGGAGATTTTTACCTTCAAACTCGGGGTCATCCGCCTTACGCTATTGACCAAGAAGAGTCCACATTATAGTAGTCAAATCGAATTGAAATATCTGGATCTATGAAACTTCGTTCTTTCGAAGATAATTTTTAATTATGGCCGGTTCCCCGTTCCTATATGTTACTCCTTCCAAGATTGAATTGCGCGCAATTCCACGGCAGCAAGCAGGAAAATGGCGAGGAAAATGGGCAGCGAAGTATTTAAACTTGATACTTGTAGTGACACACATACCCATACGCTTATGTAAGTACAACACTTATATAACTGTATCGAATGGTGTGCATCTTTCCCATTTCCCGTCCATTATAATTGTATCGAGTCAGTCCGCGCCGGTACTCCGCAGTGCCCATTGGTGTACGAAATAAGGAATAAAGTATTACAAGAGTACACCGTTTTTGCCTTGTCTCCACCATGACTACCCACTATAGGGCACATATAACAGCCCCACAATACTGAACATGTCATTTTTATCCGTGGAAGAACGGAGAAAGAATACTAGTTCCTGCGGCCGGGCGGCATGTCCTAAGAGGCGACTATACAACCCACAGCTAGATGGTAGGGCTTTTGTCCGCCTGGATGGCTACCACCCCTGGCCTAGAGTATGCCGCCATAACAGCCTTGAATTATGTTCCGGTATTAGTGGTCAAGTTCCAGTCCCCCCTCTCTGAAGCGCTACTGTGTCTGCGAAATTTGGAACCAGATATGTGCTTAAGCCTTAAGCCTTTACTGCATATCCTCGCGGGCGTGACGAGGTGGGTCGGGGGTCAGGGAGACCCGTTGAAACGGTCGACCGCTGGCCGCCCGCCAGGTCGTAGGGGATCCGAACCCGGATTAACCGGTCCCATGGAGGCTGATCCCACCAACTGGCGCATAATCTTAGGGAGCATTGTCGTGCCGGATGGTGACCGGATGTGGCTAGGCAATGTTCTCCGGGGAGGATCGGGGGCCTTTCCGTGCCCCGAACTAGTTCATCACACAACCTGTAGGTTTGGTTGGGACAGGCACATATACTCTTTTTCCTTTTTCGCAGACGCCTTAGAGCTTCCATTGACTTCCCTTTTTATTTAATTCTTTATGAGCCGAAAATTGAACAATAAGCGTACCACAGCGAGTTTAGACTCCACAGTCAAGGCGGACTTTTGCAATATCAGAAGCATTCACGCTAATCTTAATGCCGTCCATCGCCACCTTGAGACGGCAAAGCCGGCCTTATTGTTCCTGACGGAGACACAGATGTCTTCTCCGGCTGATACATTATATATTCACTACCCTGTCTACAATCTGGAACACTTATTCCTTTCAAAAGCCGGGATATGTGTATACTTCCGAGAAGATATCTGTTGTCGCCGTCTTCACGGCCTAGAAGATAGGGACCTATCCATCATATGGTTACGCGTGGATATTGGTGGTTCCACTCGGATTTACGCGTGCCTATTCCGGTCCCATGGCAGAGAATGCGCAAGGACTGACACAGCTCGCTTTTTTGAACGCGTCCAAGAGGCAACTGACAAGGTTTTTGGGCAGTACCCTTCAGCAGAGGTAGTCATCCTTGGGGACTTTAATGCCCATCAGGCTGAGTGGTTGGGTTCCCCGAAGACTGATTTGCCAGGGACCACTATCTATGATTTTGCTCTCGCCCATGGATTTACTCAGGTGGTCACAGGGTTTACCCGTATACCGGATAGAGTGGATCATGAGCCTTCTTTGTTGGACCTTCTGTTGACCACACACCCGGAGAATTATCAGATCTCGATCAGTGCTCCATTAGGAACTTCTGATAATTGTCTGGTATCTTCTTTGGTGACCCTTCCTAATCCCGATCGGGCTCGCCCCGCTGGACGACGGAAGGTGTGGCGATATAGGTCAGCAGATTGGGATGGACTGCGTGAATTTTATGCATCCTACCCATGGAGGCAGTTGTATTTCTCGACGGAAGATCTTGATGCATGCGCAAACTCGATCGCCGATGTGGTGCTGCAGGAAATGGAATGTTTCATTCCAAACTCAACAGTACCCATTGGTTGTGGGAGTAAACCATGGTTCGACAAGCCTAGCGCTGAGGCTGTAAAGCTGAAGCAACAGGCTTGTCGGACCTCAACCACAGCGCGGGCTCCTAAAGATCCAAGTACTACCGACATGAAAAAGAGATATAACGCTGCCTCCAGGTACCTCTAAAAAGCAGCTCGCGAGTGCAAAATTCGACCACATTGGCGGAATTGGCGAACGCCTTTCAAGCTACCCCTCCGGGAGTAGAGCTTTTTGGGCCCTCACCAAATTTGTCGAGGGAAACTTATGTCACGCGTCTCTTCCAGGTCTGCGCACAGCGGACAACCGTCTGGCACACGCCGCCAAGGATAAAGCCGAAATCTTTGCGGCCAATTCGACTTTTGACGACGGGGGAGAAACTCCACCTACGATCCCTGAGTGTGAGTCTAGCATGCTGGAGATTCGCTTTACTCAGAAAGCAGTCCGGCGTGCCCTCCGCTCCCTCGACGTCAAGAAGTCATCTGGTCCAGATGGCATACCAGCAATTGTGCTGCAGACGTGTTCAGCTGAGCTGTCTCCAGTCCTTGCCCGACTTTTTACTCTCTCCTACCGCAATGGTCGAGTCCCCGCTTCGTGGCAGATCGCCCATGTTCACCCCATCCCCAAAAAGGGTGACCGAACGGACCCGTCGAATTATAGGCCTAACCTAGCAATAACCTCTTTGCTTTCAAAGGTGATGGAGCGAATTATCAACGTGCAGCTCTTAGGGCACCTTGAAGATTCCTAGCTTTTAAATGACCGGCAATATGTCTTCCGTCATGGTCGCTCCACTGGGGATCTTCTGGTGTACCTGACCCACCGTTGGGCTGAAGCCATTGAGAGCAAAGGGGAAGCTCTGGCTGTCAGCCTAGATATTGCTAAGACCTTCGATCGGGTCTGGCACAGGGCTAGGCTACCATCTTACGGGATACGCGAGGGACTTTGCACCTGGCTATCCAGCTTTCTTGATGGCCGCAGCATACAAGTCGTTGCTGATGGTTGCTGCAAGTCCATCAATGCTGCGGAATCCGTGTACGTCGCCAACGCCGGGTTGGCGATTGTCGTAGATCGAATAGCTAGGCTGGGCTTGAGGGTCTCCCCCGCGAAAACGGAGGGCATCATGTTCCATAGGAAATTACGCAATCCCCCCGCAGACTTGACCGTTTCGGTCCAAGGGGTGGCCATTAGAGTAGGGCCCCAGATGAAATATCTGGGGCTAGTTCTTGATGGGAAATGGCTGTTCAAAGCGCACTTTGAGCAGCTAGTTCCCAAACTCGTCAAATCCGCGGGCGCACTCTCGAGGCTGCTTCCCAACGTGGGGGGCCCGGGGGTTCGACGCGAAAACTTTACTCTGGCATCCTGAAGAGTATGGCGCTGTACGGTGCACCCGTCTGGTCCACTGCACTTCACCGCCACAACAGAACCCTGCTGCACCGGGCGCAGCAGGTTTTGGCCGTGAGGACCATACGGGGGTATCGCACAGTGTCGCGGACGGCAGCCACCCTCCTGGCAGGCGATCCGCCCTGGCATCTCCAGGCGGACGTCTTGACAGAGGTGCGTCGCGCCCGGCAGGATGCCCTAGCTAGAGGCCTGATCTTCTGTCAGGTGGAAATCGAGGCGATCAGGAAGCGGGAAACCGCCGTCTGGTCTCAAGAGCTCGACAACCCTGCGGCCTATGGCGGCTACACGGTGGATGCAATCAGGCCACAGCTGACGGAATGGGTCAACCGCACCAGCGGCATCCTGACCTTCAGGACGATGCAGATACTTACCGGACACGGATGTTTCGATAAGTATCTGTATCGCATTGTGGGCTGCTTGCCTTCCCCGGACTGCCGCCAGTGCGGCGCGCCCGACACGGCGTTGCACACGCTAGTCGAGTGCGCCGCATGGGCGCCGCAGCGTTTCGAACTTGAGACGCACGTAGGTCCGGTCGATTCGCTCTGCGACTTGGTCAAGGCCATGCTGCAGAGCAGCGACAACTGGGGGGCTGCGGTTACTTTGTGTGAGGCAGTAATGTCACTCAAGGAGGCCGCAGAACGCGATAGGGAGAGGAGTCCTGCAGCGCGTGCTAATGCGTCTTCTAAAGGTCGCCGGCCTTCAGCTGGCACCCGAAGAGGCAGGTACGCGCATTACTTCCCTCCCTGAGTTAGGTTCCGTTTACCGCGGGGGGCCTTTAGCTTGCTAGGAGAGCAAAGGACCTTCTACCCCCGCACAACGAAGTGGGGTGTGTTCTCCTAAGACACACTCCAGGCACTTTATTGCGCTGGATCGACTGGGAGTAACTATGTTCTAAATCTCAGCCTTTCCAACACAAACAAAAGCGCAGGGTCGACAGGGAGAAGGGGGTTTTTAGTGGGTATTGGGGTTGCTCGCTCGTGTAGCAACGCTCGGAGTCTTCCACACTATTCTGTCGTCGATCGCGGACGGAGCACTGCCAAGAGCATACTATTGCTGCAGTGTTATCGCCCTCGACCGACGCGTGTCGTTCCCCTAGCAACGGCCCAGATTGTGCATTTACGCACGGTTAAGCATTTTCCCTCACCTCAAAAAAAAAAAAGTCCATCAATGCTGGTGTGCCCCAGGGTTGTGTGCTGTCGCCGACGCTGTCTATTTTGCATATCAATGATATGTTGTCCATTGACGACATTCATTGTTATGCGAATGACAGCACTGGCGACGCGGATTACTCTGGACGTGCAAATGTCCCTCGATCATTTGTGGAGGAAAGTCGGGATAGACTTGTGTCTAAGGTAGAGAACTCCTATGACAGTCTTCGAGTGGGGAAGACAAAACCTTGTCAAATTCAATCCCACAAAGACACAGGTCTACGTATTCTCTGCCAAGAAAACCCCATTCGTGCATGCGCTTCAGTTCCAAGGAACACCCCTTACCACCTCTTAAGAGTATTGGGACCCTTGGTGTCGACATTGCAAACGATGTAGTTCAGGGACCACCTTGAAGGCAAGGCAAAACTTGCCTCCCAAGAAGCTGGGAGTGCTAAACCGGTCCAAGCAGTATTTCACTCCGCGGCAACGCCTTGTGCTTTACAAATCCCAGGTGTGGCCGCATATGGAGTACTGCTCACACTTGTGGGTCGGGGCACCCGCCTACCAGCTAAATCCCCTGGACAGTGTTCAACATTGAGCCGCTCACATTGTCGACGATCCGATACTCACAGACGGTTTAGATACGCTTGGCCTTCGGAGACTTCACGTCTGTGTATTCTACAGACTATACAACGGAGTGTTCCGAGGAACTGTTTAGAATGGTGCCTTCGTCTTCTTTTTACCACCGCACCGCACGCCATCGGCTGGGCGTTCATCCCCATTTCCTTGAGCCGCTTCGCTCTTGTACGCAACGGTTCTCTAGAACGTTCCTCTTGCGTACCGTGGGGATTTGGAATGAGCTCCCAGCCGAGGTTTTCCCACAGCGCTACATGGGGTTTTTATAAAATTTCTCCGAGGCCGGCAGCGCGTTAGTGACACCTCTGGTGTTGCAAACGTCCATAGGCGACGGTAACCGCTTTCCATCAGGTGGGCCGTCTGCCTATCTGCTGTACTCCAGCGATAAAAAAAATAAAAAAAAAATACTCGTGCTACACACTTACCTGCTTGCTGCCGTAAGTGCCTTATGTAAATGAGGCATTACTATCCATTAATTTGCCTTACAACTAATGTAGTTAATTGAACTCACTAAACATGTGTTTTGTTTGTGGAGTTTGTCACATTTTAACTAGTAGTAAGCCAAATGAAAGAATAATAATAATAGATTCGCATTAGATTTTTAGTTATTTTAACCATGGATTTGCGTTCCAGTACTGTCCTAGAATAATGCCAAATAATGATACTTTCACTAAGTAGCTAATTTGTATAGTACAATAACTTCTTCAAGAAAAACAATTTATCAATGATCAATTTGAATTGAATTTGAAGATTTTGAATGATCCTATAAGCTTTCCAAGCGAGGCAGTTAGGCTCTTCTTCTAGAAAACCCCTGGTCGCAAATCTAATATTGTAAAAATATCTTTATCTTTCTAGTATTTAGTATCTCCGCATCTATAATTTTGATCGATTCCTATAAAGTAAAATAAAAATAAAACAACCAAATCTATTGTGAAATATATGTATATTAAAAGTCAGAATACATTTAACAAGTTTTACGTGGCAAAATATTAAACATCAATATTACTATATATAGTTCGCGCCACGTAAAAAGAACGCTGGCTCTGAACCTGCGCAGTGAGCGTTTTATCAATCGAATTGGTGGTATGAAGGGGGCGAGACGGGGTGACACCCCGCCGATTCTACAGAGATTCTACAATAAAACATTACCTTAGTAATTTAGGATACGACTGTACACCTGCGCAGACACATCCCCTCCACTACTGCTCAACGTTCTTTTCACGTGGCGGGACCTGTACGACTATAGATTATTAAAAGATCCTGGGGCCCAATTCTGCTATTACTATCTCATTAAAATCACCGGACACTATCGCGTCAATTATAGATATACCTGATTTCGTTATTCTGTTAATTCCAATGGCGAACACGTGGCACGCCACTCTATCTTTATAAATATTTGTAAGCGAAAACTTGCGAAATAAATGTTTAAAATTTTGGTAGTGTTTCATTATTGATTTCTGTTAACGCTATTTTTGGTAATGGTAGTAGTAATACTATTGTTCCGGTGCAACAATATCGAGAAGATATTGCAGATTTGGTAAAATAAGAATTTCTGCCACTACCGCAATGGAATCGTACTTTGAATATGTTCGCAGCGCCAAGATATTGAAATAGCAAAGTTGGCTGTTTGACTCACGCCATTTTTAATAACCAAAATAATCTCTATTTTCTTTTGCAGCTATTTATGTAATTATTTGACATAAAGTAATGTGTTGTATTTATGACAGTTAAAAAAATAACAAATGGGCAATAATTAAAAATGGCCGTGAATTACTGACTTTTAAAAACGTCTGAGTATCACAAAGTTTCGTAAACTAACAAAACTGTACCTAATATATATTAATACATTGTAATCATTGCAATTTTGTTTTTACTTAATTACCTCTTATGTAAGTAAAACAAGATTTAAAAATGTTACTACTGACTGTAATGTACTTATTTTTTTATTGATATATATAATATACAATACTATTTTGCAACATTATCTTAAAAGAAAAACGAAGTATTCTTTATTACTAATAATACCTAAAATCCTTACGCAAATAACGGAACTGACTGGACGACTCCGAAGCAACATCGTTTTATTCTGAAAAAAAAAACGAAAATCAACCAATTTTCTGATACAAAACTATTCATTTCTCAAACGTAAATACTATCATCAGAAGAAACGACACATTCGCATCATTATGCTTCAGTCGGGAAAAGAAGACAAAGTAAACAAAATCATCATTAAAAAAATAATAGAAAACTAACAATATTATCTAAGGTAATAACCGCGACTGAGTCTTTTGGCGATAACAATGTTGCAAGTGTTCAATTTCAAAAACAAATATAAAAAAATTGGATAACAAAAAATAGGGTTTATAGGATTCATGACTAAAGTTTGCCCCGCGGCTGCGTCGCGTGTCAAGCCCTAGGCAGTAGCTTTATTTTAGTTAGGTTTTTTTACATATAATAATAACAAAGAAACAAAGTGCATAATATTATAGTCCACACAAACTGCCCAGCAACATATAGAAGCGAGTCGCAGCAAACTTTAAATTCATTTTCTTCAAAAACTAGCAATGGTTCGACATTAAAAATATCCTATTTATTTCTCATATTCTTCAAACACGCTTGGAGTTGTCTGATCACAGGGATGAAAACAGCACTTTTCGTCCCTGGGAAGCGATTGTCACCGCTGTCAAAACATTTAATAACTGCGTACCATAGATAATGCATGCGACTCATATCCTAACTTTTTACACCGCCACTGTTAAATCGCAGCATAAATCGTAATAAAAAATATCAACAATTTTGTAACATCATTTCATATTTATAAATTGCTTTTTATTAAATTGTTATTTTATTTACATAAGTTCGAGCTAAATATTTACTATCACAAATGGCAAAATTCAGTGGCTGGTAGAATGCCACAGAAAAACTAGACGTTTCATATGTGACGCATTAAATGAGTTCAACAGATTTAGGTATGGATTTAACGCATGAAAAGCAGTGTTAAAACCTCGGCTGAAAGGCATATTTAGGCACTCGAACTATAAGCACCCTCCTTACGCTTGTGGGCCAAATCATTTTATGCCTAAATACGTGGGACACTCAGAAGTCTTGCGAAAATAAAAAAATGCTTTATAGGTAATTTTTTTTTTTTTAATCTTTTCAAAGTACTCTCAACCAGCCTCTATACAAAGTTCCATGCGACTGAACCAGTTTTTTAAACCCTTTTTGCGGTCCGCCGTAGACACCTTGTTTACAGCTTGCTCGAACTTATTCCTTTGAGTTAATTTTTTATTTTCGGGAATAAAAATAAAGTCACAAGGTGCTAGGTCAGGGCTGTAAGGAGGGTGTCCCAGGAGTTTGACCGGCGTGCTGTCCAGGAAGTCTCTCGTTCTGAGCGCGGTATGGGGGTGCGCGTTGTCATGGTGGAGCAGTAGCCCGCGGAGCCCCGTGTTTGGTCGCTTGTTGTCTACAACAGAGAAAACTTCTTCCAAGCCTTTGGTAGTATACCATTCGGCGTTGATGCTTCTTTGGTTCCGTACAGGATTGACACCAAGTAACCAGTCAAATTGAAAAAAACTCGCGATCACATCAGCTTCTACATTGCTTCACCTTGGTAGGCGTTGATTCGTTTTGAAACACCCAAACCGTCGACCGCCACTTCCTTTCTGGATCATATTGATAAATCCAGGATTCATCACGTGTAATGATGTCGTAACACGCCGAGACGAGCCTGCTTCAAATTTGTTTATAATATCACGGCACCAATCCACCCGGGCCTGCTGCTGAGCATCGGTGAGGCACCCAGCGTGAAATTATCCTCCTCACGCGAAGACGCACGTATACAATACAATCTCATAAAGGCTTCACAGCCGTCAAAGAGCGACCACTTCTTTCTTCATTCCATAAAGTTAGTCGACCGCGCTTGAATTCGTTATACCAACGATAAACGGTTGGCTTAGAAGGGCCTATCCATAAATGCCATTTGAAGTCTATCGTACGATTCGTCCGGTTTCAGATGACACTTGAAATCGTAAAAAATTATAGCGCGAAAATGTTCCCAGTGCAGATGCATTTTTCAATGAGACACGATAATTTAAATTAGCTCACAAACAATGTGGAGGGAAATTTGGAAATTGGAACGTACCTATTTTTAGTTATAAATAATCAAATTTTCAAAATAGATTATAACTGGCCAGTCTCTCATACATAAAAACTTTTTTCGCAATACTTTCTGAATGGGCTGTTATGTTGTCACTTGCACCTCTCCTGTAATAATCTAGTATTATTCAGGCTGGTTATTGAAAATACATCATTTCATCCAAATTTCATAATAAAAGGTAAACCACTAATCTTTATTAAGGTAGCAAAAATAGTGTTGGAAATGACAATCAGGTACCAGTAAAAAAAAAAGTAACCCGAAAATGTTCCAAAATCCTACATAACTAGAAGCCATCACAGTTCTTATAAAAAAAATATATTCCTTTGTTTAGGATATTTATAACTTTCATGATTGTTAATGATGCAAGTACATTTTCAAGTTTGTGTAGAATAAAAACAGACGTAGTCACTTTTATAAATTAGTAGGAATTATAATTCATACTAATTTTTAATCATAATTAAATTATCATATTTTTGTAATTTATAAAGTAAGATAATTTAAGACTCAAAATAAATGATTATAAATACTTACAATACTTGATTTCGATACTTCTTTCGCTGCCGCTCATATTTGCGACACTAAAAGTATTTTAACTGCCTGAAAGAAAAAATTATGTGCTCATTTACTGTAGTAATAAGTGTGTTTAAATCTACTTTTGGCTGTAACATCAGATTATTATATTTTAACTTCAGCATTAATCAGTCGGGAAAAGAAGACAAGAATAGAATCATCATAATATAGGTATGTTAGTTCGAATAAAATTAATCTCAGTTTATATTTGAAAACCCTTAATTACCTTTGGAATTCAAAGTCGGCTGCCTGTAAACCCGTCGCCAGTCTCACTGACCGCAACTCTCTGGAAATAAAATAAAGTAAAATCGATTTTATAATAATCAACATTCGTTTACTACATCTATGATAGTGTTTTTACTGTGTCACGCAGATGTAGCTACAAGTTTAATGTTATTTGTAATACGCCATTGTTATTAATTGTTAACGACGTCAAACATTGACAGATAACGTTTGTATATATGTTATAGTCAACGGTTGATATGCAGTCTCTGCCCGGAATGACTGGTTTATCCCTAGGTTTGACCAAGGCCTTTCGAAAAAACCCGAAATAAATTCCAATTTCGGCCTATGACTAAAATATTTTGAGTTAAACCTAGAAGTACCTAACTTTTTAGTTAAACGTCGAACGTAAAATAATCTGTTTCGGGCTTTGCTTAGTCGATCCAAAAAGTGACTAAGGCAGACTCGGTCAAACGTACGGATTCGTACTGCACTTATTACATGTTTAATGACTGTATGATTGATCGTGTACTAGCAGAAGGTGATGTCAGGAGCCTTAAGAACAGACGAGCGTACATAACAAGAGTTATGAATGTCAAAAAAGCAAGTGAGGTGTGTAAGAATAAGCCTAAATGGCGCTCTGTTGGTCGTGCCTACCCCACAAGGGAACTGGCGTGAAGTTATGTATGTATGTAATGACTGTATACATTAGTCTCTCCTAGGTTAGACAAAGATTCGTTAGTGAATGGTAAAAAAAACGTCATGCATTTGGACTTTCGACTAAGACTTTGTCAGACCTGAAGTTTAACTAGTCAAACCAAGGAGCGACAGAGCTTCGATGTTTGACTATAACATATACACTAATGTAGCTTACCACTAACGGCGTCATTATTAACGCTATAAACAAAACGCATTTGGCCACAGTTATTAACATTGTCCCATATGAAGTAATGATATTGGATTAAAATATTATTTAATTAATTAATTAAAATATTTTATACTGAAAAATATACTTTTCATTTTTCATATTGTGAAAACACTAAGCCTAATCACAGGGATGAAAACAGTACTTTTCTTCCCTGGGAAACGATTCTTCTTGCTGTCAAAAAAATTAAAAAACTATGCGAACCATAGATATAACGTCCCAACTTTTTTACAGTCCCTGTTAAATCGAGGCATAAATTGTTATTATATATTTAAAAAATATCAGCAAATTTGTAATATCATTTTATTTTATATTTATAAATTACTTTTCACTAAATTATTATTTAATTTACACAAATTTGAACTAAATATTTACTATTATCAGTGACAAAAAAATAGTGGATGGTTGAATGCCACAGAAAAAAATTACTTGCCGTTTCATATGTGACGTATGTGATGACGTTTCATCAGATTTAGATATGGATTTAACGCCTGATTTTATTAGAGAAGTAGTTGTTTGTTTAACTAATCAGTTTTTGTTTACTTTCCTCATATTTGACATGAAAAGCAGAGTGTTAACCTCGAGTGAAAGGCCTATTTAGGCAGTCAACTATTAGCGCCCTCCTTAAATTCGTGCGCTAAACCATCTCGTGCCTAAATAAATCACTTGCGCCTCTCGTGTATTTATTTCTTATTCTATTTATTTCTTAACTCGTTGTGCAACACTTTAAAGTTATAGAGCATATAGGCAGTATTTCCAAATTAAATTTTAGAAACCCCAACTTGATGAATTAATTATTATGAATTAATTATGCCGAAGTAACAGCACATCCAGACTGCCATTATAAGATACATATATCAGTGCTTGGGTTAAATTTTTATATCCCAGACAACATTTTATGCCTACCCCAAAATTTATGGACACTAAACACATTTTTTTGGGGTAAATAGTGGAGACTGCATATTGATCACTGAACGCGATGTAGCGAGCTTTACCTATAAAGGGCAGCCGTCAGTCAATTTTACAACGATATTTTTTATCAACTTTTTTTTATTTTATTGCAGGAGCTCAGCAGACAGACAGACGGCCCACTTGATGGAAAGCGGTTACATTCGCCTATAGACATTTGCAACACCAACGGTGCTACAAATGCGCTGCTGCTCTCTTAAGGGAGACTGGAACCTGATCACAAAGGCCAAAACACAACTCGTGGTTGTTATGGCGACATACTTTAGACCAGGGGTGGTAGCCATCCAGTCGGGCAAATGCCCTACCACCTGGCTGTGGGTTGTTTTGTCACCTCTTACGACAGGCCGCCCGGCCGCAGGAAAATTGTATTCTTTCTCCGTTCCTGCACGGATAACTGGCTTTATATAGTTTAGATTGTCAAAACGCCGCTACCTCATACATTTTGTACGAGCATACCTACTTCTAACATCATAAGTATGTACAAGTAAGAGTCAAATAGCGCGCAATTATATTATTGTTCAAATTCAAATTTATGTACTTGCATAAAACATGGTTTAAAAGTTATTACAGTAGTTATATGTATGGTACACATGTTTTTGTCAGATTGGCGTGCAGATTTAGCTCTTATAATTAATTACAATATTACATTATTTATTCAATTAATTAAAATATTATAATATGTCAAAATCTCAATTAAAAATAGCGTCCACAGTCCCATCCCAGTCAGATAATTATAACAGTCAAATATTAATAAACTTGTAATAAACAGTAGTTGGTAATATGATTATCATTGTTAGTTTGAATTATATTTTATCATTTATGTATTCATTTATAGTGTAATAGCATTTATGAGCAAGCAACTTTTTATGATGGAATTTAAAAGATTTTGAACTTAACGATTTTAAATTTAGTCGAATCTTATTATAAATTTTAAATATTTATAAAGTAAGTAATTAAAATTATTTCTATCTTAATACTTTAAAAATAAGATAAAAGATATTATTTTAATACCTGTTCTTTTATATGTAAACAATATTATACTTTGTTGTATGTAACAACTGTCTGCAAGTCTGTTGTTGATAAATCTTTTAAAACATCCCACAAAATTATTCTAAATCCGAGAAAGCTTTTTTAAAGCGGACTTTAATCCCAAGTTACAGAATAATATGTTTAGGTATAAAAATTAAATAAAAACTCAATTACCTGTTTAAAATCCAAGCTCTTGTCTAGCTAAATACGGACACCTGGGAACATAAGAAAACTTTATTAATATATTGCAACATTTAAATGTAAATTCCTGAAAATTAATTGTATGAAGTAATCAAGTAAGAATCGCCATTTCAAGTTCCATTAAGTAAGCTTATACTAAAATCTCGAGAAAAATAAACTGCAATAATTTGATATATAAGTCTGGATATAAGTCCAGCACACGTATCAAAATGAGAACAAATTAACAAATGTTAAATAAAGAAAAGGTACATAATATAAATATACCAATGTTATTCGGCTAAGTATAGGCTCGGTGGCAAGAAATAATCACTCAATATCAAACAATTATTTCGTGTAATCAATAAAAGCTAATTTCAATTTCCCTTCCTAATCTCCTATTTTGGTAAATTTAAGTGATTCATACAATGCATAATCAATTATAAAAGCTTTTTAGATGTATACTAGCACAAAACCATTACTTGTTATCGTATCTGATACGCGACTTGGTGAGCAGAATTCAATAAATTCGCGATTTATAGCACGCAGCCATACACGAAAGCTTCAAGTGTTACTTTTAGATATGTCATAGATATCTTTCGACGAATTTTAGCTTAAGTTATGATTGTATCTCATAATTGTATTAAAATAACACATTATCGAAAATAACGTCATTTAAATATAGAATAATCCGTTCCCAATAAATTATGTCAGTTTACGCCAAAGAAAAGTTATAAAAGTAATGATAAAATATCAACGCTCAAACACGATTTGAATGAATATGACCCCAACTGATTCTGACATAGGACAAATAATAAGTTTGTCTTTTATTAATATATGTTTTTTATACAATATATTATCGTTCTTACTGTAGAGTTGAATATCTCGAAGCTCTGAATTTACGGAGATCAGGTTTAATAGTTAAAGATGCCCTCTGATTATATTACATAGAATAGAACATTATTGAAGTCTTGAACAAATAAAATTGGCTAGAAAAGCATAAGATTCGTGTTATTTCATTAAAATTGCAGAATAAATAACCATAAGATTAAGTAGTCTTATTGTATTCTACTGTTTTATACTATATTCCCCTTTTTGATATTGTTATATTAAACAACAAAATTCTAAATGATTTTAGAATTTGAACTTCTTACACATTTAAGCAATTAACAAGTTATATTAAATTGATGCAGTGGTAAGTGGATAGAAGTAAGTATATAGAAGGTAAATATATTTTTTTTTTATTGCCTGATACAGGCTAGGTCATGTTTTCACTAGAAGTAAATTATAAAACAAGACTAGTTCAAGTAAATATAAATTCGGTACAACTACATATCACACATTCTTCATTAAAAATAGTTATTGCGTAGTATCACCGTTATTAAGTATTGTAGTTGGGAATCGTATATATAATTCCGCACTTATTTCAATACAAAATTTTCATACTTCTGCCGATATTTCAGATGAGAACGATAATGATTATTTTCAACAACTAATAAAAGTTCATATACATTGTTATATACGCCGTACAACTTACCCATTGTAATAATGTGTAGAACACGGACATGACCGGAATCTTCATTTTTGTTGTAAATGCCGCATTAAATTAAATTGTGGATACATTCTCCAATGAAAGTACGATTAGTTTTTCTTCTTGTTGAGTCCTTCCATGTCCTAGGTCCCTACTAAAAGCATTCATCTCAAAAGATCTATTTTGAATAAGTCATAACTGTCGTACATAATATAACTTTGAAGAACAAAAAATGTTTATGTAATAGTTTACAAATTAATCAAATATGGGATTTCTAAACAGGTTATGGTATCCTTTTTATTTCGATGAATGTTTTTAGTAAGATTTCGCCACTATTTCAGGTCCAAAACAAAATGGTGCTTTCTTTTTTAACAAGTTTTACTAATACAAAACCAGGGAGTGCATGGGCATAACATGCATAGATATTATATTCGACGTATAAACGACGCCATTCAGATGTAATAAGTCTGTCTGTCTGTAACAAACTATTTGCTATAGATCAATCAAATTAAGAATAGACGGAACTTATAGAAAATTAGGCGACCCAGCAAGCCATTAAGTGAAAATGAACTAATTCTGATTTAAGAGGTCAAATCAATAATGATAAAAAGATGTGACCCAATTTATTTTTTTAAACCTCGAAGTTAATCATAATACAATGTTATCCATAGGCAAATAAGCGCCGGGGTTATTCCGAGTATTGATAAAAAATCATCGAGAAACCTTTAAAAAATCATGTTATTATTTTTCTATATTTTGAAGTAGCGTCGGTGGACCTTAGAGCCAGTCGACACGGCGCGTTGCGTCGACGCAACGCAAGTATTTTGAAGCCTAGCCGGCCACGCAGGCGCTGCGTCACCGCAGCGTTACTACGACGCAGTAATAACGTTCCGACGTCGCAGAGGCAACGCACAGTTGCGGCAAGAATTTGATAAAAACATCGCATCAGTCTATAGAAAGCATGGATCGGAAAAGACGTCTGGCAATTTTAAATTTTTATTTTTAAAATCTACATGTGATTTGTCCCATATACCTAGTATTGCCATAAATATTGTTACAAAGAAATATATTTTTTTCCATTGCAAATAACATTTATAAGTTTTACAGTGTGTTAGTTTAATACATAAATATAAAACAATTTAAAATATAAAAAGCTTATTCGAAGTGGTCTCTATTGGCTGCAATACAATCCTTTAAACGTTGAGGCCAGTTATCAATAGAAGCACGCACTCGTTCCATGAAAAATTCTTCACTGCCAATCGTATGGATTGTTTTAGGGACTCCAAATTATCATGGCGTTTAGAGCAAGCCGTACTCTCTAAAACTGACCATAAATCATAATCCAGCGGGTTAAGATCGGGATTAGACGACGGCCAGTCTTCAGCTCTAATTAAGTCCGAAACGTTCGTTTCCAACCAAGACTGCGTGGACCGAGCTTTATGACCCGGCGCCGAGTCTTGCTGGAAGGACCATTCTTGGTTATTGAACATAAGTGTTGTTAAGGGGCTTAACTAAATTCTCAAGAATGGTCTCTTGATACACTTGTGCCGGATGTTTTGGTACCTTTTTCACAAAAATATGGCTCAGTCACTCCTTCATAGCTAACACCCCACCAAACCATCACTGAAGACGAATAATGCCCACTTGCACTCTGTCTACTAATTGAGAATCTTCCTTAGAGCTTTGAGCATAAATACGGTCATTTTGTTTGTTAACAACATTTTAATCAATTGTAAAAAAAATCTCATCTGTAAAAAAAAAATTCTGTGACCTCCCTTTCCGTACCGCTTCAGTAGTTGTTTCGATTTTATCACCCTATTCTTTTTTAAATTATGAATTAAGAAATGGCCAGTGCGTTTCTTATGGGCTGGCAAGTCCTAAGTCATCTTTTAAAATATGCGACATGGTTCTAGGTGATATCTTCACCTCCAGAGATAAAATCTTTTGCTTTCGGACAGGATCGGATTTCTATCCGTGCAGGAACGGAGAAAGAATACAATTTCCTGCGGCCCGGCGGCCTGTCGTAAGAGGCAACTAAAGAACCCACAGCCAGGTGGTAGACTATTTGCTGGACTGGATGGCGACCACCCCTGGTCTAGAGTATGCCGCCATAACAATCTTGTATTGTGTTCCGGTATTAGTGACCAGGTTCCAGTCTCCTTTAAGAGAGCAGCAGCGCATTTGTAGCACCTTTGGTGTTGCAAATGTCCATAGGCAATGGTAACCGCTTTCCACTAAGTGGGCCGTCTGCCTGTCTGTTGAACTCCTGCAATAAAAAAATAAAAAAACCGCTTCCCATCAAGTTGGCCGTCTGCCTGTCTGCTGAACTGCTGCAATAAAAAAAATAAAAAAAGGATTTCTTCGAATTCTTTCCCTTACTGCTTTGACCACCTTTTTCGTACGAACACTACGTGGACGGCCAGATCTTTTTCTGTCACAAACAGGTCTCATTGTATTGTATTTTCTCATTTGACTAATATCAAGCGTATGGAGTTTTAAAAATTGCATTTGGCTCCATACCTACTGTGTAATGCAATCACAGCGATTCCGGTCTCTGTATCGCCCCACTCCATTTTAATATCGCAAAATGTTGTACAATGTATTGGCGCCAAAAAGAGAACACAATGAACAATCATATAAAAATGACAGATTCCAAATTCAAATGTAATATTTTGTTTATTTTTAATTTTAACAGTATTTATGGCCAGACTAAGTAATTTCTCTTTCCTTAATCAATGTAATGAAGTAATCCAAGTCAATTTCTTCAGTGATACTCATTTTACCTTGTAAATAAAACTGAATACAAAAATACGTAAAAATGATATGGGCTTGCGTGTATCCTCCCTATCGACGCACAAGAAACTGAGCGCTGCCGTTCCGTCGTCACAATGTGTATACCCCCGTACACTTCATCTCGGGGGCTGCAGTTCTGTCGTGTGTGCGTTACGTCGACGCAGCGCACCGTGTGTACACTATGATTATGAGTATGTAAAACGACGCAGCGGCAGCGCTAGTTACTAGTTACGCGCTAGGTTTTTTTTTGGATTGTCTTGTCGCGTTGGCAAAAATGGCAGAATGGATTACGCAATAAATATAAGTAACCCTCTATTGACAGAGGATATGATACAAGAGAGGACTCACCGATTTTTTGTCTTGATACCGATGACGGAAGCCAGGAAGCACATCATAGTTTGATTTGATATTATTAATAATTGAACAGCACTCTACTAAGGGTAGCAAGAGGGTGGCGCACGCGCACGTAATTGTTGCGCCGTAATAGATCGACGACTGGGCCTTCCGCTAGGTGGGGCATATTTAATTGGCGAATTATGGGACAAGGAGAGGGTTATTAGGAGCTGTAAAGGTGTGAAGGAAAGGCACATAGAAGGCACTCGTATTATTACGTGATCCAATTCCTTAACGTATGGCCAATACAGAACTAAATCCGAGTTGTAAGTTTAAAACTAAGAGTAAAATTCTCTCAAAAAAGTAGGCGAAGTCAATTAAAGTGGGTTTTCAGCGGCCGACACGAAGATTCCATGTTGGTTACTTACGATGATTAGTAATACCCGCCCTTGTCAATTTTCTGTCGTCTGTCCACAAAACCATCCTCAGAAAATGAGGGTTGGTTCTTTGTTGTAAAATGATCAAGCTATAAAAAATAGATCTCTTTAAACAACTACGACAGTGGAAATAATCCTATTTCGCAAAAACAACAATGCAAGGGTGATGAAGGACCGGTACTTTAGTACTGGCCTACCTGGATAGCGACGTATGTACAGCAGAACGTGCATTCCCATCACAGAAATTCGTATACAAAATGCATATCAGCCACATGAGAAGGTTGTAAATCATACAATCGTAACATTATGATGATTGAATGTTTACTTAAAGTAGTTTAAAAAGTTTCTAGGAACCAGTTTCTACCTGGGCGAGCCCTTTAATTTATAAAGTAGCAAAGTGCCAATATATTATTTCAAATTTTTAGTAGAATAGGTCTTTTGATTATGTATAAGTACATATAATCAAAGGAGATAGGTATTAACAATGTTCTGTGAATTCGTAGCTGTTATACTGTAGATTATTAATAAAGAATATAAACGCGGCCATAGTGAGAAATTTTAATGAACTTCCACTTGGTCTTTAAAAAAATACTTTTTATTTAAAAACCCTTTAACTCAACTTTTTTATGAGTGGACAAGTTGTGATTAAAATTGTTAATTAATCAGATTAAAAAGAATTGAAATCGAGCCCATAACATCGGCGATATGACAGATAAACCTTTTTAAGTTTTTTCTCGATGATCTTTGATCAATATTCAGAATAACCCGGACGGTCATTTGCCCACCTAGCAATTCACTAACACAAAGCTACGCTGGGGCTGGGGTGGGCCCCACTTTCTCGCAACCCTTCGCGTATCTTATGCAGTATTTTTCATTGTTCTTAAATTTCAATCTATAACAATCGATTCAACAACAGCACCGCGACCTAAAAAGACTCACCTAGAGTTGCAAACCTCCAAGGGCGATCGCTATTTGTTTTACGTAGGTTTTTATTACACATGAATAAATGTAAAATATTTGTTTCCTTGCATATAAACTGGGTTTTATGACATTTAGTAGATTAGTTGGAACACCTCGGATGTTACTAATGTGCGTAGGCGACGATATTTGTTATACTACTAGGATACGTCCGCGACTTCCTCCACGCTTGACTTAAAATTCCCACAGGATTCCCGGGACACAAGTTAGCGCTGCATGTAAAAAAGAATGCAAGCCATAATTTTTGTGGACAAACCGCTTCCGGAAAAATTCCTGCGGATTCCCATGATAACAAGTAGCGCAGATTTTAATCTAGGAATTTGCTGTCGATCAGGTAAAACCGCATCGTACTCAAATCCCAAACAAACAGACAAAAAAAAAATGCATCCTGTTCTCCATCGTTTATATAGTCTATTCCAGATGTTTTTTTTAAATAGCTTTAATGTACAAACACGGCATGTTTAAAATTTTATAATATAGATAAATACCTAATTACATGCTTGTAAAAATGAAGAAACGCGCGAAGTGCTTTAGGACACCTGGTTGAAACCAAGTTCCTTTCTCTATATAATAACTTAAGTCCAATGGGTCAAATAGGTATAATGGATCTAGTCGATCCAAAATGCCCCATGGATCCATTGGACCCACTGTTCAATAGTTTTTACCCGTGAAAGCGTAACAAACAGACAGACAGAATGACAGTTACTTTTGCATTTATAATATTAATAAGGCTTAGCATACAACCAACATACAAAGTAGTGTTATCGCGCAGAATCTACAGATGCCTGAGATGACATAAAGAAAGAAGCATACAAAATACACCGGCCAGCTTTTTATCCACTTATCATTTTTTTCCGTCTTTCACGTTAATCAGCGGCCTATCCGCCGATTAACGTGCGAAAAAGAACTTCGGTCCAATAAAAATATTCCTCCTTATCCCGGAAAATTCGAAAGAATATTTATCAAAATTATAATCATAATCATTAAAAATAAATATTCTAAAGTATTAGAATTTTATAAAACCTAATTATACTATATTCACTACTTAATTTCTATGGGTTTATGAGAAGCATTTAATGTATCTGTACTCTAAAGTCGCCGTCGTTTTGATTTTAGCTAACCCCGGAAAATTCAAAACATCGGGATAGCGGAGAAACAATACAGAACAGGTTCATCAGTTTTATGTCAATACTAAACATACTAAAATTGCTTTTTGATTCTCATCAAATGTGGAAGTGTCTTCCACAATATAAAATTGCTAACGATAGCCATGTTTTAACGAAATGGAAATCAATTCTGTTTTACATTATTTTATAATCTTGTTGGAACTCTGGCTTGAACGCCTTCGGCATTGATTTTGCAAATGTCGCAGTGGGTACGGAAATCGGGCCAGTGTGTGTCATGTGCACGCACAATGAAGGGTTCCTTAGACGTAAAGAGAAGAAGAAAACCATAAAGAGCAATTGAAAATATCCCAATCTCAAATATTCGTACAGTATTTCAAACCAATTTTCGTTTTTAAGATTGGAGGCTTCATTATATTATCTCTTCAACTATTGACTTAAATAAGAAGTCATCAAAGAACATCGTCATTCGTTTTACAAGCGCTGTTTAACGATACCCCCGAACACAAACCGTCGTACATTAAAAAATATTTACACGACCGCCCCCTTCAATTCTTTGCACTTTCGCTATTCCAAATTAAAATAATCCAATATATAATATTCAAATCCAAATAGTGAAATTTTATTCATATTAACATTGTAGTTGGGGGTGAAAATAACTGTAGAATACAAAGACAGACAACGATTTCATAAGTTTTCCGTTTTTACTTAAACGGCAACGGAACCGAAGAAACCAACGGAACAAAAATGATAGTTAAAAAATTTTGGCTGGACCATTTTTACTATATGGTTTTCTGCAGGCCTGTGAAAAAAAGAAATGTGTTAAATGCTCAGAATCATAACTTTTATTTTTCTGAGGTTAGATCTCCATGTTATAATCTGTAGAATATAACTACGTTAAGCGCGACAGGTGTCATTAAAATTACTTTTTGAGAAAATAAAGCGTAAACAGTAGTCCACAAGACAAATATTGACAGGAACACAGTGTTGTTCCGCGGACCTTTAAATAAAAAACATAAAATATCGTATTTCAAATAAAATTAACTGTTTCGTTACAACTCCAAAATTCTCATTTATTTTTTACTAGAGGTCCCGATAGACGTTGTCCTGCCCTGAAAACATAAAAATCTAGAACCGGTTCAAATTGTGAATCTAAACCATCCGGGGACCCCACTCAACACACACAAAAATCGGTAGTCGTTCTCAAGTTATGCGCGTACATACATTTCTAAGATTATTTTTTATTTATTATTTTATATAGATTAAAGGTTATTAGGGAGTAAATCAAATAACACAACTTGAATCCTTTCAAAAAGAGTTGTTTTTTAAGAGTTTTCTTTAAAAATATAAAAGTTCAATAACTTTCATATGCAAGTAAATTTATCATTGCATAACTGGACTGTTCGCAATAAAAACCCTTTAAACCTGATTTACATTCGTTAAGAAGCCAGTTAACTTGCGAAAATGACGAGTTAAGCCCGTATCATCGTTGGGACAGACATTCGCCAGTTTAGTAAAAAACTTGTTGATGAGGTACGTGGTTGGCTGTCTAAACGACGGAAAGAGCTTAAATAATATAAAACAGGCTTTATCGTCGTTTGGACAGAAATTCACTAGTTAAGTAATACGTTGACGATTAAGTAGAAAAATTAGGACTTAGCTTTTTTCGCCGATTTAAGTTCAAGTGCGACTTTCTAGTGTCTCCCCACTCCAAAAAATAAATTAACGTACAGGCGATTTCAGTACGGTGAATAAGGCCCAATTTACTTTTGCACTAGTTAAGAAGGCTAGTTAATTTTTTTGTTTGAAACTTGACGGCCATACGTAGACACACACTATGAAAAACTGATACTTAAAGCTAACTCACCTGTAGCACGTTTGGACACAACTTGCTATTTACATGCCAGCTTTCAAATTAAACTCGCTTCTTCACTAACGTAGATATAAATCGGGCTTAAGTTTATTTAGAAATTCTAAAGGATGGATGCAGACAGAAGTCGTGGAAGGCCACGACACACTTTCCATGATCAAATTGATCGTGTACTAGCAGAAGGTGATGTCAGGAGCCTTAAGAACAGACGAGCGTGCATGCCGAGAGTTATGAATGTCAAAGAAGCAAGTGAGGTGTGTAAGAATAAGCCTAAATGGCGCTCTGTTGTTCGTGGCTACCCCGCAAGGGAACTGGTGTGAAGTTATGTATGTATGTATGTATGTAGAAATTCTAAAGCGAGTGATAAACATGCGGGGAAGCATGAGTACGGTACTTTCGGCTTGAGAACTTTCATAGCTTCAACGAGCGAACAAAAGATAACCAAGCCTCTTAAGCACGCCGTACTAGCTCACACCTCTATATCCCTCCCCCCCCCCCCCCCCCAAACAATGATTAAAAACAAAAAAAAACCATTAACAAAAATCGCTAATAATAAAATCAAATAAAAGATGATATGGATCTAGGGTAAACAATACCATTGTTGGCACCCCACTCAATCTTTGGCACACAGATTTATTCCAGATATTAAGAAATCATAACATTTTTTTTATCCCTAATACCCCTATTAGTATTATAATTGCGAAAGTAACTCTGTCTGTCCGTTGCGTTTTCACGGAAAAACTACTGGACTGGAAAATAGGATATGTTTTTTTTTGTGATTTGCCATTTTCGTAATTATGGTTAATTTGGTCAATTTGGTTGATCTGGTAGATGGTCATTTTGGTGTATATATGTAGTTTTAATACCGGAAATAGGTATACATACTTTTCATCCGAAAGATGGGATGGATAGCTTGCGATAAAAAATGAAGTGAATTTTCCGAGGCAAATAGTACTAACATAAAAATTTTAATACAGTGTAACCTGTATTGTAACGTCTTTAAACAAAAGGAACGTACCAGGGATTGAACCGCGGCGCAGCCGCGGTGTAAACTCTGGTTGTTTATAAAATTTGTGCTTTAGAAAAATTAAGACTTAAATAATATGTATTATGTATAATATTATAAAATTCTACATATGCCGTGTCTGTACATTTAAGTTATTTAAAAAAACAACTAGGATATATACTATATGAACGATGCAGAACACGATGCAATTTTTTTACATTTTAATTTTGAATAAATTAATAGAGTGGCAAGGGACGGGTGAGGGGTGCCAAAAATGGTATAGTATCTTCTACTTAAGATATTCAGGTCTACATTGTTCCTAACTATCGATCAAACATTCAACTAGTGCACATTACCCTATGCACAGTGAGCTACTAGAAGTAACTGAAAAATAATTCAACGGATCTTATTACCAGTTTTCGTTGGAAAAAAAATTTAAACTTTAAATTACTATAATATTTTAAAACCTCAAGGACACTTCAGGCTGCTTTTCAAAGAAATTTTATTCATATAGAACCCAATAGGTTTCGAAAAAATGGATGGATGTACATGAAGAACTTAAAAAGTTCCGTTTATGCCTTTGAGGTACGAAGTTTTAAAATTTAAAAGTTTTGGATTGTTTTACTGTATATTTTTTTCGGTCTTGGAAAAGAACTGACTACTATGAAGTATTTTTACTAACGACATGTTTTTATGCGCATTTTACGCGATAAACCATTTAATATGTAATTCGTTAATAACGTAATTATAGTTACCATAATCTTACCCCGAGGAAGTCACGTGAAACAAAGGCTGTAGTGAGTATTAAAGGCAAAATTAGTTCCTTGTAATACATGACCGACGCGACATTCAGCTTGCCATTACAATTTGTGATATTTTTATAAGATTTTCTACTACATATCTGCATCTGTCATCATCTTATTGTCAAAAATACCGCTAATTAGTATAGTTGAATATCATGGGCTGACGTCGGTTTGCAATCATGTGATTGCTCTTCCAATTTTCAAAGCAAAACAAACGGTGTGTGTTGAAACGACATCGTTTTGCATCAAAATGACGAAAAACAAATCCATTGTAATACCTGCAAGGAGGTTAAATGAAGTAGCCGAATTTTATTAGTATCGCCAAAATCTAGCCTATATTTGGAGAAAAACAATATAAACTATTTGTTCCAAATCTATAGAAAAACTTGCCGGACTCTATTTACCGATTCATTAAAAGTCACCTAAATAAAAATGTCCCATCGATTGAGATGAAAGTGATCAAACAATAATATATAATATGAATAATAATAAATCATCAAAGATTTTCTGTGTTCTGCCGTAAAACTAACAACAAAAAGAAAAACATTCGATCGCGTAACGTTGATGAAATTAATCTCTGCACTTTTAATAATGTGAGGTAGACTTCGAAATGTTAAAATATTACATCAAATAGAAGCTTTGACCTTTTTTTAACTTCAGTCACATTAAACAGTGATACAGTGAATTTCAATCACGAAGTCTATAACAACGCAAGTTTCATGTGGTTCACCTTCTGTTCTAAATAGTACCTGGAAAAGCTGGACTTGCAAATCTGTAACAATCGTAAGCTTTAGCTTCTTGTGCTTAACTTCTGGCATTTTGTATAGTGCACGCTGGACTTTCAAATCCCAAAATATTACATATAATTTTATTTTCTTACGACGAATAATTTGTACTAGAAATCGCAACAATTCAGGCGCATAATACGGGAATTCTTTCTCTCATATAAGTCGCGACAGACGTGGCGATTATGAGATCTAAATCCTTGATCCTGGTGAGCTGAAACAATGTCTGCGCATCAATAAATTACACGTAATTGGCAATTCATAGACATGCAGATACTTTGATCTTATTGTAGTATTATAACATTAGTCTTGAAAAACTATTAAAGTGCAGTATTATACAAAGCATAAAGTGACTGACTACTATCGAACCTGGCAGCATTATAACTACATATTAATGGTTTTTTATTATTATTGTTTTCTAGGGTCCAATACCTGAGGGCAAAAAGAAACCCTATGGTGTCACACCAATTTTTGACGTCTCTTTATCCGTGTGTCAGTAATCATATACTAGTCATGAATTATCTACGAAAAAAGCAGAACGGTATATATAGCTTTACCGAAAAACTAATATTTTTCAAGGGTTATTAAATAGACTGAGTGTTTATTCTTAATCCATATTATTTGGAAAAAACATATCTTAAACAAGTGCAAACGCATAAAATAGATTTAAGGATGACCAAGACAATAAAAATTAAAAGTAATAAAGATATAAATAACTAGCACTATCGGCAGACGTTGTCCCGCCCAGAAAAAATAAAAATCTAGAACCCGATTCCAGCACCACCTACCAAGTCTAATTGTGAATCTAAAACAACACGGTACCCAATCAAACACACAAAATTTCAACAAAATCTTGGAACCCTATTCCAGCGCTAGTATTTTATTTAGATTGATGTGTTACATTATTGAAGTTTTAGTAGGGATCCCTTATTTGTATATAGCCTATATTAATCAATGACACTGTAGCATTAGAATGGTGAAACAATTTATGGTGAAACTATTTTTTGAAATCGGTCCAGTCGTTTTAGAGTTTATTCATTACAATCATACAAAAATACAAATCTTGCCTCTTTATAATATTAGTATAGATAATAACAAAAATAAGTCAGAGCCTACTTAAACAAATTAAGCAAAGCACATGCAGTAAAACGAATGAGGGATAATATAGATAGAGAAAGAGAAAGAGAGAGAGAGAGAGAGAGATAAATAGATATATATATAATTGCTGTTGCCAAGTTTGATAGGAAATTCTGAAAATATTGGTTGTTGCAACAATATAAGGGTTAAGAATTAAACCTAAGTTGATAAATTGGATTTTAAAATTATTTAAAAAGTAATCTTTTAAGAGTTGTATCCTTGTATTATACAGGTCAAATTTTTGAAGTAGTGGCGTATAGCAAGATGTTGTAAATGTCAATTGGCTATCAACATTTTGCTTATTTTAAATAGTACCTTATGTCCAAACCATAGAATACCAAACTTACACATGCAATAATACTGAACATTTTGATTGCTATTTGTTGTTGTTTTATTTCTGGTGTGGAGGAAAAAAATTAACCAAGAGAACTCCAACTTAAGTAAAATAAAAAAGATCTAATTTATTAATCAAAATTATATATTTTGACTTCTGAGTAACATACAACAATAAAGTAACAATTTATAAATGTAAAAGTGAAATTTATATCCTTTTCTTTACATGGGTACTGGGTACTTCTATAAAAGAAAATGCCAGAATATCTGCAAAGCCAAAGTTTATGCAGATGTAGTCCCAGAGAAAACCTTAGTCAACATTATTGGAACAATACTTTCTCAAACACTAGACAAGTTGGTGCTAGATCAAGTATCTTTAATGTTTAGCTGTTTGGGAGTTAAAATCGGAACAGAAACTATAAATAATTACCTTATAAGATAGTTTGCAGCGATTGTAACCATTTTAGGGTCTGGACAGCATATGATCGCTTCATTTTCTTAACCCCTACACGCATTATCACGCTTGTCTCATATCCCATAATTCATGTCTCTCACTATCGATCTCTACTTCTTACAATCTTAGATACACTTTTTCCATCTACTTGCATTAAACTCTAAGGTATAATAAGCGTAGACTTAGTGCACATTTTCCAGCATTTGCTCAGAACCAGCGATTTGATCATTTTAATCCCCGCTGAGTAATAATACAAACTCTTTCTTACATACCACTCTCACTTCATTAGTCAATCATACACAAATTAGGCCCATTCGCTCTTTTTAAAATGCATCCTAATACAGTCGCATTTATAAGCCTAGAGCCGCTATACTTAACCTGCGGCAAGCCGAGATTTTGTGGGTGGCTTTCCTGGCATACTACATTGTTGTATAATGTTATGGATTTATATTTGTAACGCCTCTGGTGCTGCAAATAGATAACGTAAGCACTTGCTCTCAGGTGGGCCGACAACCTAGCTGCTGTGTATTGTAGTAGAAAAAAAAAACACTTTAAAGTTGCGGCCCGCAGCACCGCAAAAAAGTTGAGTATGACTGGTCTAAAGATTTCATCGTCGTTAATTAATTCTATGTATCAAAGTAGGTTCCTTAAATTTTCGATATCTCTCTCTCTCTCTCTCTCTCTCTCTCTCTCTCTCTCTCTCTCTCTCTCTCTCTCTCTCTCTCTCTCTCTCTCTCTCTCTCTCTCTCTCTCTCTCTCTCTCTCTCTCTCTCTCTCTCTCTCTCTCTCTCTCTCTCTCTCTCTCTCTCTCTCAGCCCCTCCAGATAACCTTAGGCAGGTTACACAAGTTCACTACTAGCACGCGTCTTACATTACATTTGCAAAAACGCTGTCTCCACCCCAGGACTTATAGGTATGATTGACCCACTGCCACTTCAGCTGATTAGGATTGCGTGCTATGTCGGTTGTCTTTCGGCAATGCACGATTTTATTATATTCATAAAAGAAACACCTAACATAACACACTACACACTACTCAGGGACAGAAATTGTGACCAGTTTACATTATCCATGTCCACTGAACGTCAATGGATACATATTCCATCTCCAAAATATGAGTGGCAAATACACATAAATAAATTTTGCATTATGCGTGTTCATTTAAAAGCTATTACGTAGCAATGTCTAATATTACTTTCTGATATAGAACTTCTCGTGTTTAGCGCCTTTAATACCGAAAGCAAGTTCCAAATTTACTTCCTCATTGCAAGTTTCACTGCTTTTACGTAAGAATATTAATTTATACATAAGCCATTTTCCCACATTTCACCCATCGACGCAATTAACTTAAAAAAAAAAACAAAAACACACAAAACCCGCATTCATTTTTTTTAAGTATTTGACTTTTTCTATTTACCAAAGTTAATATAGAACTTATGGACTTTAAATTTTCATAAAAAATATCGTTTTTACTTCGTTAGTTATTAAAATAGAAAATATGCAATAGCGATAGATATTTATACGGTCATGGGTTATGGTTTCCAATCTTTTTCTCATACATATCTAGATAACACACCTTCTTGTCGTTGTTTAAGCGAAAAAGGTTTTTATACAATGACATGTTATTGAAACATGCATACGAAAATGTAAAATAAAATTACTGTTTTAAATTCTAAAATTTGCAGCGAAATCCATAGATCCATTGAGCCATTACGGAGCCAGTTATGAACTATCAGATAGGTTAAGAAAAAAATTCAAAAACCGTTACTTTATGGTTAGCATTTAAAGTATTTACACGTATTTCGAAAAAGAAGACTATTTAATTTTATTAGAAACTACAGAAAGGCTATTTTTCAAATCTTGCTTCCAAGATTTGCATATCCAACCAGTGTCAAATACTTATAAATATTCCAGTTTAAGAATAATCTTCAAGGAAATAGGCACCAGGCGCTAGCCGGACCAATATAACCCTCCCTTTTCTCATAGTACACCATAATGTTGTTGTTATGATGTTACATAAGAAAACAAAACAAAACTAAATCCACAAAATGCTATTTATTATCAATTACGTGATTATGTATCGTATTATTCCGAATTATTTGCAATAGCAATTATACCACTGAAATTTACCATGCTTGTTAATCTATGCTTTTCAAAACTTTATAATTCTTCACAATAATTTCTTTCGCTGTATGAAATTTTATTGATCTTATGAAAGTAAAAAGGTTTTACAAAAAAATGTATTTTTTCTAACAAAAAATTACCAAAAACGCCATAGAAATGTCAATGCTAAAGCTCTTCTTCAACGATCAAGCAGGTTCTCTAAATCATCAAGATGATTATTTTACATTTGTGGAAAGTATATTTGCTATTGAAGCTTTTCTGCTCTCAACAGTTACAATATCGACCATTTTTTTTAATAATAAACCATCCCAACCACGTCAACTATTCCAAAAGTTATGTGCAAATTTCAATTGCATCTGTTCCATTTGTACATCCTTGTAACTGAGTTAATATATTTAAACTTCTTGTGCGAAGAGACTGGCGATGAAGTTCTTCAGTCTATTTGATAGTTTTAATGCACTAATATATAATAATACACTCCTTTATAACATGAAGAGCTTTGATCCAAATATTCCCGTTCACTGTTTAATTCCAGGTTCGCTATTAGTTCTAGTAATCATTTTCTGAGGGTTTTTATAAACTGTCCACACCAGAAATAAATATTTCCTGTAAAGAGCTTCGAAATGTCGTTATTTACATTCATAAGACATATTGAAACAATTTTCAATATATATAAAAAATCATAGATATTTTGGTTAAATATATATAACCATGTGAAATATATTCTGGTCATGTAGTAATACAATAATACCACAAATAAAACATTTTCGTATGAAAAAGAAAAAATAGAAAATGCAACGATGTTCATTTCACTTACGTAGTTGGTGATCCCGGTCTCCCCCGCAACAGATTGGCAACAAAACTCTAGAAACGGTGCCCGCGTCACTACCGCGGCATAGACAGCTGATAAGGCGTAAATTTAGGATGCTACTCGAGATTACAACGTAAATTGGTAACGCGAGATTACAACGTAAATTGGGTTAAAAAACTATTCAACTTTTTCGTACCACCCGGTTTCTCAAATAGGTACGTCACAAATGGCGGGTTAAAAATATGATGCTCCAACAAAATCTAGGAGGCTCCAACATTTTGTATGAAAATAAAGTGTCACAGTTGAAATAACTAGCAACTACCATATTCTATAAGATCTTTTTTGTTTTAATAAAACGCCAGCATCGATTTATAATGAGAATTTGAAATTATTTTGTGCACAATAGCATTTGCCATAATTGCTAGATGCTCGCCCTGATTTGATTCTGAATGTACCACAGAATCTAAACAGTACATATAAGGTCAATGTGGGTAAGTCCGTCAATGGGGCATCATGGTACACCTCTTGATATGTTCACGTTTGAAGAGCTACGGCGATGCCAAATCAGTCGGTAACGCTATTTAGTTCTATCTTCAAATTGTTGATGGCGTCAAATTCCGTTTAAAAGAACAAAACAGTTCTTTTTTCATTTTTAGTATTTGACAAGTTGAAACACGAGTGAGTGGTGCTGTAATTATGCTTTAAAATTATTTGGCCGATTTCGACGCGGTTTTCGATAATCGACAGCAAAATAATAGACAAAATCTGAGCTATTATACTATAATGCGAAAATCTTACTTATTACTTTTATATAAATTACTAGGATATGCATGCGACTTCGTCCACATTTGACTTGAAATTCAAGCGGGATTCCCGGGACATAGTATTACAGTATTTAAAAAATAATGTAAGTTACGGTTTTAGTGAAAAAGTATCGTAAAAACTCATTTTTTATGCACCCGAACAACTTTAAACCGCACCCGAAAAATTCCCCCGGAATTCCTAGGATAAAAAGTTTGCTGTCGATCAGTGCGAAACCGTATCGAAATCTGCCCAGTACTTTACGTCAATCCCGAACAAACTGATAAACAGGCAAGAAATCTAAAAAATCATCGTGTTCTCCGTCGTTTATATAGTGTATTCCAGTTTTTTTTTTAAATAGCTTCAATGTAGAAACACGACATGTTTAGAATTTTATAATATTATATAAATTATTATTATATTAATTACGAAAATGGAAATTGTAAAAAAGCGTGTTATAAACAAATACACTACCAAAATATTACGTCATCTAAATTGCATAAAATGAGGATTGAGCATATTGATTTTAATATTGATAACCCCTGCTTTTGCAAATATTTTAGACTTTCCCGTATCACAATAAATTGTAGCTGCTGCATTGTAGCATGATACTTAACAACATACGCATGATTGAATTTAATTAATTATTAGTTATATACGGATTATGCTCAAATCAGTTATATTCCATGATTTCAATGCTTATGACAGAATTGTCCTCAATATTCCGGGAAGTCCGTCTACTGACTACTTTTTAAAAATCGAGTTTTTACTAATTATGGCGATAGTAACGTTCACGTTCGTAAAAGTAATCGACAACTGAAGAATTTTTAAGCATTAATTGATAATGCTTAAAAATTCTTCAGTTGTAGATTACTTTTACTACTTTAATATTGATTAAAAACATAGATTTAAGTTAAAAATCGGCTGTAGGATGTTTATCAAACCGAATTTGCTTAAAACTATGCCGGTCTTCCCCACCTTGACCTTAAATGTATTTTCAAGATTAATTGAAAAAAACGTATGAGAAGATTATTGTTACTTCAGTAGTTTTGAGTGTATACCTCACTCGTTAAACTAATCGATCGTGTATGATGTACTCAGCTTCAATTTTAGAGAACTCTATTAGCTTCACTCGGATGGTCTGTATTTGTAATAAATAGCCACTAGTTATTATCTCATGAACTGTTATAGCTAGAGATGCAAAACTTTACACATGTCTTCTGTGTCATGTATGTGTAAAAAAAAATTGAAACTTTCGCTAAAAGGAAGTTAAATTATCATTATCAAATTCTTAACTCCAAACTTTAACATGTTGTTGGACGGATATCGCCATCGTTTACGGACTTCGTAAAATTACAAGAACACACAAATACGCGTTGGCTTTTATAGCTGGATAAAGGGCCGTCCGCGAGAAAAAAGTGGCAGCAGCTGGCTAGATCTAATTGGTAGTTCGCTTTTACCACTTTATACTAAAAATTAATTCATGCACAAAATTTAATTTAATACATCTTCAAAGTAGAATAACCCCTAATATGTCTGGGTAGAGCAGATTAGGGGTGGGTATCCCGAGCAAAATATTTTTTTGCTCTGAAACGAATCAGTTACGGCCAGTGTAAACTTTGTTTTTTTTTTATTATTTCCAGGGATTTAGTTTTTATATGAAAAAATATAGGCATTCAATGCATTGAACATCAATTTAAATTAATTAATTACGTAAATGGTTTAAATGATAATTCCATTATATTTACCATTTATATATTTATTTATTCAAAGATTGTCGTTAAAAATACGTAAAACACTATTTTATATTAAATTAAGTAATAATGTATTCCTCACACATAATAATAACTCATACTAAACGTATCGGTGTAGTCCTATTCTTAAAAATTAATAACCATACACGTAAGAATCTCAAACTAAACTATAATAATTACTTCTAATTATCCTATTATAGATTTAACCATATGCAAGTTCTTGTCTGTAAAGTATAAAACGGACAAGAAACTCACTGGTGAATAAAAATAATCTATTTAATTAAATATTGTAATGCTAGAACAGTATGAACGTGCAAGAGTGTTGTGTAAATGTACCTACACATAAAATAGAAACGGGACAAAACTAATATTACAAAATACCAGTAAAATGATATAATAAATTAATTGGACACAAATTTTCATTTAGGAATTGCTTTAGTAAGTATTAGTAGAAACATTAAACATATTATATTTTCGTGGCTAGTGTCAAATTATTAAATACTGAAACATTCAATTCGAGAACACTATATGATCAAAAGACAAATTTGATTTTTTAAATCAAATTGACATCAATGAAACCGACTCAATGTGTATTAATTCAATGAACAGGGAACTGTAGCTAATTTGCCTAAAACTGATTGAAATACGACGTAGTGATTAAAAAGCATATAAATGTTAGTAATTGATTTACCTTGTGTAAATTTAGAAACAATAAATCAATTAAATGTTAATGTTTTAACCACTCTATTTCGTATGTTGTCTCAAACTTTACGAAAATTAGCAATAATTCTTCGATTATTGTTATATAACCCACAGTGGCATGGTATACGAAGAAATAATGATAATGATAGTCAAATAAGGGCGATTAGGGATAATGTCGACAATTAATCTTTATTGTGATGGTATTCATCAAAAGTTCACATAATATTAAGTTAATGATCTATTCAATAAACTACTGAAGTGGCTTAGACAATTTTTAAAAAACAATATAACAAAACCCTGTGGAGGTTTAACGCCTTTACGATTATAGTTTATGGCTGATTCCTACATTACTTGCTATTCATTTACTTACCTTATCATCGGTTGAATTTTGACATTACCTGTACGAAACCTGTCAAATTTTAACAGATAGTAAGGCAAATAAACAGTTGGTAAGATATAAGAACGGGCCATTAATCGTATCAGAGTGGTAAATCTACAAGTGTAATGTATACAAATATAGACCCTGGTCAACTCTAGGATAATGAATTTCAAAGTTTCAAAAGATAAGTTCAAATAAACGTCATGATTATTCTCAGGTTAATTAGTGGTTACTTATTCAAGACGACGAATTAATCGTTTTATAACTTTTACAATTTTATAGCAAAGGCAAGTCTTCGGTTAGCACAAATAAGGGTCATGCACGATTTTCTTTACAATCTATTTTTATATTAATTCATACTTAATACAGAAAAACCTTTTAAATAAATTTTAAAAACCAACACAACAAGTACGAATAACGTCCATTTTAAATTTCCTATTCAATCGACTAAACACATTGAGGTATATACAGGTGAATTTTCAAGTGGCCTTCAGGGCTGAGTCCTAAATTATGCTAAATAGCGAAAAACAATGAAAGGAGTATTTTTTGCTATTTAGCATATAGTTCAGGATTTGGCCCTGAAGGCCGACTTGAAAATTCACCTGTATATCGACAATCTTGACTACTGTAATAAAAGAGATGTTGTAATGAAAATAATGCTTGCTAGGTCTACATTTTTGTAGATTCGTTTTTAAGTCGCACGTGTACCAGTAATGTTAAATTATTTTTAGTATTAATATCTCCCCTCTGGGTATATACAACATTTACGCATCATTGAAATTTGAAATGACGATGAAACGTGATTTTCATCGAAACTGACACTGGGAGCTGCCAACACGTACATTCACTTCGATGAAAATTTGTTACGAGATTCGCTTAGTACTTAGTGTGGTCCTGAAACGCCAGCACGCATACATGGAACAAGCCGCACGGTGACAACAATCTCCACCGAATAAGACTATTATGAATTTTTTGTCGTCTGGATGCCGGCATTGCGTGCGTTTGCCACTACAACTGGTTAAAATGTAATATAAACTTTATTCAAGTAATGACACATTTCTACCAGTTGTAAGGTAAAAAAAAAATGGACAGAAAGACAGAGAAACCCGGCATTAGTAAATCAATTGTACTTTAAACTAACATCTAATGATTACAGTTAGATGTAATAGAAATATTATATGCACAAATTAGTTCGGACCGATTTCAACTTTTCAAATGATAACTTCAGTTACTATGAATGTTTCTTAATAATAGATGGCTCCTATTTCATTAGGTTTAGGTCGGTTAGACACCGGTCCATAAAACTCAGTTTATATCGCTTTGTTTCGTCAAAAACATTCAAAAACACAACTTTATTTTATTATGTTGAACGTGATGTTTAAGTTTTCTGCGTTACACAATCGAAAGCTTGTAACAGTTTATGGTGAAAATGCTTCAACTGATAATCATGTAGGGGATGGTTTCAACGTTTCAAGAACAGTGATTTCAGTGTTGAAGACAGGCTTCATTTTGGACAGCACAAATATACAATATTTGTAAACACAAGACAAAGAGTTGGGAAGCCCTCCTTGAAGGTCCGAGTCAAATGCAAGAGGTCTTGTAGAATAATTTGTCATTACGCAAAAAATAATTTCCACTCCAATTAATTTGTAACGAGTAAAGACATGACAAACTTATTATTCTGTATCTGATGTCGCAAAAATCGTAAAAATTATTTGAAAACGTTTAAACACACCCGCTGTATTCGCCGGAGAATGTTCCTTCTGATTACTTGGTACCGACAAATGTTTTACTTGTTGCCAGGTTCACTTCTTTCGTAGAAATTTAAAATTAGCTTCTAACTTGACTTGCCTAAAAAGACTTCGAAAATTGTCTGATATACTGGAAAACCAGTAACCACCGTTAGCAATACTTTAATGAATAGGTACATTATTTATTTCTGTAATAAATGCGTTTTTGGTCACAAAAAAGGACCGAACTAATTTGTACTCCACTCCCCAACAATATGGAAATTTGCAAAATTATAATTCCATTGATGATATTGGGGTTTTTCGATCGGAGCTGACGATCGATAATTCCAGTTTAACTTATTACGGATAACGAATAACGTTGGTTTAAATATAATCTAAATCGACAAATGACTTATCACAGGTGCTATAAACCGATAGCGTATTCAATTGGGTACTCTGAATAAAAAAAAGCAAAACAAGTTATCAATTCGGGTACTTGTATGAAAATTCTCAATATGATTAATAAAGAAAATTCGCGCATGTGTGAAAAAGAAAATTCGCGCGGTTATGAATAAATAAATTTATATCAATTACTACATCATATAGTCACTATAAGAATCCATCAAAATATATTTCCTTATTTGTAACTAACCAACGACTCGGTACATAAGATATCTCTTTCTACAATGCCGTATGATATTGGTGTCTCAGAAAAATTAGAAACGACGACGTTTATTAGGGAAATCGTCCATTTGGCGCGGCCCCTCCCAACCGCGATTCTGATGCATGTCGTCATACCCTCCACGCGGCATGTCGTACTGGTCTCTGAAGCCTCCACCATCCTATGTAAGCAATCACAAATACTTTCCAATAGTTTTCTTTTCTGAAGTTTACTTATCAGATGCAAGTTATTACTACTTAAAACGACAGAGCACAAGTTTTCTGGTCCTCAGCTTGACGACGAGTCATATTTTTTGCTACAATTTCACAGTCCGCAACAAATAACACGATTAAAAGGTTTTCGGTTATTGTTTGTTTACGGCAGTTAAAAGTATTGTATTATATTATTCTAGTGGAGTTTAAACGAGATCGAGAGTATTACAATCAATTGAAGAACTAATTGGGTATCAAAGCCAACTGCCACTCAGCAACACCTTAATAAAGTATATTATCAAATAATTAGTTTTTGTGTACAAATGCTAAAAGATTGCCTTATTATATAACCACCCAAAATTTCAAAAAACAAACTATGGATACAAATATCTTTAAAAAAAAGTAAAATCATGTAAAGCCTATCAATAAAAGAAATATTTAACGAATTAAGACTCTTTTTCAATGTCGACAGGTATTTCTCGACATAAAAATTTACATATTCTATATATCTATAAGCCCTTCGAAACAAGTCGATTATGACTTTAAATACATGCATTTGCGGCTCTGACGCATTTCTTCTCTAGATCTGTAGTGAGAGGGCGAATAGCGAACTCTTGTAAAACATCAATGAGCATCCTCAATAAGGTATGTTAAGATTCTAGAATGGTAACAGAAACTATGATTTGTAGTTAAAGCCGGCCGTATTCTAGAATAATATGTATTCCGAAACCAACGCTTAAGATGATAGGTAATATTGAAATGTCACCGAACCCTGGGATAACGCCTCGTGCTTTCGAAACACTTTTTAAATTTGGTCAGGTTATCATATTATATGACGGTGTTTGAACATGAGTAGTGTTTTAGAACACTGCCCTGAGAACCTAAACTCAAATGAATCCTTAACTTTAATACTTAATCAACCCCAATGTTCAAACAGCATACTTTATAAATTTATAAATAGCACCATCAAGTCTACCAACCGCTTACATCTCAAGAACATCCTATAATTCAATTGAGCCTGAAAGAGATCACTAAGCGATACGGCCGCTTATTATGTTGTGTATATATTTGGTAAACAGTAGTGTTATCTATTTATCTACTTATATTTTACACGCACATATTAATTAACTGCTCTAAACATTACCCAAACAAAGTACTTTGTCTAACTCAATCAAATGTAGGCATGAATTGCAATGGAAAAAAAATATACTTACGTTCATATCTAGTATTTAAAGTACACACATACAATTTTCATGCAATCTTTACACGTCAAAAGGCAGTGACGAGGTAACAAACAAACTCACACATTTATTTATTTGATATAATAATATTATATATACACCACAAAAATGCCAACAATAGCTGACCGTTTAGCTATTAAGATAATGAAACTCCCTAAAGACTGCCAAAATAATCGATTGAGGTCAATAAGATCGAGGACCACCTTGAGTTGCAGGTAATGTAAAATTCAATCAATTAGAAGGAATATTAAAAAAACATGGAAACCTAAATTATTTTTGTTATTTTTCATTAGTATTTTGCAACTTATTTTATACACTTTTACAAAGAAGAGCCAGATTAATAATACTCTCAGATCTCGAAAACTTGACGATAAAAAATATTATTCTTCTTAATCACACGCAAGTCTAGTTTGCATTTGTATATCGATGACCACTGAATGTGTAATGTAATAAAATAATCAGAGCATATATATTTAAACAATTGCATATGGTAGAGTTACATTCATATGATCTAGAGCAGTGCAGATTTAATTGTGGTAAAGATGTCACTTAATATATTTTATTCAGTTATATATTTTGGTCTTATAATAATCAAAATAATTTTAATGTGTAACATATAAGACAACTCAAGATTCTATAAAATATGAGATAACAAATCAAGTATTGATTTTCAAATAGTATCGTAATTTGAGAAAATAGTTGAAGATAGTAAATTAAAATTGCTTTTTGAAACAGTAAGAAAAAATGTTCTAAGTTATTGAGATTATAATTATTATATGTAAAATTATTAATGTATTTAATTATACTTAAATTAGATAATGTTAAGAAATATATGTAGCAGTTACAAGGAAAGGGTATTTCAATATTTAAGCAGTCAAAATTTCACAAGCAATAAAAATGTATGTAGTAATTTTAAATGTATTATGGCAACATGATGTAAAGAAAATCATTATTTGAAGTTTTAGAATAGAAGAACTTAGGGTAGATAGTCCTCAATTCTATATGTTAAAATTGTATCACTGTGCTGTTTAACTAGATTAAATACGAAATCGGACCTAGTGTATTAGAGAGAACTAGTGGGTTTGAACTACTTTTTTTAATTATAAAATAAGAGCTGCAGACTTTTATACTCTTGTTAACTTATAATAGCCATAGAATAATAATACTCAATAGAAAGAGTTTCAATTTGATATTTACGAAACAAACAAAAAAAAATCTATGTTATAAATTCAATAATACAGCACAATTATCTGTAAAACTTACCATTGGCTGCTGTTGGTCAAACATTCCTTGTTCTTGACGGTCCAGCATCGTATTCAATCTTTGGGCCTGTGAAAAAAATAGTTTATTGGCAAAAAATATTGATAGGAGTCTTAAAATTACACAAGATATCATAATTCCAGCACAAGTTTTAGACACCTGGATCAGTTTTGACCCCTTCTAGTTTTATTTATCTATCCCCCGTCTATCTATCTGTAGACTACACAGCTGACAAAAAATAACCATGATGTCCAAATTGACCCAATAGACTAAAATTATCAAAATGGTCAAAATAACCAAAATGGTAAATGACAAAAAAACCTATCCTACTTTCTGGGATAACCTTTACATAAATCTATCCCTTTATCCGAGATAAAAGTATCCCTTGTCCACCCTCGATATTAGTTACTTAAATACCAAACATCAGCCAAATCGGTCCAGTAGTTTTTTTTGTGTAAAATCATAACAAACAAAGAGTCAAATATATTTTTATCCCGAAAACTACTACTACTACTTTCGCATTTATAATACTAGATTCTGCCCGCGATTTCGTCGGCGTGGAATAGTAAAAAAATGTAAGTTAAAAAATCCCCCCGATTTTGAAACATTCTTCATTAGTGCTCCGCTCCTATTGGTCGTAGCGTGATGATATATAGCCTATACAGCCTTCCTCTATAAATGGGCTATCTAACACAAATAATTTTTAGAGTCAAACCAGTAGTTCCTGAGATTAGCGTGTTCAAGCGAACAAACAAACTCTTCAGATTTATATATTAGTATAAGATTAATAAGGATTATGAAGAACATTGAGTGTTGACCTGTACGAATAGGGTGTTCTCCTGTTGCCGCCTGCGCAGCTCGTCGTCCTGGTGGCGCATGCGCGCGCTCAGCTCCTCCTCCTGGCGCAGCAGCTGCTGGCGCTCGGTCTCGCGCCTCTCCTCAGCCGCGCGCTCTGCCATCTCCCAGGTGCGCTTCTGCCGCTCGCGGTCCTGCTCGCGCTGCCGCAGCTGCTCGCGGAGCAACTCCGTCTCGTGCTCATACCTGCCCAATCGACACAAAGCCACGTCATACGCCTGCCAATAACACACTCGACCGAACACTAATACAGTAGATTTCGGTTATAACGACGATGAAGGGACCACTATAAATCCGTCACTATATATGTAAGTAGGAAGAAAGTGAATAAGCAATAATTATTGTTACAATAAACAGATATTAATGCCAGTAAGTAGCTATGGTATCCATTATACAACTATGGGACTGCACCAAACCAACCAATGTAAATAAACAAGGTACAAAAGTTGCAAAATAAAGTACTTAAGGACATTGTGAATGCACCTTGGTACATAAAATCAGACAATTCCCCATCAGGATCTAAAAGTGGACCTCATCACTAGTGTAATTAAAAAATATGCTGAAGCCTACCAGCAACAGCTTCATCAGCATGTTTTAAAGGTCGAGGCCATCCAGCTCCTTGATAATACAGATTTATGAAAAAGACTAAAGGAACAAGACTATTTGAGTTAGTGTTATAATACTCTAACAAAGTGTAGAGCTATATGCTAAACATTAAAAAAGAACACATCAACAAAGTATCTTAAATACACAAAATAAATACAAAAACAATAAGAAACATGTTATTGGACACATCTTTTATGTCTAGTTATTTTAGGTCTCTAGGTTCGGTTGTATTTCAAAGGTATAGGTAATAAGGTATAACATTTATGGGAAAAAAAGATGTATATGAAATGTGAAACTCACTTAGCATACTCCATTTGTGCCTCAAGCTTTTCTTCCTCTGCAGCCAACTCTTTCTTTAATGCCTCTTCCTTCTGCCGGTGCAGTTCATGTAACTGCTTCCAACGTGTACCATACTCATGTTCAAAGGTGCCCGCCTCAGAGAAGCGTGGGCCAACCTAAATGACAAGCAAAAGTATACAGGGTAAGGTAGGGTTTCAAGTGAGTGTTCAGGGCCAAATTCTAAAGTATGGCGAAAAATATTCAAAGGGGCGTCGAGGCAGATTTGACGAAAACTTATCATTAGATTTTTGAAAATTCAATTACATTCCAGTTCCAGGGTTCCAGTAAATTTAAGACACTGGTACCTAATGAAATACCACTTGCACATCCACCAACACCATTTAAAACAAAACATAAATCCACATGGTGTACATCAGACTAAATATTTAATTGTGTAACCATGTTACATTCTGTATACAATAATACCCATTATTTGACTTGTGGTGGAGTTTTACTGTGAATGTCGGTGCAGTCAATGATAACACATGCATTTCTTTAATAATATACTAGGATGTTGACTTGATATTCCCGCGGGATTCCTGGGACACATGACACAACTAGAGAATGTAAACTATCATTTTAGTGAAAACTGTGTCAGAATAAGCTAATTTATATGCACCCGAACAACTAAAAACTGCTCCCGGTAAAATTCCAACGGGATTCCCGGGTTAAAAAGATCACACAATTATTCACATAAAATTTGCTAACGATCAGTGAAAAAATTATATCAGAATTCGTTTTTTTTATATTTGGCCATTTTAAATCATTACCAGAAAAATTCTCACGGGATTTCCAGGATAAAAAGTTGGGCAGATTTTAAGTCTACGAATTAGCTGTTGATCAGCAAAAATCGCATCGAAATCGGCCCAGTAGTTTTTACGTGAATAGCACACAAGCCGACAAGAAATCTAAAAAAATTGCATTGTGTTCTCCTTCGTTTATAGTCTATTCCAGTTGGGTTTTTTTTTAATAGCTTCAATGTACAGACATGGCATGTGTAGAATTTTATAATATTACATATTTCTGGCATGGAAGCTTTTACAATATCTTTTGATGGCTACATGTTGAACTTTTCTAATGACTTTCTTGGTAATTAAATTATCCTTTTAAATATATTTTCAAATTTTGTATGAACTGCAAACACCACACTTAAAGCTGAATAGTGTAAATTTGCTATTAATTTTGTTAAAGTAATGAATAGTCTTGTTTTTGTAGATTTTTTAAAATACATTGTCTGTGGAAAGTTTAATTATTTTTTTAATAAAGAAATTCCTAACACTGAAGTCTGGATTAGAATTGCATGGACCGCAAATTACAATCCATTAGAGGACATTGTATAGAACTTCATGTCACCCACATGTTTTTTTTATTTTTCCAAATATTATTGCGTTGGCACATTTTATAATGTAACAATACTTCATTTCAATTATTATTTAAGATTTTGATTGAAAAAGTTAGTCAGAACTTGATAATAATTAAATATTTTGTCATTTTTTATGATTGTCGTCACAATGTGTGTGTTTTATCCGTGCAGGAACGGAGAAAGAACACAATTTCCTGCGGCCGGGCGGCCTGTCGTAAGAGGCGACTTAACAACCCCCAGCCAGGTGGTAGGGCATTTGCCCGACTGGATGGCTACGACCCCTGGTCTAAAGTATGTCGCCATAACAACCTTGAGTTGTGTTCCGGCATTAGTGACCAGGTTCCAGTCTCCCTTAAGAGAGCAGCAGCGCATTTGTAGCAACTTTGGTGTTGCAAATGTCCATAGGCGATGGTAACCGCTTTCCATCAAGTAGGCCGTCTGCCTGTCTGCTGATCTCCTGCAATAAAAAAAAACTATGTTTGTTTAACACTTAGTAGTACATAATGAATATGTCTGATGGCAATAAAGGCATTGGTACAATTTATAATGTAACAATACTTCATTTCAATTATTATTTAAGATATGATCACAAAGTTAGTCAGAACTGGATAATAATTAAATATTTTGAATTTTTTTATGATTGTCATCACAATTATAATTTTGTTTGTACACTTAGTAGTACATAATCAATCTGTCTGATGGCAGTAAAGTCCCTCCCTCTCGGTCCCTATATCCTAAAATACTAAAGACAAATCTTTTTGTTGTTATTTAGTTCATCAGAGTGGCAGGCAAAGGAAATAAGTCTATACAGCCTTGTAAGATGTATTATTCTATTATTATAAATATTTTTCCAAACTGATACAATAGCGATAATTAATAGAATACAGCTGAAATTAAAACATGGAATTTTATTATATTATTTATACCCAAAAGCGCAAATGCCGAGTGAACATGCCGCGGCACCGGGCAGCAAGTGCCAAAACAGATTGATAACCGTTTATTCATTCATAACTATTTAAACAAGAGATAAAGACGTTTCGGCCGCTCGCTGGCCGCTGCCACGGCACGCTCGGTTTACTCGCTCGGCTCGTGGGCTTTGGTCTAAAGCTAACCATACCTAATTTAATGTTCTGGTCACTGGTCGCGACCTTCGACCGCACCTGACAACCTATACTTCGTTTTGCTCATATTATTTTTAGAAATAACATAAACATAATAATAATTATCTTATTTACAATAATGTGAAAATCTAAAAATCCGTATTTTAATGTATCTTTCAAAACCATTCAGCTTGATTGAATAATATTAATATTCCATGCTGTATGGATTTATTTCCGTTGCCCGACCATTTAGCAAAGGGAACTAAAAACTTTGTCTCTTAACATAATATAATTAATCTGAGATTTATTTACATATAATTTTGGTCATAATTTTTTAGCAATGGCGTAATTAAAATTAAATTTTGGTTTTATCAAACATTTAATTCGTTATATATTGGTCATATGTGGTTATATTTGCAAATTACTCCTGAAATTATGTTTTAGTGATAATTAGGTAAGTTGTCACACTAATACTGAACAATATTTCTATTGATGACGATCTGCCTATTTAAGATGATGGTTATTATTTTTATGCCTAAATAAGTGCCTTTCAATGATGTTAGTATCGTTATTATACCATAAAAAACCATATTTATAGTCTGTATATATGAAAAACGCACTAATTTCTCATTCCAGCATTATGCAGATTTACCAAAAATTTTATTCATGTTATGATTATTTTTAGTAAATCTAAGTCAATTTGTGATCCTCACATAATAACTACCAAATAAGTGAATATAATCTAATACCACTTTATATTTTACTGTTATACTAATTATGTTGAGCTTGCAAAAGCTAAGAAAAACCTAGGCATACAGAGTATATATAAAAAATATATACAACATTTTTTACTCACTTCACGTGCTCTCATAAATTCTGGATGCTTCTTGGGTAAATTCTTCTCAGGATAGCCATCAAACTCATCAGGTTCTTCAAAGTTCTCAACAATTACTGGCCGCAATGATCTAACGAAAAATAAACATTGTCACAAAATTGAAACTACAACAGATTTAACAAGCAAAGGCAAATATAAAAACAACCAGAAAAATATGCTTTAGCTAATTCTAGTCATATAATAAAGAAGTACAATCAATGTTCATAAACTTACGATGTTAAAAAGAAGCATTTTTCAGTGCAATTACGGATTGCTGCCAATGCACTTGGTTTCCTTGCAAATTCAACCACACCCTCTCCAAGAGTCTTTCCCCTTTCATCCACCCTCACATAAGCGCGCTCAATTTTTCCAAAAATTTCAAACGCACGATAGAGAAGTTCATTTGAAACAAATGGCGGCAGATTCTTCACGCGGACTGCGCTGTTGTGAGGGGCAAACCTAACTCTCAATGTTCTGCCATTTCTCAATTTTCCATCTAATTCACGTTTTGCTCTTTCTGCATTTACTCTGTAGTCCTAAAAGAAATAAAAAAATTTCATATACAAGTATTTTTTGATGATAAAAAAAAGGTTTATGTATTCATTTTTCCTATTGAGCTTTTTTTATTTCTATTTCTGACAATAGAACCAGCCAAAGTTGTTTCTTGCTTTTTTTAACTTTCTTACTTTTGATCATTTGGTTTAAAGATATTTTATTCCCTGGAAATTAACAAATTATTAAAAGGAATTTGTATTTCCAAATTAGATCTCTAGGAATAAGGTACACACCACAAATGACTTTCAGATTTTGTGAAGATGTAAGCCACTTACCATTTTAATAAATCCAAAGTTCTTCTCCTTGTTGACAAACAATTCTGCGGTTTCACCAAATGCAGCAAACAAGTTTTGAATCTCCTCCTCAGTCAAATCACTTGTGAAGTTGCCAATATACAAACGACTTCTACCATTAAATTTAACTTCAGACTGGTCAATGGGTTGTAGATCGACCAGTGGTCCAACTAGATCTTTCAACTTATTAGCCAACATGTGCTCCTAATCAACAGTAACATTATACAGGTTATAATTTAAGAAAATCATCATAAATGTGCATAAAACTAAACTCCTAGTCTTATTAAGACAATCAATAATGATTCTACTTCACAAATTTCATAAAGTGATTATAATAATTTAGTAGTAAATACTCTGTTTTTCTGGAACAGACTTTGTTGCCACAATGCTTCATCTTTCGTCATAATCATTATAAATATAGATATGAAAAATGTAGAATAATTATGCATTGGAGAAACTAGATGATATTAGCAATTTTGAAATAAACTGGCTGACAATTTCAGATAATATAGATGATGATCATAAATGCAAAATGCCATCTATAAGTATGCATTCATCTCAAATGTTTATCAACCACATTATTGTTACAGGATTGTATGTTAAATTTATTAACTTAAGCTACATCCTGAAGGTATAGTTGTGCTGCTTAAAGGCAAACAAAAAATTACCTCTCTCTGTGCAGGTTTCATTCCATCCTGAGGCGGACCTCCTCTCATGCTGTTACGTTGTTGGTTGCGGGCCGGGCCAGGCCCACCAGGTTTCTGTCCAAACTGCTTGTTTGGTTGGCCAAAATTCCCACTTTGTTTATTATTCCCTGGTCCACCTTGGTTCCAAGAACCTTGCTTATTATTTCCGCCAAAACTTCCATTCATATTCTGATAAAAAAATAGGAATAAGTTTTCCTTCTAATTCTCTTTAATTGTTTTAAGATGACGAAAAAATGTTGTAAAATTTGAATACTAAATCAAAATTATCTTCAAACACCACATCAAGTCATACAACTGCATAAAAAAATTGACTTAGCATTGTTTAGATTAGAGTTTTCATAGATTGTATCCTTTTGTTTGTAGTAGTAACAACAATAGACCTAAATACATAAATAGATGCTAGCTAGTGTTTGCTCACGGCTGCGCCACATGTCAAACCCTAAGTATAATAATCACAAAGTAAAAATTCAGATTTGATATTTGAGAAAGTCTATATTATATATGAGGCAAGTGAGGTGTGTAAGAATAAGCCTAACAATAACAGTTAATTTATTTGGTTAGTAATATACATAATTATTTACTACTGGTAGTTTATATAATGTCATAAAACATACTTCAATTTTTCGTCCAAATGTGAAATAACATTCCTTTTTTATTAATTCTGTAATGTCTTATTAACCTATGGCGAAGTCCCAAAAACATTTATGTTATAATCTGTCTTATTTTTAATTTTAGTGTTGCTAGCAAAGCGTTGTTGCATTTCGCTAACTCAATGTGATTGCATAAAAAAACTACTCATATATATTAATTCCATAACCTTATATTATTTTTGTATTTATAGTACAACAATATACTATCATTGTATATATATTTATTGAAAACAAAAGCGATTGAATAAATATGATATGGGTTAATTTAAAAAAATATTCAATAATCGGCTATTAGATTAATGATTCGATACCCAGAGCTGTACACCAACATAAAGTTGGTAACAATTCATCGTGCTGTCTTTCGACGATGAACGACGTCATTTATTGGGATAAAACATATCCCAGTTACGGCCCGGAATATAAATTCATTGTTTCGAATTTCATTTAATTCCCTTCAGTAGTATCTACGTAATGCTCTAACAGACACAAAAACTCTAAAAATTGCATTTTCAGAATCTCTTGATCAAATTAACCCCCCTGATTTTACCACATTTTTAAAGGCAATGTACAAACTACAGATCTATTATAGTATATATACATAACAATGAGTGTTCGAAAATTTAAACTAAAAAAATATTAACTATTATAGATGTCTATAAAATATCTGTGACAACTATCATTATAACATTGATACATTAGCAGTAATCATTAAAATTATAATGTAATATAATGATGTAAAATTAGAATAATTTAAGTTATGTAAATACCTACTTTATATAAGGAGTTAATAAAACTTGTACACCAAAATGACAAAAAAACATGTTATTTATAAAAATGACACCACCTATTTGTTACCTATATGTTTCATGAATTAATTATATGATTTGATATAGTTCATATAGAAAGTCAAATGATAATTCTATTTTAAACTTATTAATATGCCTTTATTAGTTTCATACGTATGTTAGTATGTAACAGAATCTTTCAAGTTAAATTTGATCGACTTTCCGGTTTCCGATTGAGCTGAAATTTTGCACATACATGTATATCGCGTGACAATGCAATAATATGGTACCATGGAGCTGATCTGATGATGGAGTAGGAAGGTGGCCATAGGAACTCCTGTACTAAACAAGATAGACCAGTCGTGTTTGGGCTCGTTTTACTTGTCTTAGCACTCTGCTGCTACATGATATGCAGGATCTCAAAAGCTTGTATTTAAAAACCTTTTTAAAAAAGCTTATTTTTACATAACATTCCATTTTATCATAAGAGTGTTTTTAATTATTTTTTCAGTTTCCACAGAGAAGTGAATTAAATCACTAAATAATCATTAAAAATTAAAAATAAATAATAGTTTAAAAAAACTAAAAAATACGCTTTTTAGAAAATCCAACTAAAAAATTGGATTTTCTAAAAAGCATATTTTTTAGTTTTTTAACTATTTTTTTACTTTTATTGGATGAGTTCAACAGACAGGCAGATGGCTCACCTGATAGAAAGTGGTTACCATCACTTATGGACATTTGTAACACCAAAGGTGCTACCAATGTGTTGCCACTCTCTAAAGGATGCCTGCACTTTTCAACTTTGAAAAGTGTTCCTCTAGTGTTGGAACACTTTTCAAAGTTGTTATGGACACATGCTCTAGACCAAGGGTTGTATTCATTCAGGCAGACAAATACCATACCACCTGGCTGCAAATTGTTTTGTCCTCTTACGACAGGATGCCCGGCCGCAAGAAGTTGTATTCTTTCTCCATTCCTGCACGAATGAGCACACTTACCTTTTGTTGTTGATTTTGATTGCTGCTCTGATTCATTGATTGAACATTTGCAACATTGTCCAACCTATCTTGCGAGTCCTGCTTAATAGGAATTGTTTGTGCAGGCTTATGCTGCTGCTGATTCTGTTGATTTTGTTGCTGCTGTGGCTTTTGCTGTTGTTGTTTTGGTTGTTGTTGTTGCTGTTGTTGTTGTTGTTGTTGCTGTTGTTGTTGTTGTTGCTGTGGCTGCTGTTGTTGAGGTGCAGGTGTATTTGCTGCCTCAGTCTTCTGTGGCTGAGGTTTACTTTGCTGATTTTGTTGGGGCACTTGGGTATCCCCAGATGGTAAACCCTGCTTACATACATACAGAATATTATGTAACATTAAAAAATTAGAGGGAAATAAATTAATTTTCTATAGTGACAATACAAATATGCTAATATGTATTATTACATACCAAAAATGATATTTGGTAAAGATGGGGCCCCACGTGGCATAATGTTACAGTTATAAGTCATTTCAGTTCATTTCACTCAGATTGGAGCAATGAGTGTAATGCATTATTTTGGATGTGGTATTGTTTTTAATTGTTATTGATGTTATATATTGGTAGATAACAATATACTAATGTCGCTATTCATTAACAGTGTTATTCTCAATTCTTAAAATAAGACTCATTAGGCCACAGTCAACACTTAGAACATTATTCCAGATGAGGCCACACCTTAACAAAAATAATGATGAATAAGTAAATGAAACAGAATTATGAATTTTCAACAAAATCATAAATCACTAAGAATCATCATTCAAAGTGAAAATGACTTTCTAGCTTTCAGAGCATTCACTAACCTAACTATTTTAGATAAATATATTTTTTTTAATATTCACAATCGCTAAGTGGCTGATACACGTGCCGCTTTTATTGCAATGATGTGGGTTTAGACACTTTTTAGAATGTATCATATAATAAGTTTTTCTGACCTACTTGAATATTGTACAATTATTGTCAAATACGACTGAAGGAAAACATAGTTATCAAATCAGCCAAATAATGTGAAAATACGGATTATTTTATTATAATAAATGAGTCATCATATTAAATAAAATTAAAGTACCGTAATTATACCCTAAAATACCAATGAAATCTATTTCATCGGTATATTTCTGCTTATATGCAGCTGTAAAGGTCATGGACTTTAATTAGAAAGAAAAGGTATCACAAGATGGCGGCGGTACTTGCATGAAATAAGCGAATTTTATCATATAAAAAAATATAGTTATGAAGAAGTTCCACACTACTTGTGAAACGTAAATAAATGAGAAAATCAATAAAGAGTTTGTAAAACATCTACAAAATAGTGCGTACTTCATTAGTAGGTCGTTGACCTCCTTGATTCGGGTTAGGATTTCTCTGCTGATTGTTCTCAAATCTTGAATTACGGAATCCTCCACCACCTCCCCTATTGTTACCACGACGACCTTGCCGTTGAGGTTGTGGTGGACCACCAAATCCTCTTTGAGTTCCGAATTGATTCATGGCTTGCATTTGCATTCTAGAACAAGGGACAAAAACCTGAACGCAAAAGTTGCGAAACAGAAATAAAGATCATATTTTCAAAGAACTTAGTTACTCTTACCTATTGTTATAACTCTATTATAAGGAAAACTTGCGGTGGCTTTATAAAAACGAGATTTATATAAAATGATCAAATAATTTCAATCACACGCACTAATAAACGACGACGATGAACGAGGTCGAGAACTTCATTGAGAAATCAATTGAAAAATGGCGTCGCGCTCGCTTCGCGTCCTATTAGTGTTGCCGACATATAAAACTATAATGCCCTAGATTTGACGATTATTTATAATGGAACTTGAAAAAACATAATCACTATTTAAATTAAGAGCATTTTAAAGTTCTTGAGTTATAAATTAATTAATAATTCGAACAAAATGTAGCTTTGTCTGTTGGTTTTAACTTTTTAAAATCATAGATTCGGTTGCTAAATTAGTCATCATTCCTGCAATATTTCAATAGATACCTTACTACAAAATTTGTATTTAATAATATTATAAATTGAGAAGGTGCTCTCAGAACTAGCTTGCGAAATTATTATACATCATTGACAGATTACGAATTTTCTTCACTCAACTCACAAATTATAGTACACTAGCGGTCCCGGCCGACATAGTCCTGCCCTGACAAAATAAAAATCTACAATATCATACCAGCGCCACCTACCAGATCTAATGGTGAATCTAAATCATCCGGGGAATCACTGAAACATACACAAAGTTGTTATTATAAATTAAAATGAAATGATTAAGGTTCACATTCCATTAATCAAAGAAAGCTGTGGAACTTAAAGTATGGCGCCATCTATTTGATGCTTATGTAACTTAGTTGACAGCAAATCTCGTACTTACCAATCTATGGGGTTAAAAATTGCAATAAAAAAAATTTGATTGTAAATTAAAATAAAATCTATTCTGTGTCCTAAGTTGGAAGAAATCCAGGAATATAAAAAAACATCAAAATCGGTTGGGTAGTTTCGGAGTTCATCGCGGTTAAACACTGTGACAGAGTTTTTTTTATAGATTGTGACGAGTGATGGTGGAACCAACTGGTTTAAGAACTTTTAGAAAAAGGTAGAAAATTCTGGAAAGAAAAGACAAGGACAGATACATGTTAGAAAAGGATAGACGATAAATGAAAGTTCTAGAATCGAAAGTTTGGGAAGGAAAAGATAGAGATAGATAGATGTTAGAAAGAGATGGATGATGAACGAAAGTTCTAGGTTAGAAGGTTCGGGAAGGAAAAGACACAAATAGATAGAAATATAGAAAGAGATGGATAGCAAATAAAAGAATAACAAAAAGAAGATCGAAATTATGAGTTATAGAAGATTCTTCCAGGTATATAAGCAAGGTAAGGCACGCCTACCGGGCAGTTTAGAGTTGAGTTCAGTTCAAGACAGCGAAGCGACAAGTGCGATACGGAAGAGTTGGAAGAGAAGTTTAATAGAAGACATTGACGAATTAAGTGGTGAATTTAGTGACAAGTTTAGTGAACAGTTAAGTGAAGGAAGAGTGCAGCGTAGTTCGAGAGACGAACCAGAAACGAGTTACACGCGGCAATATAAGAGGTGAGCGCTGCAGTAGCAGGAGGTGGTCTACGCAACATCGGCGACGGTATTGTGAGGGAGATATCTTACCGTCGGGACAGTGCATCGTTAGTCGTGCGTATAGGAGCAACCCTGCGAAGAGGTATTAACTGCGGCTGTGTAAGTCAATAAAAACGTTACTTAAAAGAACTGGTGTTTGCTTCCAATCCCAAGTGCGTACCCCCGCACGCACGTAACAATATATATGTATGTAAAGATGTATTCCCAACCTTTACTAACAATCTTGCCCGGGTCGTCAATTCATAGGGGTGATAGACGTCCCACACCACGTTGAACGCTTTCTCACAGTTATATTTGTAGGTATTTCCCCAACACTGTATACTATATCTTAATTTAGATTCTACCAAAGCGTGGTATACCATTTTAAGGTAGTCCAATTTGACTTCATCGCGTAAACTTCTTAGGGCATAACAGGCTGAACTTATTGAATTAGTTATTGAAGATAATTCCTCTTTCCAATCAATATACATTTAGATTATTTAATTTAACGTGGACCCGATGGTATGTCATTGATGCCCTGGAAGATAAGTCGCCCCTTAGTATGGGACGCGTCTTGCGTCGATACTTTGGCAGCGTCCCATCTTCCAGCTATTAGCATGTCTGCCGGTACAGCTGCTGCACAACGGGAGGCCCTAAAACGCCGCAAATACTCAGCCATCGGAAATGGCTACATATTTGCGGCTTTTGGGGTCGAGACCCTGGGACCATGGGGGCTAAGGCGCACAAGCTTTATCGAGACATAGTCAAACGTCTGGTGGATGTCTCACGTGACCAAAAGACTGGTTTATACCTCGGACAACGCATCAGCCTTGCCATTCAGAGAGGCAATGTGGCCAGTCGTTTGGGCACGTTTCCGACTGACAGCGGTCTAGAACTAGATTTTATACTTTAATTTTAGTTTGTACATATGGTTTATTTTTAGTTTAATTTATTGTATAGTTTAATTTATTTATAATTTAGTTTATTTATAATTAGATATCTATATAATAGTATTTTTAAGATAGTTTAGTTTATAATTTTACAAAGAAAATGTTGATTTTAAACAAATAAAGTAATGTCGGGTTGTATTTAACATCGAGTTGACCATTTATTCGAGTGGTTTATTTAAATAATAGAACATTTGTTTTTTTGTATATTAACATTAAGTTTATTGTCAGTAAACCATATATGAAATAGTTCCATTAATGTGTCCAAATTAATATTTAATAATTCTATGGTTTTAGTACTAATAACCGCATTTGTATTATCGGCAAAAACTATATGATTAACATCCGGAATATTATTTTTTATATAATCTAAGACATCATTTGAGAACAAAATAAATAGAATTGGGCCTAGTATTGAACCCTGCGGTACACCTGAACTTAAATTTTGCAGCTCAGAGTTATACGAGATTTCAGTATTATTTTCAGTTTGTTTAACTTGTACATACATTTTTCGGTTTTTAAAATAAGATTCAAAAATTTTGAGTGCAGTTCCTCTTATGCCATAATGTTCTAACTTAGAAAATAATAATGCATGGTCAATCGAGTCAAATGCTGAGCTTAGATCCAGAAATAATCCAACTACTTTCAATCTGTTATTTAACTTAGTAACGACATCGTCAACTAAAATGTTTATTGCGTCCGCTGTACCAACCCCTTTCTGATATCCGAATTGTCTTAAATTGAAAACTCTATTAACATTTAAACGACGTACTAGTCTACTTTTTATTACAGTTTCTAATATTTTTGAAAATGATGGTAATACTGATATTGATCTGTAATTTTTTGCTTCACTTTTCATACCTTTTTTAAATATAGGAATGATTTTAGCAATTTTAACTGATCAGGAAAAATTCCAGCGTTAAGACAGACATTACAGAAATTTTCGAGGAGTCCAGCTAGAACCTGAATATGTTCTTTAATTACTGTGATAGGAATGTCGTCATATCCAGTTGACATTTTATTTTTCATATTTTTCACCACATCTTTCATCTCATATCATCACTGATTCTGCTCTTTGCGTGTTTTCTCTTAAATATTTTAGTAGTTTATCATTTGTTCCTGTAGTGATATTAATATTAAGATTAAAATATTTTGCAAACGTAGTAGCTATTTCTTTAGGATTATCAATTTGTTTATTATCAATTTGCAACTTATATTTTCCAGTATACCTCTTTTTAATATTATTTGTGTGTTTTTTAATTATTGTCCAAATTTGTTTACTAATGTTATATCTGCTTTTGAAATTTTGATATTTACTGTAAGTTTTTTAGCATTTCTTATACTTTTCTATAAATTCTAATGTACTTTTCACGGTAAGTCAAAACACTGTTTTCACAGGTTTTTCTTTGGGTTGAGTATAAAAAGCATTTCATTTTACTAGAAATTTTTATTCCTTTTGTCACCCATTTGATCCCATACTTTCTATTTAGCTTAATTTTTTTTAGCAATTATAGTAAAACTATCACGAAATATTTTATTAAATTGTGTAATAAAACCATTTATACCCAAATTATTCCAACTACAATTATGGATTTTTTCCCGAAATTTAGTATGATTATTTATATTATAAAGTCTCTGTTTAACAGTATAAAAAGTGGTATCACTTTCTAAATTCTTAAAATTTGGTTATTAAGTTACACAAAAGCGCACCATGCCCATCCGAAATACAATTATTGTCAAATACATATTTTTTTACAATGTCCTCAGTCACATTACTTACTATATTGTCAATACAGGAGTATGATTCATTGCGTTCCAATGTTGCCTCAGAAAATAAACATCTAAAATTATAACAATGTATTAAATTGATAAATTCTTGGCATTTTTTACTATTAACTAACAAATCTATATTAAAGTCCCCACATATAAAGCATTTCTTCTTAAACAAGTAGTCAAGCAATTTTTCAAACCTATCAAAAACACATTCAATATTTTTATCATCAGGGCACCGATAACAACAACAAATAAATAAATCGGTCTCTAGATCTCTTATTCCACATACTTCAAAACTGCCTATCTTATATAATTTATTTACTGCAGACAGTTCTTCATATTTTCGACTATTTGCCCCCAATATAAGCGTACCACCCCTTTTTTATTTTCCCTTACATTAAATGCAGCGAGCTTGTATCCTGTAATATTTAACAAATTAATGTTTAATTTATTTAAAAAATGTTCACTGATACATATATTGTCCAAGGCTTTTCCTAAAAAATATAACTCTAAGTCATCCTTTTTATTAGTTATATCGCATACATTTTGATGCAATCAAAGCTTCTTGGATGCAGTAAATTTAAACAGCACTGTGTATTATTAGGAACGAAAAAATGACATGTCATCTTTGTCAATTTGTGTTGTATTGTTCTGGAGTTTCTGACGATCCTTTATAGTATTACTAGTCCCTGGATACATACGATCGCTACATAAATCAACTGTATTAGTTTGTATATTCCCAATTAATATTTTAATATCACTAAACATGTGCTTAATAGCAAGGTTATTAATTATACCTCTAGTGAACATACATCAAAGCTGAGATTTTTATTTGAGTCAAAAATAAAAGCGTATTCATGGGTTGTAATATCTAAAAATAATAAATTATCGAATATCTCAACTCTGCTATTATATATATTAGCATAGTTTAATTTGTAGGTAGGAACCCAAATAATAATATTGGTATTTTTTTCTTAGTTCTTCCCTAATAACGTAAATAAGGTTAAAATAGTTATTAGTACGTTTGAAGTCTTCTTCTTCGATCAGTATTAAGCAGTAGTCAAATTTTGACAGATTTTTCACTTTCTTATCTAAATTTGTGACAATTTGTCTTATGCCAGCATTTGGTATGAGGTAATGACACACCTCATAATCCTCTTCAAACGTATTTTTAGATATGAATAATAATAGGTTGGGGAAAAAGTCTTTTCGCATAGAGTATGTATGAACTTGTAATAAGATCTCTTTGGCTATACTATTTGTGTCTGGCTGGTTTTGGTATCATTAAAAAGTTTAATTTTAAAGAAGACAATTCCAAATTCAAATTAGAAAAATGTATGATTTTAATATGTTTTTCTTATTGTTAAAATGAGTGAATCTAATGAAGAAATTCGATACATTTTAAAATTTTACTACAAAAAAGGTAAAAATGCAACACAAGCCGCGAAAAAAATTTATCGACCTAATGCAGGATCTGTGAGAGTAGCGTAAATTTGGTTTAAGCGTTTTCAATTCGGAAATTTTGATAACAAAGATGCAAGTCGCTCTGGTCGCCCTGTTACGGACAAAATTGATGCCATTTTTGAAAAAGTGGAGCAAGATTGGCATATTAATAGTTACGATGTAGCTGGAGAACTGGGAATTGACCACAAAACGGTTTTGGCGCATTTGAAAAAAGCTGGGTACACAAAAAAGATCGATATTTGGGTGCCTCATGAGCTCACTGAAAGAAAACTAATGAACCGTGTACTCATTTGTGATTCTTTATTACGACGTAATGAACCCGAACCATTTTTGAAGGAGCTGATAACTGGTGATGAAAAGTGGATCACGTACGACAAGAAAGTTGCGAAAAAGATCGTGGTCAAAGGCCGGTCAGGCTTCACAGGCTGTGGCGAAACCCGGGTTAACTCAGCAACAAGGTGATGCTTGTGTATGGTGGGATTGGAAGGGCATTATTCATTATAAGCTGTTACCGCCAAGCAGGACCATCGATTCTGAACTGTACTGCGAACAACTGATGAGATTAAAGCAAAAAGTTGAGAGAAAGCGGCCGGAATTAATCAACAGAAGGGCTGTGGTATTTCACCATGATAACGCTAGGCCTCACACATCTTTAGCCACTCAACAAAAATTACGAGAGTTTGGCTGGGAGGTGTTAATGCATCCGCCGTATAGTCCTGACCTTGCACCTTCAGATTTTCACCTGTTTCGGTCTCTGCAGAATTCCTTAGGCAGTGTCAGATTAACATCACGAGAGGACTGCCAAAACCACTAGTCGCAGTTTTTTGATCAGAAGCCCCAAAATTTTTATAGCAATAGGATCACGTCCCTACCTACAAGATGGCAAAAAGTTATCCAACAAAATGGCACCTACATACTTTAGTCAAATGTAAATAAACTTTATAAAAAAACGTTTTGAATTTTTATATAAAATGCGAAGAAACTTTTACCCCAACCTAATATTGATTTATTACTACTGAAAACATCACTTTTTTCTGTTAATTTCAATGATATATTATCTACGTCATTTTGTTTGAAGAGAAACCTGTTCCGTGTACCTGTTCCCATAGAGGTCCATGGTTCCCATATATACGCCTCACTCCTACTACGTATTATCCTAGAAGATACGTAGTATCCATAGTAGTTTGTGCCTAGAAGTTTATGATGTTGTATACGTAGTATCCATAGTAGTTTGTGGATGTTATCTATGGTTGTTTTAGTCTTGTGAATTATTTGTGAAATAAGTGCAAAATTTAATATTATGTCTAATAAATTGGATGATGACAGTGAACCTAAGGATTTTGATACCAAATACAATCTATTAGCGTTTGAAAAGCAAATTTTCATTGATATATTTGAAAAAGATGCATTGGTTGTTATGGCTAAGTAAATAATTTAAGCTTTTACAAGTCTATTTAATTCAAATTGTTTATATAATTTAATAATAACCTTGGATCATTAATGGTCTAACATAATAATGTAATTTTTATATAATAATTATGGCTGTGTTTTCAATTTTCTAGAAGTTTGGGCTAAACTTTTGCACAGAGTGTAATCTGATTAACGGAAATTAAGTTTACGGGTATACATACGCCTTATATATAGACACTAGACTTGTTATCTGGGCTAGGAAACATGTTTTTAGGTTCCACAAACAAGTTTTGAACGAATAATGGGAAAAACAAAAATACGTTTGATAAACAAGGTTATGTCAATTTTGTTGAAAAAAAAGTTTTAATTTGTGTTTAGGAATACACTTACACCTCCTAAAACTCTTTTTTAATTTAGTAAACGAGTTTTGAATTAGTTATTATAATTTTAACGTTCATAATAATAATTCACAGTACTGTCATTTTTTTTTACTTGACGACGATAATAGGCATAAGAAAAAAAAATAACTATTCGATATGTCAATAATATTGATTTTTAATAACGAATATTGTTTTTTTTGCTTATATATTGCGAGTCTGTTTTAGTAGTATGTTTTTAAACGATTTATTTTCATTAAAAAAAACGATGTATAATTTGCTATACTCTATTTGCCGCCTTTTTTATTCCATTTCTCTTTTAGTTATATGAATGTACTTTGTGTTTTATGATTTTTCGACGACTTGCGCTGTTTGGGTTATATTGATTATTTTTATGTTGACTGGCATTCTCACTGGACTTTGGATATTGGCAAAATCCTCTATCTTAAATTTTGGTTCTGATATAGATAAACGGGAGGTAAATTAATGGTGATTTGAGTTAAGGATACCCTTACAGTTTATTTATAGCCACTAAGGTTGTGAGGGGTGAGCGTGCCGCCGTAGCGGCCGGCGAGTGCCAGAACCAACTGGTCACCATTTATTCATTGATATCTATTTAAATGATGGTTTCAAATCGGTTGTGACATTTGCTGACCGCTGTCATGGCACACTCGATTCGCTCGCTCGGCTTGTGGGCTTTAGTCTGCATTTTTAAACTGTTTTAAATGTTTTTTACATTGACCACTACCTTTCTTCAACATTTCTCGTCTTTAGACATAAGAAATAAGTACACCATTTTGAAAGAAATAGGAATGTTTACAAAAAAAAATCATATCTCAAAAACTACATGTCTCCTAGACATGGGGGTCGCAGAAGGGAGAAGTACTCCTCGCCCCCCCTTCCCCCTCCGCTCCCCACTACTTAAAATTCAGTGACCACTATTGTAAAGTTTAACCGAAGTTTGTATTTCAAAAGTACCTTTACCAAGAAATATCTTGCTATAGGCGTTTTTCAAATACAAACTTATTAGGCTTGTTCTTGCTCGGTCACTGAACGGAGCGATCCGTACTAGTACAATTTGTCAGATGTCCTAATTCGGTCTTTTAGTACAGTTTAGTACACTGAACGAATAAGAATTATATTTTGATTTTCCTTCATACTTTGCAGGCTTAGGACTGTCATTCTAATCAATACCAGTTTATTATTTACATAAGTTATTTGGATATTAAATTATCTGTGATATTTTTTCTTATTGCATTATATAAGATATCAAAATTTTATAGGTATTTGTCCGGTTATTTTAGAATCAGAATGTAACCATATTGTTGCTGCTGGTTCAGTCAGAATCAACCGCTTTCCGTGTTTGTTTTGCGACAGTTTGTAGTATAGTACCAGTGACAAGGAATACATCGCAAATTCATACTATTCTATATGATCACGAACGGTGAAGTACTAAATGAACGATGTCCTAAAACAGAGAAGCAATAGTTCATTCAATTCAGTGTCGGGAATTTATCCCTTTAAGTACATAGTACATGTACTACACAAGCCTAAAACTTATATAACACTAGCTGTCGCGGCAGACGTTGTCCTGCTCTGAAAAATTAAAATCCAGAACCCGATTCCAGTGCCACCTACCGGGTGTAATTGTGGATCTAAACCACCAGGGACCCACTCAAACACACATAAAATTTCAACAAAATCATAGAACACGATTTCAGTGCCTAGAATTTTGTTTAGATTAATGGGTTACATTATTGAAGTTTTAGTAGTGTTCTCTAATTTTTATATAGCCTATATTAATCAGGGATAATGTAGTATTTTAATAGTGAAATAATTTTTGTAATTAGTCCAGTAGTTTTTGAGTTTATTCATTACAAACATACAAAAATACAAATCTTTCCTGTTTATAATATTGACATAGATATACATGTCTATAATTAAAAACTGAAAAATGCAATATTGTTTTTTGGTTTTTAATTATAGTCATGTGGTCTTACTCTTAGAGAGTTGGAGTAAGTTTTAATGCTTCTTTATAGTTCTTAATGAAGCATTTACTTTAACTGTCTACGACTAACAGCCGTTTTCAATAAGCTATCTATCCGTCTTTAGTATAAGTTTCAAGTTACTCTCCGATAGACAAAGCTATCTCTAGTAACGTCATTCGCCTATCTGTCAAAATCAACCAGTAGGTAACTTGACTTTTTGAAAATAAATAGTAATTTCTATTAATAATGGAAATTGGAATACTTTGGTAGTGACGATAGCCATATGGAATTATTTCAAATTATAATTGATTGTGATGAAGACAGTGACAGTGATACCGATAGCACAAGGTTACAGAATAAGTATAAACCATGTGTGAATTATATTTAAATGATTACGAATTTGCATACAGAAGACTGAACAAAAGTGCTGTAAATGAATTAAAAAATTTAATACAACCCTATTTGAGTGTAAAATCTAAAAGGTGAGATTAATTTTAATGTTTTTATTAACTTAAGTACCTCTATATTTGTGATATCAAATTTCAATTAAGTTTTAACTTTTCCAAGAATAATGGTATATCTCCCCTTCATCAGTTGCTTCTGGCTCTACAATTCTATGCATTGGGTACCATGCTAGTGTCTATTGCAGATTTTATTGGAGTGTTAATAGCATCTGCTAGTGGTATTGTCTCCGATGTATCTAAAGCTATAGCAAAATTACACCCAAATTTTGTTATATTACAAAGTCACACTCAACAAGAATTTTAAAATATTACTGGGTTTCCCAGAGTACATGGTGTCATAGATGGCACTTATATATTAATACATTCACCTAATAAAATTCACACTCTTAAATTTATATATACTCCTATTGTATATCTATACTTATCCACACCAAGTATCTATCTATACCTATTTACAGGTCACAAAAAATATAATGTTTTTTGCAGATTTCAGCATAGGAGAGGAATTTAGAAATAGAAAAGGAACATTCTCTATCAATGTCCAAGTTATGTGCAATGCCTCATTGGTGTTTCAAAATGTTGTTGCTCGGTGGCCAGGATCCACTCATGATGCAACTATATTTAACCATTCTGATTTAAAAGGTATTTTAAATTCGGTCGTTTATTGAGTAATAATATGTGACACATTTATTATTGAGCCTTAAGAACAGACAAGCGTGCATGACAAGAGTTATGAATGTCAAAGAAGCAAGTGAGGTGTGTAAGAATAAGCCTAAATGGCGCTCTGTTGTTCGTGCCTACCCCGCAAGGGAATTGGCGTGAAGTTATGTATGTATCTATGTATGTACATTTATTATTATTTGAATATGGCACTGGATTGTATAAAAATACTATTTTTAACAGATCTTTGTGAACAAGGTCGGCTTGGGAATCGCTGGTTGCTTGGTGATAGCGGTTATCCATGTAAGCCTTATCTTCTCACGCCATTACTCAATCCAAATACTCCAGCTGAGCAACTAAATAATGAATCACATATGAAAACAAGAAATACTATAGAGAGGTAAGCTTTGTTTAGTGTAACAGAATTTTGATAGTAATAATGGCTGTGTATCTAGACATTAGTTCATATTTTTTTCTTATTCATAGTCCAACATAGAGTATTACTGTTCAGAATTCACCATGCATACTATGGCTTTTTAGGTTGTAATATGCTTATGAAAGTAATAATTAAAGACAAGTAATATTTTCTTAAGTTTTCGCGACTTGTATACATAATAAAACTACGTTTTAACGGTTTTAATACGTCGAAAACGTCGGAAAAACCAAAATCAAATAAAATTACCGCGCTTAAAACCGTTAAAACGTAGTTTTATTATAAAGACAAGTAATTGATATTTATATTCATAAATAAATATTTATATTACAAGTTTAAGTAATTTTATCTAATGTAACATTATATAACTGAAACATTATTATTGCAGGTGCATTGGTGTCTGAAAAAGACGATTTTCTGTAGTAGCATTTGAAAAGCAGATTAAAACTAGAAATTGCAAGCCATTTTTGTAGCCACTGCTATTCTGCATAATATGGCCAGAAGCATCAATTTGGAAGAAATAGAGCCAGAGATATCAATGCCTATTATAATATCACAGGAAAATAATATAGTTGATAATAATAACTTTCCTTCAGAATGTGCATCTGAAAGGCAATTACTAATAAATAATTACTTTCAAAGATAATTATAAAAATATTGACTATTTCCAAAATAAAGACAGCATTGTGTCATATGATTTCGTTTTATTTAGCTTTGCTATATTTATGTCTAATGATTTAAGATTAAAATCAGTTTTAAATGAAACAATTTCATACAAAATTATGTTTTAATTCATATACACATACTCATATACATATTCTATTCTACACTTAATTTTAAAAAAATTACCTCACTTATAATTTAATTGCTACATAATATACAATATACAAATTATTTGCCTGTTGAATTTAAAAAAATTATCTAATAAAATCTCCTTTTCCTAATTTTCTAAGTAAATTTTTTTTCTTTTTCACTATAAGGTACTCTGCCAAAGCATTTTCCCTACTTATGCGAGAGCTTTACATTTCTCCTCCTCCATCTTTTGTTTCTGTTTGACTGTAAAAAAAAAGGGTTAACAAGTTAATAAAATTGCTATAAATACTTGGATTTAATGATACTTTGAATGTAATATAGATGTTAATAATTAGCTTTGTGAATATTTACAAAAAGAAAGTTTTAACTTAGCTACATAACTAATGCAAAAATTATAACATTTGGGGTTAATTCATTAACATTCATTGACTACCCTGCCATATTAAAATAATTTATTTTCTATTGTCTCGAGTAGATGAGATTGACTATCAACACTAATTAGTGTTTGTGCTACCCCTTGCTCTAAACAAATAATTTCTATAAATAACTATACAATTAAATTAAAAACCAGTACCAACTAAATGCTATTCATAATTAATGCCTTATTCCTAAATACTGATAATAGTAGTAACATAACAACAACCTACCAAAACTACCACTACCACTAGCCCTGCTTAAAAACCAATTATTTTGTTTAGGAGGAGGTGTCTCAAGAATTTGTATTTCTTTTGACAATTTCTCCTCATCACCACCAACACATACACCATCACCACTTGTTTCCCCACCAATAGTTGTAACATCACCCATCACTATATGCAAATTTGTTTCAGTTGTCGCATCTCCACCAAACTCCATAGAAATACCTTGGCATGTACTGCCCAAGAGTGAGGCTACTTTATCTAGCCATTCATCCGGTGGAAAGTAGTCCTTACCACCTCCAGTCTGTAACAAAGAGCATAATTATTTTAAATAAGTACCTGTGTCAAAACAACTAAATTCAACGTGATTGAACAATAAATTAAAATCACAAAACTTATGAAGGATGCTCCTCATGTTTGCACAGCGTTAGCGAGCTGATTTCTTTAAGTTTTCCCATTTCAAATGAAATTGCACTGGAGTTCGCGGGTAACTCTTGTGACTGAAAAGTTAAACTCATTGGTCAAGGTTTGCCAAGCCTGTTCCTTTAATTTATTGTTAGTGGCATTTGTTGCCTTATTATTTATTACTTTATTGGCCGCCACAAGTAGTATCAGCAACATTGTCTCACCTCTTGACATCAGCGTTGATTTTGTTGACTGAAAACACATTTCTATCAAAACTTGAACGGAATGTAAAATAAATTATCACCAAAGTAGTTTATAGATACTTACAGGTTTCATTTTATTCTACACAAAATTAAACATAAGAAATAAGATACAAGAAAGTCGTGAAACGCATTTAAACAAAACAAAAACACAAAATGACAACTGCCGGTTGTTAAACCATACACGTTTCGTTTCATTATTGATTTTATTAAAAAGTACGGTAAATCAAATGAAAAAAATATTCTTATTTATGTTTTGATTTGTCGTTGTAAAAAAGTAATTTATTATTGTAAATAATACAATAAATAAATAAATAAAAAAACAAAAAATAAGTCTAGTTTTAACGCAAACAAGGGATAGATTTACTGTTACTAATGGTCGGGGATAGCGATCTATCTGTAATCTTAGATAAGTTCTTAGAATGTTATAACTCAATGGATAAGTTATTGAAAACGGCCGTAAGACCAGTGGTCTTTATAAGTCATACTAAAGTTGTTGGAGTATCATTATTATTAATTAAAGGGTACAATTTAAATGCTCACCAAAATATTTTTTTGTCCCTAAGACTAAGTACCAAGTAAAATATATTAACTTCATATAAATTTAATCCACTCTATACCGAGGTGCCTAAAAAACAAAGTTTCACGTTCCAAAATAAATATACACACATCAGAATAATTGTACGTATTCTATTTAAATTCTTTTTGCTTATCAAAATAGATAAATGCTCACCAAATATTGTTTTACTAAAATAGTAACATTCAAACCGAAAATTACAGTTCTAAATAGCTTTAGTGTAATCAAATTATCCAATCTGAATCCAAAACATATTATTGTTAAACTAAGATTACAGTGGATGGATGCAGAAGTCGTAGAAGGCCATTACACACCTTCCATGATCAAATTGATCGTGTACTAGCAGAAGGTGATGTCAGGAGCCTTAAGAACAGACGAGCGTGCATGACAAGAGCTATGAATGTCAAGGAAGCAAGTGCGGTGTGTAAGAATAAGCCTGAATGGCGCTCTGCTGTCCGTGCCTACCCCGCAAGGGAACTGGCGTGAAGTTATGTATGTATATAAGATTACAGTTGTTTCCCTTTACTTACTTACCCTGCAACCCGAACTGCCGCCACCGGCACTTTTTCTTTTGTTAGTTTTTTAAAAAGTTTATGTGATTGACTGATAATAAAACTACGTTTTAACGGTTTTATGCGCGGTAATTTATTTGATTTTGGTTATTCCGACGTTTCGGCCACTTTTCAGTGGCCGTGATCACGGAAGACAAAAATGTCAAGTGTCTACGAGTATTGTTAAAGTTTTATTTAGCGTACCGCCAACTTGTTCACTATTTTAATTATTTAGTTTAAATTTTGTTTATGGTTATTATTTACTCTATGGGAGCCTAATCTAATTTATCACCGCTTCGCAACATGTTATAACTTGAAGAGAAGAAGCGGCGCTAGAAACTCTTCAGCAAACATGCCTAGCTTTAATAATTTTATATAATAGTAAAATGGGTGGAAGGAAAATACAAGAAATTATCAATCAAGTTGGTTTGTGCTCCGGTGCACGACATCTTTGTCTTCCGTGTTCACGGCCACTGAAAAGATGCCCAAACATCGGAATAACCAAAATCAAATAAATTACCGCGCTTAAAACCGTTAAAACGTAGTTTTATTATGTATACAAGTCGCGAAATATTAAGAAAATATTGTGATTGACTGATTTTAACTATTGCGTTCCTTAAAGTGCAATTGATAAATCTTTAATATAAATTAATCTTATAAGTACCTATAAATATAATAAAACATAATGTCGTCTCTTTTGTTTTATTTTCCTACCAGAGATTCATTTTTACTTACCTTAATCATTTGTGTTGCAGTAATGTTGAGAGTGAAGTATTTATTTGGCTATATTATGATATTTTAATCAAATTCATAAAACAATATACAAGCAACATGTGTTAGGAATACGCAATATTATATTTGGTATTAAAAATAATTGTACGCTCGACCGTTTGCTTTTTTGCCTCAGCAAAAATGACTAAATTGAAGGTGGTGAAACTAAATATTGGTAATATCTATTTAGCGATAATATAAAATATTTGGTCTGAAATTAGCTTTAAAGGCGTTTATATATTTTTATGGCATAGCATAAAAAGGAAAATGGTTACATTTCTACAGTACTTCATGAAACACAATTTGGCGAGCATTTATCCATTCTGGCAGGTATTTATCCATTCTGCATTTCTGGTAGGCGTTTAAACACAAGCCTTAATTAAATGTAGGTATTCATTATTAATCAAATGTATACCTTATGTGACAAAAAACCATAGTGCGATAGCTGGTATCTTAGTATTTTTACCATTACAGTAATTTTCCACTTTATACGAGGGATGTGTTTCAGACAAAATTGTGTTAAGCAAGATTTACATATAGCGGGGATAGATGAAATAACAAGCCAAATAAAAAATTAAAGTGCTTTTTTTCAAAAATCAAACAGAATCACCTTATTCATTGTTACAGATTTTTAGTTATTTGTTTGATCCATAAAATTACATTAGAAATAGTTATCTAAAATTTTCTCAGTAGCATTTTGTTTGCATTCTTGCTAAACTCTTCCATAACAAATGACACTGTTTTGTATTACTCACCTAACACTTATAATAATTGAAGGTTTATAAACTGAGTTATTATTGTATACCATATATATGGTTCAACATACAGCATTTTGCTGACACTGTAGCCTGCTTTAAGCTACTTTAATATTACTATAAATAACACTTGATAGCTAAAGGCTCCCCGAAGCGGTATTATTCAGGGTGGGAAGTCATGCGCATACCTGCGTCTCCGGATGCCAGCCAACCGCCGGCGTCCGCGTGGAGTCGCATTAGTACGCGCAATAATACTCCTCTCCCTATCTCGTTCGGCGGCCTCTTTGAGAGACATTACCGTCTCACAAAAAGTAACCGCAGCCCCCCAGGTATCGCTGCTATGCAGCATGGCTTTCACCAGACTGCAGAGCGAGTCGATCGCTCCTACTTGTGTCTCGAGTTCGAAACGCTGCGGCGCCCATGCCGCGCACTCGACTAGCGTGTGAAACGCCGTGTCGGGTGCGCCGCACTGGCGGCATTCCGGGGAAGGCAAGCAGCCCACAATGCGACACAGATACTTATCGAAACACCCGTGTCCGGTAAGTATCTGTGTCATCCTGAAGGTCAGGGTTCCGCTTTCGCGGGTGACCCATTCCATCAGCTGCGGCCTGATTGCCTCCACCGTGTAGCCGCCGGCCGCAGGGTTTTCCAACTCTTGAGACCAGATGGCGAGCATGGAGGCGGTTTCCCGCTTCCTGATCGCCTCGATTTCGACCTGGCAGAAGACCAGGCCGCGAGCGAGAGCATCCTGTCGGGAGCGCCGCACTTTCGCCAGTACGTCCGCCTGGAGAGGCCAGGGCGGATCGCCTGCCAAAAGTGTCGACGCCGTCCACGACACTGTACGGTACCCTCGAATGGTCCTCACGGCCAGAACCCGCTGCGCCCGGTGCAGCAGAGTTCTATTGTGGCGGTGAAGTGCAACGGACCAAACGGGTGCACCGTACAGGGCCATACTCCGAAGGATGCCCGGGACCGGAACCCGAAGGATCCAGTCATAACCCACGTTACAAAGAATCGGCCCGAGGACCGACCCCTGTGGAACGCCGCACGCGACGCGTCGCCGACCTAACACGGGATTGCCGGACTCACCGCCCTCCCAAAGGGTATGTCGATCCTGCAGGTACGCGCCCAACAGCCTCGTGAGGTACGGGGGGACTCCATGCGCGCGGAGCCCCTCCCTGATCGTCTCATGAGGGAGGCTGTTAAAGGCGTTCGCTATGTCTAGCGACACCGCAAGAACGACATCCTTCGCTTGGACGGCTTCGTCCGTCAACGTTCGAAATGTGTAAACCATACATCATACATAGCCAACATGATAATTGATGCTTGTATCTGTACATCTATGGCATCATAACCCCCCTATGAACAGACCAATTTTAATCCTTTTTTTTGTTTGAAGGTGATGTGATTGAGATAGTTCTTATCTATAATTTATGCTGATCTGTTAAGGCATTTAAAGATCAAGTGCTCATGTTCTAATGGACAAAACGAGTACCAACCAACTTTTACATGTTTGATTGATTTGATATTTAGTGTACTCTTACTTCAGTGGTATTACAAAGACATGGGAACCTTAAGCTGATGTTGCAGCATCAAGTAGTCTGCTACTGTGAGCCTGCAACTCCTCAGCAACTTCAGAAGATATATTGCGTTTAGGCTCAATAGTACGTTACTAATGAGTTAGTATTCGATCGATCATGATTGATTGGAAAAAAAAACTAGTATTTAAAAAGATTGAAATAAAAATTTACAAAACTGTGGACTCAAAAAAAAAAAAAACCTCTAAAAATATAATAAAAATGTTTGTTGATCCTTAAAGTACCTACCTATATCGTAATATTTTGAATCAAGAGTCATCACATAGGGAAACGGTTAATTAAATTAAATAAAAATGATTACAAATAAAAAGAAGGTTGGTAATGATTTAAATAAGTGTTGTCCCTATTTAGTGTTTAACGGATAATATAATATTATACCATCTCACTACATTTTGAGGTACCAATAGGTTACCATTTTGAGGTATCATCCATTGGCAAATGGCAATGAAACAACTTAGATAATTTACACTCTTATCTAAGTGAAGCAAGTACCATAAAAATTGATGGTATAGCTGTATATCCATATGGTTAAACTAAACTATAAAAAAAAAACCTTATTGAAATAGAAAATAATGCACATCATTGGAGCCGTTTCTATGATACAACAAATTATAGTTGTGTGCGTCTGACTGTGTGTGTGATACAGGTGAAGTTTGCGTGTGAGCCTCTATGACAAAATCCATTAAGATATGGCGAAAAATACGCGCAGGAGTCTCAAAGCTGATTTTGATGAAAACTATGGGGGGGGGGGGTTCTATATCTCCTGGCGTCCCTCGCAAGGCCGTGAAGAGATCGTGATGTGGTTAGCGCAACATGGGAGCGTCTCTATTAATAGTTGCTCTATCTCACTCGCACATCATCCATCCTGCTCATACATTGTGCTATGTATTGTACTAGCTGTACAACTTGTTAATATTTGTACATAAGGTTACCGTTTCCAAAATAAATAAGTTCACTTCAGTTCTTATCAGCACTCGACAATAAATATTACTCTGCCATCTGAAGTATTCTTTAATCTCTGCCTCTCGCTGATACACTGTATTATTACACCGACCCACAGTGTAGCTTGTAAAGATCAATTTATGTGTTAGAATGTCTAACAACAAACTTAGTTGATGTAACTTACCGGGCATGGGTGCTTCGATAAGTATCTGAATCAGATTGTGGGCTGCCTGCCTTCCCCTCAATGCCGCCAGTGTGGCGCACGTGACACGGCGTTTCATACGCTGGTCCAGTGCGCAGCATGGGCACCGCAGAGATTTGACTTCGAGACCCTCGTAGGCCCTATCGATTTGCTGGGCAGTTTGGTGCAAGCCATGCTGCATAGCGACGATCATTGGGTGGGTGCGGCCAATTTCTGCGAGACTGTCATGTCTCAAAAGGAGGTCGCGGAACTAGAAAGGGAGAGAGGTGCGCATGCGTCCCGCGGGTACCGACGTCAGTCGGGGTCCCGGAGACGCAGATATGCGCAAGATCTCCTCCCGTAATACCGCTGCAGGGGCCCTCTAGCATCTAGGGAGCAGAGGAGTCTTCACCCCTGTCGATGAAGTGAATTTGCCTTTCCCGGGGCATTCTCAAGCACTGATGCGCTAGGATCAGCGTGGGCGTAACTACGTTCTAAGTCTCACGCTCTTCCTGCCATAAGCGCGGGGCACATGGGAGGAGGGTGGTTTTAGTGGAGTATTGAGTCTTCGAGTCTCCACACAAGCCGACGATTTGGCTCTGGTGCGCCCATTCGTGGGTGACACCTCTCATCGATTTGGTCTAGTTCCTAGTAAAGGACCCGGTAGTGTGCGAAACGCATTTCCCCGCTTCAAAAAAAAAAAAAGCATGGCTAGGTTTACAAAAATTGCTAATTTAAAATGATAAAATATTAACATATTTATTAACCCCACATTATTGACTTTTCCTTTACAGAGGATTGAATTACAACAACATACTATTGAATTTACTTTGGGTATATAAAGATCCTAGCAATTTAGTTCTCATTCTAAATAGCAGTGATCATGAAGAAAAATACTTTACTGAAAAGTTTCAATTAGCAGCTTTACCAAATCTAGGAACAGAAAGGTATTCCACCAAACTTTACAGCCTCCCTTTCTATACAAAACTGTCCTTCCCAAATAAGTCGTAAATAGCTTACAATTGCTGATTTTATATGATAAATCATAGAATGCACAGTTATCTCAGCCCTACAATTTCAAAACCTAGCAACTGACATTGCTATTTAAGTGAATGTTTGCATTTATTGTCTGCTAGGAATTTCCCGATTTATTGTGCTTGCCAAAACGTGTAAAACCATTAAAATATGGTGGTAACACTCCCAATAGGCTTAATAAAAATATTTGAAATAGCATCTTGTTGAAGTTCATGATATTTCTTTTTAGCCGTATTGTAAAAATTTTTGAGAATCACTTGCTAGGTTCTGAAATTGCACAGCTGATCTGTTGCTAACTAAAAGCAGAAATAATGCTTTTTAGGGTTCCACCGCCATTTTTTATACTGCACAAATGCAATATGTCCACCCGGCAACGTAGACCGAATTTCCTAGAATCAGTTTTTACTTTAAAATCCGCAACACCTGGCTAATGATTCCAATACTACAATGGGCCGTATGCCAATATGTAAACAAAAAAGGACGACCATAAAAGAAATTCAATGTTATTAGGGGTAATAAATATGCTTTGTGGCGGCCTCTGTGGTTGAGCGGGCTAAGCCTTTGCCGGCGTAGCTCACTGCAACCCAGAGGTTCTGGGTTCGATTCCTGGTATAGTAAATTTCGGAAATGTATTTTATCCGTTATTTACTATGGTCTGGGTGTCTGGGATCGGCCCCAGGGTAGTCCGTTGTATATTACCCATAACACAAGCGTAACTTGCTTAATTTGGGGATATACAATAGGTGTTGTCTGCCGATTATTTATTTGTTTCAGATATGCAGGTGGATTTTGTTTTTGTCGGGACCTGAGTTGTAACAATATTGTCACGCTTGTTTCCCATTGGGGTAGGCAGAGACGATAGATCTCCACCTTCTATGATCCAGACAAACACTTCGGTTCATCAACTTTAAATTATATGCTCATTTTAGGGTTCTATAGTCAAATTGCAGTAAACTTTATTTTATCACTAAGATATCCATTATACTCTGAATGAAGGACATACTTGGCTTTTATTATTTTATGTCCCTTATTTTTCTTCAATTGGAGCATTCAGACCTATTAACGTAGTTAGGTATTATAGTGTTTCAGTTAATCAGAGAACTTATTCTGTTTGAAATTTCAGGGAAAAAGCATATTTAGAGGGTGGTATACACTTTGTGACATCTCGGATATTGGTTGTTGACTTACTAAAGAATAGAGTGCCAATTTCACATGTCACTGGCATAATTGTTTTGAGGGCGCACACAGTACTGGAGTCATGTCAGGAAGCATTTGCACTCAGGCTCTATAGGCAAAGTAACAAGGTAATACTTGCTCTGAAAGAGCAATCATAATATAAATAGAACCATTGAAAATATTCATTCAAGCATATCCTATTTTTGTATTTTGTAATAATTCAAAAGATGAATGTAAATACATATCGATGGGTGAAAGGCTATTTGTTTTAAATGATATTTTTAAAATTCGTCGGTAGAAAAGTTTGAAGTTTCAAGTGACCCAGAAAAACGCATCACTAACGAACTATGTACCATACTTAAAAAAAGAACATCTATAGATTGAAACTAGACATCAGATTATTTATATTTCTTTAAGTTGAGACATTAGGATAAAACAAACCCGTAGTGTTTTATTAAGTTTCACACAAAATGTCGCTTAAAACAAATAGCCTTTCAACCCTCGATATTAATAATTATTGTGATCTTGCGGGTATGTAAGCTATTACTTTCATCTAAAAAAAAACTACTTGTTGCGCCAGAGCCAGCTGGATTAAAATATTCTCGCTGACTTATAACTTGTTCAGTTTTGTCAAACACCATGTATTCAAAGGCCCAGGTGGTGAATAATATAAATCGTAACATAAACTTAAATATAGTACTTTGGGGTATTTGTAACATGAAGCTGAGTTCTTCATTTATCAATACCGGATTTAGTTGTGAATGGATGAGTCCAATATTGACTATGATCGCTCCTGCTTAACCTTGAGGATTTTTTGATTAAAACCGTTAGGTGTATGGCCCGGCAAGTCACGTCACTTAATTACTGACATATATTATTTGCGATAAAAAAATTTTTTTTTAAAGTCCTTGGGTTCTGTTCATAACAATATTTATCATGATTAGTTGTAATTTCAAACTATGATAGTAGTAAATAGTAACTTTAAAAAGAAATGTATAGTAACTTAATTTAGCTGGACTCAAGTCTGAAATTTCCTTTATCAGCACTTTACACATCTGTAAATGTAGATGTAGTATCCTTTATGATATGGCTGGATCGAACTTTTACTAATATAATATAATAATTTTCGAAACTATCGAAGTTCATAATGTTGAAAAACTCAGTTAATACAAAAACTTGGTTTTGTATACATACACAGATTGAAATCTAGATATAACTGAAGCACAGAACTTATGTAGACACTAAATTAACTTAACTAAATTAATGTGATCACAGCCAAAAGTATTGCTTTCCCCCTTATTCACGCACAGATGTTTCAGCATTTATCCCTCCCTATTCATAATTATATTGTACATCCGTGTCCTTATCTACACGTGTAGATAAGGACACATACATATATAAATAACCTAATTAAATTATATTTCAGACTGGTTTTATCAAAGCATTTTCAAATTCTCCTATATCATTTACATTTGGCTATAATCAAATTGAAAAGGTAATGAGGGCACTATTTATTACTGAGTTGTTCTTATGGCCAAGGTGTGTATAATTCAGAATTTCAATTATTTATATGAGTAAATTATTTAAAATAATAATGTTACATATATTAGGAATTTGATTGTTATGCCATATGACTTTGATATTTGATTTGATAAATTCTATATCCGAATTTGTATAAAAAAGTGTTTGTTGCAGCAGCCATTGAATTTAGCATTGAAATGTATGTATTGGGGGCGAAAAAGGGGTTACTTGGAAAGTTTCCGGGAGTTTTAAAAATGGGTAACTTTATACATTTCCATGTGGGCTTTCCCAGTTTTAATTTTGCTCCCTCGTATCGTTACCTCTGGCGGCGCCTTAGTGGGAAAATGACACCTAATAGCAGTTTTTGACAATGTCTCCTTTTCAACTCATTTTACAACAAAAACATCATACGTCTATCTCCGAAGTTTACCGGCGGAAAATAAAAAGAAAATAAAATTGATAAGGGCCTTGCGGCTATTCCTACTGTGGCCAGCGAGTATTATGCAGTAATTTTTAACTTTTTCAAGCAAAGATCTCATCCTTAATTTTATAACTTAAAATGTCAATGTTACCATACAGGTTTCATGGGACCATTATTAAGAATCTGAAAACTAGACAGGCTGAAGTAATGGAACTCTATGTTTCTTTAAGTTCAAATATGAGCCATATCCAAACATGTCTTCTTGATATCATGAATTACACAGTTAAACAACTTAAAAGTATCAACAGAACTATTGATATGCAGGTAAATATACTTCTTATTTACTTTTGTACAGTACGAGCAAAACTTGAATGCAGTTCGAGTAAAGTTAGTTCTATGAGTATGAGCAGGTCCAAACAAATTGTAATGTTTATTACACCTTACGGTGTGCTGTTTTAAAGAGATAACATGCAAGACGCAAGTCCGAATAGCGGCGGAGTGAGAGCGCAACCCTTCTCTGTGGTTGAATCTTATAGTTGTGTTCTGCACAATGATGTGTACGCACTTCAAGGACGCACTTATTGCTTGTACTGTATACAATTAAGGATCATTTACATTAGAACATGGTCATACATTATTTATGAAATCATTCATGCTGTACCAAGCATTAGAAAAGACTTAGATATAAGTATGACATAAAGTCTCAGCTAAATAGGTCATACAGGGGCCCTATATGCGGTTTGGATATCTTTAAAAAGCAGAAAAAGTATGACTGATGTTGGCATTTTATTTCAATGTTTACATCGTTTATTAATAAGAAAATGATAGCAATAATAGTCTTGCTATTCGCGAATTTTATATTTAATCGACTATGCGTTTTAACGCTTTAAGCGCATTTATAATCTGATATTTTTATCTCTTTCAGGCAGATAAAATATAGATCTTATTTTCTTATACATAACATTTATTAGAAATCTGTACTTCAGTTTGGTACTTTTTGCAGGAAATAACAACCGAGAATTGTTTGTTAAAGAAATTTCATAAAATATTACAATCACAATTAGACTGTGTTTGGCATCAGCTAAGTACAAGAACCAAGGAATATATCCAGGATTTGAAAGTTTTAAGAACCATGATCATGTGAGTTTATTGCATACTAGCGTTGCTTTCACCGCGGCTACGCCGCGTGGAAATTTCCTGAGTTGTGGCTATCTTACTTACATAAAAAAAACTTAATCCGTGTTTATCCGTGCAGGAACGGAGAAAGAATACAGTTTCCTGCGGCCGGGCGGCCTGCCGTAAGAGCCACAGCCAGGTGGTAAGGCATTTGCCCGACTGGATAGCTACCACCCCTGGTCTAAAGTATGTCGCTATAACAACCTTGAGTTGTGTTCCGACATTAGTGACCGGGTTCCAGTCTCCCTTAAGAGAGCAGCAGCGCATTTGTAGCACCTTTGGTGTTGCAAATGTCTATAGGCGATGGTAACCGCTTTTCATCAAGTGAGCAGTCTGTCTGTCTGCTGAATTCCTGCAATAAAAAAAACTTAATTAGTTTTTTTTTATATATACTAGCCTTCAATGAAAATTCATCTAACTGGTGGTGAAAAACGCATAAAAATTATAATTACATTATTGTATACAATGTCACATCACAAATAACGCATTAAACTCATCGCTAAATCTGCGTGAAACACTCACGTTAAAGCATTACAGACAAACAGAAAAATATACTTTTATCCCGGAAACTATCCCATCTTTCATCCTTGGCATCGAAAATATGTATAGACTGAATTTCAGCCAAATCGGTCCAGTAGTTTTTCCGTGAAAGCCTAACAGACAGACAGACGACACTGAATATATATTTAGTTATATATTATTTCAGCGTCAAAGATAATGTAAGAGCAGTATAATAAAATAGTATAAAATATAGAAAGACATAAATAAATAAACAATAAAAATATGTTACATAGGTTAAGATTGAAAGAATAAGTTAATAAAGAGGTTTGCACCTAGTTAAGTAAATAAAGTAAGTAAGCAAGAAAAATATGTATAAATAGAGAAATGTAAGTTTTTTGTAGAATATTAAAACAATTAGAAATAAATTGTATTAGCTCGGATATATCTTGTTCGTCCGGGCCCACCAGGAAAAAAAAAAAAAACAGACAGAGTTACTTTCGCATTTATAATATTATAATAGGGATTAGTGAGTATAGATGATTTCTTATGTGGATGTGGTAAACAATAAAAAGTTTTTTATCCATCTATATAACACTGTCTAAAAAATTGAGAGGAAGAAGACTGAGGTCGTATGGACATGTAATGAGGAGGGATGAAAGTCACGTGACAAAAATAATGTTAAACTGCAAGATTGATGGATATAAATATAAAGGTAGACCAATAAAGAGATGGATGGATTATGTGAAGGAAGATATGATGATTTGTGGTGTGACAAAGTACCTAAGTCAGAATAGAGGTGTATAGAAGAAAACGACATATTGTGCCGACCCCAAATAATTGGGAGAAGGTGAAAGAAAAGAGCGGGATAACACTACCTTACTAATATCCGCTTTCTATCAGGTGGACCGTCTACCTGTTTGCTGAACTCATGCAATAATAAGCTTTTTTAAAAAGGTTTTTAAGTACAAGCTTTTGAGATTCTGAATATCATGTAGCAGCAGAGTGCTAGCCAAGACAAGTAAAACGAGCCCAAACACGACGGGTCTATCTTGTTTAGTAAAGGAGTTCCTATAGCCACCTTCCGACTCCATCATCAGATCAGCTCCATGGTACCATATTAATATTATTGCATTGTCATGCGACATACATATGCGTGCAAAATTTCAGCTCAATCGGAAACCGGGAAGTTGGTCAAACTCAACTTGCAAGATTCCATCCGAACTTACATACATAGGTACATCCAATGCAAGTTAAATAAAAGCCTGTAAAATAAATTATCTCCGAAAGGTATTGTTCATGACTGATTACATGGTACACCTCGAGAAACTAAAGTTTACTAAAGGACAGTTACATTATTGGAGTAGCGACAGATTGGTTGGCTTCCAAGTTATATTGAATTAATAGCGGATAATATTGCATGTAATATTGTTTACTTTTTAGCAATCTTATACACGACGACGCAGTTTCATTTTATGCTTTGGTGAGCAAATACCGAACCCCAGAGTATGCGAAAGTAAATTCAGGCTGGATATTACTAGACTCTGCCGAACAGTTATTCCGTTTAGCGAAATCAAGGGTTTACAACCACAAAAATGGTAATTAATTTTTTGCCTCTCTTAAAAATCAATAAGTTTAATTTCTTTGCAGTACCATCTGCCAGATTTTTGCTGTTTTAGAAGACCCCTTTTGGAAAGGACACCTACATTTTTTTAAAACTACTGCGTCAATACGAATTTTCGCATAAAACGTGCCAACATTTAATATATAATATACTGGTGAAGTTTGCAAGTGAACCTTCAAGGCCAAGTTCTGAACCATGAAAAATAGTGATAACATTCAAAAGAATCTCGGGGCCAATTTTGATGTTAGTTCATCAAGTGGTATCATAAATTTTTGAAAAATCAATTATCCTACTTAGGAATTGAATCTGCTGGTTTTGAAAAAAAAAACACAACTGTATTATTATTACACTGTTCTATAGTGTAGCTTATATAGATCATTTTTTGTAAAGGAATGTTAAACACGATCGCGTGTCATCAGACAAGTCTTAAATCACAATGAAGTCTCTTAGGCCAGTTCCTACATCTTGACAACCATTCGTTCGCCTTACTACCGGTTAAAATTTGACATAGCTGTATATAGGTAATGTCCAATGTCGTACTAATGGTAAGGCAAGTGAATAAATAGTAAGAAAATATAGGAACCGTCCATGAGTGACTTTACTTAACAAAATAACTGTGAAATGTTTGGTCCTCGTTACATAACTTTTAAACTTGTTCCATTGTGACACTGGAGGTGATGAGACAATCCCGCTCATGCTGGAGAGCCCTACGACCGATTCAGGTCCGGTCTCGACTCTGCCACGCGTGCAAAGATTACATAGGACGCTATTTTCGAATTAATCTCTGACTAGGACTTGAGACCGCCGACCTGTAGAAGTTTTGTATGAAGTTAGTAAGGGCGTCCCTTACCCCCCCTAACATGAAAAACAATCAGTTGACATTTGTCTCTATGGAAGTCTTAATTGTTTACACAGTCATATCCGAATTTATATTTGTGAAACCAATGTAGGTTAATTTATTAGCATATTTTCCTAGAGTTTGATCCCGAACTATCACCAAAATGGAAATGTCTCAGCGATTTATTACAATCGGAAATACCAGAAGAGGTAAAGAAAAAGGGGTGCAAAAAGACAAACGTTACAAAAATACTCGTACTGTGTCAAGATAATAAAACGTGTTGCCAGTTGAATCAGTACTTAACAATGGGAGCAAATAAGTATTTATTTTACATTGCGTTTAGAAGAGATCTATCAATAAATTCTGTTTCATCAAAATTTAAAACATTAAAAGAAACTGTAAATAATGAAATTAGTAAAAAGGATAAAATAGATGCTACAGAAGAAAAAGCTAATCAAAACAAAACATTGGAAGAAGATGAGCAAATTAATTTAGATGAAATAAATAAATCTAATTTCATATTGACACTTACACAAATGGATTCAAAATCTGAAAGTAAGATCGACAGCACTGAGGATGTAATGTTTGAACCAATCTCTCAGGTAATTTAAATCATGTTTTGAAGATTTCCGTTGACTTCTAATAACAATAAAATAAGGAATACCATTCTTTTAAAATATGCTATTACCCCACGTCTAGTTCCGTGGTATCGAACAGTAAAGTGGGTAGTGTGAGAACGCAAACAACACCCGCCCTGAACCTACGTTCTCCTCGTTCCCAGTTTTTCTTGTGGAACTCAAAGAACGGGTAATGTGAGCGCGAGTACCTGTTTACATACTGCCTTCAAGCGCACTTGCCGTAGGGCACTAGGAGATTAGGCCTATGTTCAGAAGGGGTATCCGATTGGGTGGCAATGACACATTTTTAATGAGTAAAATACGATTAGTTTTTGGTTAAAATAGGTATATCTTTGAAATGTTGTATTTATTTAAGTACATGTTAAATTGTTCACTTTTGGGTATTTTAATTTATGTGTGACATTTAGAATGGCACTGCTGCCTAGAGGCTTCTTACACAACACGAAAATCCTGAGAACAACTCCTCTATCCCATTTTGTTTGTTTCCATTAGTTTGTTCTTTCTTCCCAGATAGATGATCTCGATATAACACAATTAGAAGCGGAAAAACCGTTAATATACATTCAGACATTCAAAGAGAATGGGAATAACTTTTCATTGGAACAAACATTAGACAAGTTACGTCCCGAATATATAATATTGTACCACAGCGATATGTCAGCTGTGAGGCAGATTGAACTCTTTGAGTGCAGAAAGAAACCGGAGGAGGCGATTAGTAAAATTTATTTCTTGATTCACGATAAAACTATTGAAGAGCAAGCATACTTAACTTCGTTAAAGAGAGAGAAGTTAGCATTTGAACAGCTGATCCAAACTAAAAGTGTGAGTAAATTAAAGCTCCATCTTAAATTTAAGTCTTAAAGAGCACAATTGATTCTTTAACAACAAATAAAATTGTAATATGTAAAAATAAATGCGAAAATTCTAGTAAGAACTCCTACTTATAATAAGTACATCATAAGCGATCAGTTTTAGAATTTTTGTGTTTTTGAAAGTTGTCTTTAACAGGCTCTGAAATTGTTAACGGTTTCTAATGAAACTTTTAGGAATAAAACAGAAATTACATCTCAAGTATGTTCTATTTCCATATTTTAAATAGTTTAGAAGATACCAATATAATTTCTTGTCTGTTTATCTGTTTGTCGCTTTCTCTGTTTGAATAAAATGGTTTAAAATGATCTGACGGAAAAAATGGAATTCCAAAGCGATTTTTTCACCGATCGATAGCAAATTTTATGTAATAAAACGTATGACAATTTTTTCCCGAAAATCTCACGGGAATTTTCTACGGGTAAAAGTTATTCGGGTGCATAAAAAATGGGTTTTTCCGATTCATTTTTCACTAAAACAATAACTTACATTATTTTTTAAATGCTGTAATACTTTGTGTCCCGGGCATCCCGCGTGAATTTCAAGTCTAGCGTGGACGAAGTCGAATGCATATCCTAGTAATTTATATAAAAGTAGTAAGTTTTTCGCATTCTAGTATAATAGCGCAGATTTTGTCTATTATTTTGCTGTCGATTATCAAAAACCGCGTCGAAATCAGCCAAATAATTTTAAAGTATGATTACAGCACCACTCACTCGTGTTTCAACTTATCAAATACTAAAAATGAAAAAAATCCATTTTGTTCACGTCATCAACAATTTGAAGATAGAACTAAATAGCGACATAGCGTTGCCGACTGATTTGGCATCGCCATAGCTCTTCAAACGTGAACATATCGAGAGGTGTATCATGATCCCCCATTAACCTTACATTAAACAAATACTTTTGAAACCGATTTCAATGAGATTCAGATTAAGGCAAATAAATATAGAAGGCCGGTATTGAGGTTTACCCTACCGGTTATCAACATCCCAGACGTTTCAAATCTAGAATATAATAGGGAATATGCATATTTTTTATTGAATTTTTAAATCATTGTTTACATCGTTTTATCGTAGGAAAAAATAGAAATACTTTACTAAATGTGCAATTTTTTTTTTAAATATTTTCCTAATATTTTAATGACATCATAGTTCATTCTCAGTGTATGTTTACATGTTCATCTTTCTCAGTGTTTTCAATTTTAAACTAGATTTAATAGATGCATAACATTTTGTGATAAATTGTGGAAACAATATTAAAAGTACACCTAATAAAGTATTTTTTTTCATTTACTTTCTGTCATTATTGTATAAATAATATTCTCTCACAATAATACAATATTTTTCGAAACTACACTAATAAATTACGACAAACACAATCCCAAAACTAAAAACACTAGGTAGGTACGCAGTAAGTTCGCCTTTGTTGACAATCTGATAATGCCAAAACGAAAAATGACGACAATTGTCCATTTGACCAATTAGCGCTGCGTTTTTCGATTTTAAATATCCCGCGCATTTTTCACACTTTTTATTAATTACAATTTGTAAATTAAAGGAATTCAATAAAAAAATAAAGTAAGACATTTAATGCTACAGGAATAAACACATCATATAAAAAATTAACTCGTATTTGAATTACATGCATATTCCCCCTTATACTGTCGTAGTTTAAATAAGCTAAAGTAACATTAATAGAGAGCTATGAACTTAGATCATATATAATTATATCTCAATGGGTATGAAACAGCTGTTTCGTTATTTAAAAATAGCATAACCAATTAGACTATTACAGGTTATGGTGATACCTTCATACCAAGACGGCAAAACAGATGAATTCTTTAATCTTAATGTAGAGGATGAACCCGAGAAACTGGACACTCGTAAAGCAGGTATTTACTTTAATGTATTTATCGCCGGGATTTATCGCTCGGATGATGCTGATAAATTTCTGTAAAAAATTCCAATTTTGGTTAAAAATATTTTTGAATAATATTTTCTTAAGTTTTCGCGACTTGTATACATAATAAAACTACGTTTTAACGGTTTTAAGCGCGGTAATTTTATTTGATTTTGGTTTTTCCGACGTTTCGGCCACTTTTCAGTGGCCGTGATCACGGAAGACAAAGATGTCAAGTGTCAACGAGTATTGTTAAAGTTTTATTTAGCCTACCGCCAACTTATTAATTTTAATTATTTAATTTTTAATTTTGTTTATGGTTATTATTTAATCTATGGGAGCCTAATCTAATTTACTACCGCTTCGCAACATGTTATGGCTTGAAGAGAAGAAGCGGCGCAAGAAACTCTTCAGCAAACATGCCTAGCTCTAATAATTTTATATAATATTAAAATGGGTGGAAGGAAAAATAAAAGTAATTATCAGTCAAGTTGGTTTGTGTTCCGTTGTACGCAGAAAGAGCTCACAGTGTCTTGAGGTCTGGCAGCTGGTTTTTGCTGGGTTTGGGTCTTAATAGTTTTGATAATTGGATCCCAAACAGGTGGTACTTGCCAACCATCTTCTCTATTGAAATTTGGGTGTTTTTTGATTTCAATAGCCTCACGCATCATTCTAGGTATGAAACGATTCTCTTTCGCGAGGATTTGTGGGTTATCGAATCTGATGTAGTGGTTGGGTTTATCCAGCGTGTGTTCACTGATCGCAGACTTCGTAGACCTTGTGTGTTTCATGTCAGCAATGTGTTCTTTTACTCGTGTTTTTATGCTCCTCTTTGTTTGCCCAATGTATGACAATCCACACTCACAATCAAGCTTGTAAACCCCTGCATCCTGGAGTGGGATATTGCATTTCACAGGTCTCAGAAATTGGGTAATCTTTTTCTGCGGCTTGAAATATGTTTTGATTGAAGCTCGCCTGAGGATGTGACCAATTCTGTCTGTGACCCCCTTGATGTAGGGTAGGGTAGCAGGGCACCGCTCAACTGAAGGACGACCCATTAAGGTATTTATCTGTATGGGTAGGTTTCCTATACACCGTATGACCAAGAGTATTGTCAGGGTTCCTTAGGATGAGCACATCCAGAAAAGCTAATTTATTATTTGCCTCTAGTTCCATAGTAAATTTAATATTACTGCTAATGGAATTGAGATGATCTAGAAATGCAGAGACTTTATCATTTGGGAGGACGGCAAAAGTATCGTCTACGTACCTTTTATACATCTTCGGCTTAGCCGGAGCGGTATCCAGTGCCTTCTGCTCGAAGTCTTCCATAAAAATGTCAGCTACGACAGGAGACACCGGAGGGCCCATGGCTACACCGATGTTGTTTTTGTGAATTTTAGGTAACCCATACAGTTTAGGCGCTTTGGCGCAAGATGGTGTGAGTGCGGATACGTCTAAGCTTAATTTTTCGGAGTGTTTTTTCATAACCGCGATTGTTTGTTTGGTTACTTTATCCGTGGGGTCAGTTTTGACCTTTTTATAAGTGCTTTCGTCCGATAAAAGATCTTGTATTTTACTATTGTAATCAGACGTATCCATGACGACAGTCGCGTTACCTTTATCTGCACGGAGCACGGTTATTTCTGGTTTATTGCGAATGTTTTTTAAGGCAATATATTCAGCACGAGTGAGATTCGGTTTGGGTAGACGACTACGGCGTAAAACCGATGAGATATCTTGTCGTATAGCTTCCGCATCCTCTTTCTGCATGCTGTTCCTTACCAGACATTCCTCTACGTTGCAGATTATGTTTTCAAAAGGTATTTTTCGCGGGGTTATTGCGTAATTAAGGCCTTTTTCTAATACCGAAACGGTGTTTTTATCGAATGTTTGTTTTGACAGGTTAACCACCGACAGTGACATATGATTAGTGGTCGCGTTTCCGTGCACATCAACAATTGCTTCACAATGGAGCTCAGGTATATTTTTTTGCGCGTTCCTTGTACCAAGATGTTTGTTTTGGTTTGTTAGCATTTGGTTGTATTTTGAAATTTGGCGGTTTTTTAGTTGTTCATATTTGACCTTTGCTCTCTTGTTAACAATATCAATGTAGTTTTGGAAATCTTCTGTCGATAGTATTACCTGTATTTCATTGTTTTGCGTCTCGATAGCTCTATCTACGTGGTTCAAATTTAAACGGTGTTGGCGGATAAGGCATCTTAATAACTTTAAACTAGCCTGGCGTAGAATGCTGGCGCTTCCCGATATATCTTTTTTAGATGTTAATTTTACACATACCGGTATAATATTATTATCGCGACACCTTTTTAAGAAATTTAACGATGTCACTAAACGCGCATGTTTTGTTTTTAGGCACTCACACCGCCGAATTTTATTTGCGATTTCCAGACCGTACTGGTTCACATAATATTTTCTTAAGTTTTCGCGACTTGTATACATAATAAAACTACGTTTTAACGGTTTTAAGCGCGGTAATTTTATTTGATTTTGGTTTTTCCGACGTTTCGGCCACTTTTCAGTGGCCGTGATCACGGAAGACAAAGATGTCAAGTGTCAACGAGTATTGTTAAAGTTTTATTTAGCCTACCGCCAACTTATTAATTTTAATTATTTAATTTTTAATTTTGTTTATGGTTATTATTTAATCTATGGGAGCCTAATCTAATTTACTACCGCTTCGCAACATGTTATGGCTTGAAGAGAAGAAGCGGCGCAAGAAACTCTTCAGCAAACATGCCTAGCTCTAATAATTTTATATAATATTAAAATGGGTGGAAGGAAAAATAAAAGTAATTATCAGTCAAGTTGGTTTGTGTTCCGTTGTACGCAGAAAGAGCTCACAGTGTCTTGAGGTCTGGCAGCTGGTTTTTGCTGGGTTTGGGTCTTAATAGTTTTGATAATTGGATCCCAAACAGGTGGTACTTGCCAACCATCTTCTCTATTGAAATTTGGGTGTTTTTTGATTTCAATAGCCTCACGCATCATTCTAGGTATGAAACGATTCTCTTTCGCGAGGATTTGTGGGTTATCGAATCTGATGTAGTGGTTGGGTTTATCCAGCGTGTGTTCACTGATCGCAGACTTCGTAGACCTTGTGTGTTTCATGTCAGCAATGTGTTCTTTTACTCGTGTTTTTATGCTCCTCTTTGTTTGCCCAATGTATGACAATCCACACTCACAATCAAGCTTGTAAACCCCTGCATCCTGGAGTGGGATATTGCATTTCACAGGTCTCAGAAATTGGGTAATCTTTTTCTGCGGCTTGAAATATGTTTTGATTGAAGCTCGCCTGAGGATGTGACCAATTCTGTCTGTGACCCCCTTGATGTAGGGTAGGGTAGCAGGGCACCGCTCAACTGAAGGTGGTTTGGGGCCTTTGTGACGTTGGTGTGGAGTCTTCAGCTGATTGCGTTGTAGAACTCGCTTGACATGCTGAAGCTCTCCAGCTATGTGGTTCTCGTCACAAATTTTCCGTGCTCTCTGAAACAAAGATTTGCCCACGGTAGCTAACTGACTAGGATGGTGGTGAGACGAACCATTAAGGTATTTATCTGTATGGGTAGGTTTCCTATACACCGTATGACCAAGAGTATTGTCAGGGTTCCTTAGGATGAGCACATCCAGAAAAGCTAATTTATTATTTGCCTCTAGTTCCATAGTAAATTTAATATTACTGCTAATGGAATTGAGATGATCTAGAAATGCAGAGACTTTATCGTTTGGGAGGACGGCAAAAGTATCGTCTACGTACCTTTTATACATCTTCGGCTTAGCCGGAGCGGTATCCAGTGCCTTCTGCTCGAAGTCTTCCATAAAAATGTCAGCTACGACAGGAGACACCGGTGAGCCCATGGCTACACCGTTGATTTGGTCGTAGAAGCCGTAGTCCCACACGAAATAGCCAGATGTGAGGCAATGTTTTAGTAGATCTGCATATTCCTCAGGCATGTTATTATCTATTAGCTTCCTTTTGACAATCTCAATGCAGTCTTCCACTGGTAAACTGGTAAATAAGGACTGGACATCAAAACTGACTAGCGCAAGGGGATGTTGTTTTTGTGAATTTTAGGTAACCCATACAGTTTAGGCGCTTTGGCGCAAGATGGTGTGAGTGCGGATACGTCTAAGCTTAATTTTTCGGAGTGTTTTTTCATAACCGCGATTGTTTGTTTGGTTACTTTATCCGTGGGGTCAGTTTTGACCTTTTTATAAGTGCTTTCGTCCGATAAAAGATCTTGTATTTTACTATTGTAATCAGACGTATCCATGACGACAGTCGCGTTACCTTTATCTGCACGGAGCACGGTTATTTCTGGTTTATTGCGAATGTTTTTTAAGGCAATATATTCAGCACGAGTGAGATTCGGTTTGGGTAGACGACTACGGCGTAAAACCGATGAGATATCTTGTCGTATAGCTTCCGCATCCTCTTTCTGCATGCTGTTCCTTACCAGACATTCCTCTACGTTGCAGATTATGTTTTCAAAAGGTATTTTTCGCGGGGTTATTGCGTAATTAAGGCCTTTTTCTAATACCGAAACGGTGTTTTTATCGAATGTTTGTTTTGACAGGTTAACCACCGACAGTGACATATGATTAGTGGTCGCGTTTCCGTGCACATCAACAATTGCTTCACAATGGAGCTCAGGTATATTTTTTTGCGCGTTCCTTGTACCAAGATGTTTGTTTTGGTTTGTTAGCATTTGGTTGTATTTTGAAATTTGGCGGTTTTTTAGTTGTTCATATTTGACCTTTGCTCTCTTGTTAACAATATCAATGTAGTTTTGGAAATCTTCTGTCGATAGTATTACCTGTATTTCATTGTTTTGCGTCTCGATAGCTCTATCTACGTGGTTCAAATTTAAACGGTGTTGGCGGATAAGGCATCTTAATAACTTTAAACTAGCCTGGCGTAGAATGCTGGCGCTTCCCGATATATCTTTTTTAGATGTTAATTTTACACATACCGGTATAATATTATTATCGCGACACCTTTTTAAGAAATTTAACGATGTCACTAAACGCGCATGTTTTGTTTTTAGGCACTCACACCGCCGAATTTTATTTGCGATTTCCAGACCGTACTGGTTCACATAATATTTTCATAATTAAAATGGGTGGAAGGAAAAATAAAAGTAATTATCAGTCAAGTTGGTTTGTGTTCCGTTGTACGCAGAAAGAGCTCACAGTGTCTTGAGGTCTGGCAGCTGGTTTTTGCTGGGTTTGGGTCTTAATAGTTTTGATAATTGGATCCCAAACAGGTGGTACTTGCCAACCATCTTCTCTATTGAAATTTGGGTGTTTTTTGATTTCAATAGCCTCACGCATCATTCTAGGTATGAAACGATTCTCTTTCGCGAGGATTTGTGGGTTATCGAATCTGATGTAGTGGTTGGGTTTATCCAGCGTGTGTTCACTGATCGCAGACTTCGTAGACCTTGTGTGTTTCATGTCAGCAATGTGTTCTTTTACTCGTGTTTTTATGCTCCTCTTTGTTTGCCCAATGTATGACAATCCACACTCACAATCAAGCTTGTAAACCCCTGCATCCTGGAGTGGGATATTGCATTTCACAGGTCACAGAAATTGGGTAATCTTTTTCTGCGGATGTTGTTTTTGTGAATTTTAGGTAACCCATACAGTTTAGGCGCTTTGGCGCAAGATGGTGTGAGTGCGGATACGTCTAAGCTTAATTTTTCGGAGTGTTTTTTCATAACCGCGATTGTTTGTTTGGTTACTTTATCCGTGGGGTCAGTTTTGACCTTTTTATAAGTGCTTTCGTCCGATAAAAGATCTTGTATTTTACTATTGTAATCAGACGTATCCATGACGACAGTCGCGTTACCTTTATCTGCACGGAGCACGGTTATTTCTGGTTTATTGCGAATGTTTTTTAAGGCAATATATTCAGCACGAGTGAGATTCGGTTTGGGTAGACGACTACGGCGTAAAACCGATGAGATATCTTGTCGTATAGCTTCCGCATCCTCTTTCTGCATGCTGTTCCTTACCAGACATTCCTCTACGTTGCAGATTATGTTTTCAAAAGGTATTTTTCGCGGGGTTATTGCGTAATTAAGGCCTTTTTCTAATACCGAAACGGTGTTTTTATCGAATGTTTGTTTTGACAGGTTAACCACCGACAGTGACATATGATTAGTGGTCGCGTTTCCGTGCACATCAACAATTGCTTCACAATGGAGCTCAGGTATATTTTTTTGCGCGTTCCTTGTACCAAGATGTTTGTTTTGGTTTGTTAGCATTTGGTTGTATTTTGAAATTTGGCGGTTTTTTAGTTGTTCATATTTGACCTTTGCTCTCTTGTTAACAATATCAATGTAGTTTTGGAAATCTTCTGTCGATAGTATTACCTGTATTTCATTGTTTTGCGTCTCGATAGCTCTATCTACGTGGTTCAAATTTAAACGGTGTTGGCGGATAAGGCATCTTAATAACTTTAAACTAGCCTGGCGTAGAATGCTGGCGCTTCCCGATATATCTTTTTTAGATGTTAATTTTACACATACCGGTATAATATTATTATCGCGACACCTTTTTAAGAAATTTAACGATGTCACTAAACGCGCATGTTTTGTTTTTAGGCACTCACACCGCCGAATTTTATTTGCGATTTCCAGACCGTACTGGTTCACATAATATTTTCTTAAGTTTTCGCGACTTGTATACATAATAAAACTACGTTTTAACGGTTTTAAGCGCGGTAATTTTATTTGATTTTGGTTTTTCCGACGTTTCGGCCACTTTTCAGTGGCCGTGATCACGGAAGACAAAGATGTCAAGTGTCAACGAGTATTGTTAAAGTTTTATTTAGCCTACCGCCAACTTATTAATTTTAATTATTTAATTTTTAATTTTGTTTATGGTTATTATTTAATCTATGGGAGCCTAATCTAATTTACTACCGCTTCGCAACATGTTATGGCTTGAAGAGAAGAAGCGGCGCAAGAAACTCTTCAGCAAACATGCCTAGCTCTAATAATTTTATATAATATTAAAATGGGTGGAAGGAAAAATAAAAGTAATTATCAGTCAAGTTGGTTTGTGTTCCGTTGTACGCAGAAAGAGCTCACAGTGTCTTGAGGTCTGGCAGCTGGTTTTTGCTGGGTTTGGGTCTTAATAGTTTTGATAATTGGATCCCAAACAGGTGGTACTTGCCAACCATCTTCTCTATTGAAATTTGGGTGTTTTTTGATTTCAATAGCCTCACGCATCATTCTAGGTATGAAACGATTCTCTTTCGCGAGGATTTGTGGGTTATCGAATCTGATGTAGTGGTTGGGTTTATCCAGCGTGTGTTCACTGATCGCAGACTTCGTAGACCTTGTGTGTTTCATGTCAGCAATGTGTTCTTTTACTCGTGTTTTTATGCTCCTCTTTGTTTGCCCAATGTATGACAATCCACACTCACAATCAAGCTTGTAAACCCCTGCATCCTGGAGTGGGATATTGCATTTCACAGGTCTCAGAAATTGGGTAATCTTTTTCTGCGGCTTGAAATATGTTTTGATTGAAGCTCGCCTGAGGATGTGACCAATTCTGTCTGTGACCCCCTTGATGTAGGGTAGGGTAGCAGGGCACCGCTCAACTGAAGGTGGTTTGGGGCCTTTGTGACGTTGGTGTGGAGTCTTCAGCTGATTGCGTTGTAGAACTCGCTTGACATGCTGAAGCTCTCCAGCTATGTGGTTCTCGTCACAAATTTTCCGTGCTCTCTGAAACAAAGATTTGCCCACGGTAGCTAACTGACTAGGATGGTGGTGAGACGAACCATTAAGGTATTTATCTGTATGGGTAGGTTTCCTATACACCGTATGACCAAGAGTATTGTCAGGGTTCCTTAGGATGAGCACATCCAGAAAAGCATGTTGTTTTTGTGAATTTTAGGTAACCCATACAGTTTAGGCGCTTTGGCGCAAGATGGTGTGAGTGCGGATACGTCTAAGCTTAATTTTTCGGAGTGTTTTTTCATAACCGCGATTGTTTGTTTGGTTACTTTATCCGTGGGGTCAGTTTTGACCTTTTTATAAGTGCTTTCGTCCGATAAAAGATCTTGTATTTTACTATTGTAATCAGACGTATCCATGACGACAGTCGCGTTACCTTTATCTGCACGGAGCACGGTTATTTCTGGTTTATTGCGAATGTTTTTTAAGGCAATATATTCAGCACGAGTGAGATTCGGTTTGGGTAGACGACTACGGCGTAAAACCGATGAGATATCTTGTCGTATAGCTTCCGCATCCTCTTTCTGCATGCTGTTCCTTACCAGACATTCCTCTACGTTGCAGATTATGTTTTCAAAAGGTATTTTTCGCGGGGTTATTGCGTAATTAAGGCCTTTTTCTAATACCGAAACGGTGTTTTTATCGAATGTTTGTTTTGACAGGTTAACCACCGACAGTGACATATGATTAGTGGTCGCGTTTCCGTGCACATCAACAATTGCTTCACAATGGAGCTCAGGTATATTTTTTTGCGCGTTCCTTGTACCAAGATGTTTGTTTTGGTTTGTTAGCATTTGGTTGTATTTTGAAATTTGGCGGTTTTTTAGTTGTTCATATTTGACCTTTGCTCTCTTGTTAACAATATCAATGTAGTTTTGGAAATCTTCTGTCGATAGTATTACCTGTATTTCATTGTTTTGCGTCTCGATAGCTCTATCTACGTGGTTCAAATTTAAACGGTGTTGGCGGATAAGGCATCTTAATAACTTTAAACTAGCCTGGCGTAGAATGCTGGCGCTTCCCGATATATCTTTTTTAGATGTTAATTTTACACATACCGGTATAATATTATTATCGCGACACCTTTTTAAGAAATTTAACGATGTCACTAAACGCGCATGTTTTGTTTTTAGGCACTCACACCGCCGAATTTTATTTGCGATTTCCAGACCGTACTGGTTCACATAATATTTTCTTAAGTTTTCGCGACTTGTATACATAATAAAACTACGTTTTAACGGTTTTAAGCGCGGTAATTTTATTTGATTTTGGTTTTTCCGACGTTTCGGCCACTTTTCAGTGGCCGTGATCACGGAAGACAAAGATGTCAAGTGTCAACGAGTATTGTTAAAGTTTTATTTAGCCTACCGCCAACTTATTAATTTTAATTATTTAATTTTTAATTTTGTTTATGGTTATTATTTAATCTATGGGAGCCTAATCTAATTTACTACCGCTTCGCAACATGTTATGGCTTGAAGAGAAGAAGCGGCGCAAGAAACTCTTCAGCAAACATGCCTAGCTCTAATAATTTTATATAATATTAAAATGGGTGGAAGGAAAAATAAAAGTAATTATCAGTCAAGTTGGTTTGTGTTCCGTTGTACGCAGAAAGAGCTCACAGTGTCTTGAGGTCTGGCAGCTGGTTTTTGCTGGGTTTGGGTCTTAATAGTTTTGATAATTGGATCCCAAACAGGTGGTACTTGCCAACCATCTTCTCTATTGAAATTTGGGTGTTTTTTGATTTCAATAGCCTCACGCATCATTCTAGGTATGAAACGATTCTCTTTCGCGAGGATTTGTGGGTTATCGAATCTGATGTAGTGGTTGGGTTTATCCAGCGTGTGTTCACTGATCGCAGACTTCGTAGACCTTGTGTGTTTCATGTCAGCAATGTGTTCTTTTACTCGTGTTTTTATGCTCCTCTTTGTTTGCCCAATGTATGACAATCCACACTCACAATCAAGCTTGTAAACCCCTGCATCCTGGAGTGGGATATTGCATTTCACAGGTCTCAGAAATTGGGTAATCTTTTTCTGCGGCTTGAAATATGTTTTGATTGAAGCTCGCCTGAGGATGTGACCAATTCTGTCTGTGACCCCCTTGATGTAGGGTAGGGTAGCAGGGCACCGCTCAACTGAAGGTGGTTTGGGGCCTTTGTGACGTTGGTGTGGAGTCTTCAGCTGATTGCGTTGTAGAACTCGCTTGACATGCTGAAGCTCTCCAGCTATGTGGTTCTCGTCACAAATTTTCCGTGCTCTCTGAAACAAAGATTTGCCCACGGTAGCTAACTGACTAGGATGGTGGTGAGACGAACCATTAAGGTATTTATCTGTATGGGTAGGTTTCCTATACACCGTATGACCAAGAGTATTGTCAGGGTTCCTTAGGATGAGCACATCCAGAAAAGCTAATTTATTATTTGCCTCTAGTTCCATAGTAAATTTAATATTACTGCTAATGGAATTGAGATGATCTAGAAATGCAGAGACTTTATCGTTTGGGAGGACGGCAAAAGTATCGTCTACGTACCTTTTATACATCTTCGGCTTAGCCGGAGCGGTATCCAGTGCCTTCTGCTCGAAGTCTTCCATAAAAATGTCAGCTACGACAGGAGACACCGGTGAGCCCATGGCTACACCGTTGATTTGGTCGTAGAAGCCGTAGTCCCACACGAAATAGCCAGATGTGAGGCAATGTTTTAGTAGATCTGCATATTCCTCAGGCATGTTATTATCTATTAGCTTCCTTTTGACAATCTCAATGCAGTCTTCCACTGGTAAACTGGTAAATAAGGACTGGACATCAAAACTGACTAGTACTTCATCCTCAGCCAATGTCAAATTTTCAATTGCGCTGATGAAGTCGAAGGAATCCTTGACATGGTAGGGTGTGTTGCCGCGGAGATTGTTGAGTGTCTTCGCGAGATGTTGTGCCAGTCTGTATGTTGGTGAGTCAAGCTGGCTAACTATAGGGCGCAAGGGGATGTTGTTTTTGTGAATTTTAGGTAACCCATACAGTTTAGGCGCTTTGGCGCAAGATGGTGTGAGTGCGGATACGTCTAAGCTTAATTTTTCGGAGTGTTTTTTCATAACCGCGATTGTTTGTTTGGTTACTTTATCCGTGGGGTCAGTTTTGACCTTTTTATAAGTGCTTTCGTCCGATAAAAGATCTTGTATTTTACTATTGTAATCAGACGTATCCATGACGACAGTCGCGTTACCTTTATCTGCACGGAGCACGGTTATTTCTGGTTTATTGCGAATGTTTTTTAAGGCAATATATTCAGCACGAGTGAGATTCGGTTTGGGTAGACGACTACGGCGTAAAACCGATGAGATATCTTGTCGTATAGCTTCCGCATCCTCTTTCTGCATGCTGTTCCTTACCAGACATTCCTCTACGTTGCAGATTATGTTTTCAAAAGGTATTTTTCGCGGGGTTATTGCGTAATTAAGGCCTTTTTCTAATACCGAAACGGTGTTTTTATCGAATGTTTGTTTTGACAGGTTAACCACCGACAGTGACATATGATTAGTGGTCGCGTTTCCGTGCACATCAACAATTGCTTCACAATGGAGCTCAGGTATATTTTTTTGCGCGTTCCTTGTACCAAGATGTTTGTTTTGGTTTGTTAGCATTTGGTTGTATTTTGAAATTTGGCGGTTTTTTAGTTGTTCATATTTGACCTTTGCTCTCTTGTTAACAATATCAATGTAGTTTTGGAAATCTTCTGTCGATAGTATTACCTGTATTTCATTGTTTTGCGTCTCGATAGCTCTATCTACGTGGTTCAAATTTAAACGGTGTTGGCGGATAAGGCATCTTAATAACTTTAAACTAGCCTGGCGTAGAATGCTGGCGCTTCCCGATATATCTTTTTTAGATGTTAATTTTACACATACCGGTATAATATTATTATCGCGACACCTTTTTAAGAAATTTAACGATGTCACTAAACGCGCATGTTTTGTTTTTAGGCACTCACACCGCCGAATTTTATTTGCGATTTCCAGACCGTACTGGTTCACATAATATTTTCTTATCTTTGTCTTCCGTGATCACGGCCACTGAAAAGTGGCCGAAACGTCGGAAAAACCAAAATCAAATAAAATTACCGCGCTTAAAACCGTTAAAACGTAGTTTTATTATGTATACAAGTCGCGAAAACTTAAGAAAATATTATGTGAACCAGTACGGTCTGGAAATCGCAAATAAAATTCGGCGGTGTGAGTGCCTAAAAACAAAACATGCGCGTTTAGTGACATCGTTAAATTTCTTAAAAAGGTGTCGCGATAATAATATTATACCGGTATGTGTAAAATTAACATCTAAAAAAGATATATCGGGAAGCGCCAGCATTCTACGCCAGGCTAGTTTAAAGTTATTAAGATGCCTTATCCGCCAACACCGTTTAAATTTGAACCACGTAGATAGAGCTATCGAGACGCAAAACAATGAAATACAGGTAATACTATCGACAGAAGATTTCCAAAACTACATTGATATTGTTAACAAGAGAGCAAAGGTCAAATATGAACAACTAAAAAACCGCCAAATTTCAAAATACAACCAAATGCTAACAAACCAAAACAAACATCTTGGTACAAGGAACGCGCAAAAAAATATACCTGAGCTCCATTGTGAAGCAATTGTTGATGTGCACGGAAACGCGACCACTAATCATATGTCACTGTCGGTGGTTAACCTGTCAAAACAAACATTCGATAAAAACACCGTTTCGGTATTAGAAAAAGGCCTTAATTACGCAATAACCCCGCGAAAAATACCTTTTGAAAACATAATCTGCAACGTAGAGGAATGTCTGGTAAGGAACAGCATGCAGAAAGAGGATGCGGAAGCTATACGACAAGATATCTCATCGGTTTTACGCCGTAGTCGTCTACCCAAACCGAATCTCACTCGTGCTGAATATATTGCCTTAAAAAACATTCGCAATAAACCAGAAATAACCGTGCTCCGTGCAGATAAAGGTAACGCGACTGTCGTCATGGATACGTCTGATTACAATAGTAAAATACAAGATCTTTTATCGGACGAAAGCACTTATAAAAAGGTCAAAACTGACCCCACGGATAAAGTAACCAAACAAACAATCGCGGTTATGAAAAAACACTCCGAAAAATTAAGCTTAGACGTATCCGCACTCACACCATCTTGCGCCAAAGCGCCTAAACTGTATGGGTTACCTAAAATCGACTTCATCAGCGCAATTGAAAATTTGACATTGGCTGAGGATGAAGTACTAGTCAGTTTTGATGTCCAGTCCTTATTTACCAGTTTACCAGTGGAAGACTGCATTGAGATTGTCAAAAGGAAGCTAATAGATAATAACATGCCTGAGGAATATGCAGATCTACTAAAACATTGCCTCACATCTGGCTATTTCGTGTGGGACTACGGCTTCTACGACCAAATCAACGGTGTAGCCATGGGCTCACCGGTGTCTCCTGTCGTAGCTGACATTTTTATGGAAGACTTCGAGCAGAAGGCACTGGATACCGCTCCGGCTAAGCCGAAGATGTATAAAAGGTACGTAGACGATACTTTTGCCGTCCTCCCAAATGATAAAGTCTCTGCATTTCTAGATCATCTCAATTCCATTAGCAGTAATATTAAATTTACTATGGAACTAGAGGCAAATAATAAATTAGCTTTTCTGGATGTGCTCATCCTAAGGAACCCTGACAATACTCTTGGTCATACGGTGTATAGGAAACCTACCCATACAGATAAATACCTTAATGGGTCGTCCTGTGAAATGCAATATCCCACTCCAGGATGCAGGGGTTTACAAGCTTGATTGTGAGTGTGGATTGTCATACATTGGGCAAACAAAGAGGAGCATAAAAACACGAGTAAAAGAACACATTGCTGACATGAAACACACAAGGTCTACGAAGTCTGCGATCAGTGAACACACGCTGGATAAACCCAACCACTACATCAGATTCGATAACCCACAAATCCTCGCGAAAGAGAATCGTTTCATACCTAGAATGATGCGTGAGGCTATTGAAATCAAAAAACACCCAAATTTCAATAGAGAAGATGGTTGGCAAGTACCACCTGTTTGGGATCCAATTATCAAAACTATTAAGACCCAAACCCAGCAAAAACCAGCTGCCAGACCTCAAGACACTGTGAGCTCTTTCTGCGTACAACGGAACACAAACCAACTTGACTGATAATTACTTTTATTTTTCCTTCCACCCATTTTAATATTATATAAAATTATTAGAGCTAGGCATGTTTGCTGAAGAGTTTCTTGCGCCGCTTCTTCTCTTCAAGCCATAACATGTTGCGAAGCGGTAGTAAATTAGATTAGGCTCCCATAGATTAAATAATAACCATAAACAAAATTAAAAATTAAATAATTAAAATTAATAAGTTGGCGGTAGGCTAAATAAAACTTTAACAATACTCGTTGACACTTGACATCTTTGTCTTCCGTGATCACGGCCACTGAAAAGTGGCCGAAACGTCGGAAAAACCAAAATCAAATAAAATTACCGCGCTTAAAACCGTTAAAACGTAGTTTTATTAAATATTTTTGAAGCTCTGTAAACTCCATTTTTCCCAGATTTTTTCTCCCCTCAGTTTAAAAGTTAAAAGAGAACTCAATTTTCACGACTTTGAGAGGTAATATCTCGCTCATCATCATCATCATTCAAGCGTTAAATTCCGGTTACTTTCGCTCTGACGCCGAGGGTCCGCTTTCCTACTTTTTATTATCTCGCTACCTATCGAATAAAGGTAAATAAGTTGTCAAGGATCATTATTCTGAATATCAAGATTTGACAAACAATACCCTATAGGACTTGTACGCTGAATAAAAAAAATCAACGCTCACATATATGTCAGCCACCCCTGTTCTTTTTTTTTGTCTCGAGTTAAATACATTACTTTGTAGCGCCGTACAGGCTACACCTGGTCGTGTCCAGCCAAGAAACAAAAACTAAATTCTACAATATTTCAGGTGGACAAATTAAATCGAATGAAAAACCTGTAGTAATTGTTGATATGCGAGAGTTCCGATCGGACCTTCCAGCTTTGCTACATAGAAAAGGAATCAATATTGAACCCGTCACCATTGCTGTAAGAATATTTATCATTTAAAATACCTTTTATCCTGCTCTGGAGTAGTCATTTTTTCTAAGCTCCATGATAAAAAAAGGTATTAATGGTTTGTTATTAAATACAAAAGCAATCTCAACATTAAACTTTCCGGTACCATTAGTTATGTATTACAATAATCAACGTCATATCTACTTGCCTAGTAGCTCAGTAATTTGGTTCGAAAAAAAGGGGTTATCTGGAAAGTTGACCGGGACTTTTGAAAATGGATAATTTTATAGATTTCGAATCTATCTGAATGTCAATTTTGCCACCTCGTATCGTTGCCGCTGGCACCGCCATAGTGGAAAACTGACACCCAATAGCAGTTTTTTAACAACACCTCCTTTCCAACTCATTTTACAATAAAAACACCAAGTAAAAAAATTAAACTAGAGAAAATATCTTACAATTTAAGTAATAACATTTTAAAACTACTTTTTAAGTTTTAAGGGCGGTAATTTATTTGTTTTTTTATTATTTCGAAGTTTCGGCCATTTTTTAGTAGCCGTGATCGCAGAAGACAAAGACGGCAAATGTCAATGAGTATTGTTAAAGTTTTATTTAGCCTACCACCAACTTGTTAATATTAATTAATTAGTTTTAATTTTGTTTATGATTTTTATGTACTCTATGGGACCTAATCTAATTTACCACCGCTTCGTAACATGTTGTGGCTTGAGAAGAAGCGGCGCAAGAAACTCTTTAGCAAACATGCCTTGCTCTAATAATTTTATATAATATTAAAATGGGTGAGAGGTAAAGTAAAAAGAAATTGTCAATCAAGTTGGTTTGTGTTCCGGTGCACGCAGAAAAAGCTTACCGTATGTTTAGGTCTGGCAATGGGTTCTTTCTGGGTTTGGGTCTTAATAGTTTTGATATTCGCGTCCCAAACAGGTGGTACTTGCTTTCAAAAACAGGTTGTTTTTCGTATATAGTCTAGTAAACTAAGGCGAAAAAAGAAGTAAATTACGAAATGGAAGCCAGCAAGCTATAACTTTGTGAAAACCTTTAGTTTTGTATTCTAAAATTGTCTCAAATTTTCTTTATAAAAGACTAATAATAGCAAAGGCAATCTAAGACACAAATATGTACCTCTAAAATTTTTGATAAATAACCGTTATAAAACCATAACTGTTAAAAAAATAGATTGCACGTTTTCTTAGTTTAAGTTCAGTCTAGTTCACCATGTTTTTGTTCATAATTAGGTACCAACTAGTTTTAGGATTCTCATAAACATCACAGTACTTTCGATTTACTTTTTTTTATTTGATTTTGAGGCATTCTCAGCTATATCTTCGCAGTCTAAGGTCATTAGACCTTATGACAATGAGAATTTGGATTACCAAATGAAATTAATATGGGAACACCTTCAAGATATAATAAATCCAATGCAAAAAGAATTATTACGATCGGTTCAGAAATAAAAAAAGTTATAAACCATTACAATACCTCAATAATTACACTTTCTATTTGATTTCTTTGGATATCTTGCTGCATCTTCAGATTTCAAGATGCTAATATCAATGAAATTTATATGAAACTACCTTAAAGCTATTTTGAATACAATGCAAAAGAAATTATTCAACCTGGTTCAGAAATAAAAAAGCTATTAACCTAACAAAATCTCAATCAATACTAAATATCCATTTTATTTAGAAAAAAGGTCCTGCTATATCTTCGGAATCCAAAGTCTAACTTTAATGAAATTTATGTGATATATTTTCAATGTAGTTAGTTACGTTGAAAATATATTGGATCTAACGCAAAAAGAAACATTTCAGTCGGTCAAGAAACAGAAGTTAGAGCTAAAAATATATAAAAAAAATAGGAAGAAGTAATTATATGAGGAATTCAGGAACTCCTCCTTTTTTGAACTGGGTTAAAATTTATACATATAAAGTATTAAATAGTACATAATTAAGGTTTTTACAAATTATAATAATGATTTTTGTCAATAATTAACTACTTCAACCTAAACTTCTGTGGAAATGAGTTTTTTAGCCAAAACGCATGTTGAAGTACACTTTGCGTCGCCCGTACGCCAAATCTATCGATTTTACAAAAAAAAAGTTGTTATAAGATAAATGATGGGAATTTTCCTTTAGCTTAATTTTGTACTTGATGTTTTTATTGTAAAATGAGTCGAAAGTGAGTTATTGTAAAATAAGATAAATAATTCAAAAATGAAAAACCCGACTGCAAAAAAGATAATGTAATGTACTAAAAAGACCGAAACAGGATTGAGAATGGAAAGAAAAATATTGCTCATAATTTTTTTTTTATTACAGGAGATCAGCAGACAGGCAGACGGCCCACTTGATGGAAAGCGGTTACCATCGCCTATGAACATTTGCAACACCAAAGTTGCTACAAATGCGCTGCTGCTCTCTTAAAGAAAGACTGGAACCTGGTCACTAATGTCGGAACACAACTCAAGGTTGTTACGGCGACATACTTTAGACCAGGGGTGGTAGCCATCCAGTCGGGCAAATGCCCTACCACCTGGCTGTGGGTTGTTTAGTCGCCTCTTACAACAGGCCGCACCCGGCCGCAGGAAATTGTATTCTTTCTCCGTTCCTGCACGGAACATAATAAGTCATAATAAGTCTGTTAAACCGAAGTAGAGTTTACTTAGTTTTTAATTTATTTTAATTTTGTTTTCTATTCTCAATCTTGTTTCAGTCTTTTTAGTGCCTTAATTTTAAATTTTCCATTTTGCAGTCAAATTTTAATTTTTTAATACCATAATAAAAAACGCGAAATGTGTGCTGGGTGGGATACATAGTAGAAGTGAAACTTCAACGGACAAGTGGAAAAACGAACGGCAATGTTGCGATTCTTTTTGCCACTTATCCGTTGTCATTCGTTTATCCCAGCACACATTTCGATTTTTCGCAGGTTTACTGCAAAAAATGATTTGGTTAGGTTAGGTACATTTTAATGAATGCATTTTTTATTTAAACTTATTTTATTTTATCAAACAAAAAAACTGAATTCTATCCGGAACCAAAAAACGTATCCATAGTCTACTCTAAAATTATGTCGCCTCTCACTACGTGTAGTCTAAATTATGCCGCTCTTCCACGCGGCCGTAATGCTTTTTCGTGACAGAAAAATCCTTAGACCCCCCGTTTATATAGAAGTTTCACTTCAAAAATAAAACCAAATCTATGGAGCAGGGTATCAAAATGAAGGAAATTAAAACAGGATTACAAAAATATATTTATTATTTAAGCTATATGTTTAAATTAATTTAGGAATAATAAATTGGTCTAAAAAGTTTTTGATAGCGTAAAAATAGGCCATGTTTGTGTTGTGACCTCGGCCTATCACATGTTCGCTAGATGGTAGAAAGTTACTATATCAACCACAGGATTAAAATTGTCTTGAAGAATTGAAACGCTTGCGTAAATTGTAATTTTCATTTGTCTGTTTTGTTTGGCATGCAATCAATCGTCTCTAGCTACATTCCGCCCGACTTATATTCGTATAAGTAACAGCTTTTGTTCATAAGTGTGCCGGTACATTAAATACTAGTTCGCGCTAAGCTAAGGATACTTGGGTTTTCAACACGGTAATAACGATACCGAACTCTCGAAATCCATCAAGCCGTTTGGAAGATACGAGGTAATAAAGAACTTTATAAACATACAAGGCAAGATACGCGCGAAAAACATAACCCTTCTTTGGCAGTCGGGTAAAATACGCTATTAGCCGCCTTTTTTTACCATTCCATGGAGGCGCTAGCGGCAACGATACGAGGTGAAAAAATTACCAATTTTCAAAACTCCCGGAAAACTTTTCAGTAAAACTACCAGATTATATTAGTTATCAGATGAAATTACAGGAACGAGCTGGCGACGTTTTCAAACGTTCCGTTTTACTAATTGTAATTTCTTTGCGGTAGATTGGAGACTATATCCTCACTCCGGAAATTTGTGTAGAAAGGAAATCAATATCGGACTTGATAGGTTCGTTAAACTCGGGCCGGTTGTTCACGCAATGTACGCAAATGTGCCGGAATTATAGTCGGCCTATACTTCTTATAGAGTTCGATCAAAATAAGCCATTTAATCTCCAGGTAAGCTGTTTAAATTATATTATTTTTGTAAAAAGTTCTCTTTTATTGATATGTATTCTTATTAATAACTAGTAGTAAGCTCTGTGTAACTAACATAGATACTAAATTAGTTTTTTTATATATATTACACCTAAAACTTTACGGTTTCTTGCTCAATTCACTACAATAACAAAGAAACTAAGTCCATATAGTCTCAACAGCTGCCTAGCATAACATAGAGATAATTCGAAGCAATCCTGATTTTAAGTAATAAAATGAATGACTTATTTCCTATGCCAATGTATTTGTTAGTGAATTGAAAAACGCGATTGCAGTGCCATCTATTTAGCTAATCCGTCTATCCTGCGGAAACAACGTCGGGATTAGGATACTTTTTATCGGGATAAAAAGTATCCTAAGACACACCCCGGGATCTGAGCTTACTCTGTGTCGAGTTTTATTTTCGTTTAGTGGTTTTCACCTGATGCTCATGATGCAACAGACAGAAAGACAGACAAAAATTCTAAAATATGCATTTTCGGAATCTGCTGGTCCTAATTGGCCCTCCTGATTTTTTCACATTTTTAAACGTATTGTACAAACTCGAACCATTTACAGATTTATTATAGTATAGATAGACCAGGTATGGGCAACCTTTGCTGAGGGCGTAATTTCGTAATTTAATCAGGTGAAATCAGGTCGCGGGGTGTAGGCAAGAAATAAATTGGTAGTAGTGAATAAAAAAGCCACAAAATTCACACATTTTTTAATTTGTTAATTATAAGAACATAATCAAACATTTAAAAAACAAATTTATAAAAAAAAAATAGAAAAATCAAATGAATTTTAATGCGATACTTACTACAAAGTTTGAAGGTGAGAAATAAGGTGATTAATATTGGGGTCAATATTAGTAAGTAGTACATAGGCGCAGTGTGTTCTAAATTAACATCTTCATGACGAGTACGATGCTTATTTTTATTAATTTTCATGATTGAAAAAAGCTGCTCACATTTATACGTGCTTCCGAATGTGCAAATTATTTTTCATGCGAAAACTCTCAGCTGTGGATACTTTTCTTCGGAAAGGAATGTTCTATAAAATTCGCTTAGTCCTACATCATCTAGACTTCCAAAATGAGTCTTCTTGAAGCTCGATCAACTACGTTTATAGGGAAAGTGGAGTAGTATCTTCCACATTACACTTACAAGGATTTGCAAAAATAGTAAAAGTGTTTGTTTGTTCCCTCGCTGTTGGGTTTTCATGCGGAAATTAAACAATTACGTTCAATTATGATTAATTGATTTCATCCACCATCTTGTATAGACTCCAGTTATCTCTTATAAACGATATAAGTAAACAATAAACATGGTCAGGAAATACTACCTGCAATATAAATATAATGATATGTAATTTCATATAATTAGTAGATATTATATTGTATATAGGTATATATTTATTATGTTTAAATAGTTGCATTTTATCACCATATCTTGAATATGTATATAACTTATGTGTATATTTGTATATATATATATTAGGTTGGGGAAAAAGTTTCTTCGCATTTTATATAAAAATTCAAAAGGTTTTTTTATAAAGTTTATTTACATTTGACTAAAGTATGTAGGTGCCATTTTGTTGGATAAATTTTTGCCATCTTGTAGGTAGGGACGTGATCCCATTGCTATAAAAATTTTGGGGCTTCTGATCAAAAAACTGTGACAAGTGGTTTTGGCAGTCCTCTCGTAATGTTAACCTGACACTGCCTAAGGAATTCTGCAGAGACCGAAACAGGTGAAAATCTGAAGGTGCAAGGTCAGGACTATACGGCGGATGCATTAACATCTCCCAGCCAAACTCTCGTAATTTTTGCTGAGTGGCTAAAGATGTGTGAGGTCTAGCGTTATCATGGTGAAATACCACACCCCTTCTGTTGATTAATTCCGGCCGCTTTCTCTCAACTTTTTGCTTTAATCTCATCCGTTGTTCGCAGTACAGTTCAGAATCGATGGTCCTGCCTGGCGGTAACAGCTTATAATGAATAATGCCCTTCCAATCCCACCATACACACAGCATCACCTTGTTGCGAGTTAACCCGGGTTTCGCCATAGTCTGTGAAGCCTGACCGGCCTTTGACCACGATCTTTTTCGCACGTTCTTGTACGTGATCCACTTTTCATCACCAGTTATCAGCTTCTTCAAAAATGGTTCGATTTCATTACGTCGTAATAAAGAATCACAAATGAGTTCACGGTTCATTAGGGTTCTTTCAGTGAGCTCATGAGGCACCCAAATATCGAGCTTTTTTGTGTACCCAGCTTTTTTCAAATGCGCCAAAACCGTTTTGTGGTTAATACCCAGTTTTTCAGCTACATCGTAACTACTAATATACCGATCTTGCTCCACTTTTTCAAAAATGGCATCAATTTTGTCCGTAACATGGCGACCAGAGCGACGTGCATCTTTGATATAAAAATTTCCGGATTGAAAACGCTTAAACCAAATTTGCGCTACTCTCACAGATACTGTATTAGGTCCATAAACATTACAAAAAATTTTCGCGGCTTGTGTTGCATTTTTACCTTTTTTGTAGTAAAATTTTAAAATGTATCGAATTTCTTCATTAGATTCACTCATTTTAACAATAAAAAAAAACAAATGAGAATCACACATTTTTCTAATATAAATTTGGAATTGTCTTCTTTAAAATTAAAACTTTTTAATGATACTAAAACCAGCCAGATACAAATGGTATAGCCAAAGAGATCTTATTACAAGTTCATACATACTATATGCGAAAAGACTTTTTCCCAACTTATTAGTATAGTTATATATTTATTATTAAAATGTAAGTAATCGTACAATAATTATGTATACCATCATCGCCACTCCTAATCAGCAATATTCTTACCAAGGGTTGTGTGGAAGAGATCGCTTTTTAGCGAAAAGACCGCCCTTTGTACACAATTAGAATAATACTATATATAATTCGTAAGTTTTCTGTAATGGTGTACATTAAAGTGTTATCTATCTATCTATCTAAATAAAATATTCAACACGCTCATATGTAATGACAGTAGAACTGAAGATTTGGGTCTGTAGAAGGGTTAGTAGAATTCTTTTTTTTATTTCAGGGCAACTTTGTGTTATCAACAGACATATCAGGTGCAGAGATCCAACAAAAACTGCAACTGCTTACAATCCACTTCCCGAGGCTGAAACTCGTGTGGTCTCCCAGCCCGTATGCAACAGCCGAACTTTTCTATGAACTAAAGGCAAGACCGTTATATAACTCACAATAACTAAGTCAAAGAAAAAGTGCAAAGCAGGATACGACTGAAATATAGGTTAAAAATATAGGTTTTAAACAATAGATCGTCACAAAACGAAAAACTGTCGTCATGTTGGATTTAAGCAATTTTGAGAATAATGTTTTTACTCTTAATATTCATCTTACAAGGCTAGAACTAACTTACGAAGTAGTATAGTCAAGCTCAATTACATTTATCTATAATTACAGCAAAGTAGAAAAAATCCAAATATAGCAGAAGCCGTGGCATTAAGCGGCGAAAATACTGCAGATGACATGAACTACGAGAGATACAATATATTGGTCCACGATTTTGTGCAAAAATTGCCAGGGGTCACATCCAAGAATATCGCCCGGATTATGAATAAAGGAAAATCATTGGATTATTTAATAACATTAAGTAAAGTGAGTGATTTTTTATGAGTTCTTTCTGTTATTTACCTTAGACTGTGCATTGCATCTTAATTTAACCGAATAGGATGGATGGATAAATAGATTAGGAATATAATGTGTGCAATTGATTTCTGTACTCATCTGTAATATTATAAAATTCTAAACAGGCCGTTTGTACATTGAAACTATTTAAAAAACTGGATAGACGTACGTAAATCACGTAATAACTACTGGGCCGATTTCGATGCGATTTTCGCTAATCGACTGCAATTTTTCTGAGAATGATTTAAAATACTGGCTATTGAGAAAAAAATCGAAAACAAACGCGATTTTTTCACTGATCGATATCAACATTTTTATGTAATAAAATGTGTGATACCTTTTATCCTAGGAATCCCGCGGAAATTTTCCCGAGAGCGATTCGAAGTTCAGACGCATAAAATTAGCGTATTCCGACATAGTTTCCACTAAAACGATAGCTTACATTCCTATTTAAATGCTGTAGTACTTTGTGCATTTCAAGTCAAGCGTGGAGTTTCCAACATTCTTTCAAGGCCATAAGTGAAAATAGTCCGAATCTATTTTGTAGCTATTTCAATATGGTTTTTATAGCTTAATAATTGTTATCAGGCCATAAGGAGGCATTTGGAGAACCGTTTAAATGGACACATGTCTAGACTATAGACATACTGCTAGTTGTAAAGCAACATTAAAAATCTACCTTATTTTGATAGTTATCATAATCGTAGTACAAATGTGCTAAATAAACCACCAAGTCCCCTCCCTGGTTTAAACTACCCAAATTGCAATTTCATGAGAATATGTTCACATCTAAGTCCGTGAAGAGGAAACAAAAAAACTTACTTTCACATCTGTGTATACGGGATTATGAATTCTAGTTCGTGGATCGTTTTTAAATTTATGATTTTTCAGAGCGAAATTTTAGAAATAGTTGAAAACAAAAATGAAGCGGACATGTTGTATTCTATTTTACATGTCAAGGCCGAACCAGTTGACGTATCTAAAGAGGAGAAACCTTTTGCAAAAAAGAAAAATACGGGTAAATTTTTTAGAAATAAGAAATAAAATAGTTGTGTACATAAACTAAAAAAATTATAATTTATTCAGCAATCATAAAACAAATAAAGTCATTAACATACATAATGAAGTTTTTATATTCAGTCCTATACTCTGATTTTTAATTACCTGGATTAAAATCACAGCTGCGCTTGACCTTTTTTTGATTCATAAGTGAGTTGTGTGTTGCATCAACGAACTTTTAACATAAAAATGATTGCAGCTGCCATTTTAGTCCAGGTAATTAAAAATCAGATTATAATACAAATCCACAACAGACATTGCAGTAATATCAATGAAATCAAAAACCTTTTTTGTTCAATGAAGTCAAAAATCTTTTTGGAGTCACAGAATAATGTTTAATGATTACTTTGTATTTCTGCCGCGTATATCAAAGTTTTATCTATGGTATATAGTATAGCTTCCTGTCAGATTTCAGCCATATAGACAACATAAATAAATTCTTCCATGGTGACAATTCTCCTATTACATATATTAATGTACTCTGTGGTGACAATCATAGATAAATGGAGAATAAAGGCGGACGGAATGGACATCACTCAAACGTACGGGAACCGTTTTTTGTCAAAATGGGTACTAGGCCCTAAAAAAATAAATTTGATAACATTGTAGAATGTTACACGAGAGGTGAAAGTGACCTATTTAGGCACGAGTTGGTTTGGCGCATGAGCGTAGCGAGGGCGCTAATAATTCGAGTGCCTAAACAGGCTTTTCAATCGAGGTTAACACTGCTTTTCATTTCGAATATGAGGAAAGTAAACAAACTACTTCTCTAATAAAATCAGGCGTTAAATCCATTTCTAAATCTGATGAAACGTCATTACGTACGTCAAATGTGAAACCTCAAGAAATTTTTTCTGTGGCATTCTACCAGCCAGTATTTTCACTGATAGTAAATATTTAGCCCAAATTCATGTAAATTATATAATCATTTATTGAAAAGTAATTTATAACTTTATAAATGATGTTACAAATTTGTTGATATTTTTTATTACAATGTATGCCGCGATTTAAATAACAGTGGCTGTAAAAACAGTTGGGATATGCGTCGCACATATTATGTATGGATCGCATACGTTTCTAAAATTTAACAGTAGGAAGAATAATTTGCCAGGGACGAAAAGTGCTGTTTTTATCCCTGTGATTAGGCAACTCCAAGCGTACTTTCAGAATATAAGAAATGAAAAAAATATTTGTAATGTGTAACAGTAACTTTTTCATTTATTCCAAAATTGAACACTAAGCTTTTGCAGACACTCGAGATTTTTGGGTTTGTTAAAATTTATATATAATTATTATTATTATAGCTAGGGATCTAATGCGGACGCTTTCACATTGCGTAACATGACAAGTATGACAATACAGTGGAACTTTATAATATCCAGATAAAAGTCTCAGTAGTTCCATACGATTAGGAGTCGGCACCGTAATTATGTAAAAATAAAAACACTGAAAAAGAATTGTATAATTTATTAAACAACTAGCATGAAATAAATACAAAATCACAGTTTTAATTTAAATTTCAATTCAATAAATAACAACAGACAGACATTGCACTAATATCGATGAAGTTAAAGTTTTTAAGCTAATTGCATTTATTATTAACGCCAAGGACCTAGAACAAAAATCAATTTATACAAAATTAATACTATCATAAAAATTATCTTATTTTCAATTAAGCTGAATGGTGACTAATTATTACTGCCGTCTTCATATTGCTCTACACCCTGAAAAACCATGAATAATATAAAAATGCAACTGGTGATTGTGTCAACACTAAAAAAATTAATTAACAATCTTTGTCTCAACAACATGTAGGTTTATTCAATTTATAATTATAATTCAGTGTTCTCAGGAACTTGGTAAGGTATGTTTTGCTATCATGGATCATCTTCAATAGATTCCACATACATGGCGATGGTCTCGTAATGAATATATTGTCTATAATAGCAAATGCCAGCTATCATTTTAAAGCATGGATTTAGTGTTGACCAAAGTTTCCTGCTTTCCCATAGCCCTGGCATAAGGTGAAAGACTGAACACGGGAGGGTTTTAATGGGTAGGTATCCCAGACTCGGGTGCGGGGTGGTCATAACATTTCTATAGTGAGATTGGTCCATGACAATATAATAGGTAATAATAAATGAAAGGTCGATTTTGAAAGTAGATATGGTATATATAGTGGTATATATATATATAGTGTTAAGATTGGAAATGAAGGTTAACAGCCACGCTCAGAGATTTTGATGATCAATTAAAGCATATAAAACAATACTCTGAATATTAATAAAAATATTGTATAGGAATAAAAATTAATAATATTTCTTAATATCTTTAATAAATTGATAGGGTGCCTGTTATTTTTTATTAACAATGATATGGATTACCCTATTTTATACAGAATATTCAGATTTATTTTTTTATTTTAATTACATGTGTTGTTTTGATATATTGTGTGCCATAATATGTATGCAGATAACGTGTTCATTTAATTGTAAATCTAACACAATGTAAGATTACTACAACGCCATGAATATAAATGTATGATTATTATTACTACTGAAGAAAAACAGAAGAAACTTCGTATCACTTTACAAGAATGGATATATACTTCAGATAAATTACCGCGCTTAAAACCGTTAAAACGTAGTTTTATTACGTATACCAGTCGCGAAAACTTAACGAAAATATTAAATATACTTCAGGTCAATGGTACTTCACTTCAAACTGGCGTGCGTGTCTAGAGATTGTTGAAAATAGATGACGCGAAATGCGTGTGTATGCTACATGGTGAATGCAGATACTTTGTCTTTACCAAGTATTATGGGATATAGTCTAAAAATGGACGAAAACACTGCTTTGTTTAACATAAATTAAAACCCGGTTCTTAAAAACTAGATACTAGATAGGTTCAATCAACAAAGGACGGGGAGGGAAAAATAACATGTATACCTACGTTGTTTTCCTTAAAAGTTCATTTTCCTACATTACAAACAGGATTTTTGCAATGAATTGCTACTGTTTAAATATTAGGTCTTTACAAGTGAAATTGGCGTTTTGTAAGGGAGGAACATAAAGTCGTTTTTTTTTAAATATAATATATTTATTTGATTAAAGTATGTACCATTGCTATCTATGCACTTCTGCCATCTCATAGGTAGTTCATTGATCCCTTTACTAAAAAAACCACTCGGACAGGAATCAATAAAATCTCTGAAGGCGCTTTGAGTCAACTCTGATGGGGTGACTACCCCAAGTTGAATTTTTCCCTTGCAAGAAGTTATCCAAATTTCGAAAAAATGCTAATCTGTTGGAGCAAGGTCTGGGGAGTACGGTGGATGTCTTAGACATTCCAATTGAAGCTCCTCTAATTTGGTAGCCGTCTGTTGTGCAGTGTGTGGTCTGGCGTTGTCCTGAAGCAGCAGTGGCCTAGAGCGATTGACCAGCCTCGGTTGTTTAGCAGCTATTCCCTCATGGTTTGCAGTTGCTGACAATAGACATCCGCCGTAATCGTCTGGCCAGATTTAAGAAAGCTGTAGTGAACGACACCGGCACTAGTCCACCAAACGCTCACAAGTAATTTTTTTTGAGTCAATTTTCGCTTGGGGCAGGATTTGGCTGGTTCGCCAGGGTTCAGCCATTGCGATGAGCGTTTACGATTATCGTACAGAATCCACTTTTCATCACCGGTAATGATTCGATTTAAAATCCCTTCATTATTGTGCCGGTTGAGTAACGTAACGCAGCAGTCGACGCGCCTTTGTCGGTTTGCTGCACTCAATTCATGAGGTACCCACCTTTCAAGCTTTTCCACCTTCCCAATTTGCTTCAAGTGGATTAAAACAGTTTTATCACTAACACCGCAGCCTCCAGCTATCTCGGACGTGGTTTGCGATGGATCCGCTTCCACAATAGCCTTCAATTCTGCATTATCAACTTTGGTCTCCGGCCGTCCAAGGGGGTTGTTCTGCAGGTCGAAATTTCCAGAACGAAAACGTTGAGACCAAAAACGCACTGTGCTTTCTTTTGCGACACCGCCGCCATACACATCATTAATCCTTCGAGCCGTTTCGGCAGCACTGGCGCCACGATGGAACTCGTACTCGTAAATAATGCGATATTTCAAGTTTTCCATTTTGTAAAATGAGTGACGCAAAGAAACAAGCAAAAGAGGAAAAAACAAATGAATTACGGTTTTCAAAACACAAAAGCATAAGTAAATAGCTGTATAAATTTGAAATTTGAATTGCTAACCAAAGAGGAGATATTTGAGATCAAAGTGGCCAGTACGACAAAACGCCAACTTCATATGTAAGGACCTAATATCTTAGACAACTTAAGCCACATCTAACTAAAACTATCAAAAAAACTATCTTGTAAGAACACACAAGGTTATATTTATATAAGAAAAATAATGTATTCACATATGTCAAGTCACTTTAACCTACTCTGAGTATGGAGGTTAAAAGGAATTAGTTATTTTTATACACAATAAATTATTTAGTAATTTAAATATTTACTTTTACCTTAAAAACCGACTTGTGGTTAGGATATATTTTTTTTTTGAAGATTTATAAATAAACAACAACTGCCGAAATTGAAGTGACGTCCCCCATATCTAAGATATGACGGCAATTGCAGGTGGGATCACTCACGATATTGGTGATCCTTGTCTGTGAGTGGAACGTAAATTACGCTCATAAGTTTCTTAACCGTCGTTGTGCCGTCTGCAGCTTTGTCTACCTGAAAATAATAATACAACTCAATAAGATCCGAATTCTAGAATAATCTTACTAATATTATAAAGAACAAGTTTGTAATGATGATTGTATGTTTGTTACTGTTTCATGTAAACACTGCCGAACGGAATTTGAGCAAACTTTACAGTAATATATTATCTTATCAGAATAACACCTAAGCTATAATTTATAAAAGATCCTTTAAATTAGTCAATATATCATATCATAAATCTAAAAATAGTTTATAGTTTGTACAATGCATTTAAAAAAATCAGGGGGGCCAGTTCGGATCAGCAGATTCCGAAAACTTAACTTTTATAATTTTTGCTTGTCTGTTAGAACATCACATGAAAACTACTGAACAGATTTAAATGAAACTAGACAGAGTTAGTTTACAGTGGAGAAAATTATCCCAACCTTAGTTCTACGGATTCGCGATTATTCGGATTGGCAGTAATTTCATAAGATTGCAATATTTTAGTAATTTAAGTAAATATGTACATTCATAGAGAAATAGATAACACTTTAATGTACACTATTACAGAAAACTTACGAACTAGTATTATTCTAATTGTGTACAAAGGATGGTCTTACTTCTAAAAAGCGTACTCCAGACAACCCGTGGCAAGAATATTGCTGATTAGGAGTGGCGATGGTGCTATTTAAACATAATTCATACATACGAATCTAATGTTTATCTAATTTGGTTGACAGGTTTTATTTGTTGCCAGGATATGCCCGTGACTTCGTCCACGCTTGACTTGAAATTTCCGCGGGATTCCCGGGACACCAAGTATCGCAGAATTTAAAAAAGAATGTAAGCAATCGTTTTACTGGAAACTGTCGGGATAAGCTCATTTTTATGCATAAGAAAAACTACAAACCGCTCCGGGGAAAATTCCAGTGGAATTCCCGGAAAAAAACACACACATTTTACTACATAAAATTTGCTATCCTACAGTGAAAAAATCATATTGGAATTATTTTTTTTTAAACCGGTTATTTTAAATCATTCCTAGAAAAAATCCCATGGAATTCACAGAGGAGTAGCGCAGATTTTAATCAGCGAAAACCGCATCGAAATCGAGCCAGTAATTGTTACGTGAATCCCGAACAAGAAATCTAAAATAAATTGCATCGTGTTCTCCGACGTTCATATAGTCTATTCCAGTTGGTTTTTTTATATCTTTAATGTACAGACACGGCATGTTTAGAATTTTATAATATTATAGATTTGGAATAAACACGTATATGTGAACGAAGTCATTCTAGAATTAATAATATGAACAAAAATAGCTTTTATTCATAATATATTCAATTATCTGAATGCCTTATGATAACAATCAATCCGGTTAATCGAATTTCCACTGTATATCAGGTTCAACACTTAGGATAGTTCTTATCCCAAAAAATTACGTCGTTTCCGTGGGAAAAAAGACGAAAGCATAAAAAGTAGCGCTGCAATCGCTCTTTTTTGGTGCCGCGCCGTTACAATTCCCAAACAAATACCTCGTCGTCATGGGAACGCGATCGAGATTTCTCTGGGCATGCTAGTAAAGTCCATTTCACGAAAGAAGTCCCGCAGACGCAGTGCTGTATTCGCGCGAAATAATGTAGTCAGGGTTAAATATGGTGAAATCAGGGGAAATAATTTATCGTTCATTTACTTTCATTTTAATAATATTTAGATAAGAAAAAAATGTTTTTAATATAATTTATTTTTAATATAGATATCTATTTGATGTCCATACTGCTAAGGTCAGATTAGTGAAAAATAAATTTTCCTGTAATTTCTAAAATATAAAATGGAGATGTTCGACCAACTATAAAATTAGAAAAATAAAATAACATTTAAAAGTTTTATCCAAAGTTTTATTGAATCATTATGATCGGTCATACTATGATCACTGTCAGAAGAGTGAATAGAAACAGAATCAGATTCTGTTTCACTATCACTAGCCGTGGATATAATAAATCGATCCATTTCTTCATCCATAAGGCCATCATTTTTTAAATATTCTTCCTCCAAATGCTGTACATGTTTACATTAAGCTGCCCAATCTTCCGCTGTAACAGTTTCAAAATCCTCTTTTGTTAGGCGTACAATTTCTTTTGTATCTTGGCCCACGTTTTTATCCGCTACCCGTCTCTTAGAAGGCTCCACATTTTTTTTGGATTGAGATCGCAGTAGTAAGGCGGTAATTTTAGCAATTCTTGATTGTGAGATTTTAATAATGCATCCACGGCATATTTGGGTGGACCTTTGTTTTGTTTAATTAATTCAAATAATACAGCTTTTGTCCAAGTAACTTCAATATATATTCCCTTTTCTCGCAGCCATTCCTGCATGTCACGTTTAATACTTGACATTGTAGGCGCTTTATTTATTTGAGTGCAGTGATACGGAGCGTTGTCCATTACCACAGGTGACCTTTCAGGTAGGTTAGGAATGACTTTATCACTCATCCATTTTAAAAAATTAGTCTTCATGTCATTGTGGTAATTCGAGGATTTGGATTGGGATTTGAACATTAACAAAACCATTTTCAGTTCCCGCATGAGCAATTATCCAACGACTCCCTGATGACTCTGACAAACATCCCAGGCTCCTCCTCACTTTGCCAGCAACTTTTGGCATGATAAGTGTTGTGTATATAGGTCTCGTCTAAATATACTACAGGTTTTTTCTCCACATTGCGACTTCTTCGGTTTCTCTCCAAATATCTTGAACGCCATGCGGTAATATCATAGCGTTCCATAATTAATTTACGTTTCGATTGGCATCGCTTATACTTGAAACCGATACTTTGCAATATACGGTGCAATGTTGTGATGCTTCCTTGAAAATGTATGTCTTCTCTCAAAGCTGCACGTAATTTAGCCAATGTTGGTAATTCCTTCCTCACAACATAAAAACTGTAAATTTTTTGCCGTATAGCGCACAAATCAAATCCATCCAAGTCGAACTTTTTGGTATGCGGGCGACTCTTCCCTGGGATGACGATAACTTTAGAAGTACTCGCCGCTGTTGCGCCTTCTTTTGTTACAGTTTTCTTTGACACACCTGCAATAAAATGAACAAGTTTGAATGATTATTTTCGCATTTAATTATATTATTGTTGAATATAACTAAAATTTTTGTTGTGTTAATTCCTTTTAAAATTTTCCTTAATAAAAATCATGCATTAAAAAAACTTAATTCCAATCTGTAAGAAATCAATCGGGAAAAAATCTGTATATCGCAGCCCCAAAATTTACCTGTCATGGCGGCGACTCTCTTGCGAACATTGTTTATTGGTATTAAAACACCGTGATTCTTGTGTTCCGCTTCACAAAACTCCTTCACCTTTAATATCATTTCACGACCTGCACTTTTTACAACTTTTAGCATCTTAAATAAACCTTATAACGCACTAATCCAATAATCCAATCCAATAATAAAGTCACAAAATATCTACCATAACAAACGCACCTTTATAACATCCACAAACGACAACATGGCCGATCTCCCCATCTGTCAAATTTGTCCGCGGGACTTCGTGAAATGGACTTTATAATAATAAGTGTTAAGTAGAAACTCCACCGCTATGAACAAGGTCACGGTGTGCGGCGGGGTGAATAACACGAGTCTTAAGAGGCGCATTCACTATCGTGCAGTAAGCTGAGCTTGCAGGACTCTAGAGGTATTTTGCTCGATTTTTTCAGGGCGCAATGCAGAATTCACAGTCCTGCATTACGCGGCGGACTGCAATGCAGAACAGTGAATAGGCCCCTATAGCGGAGTGCGCAATCTAAATACAGTAGGTAGATGCGTTGTGGCAAATAAACAAACAAGTCCTTTAGCGATCCTTTTTTAACGACTATAGGCATGGCTCAAGGATCTGTACTGGGCCCCCTTCACTTTTTATCTTATGTAAACGACATGAAAAACTGTATTAAAAACAGTACTTGCTGTCAATTTGCCGATGACACATGCTTGGTAGCTGGAGATAAAGACTTACTCAAAGCTTATGAGCGATTGCAATTAGATCTCAACGTGCTAACTAGATGGTGTCATGATGGCGGTTTAGTACTCAATTCTAATCAAACTAAACTGATGAGTATAAAATAGCCCTACAAAGCATGTCCATCTTTAAAAAACCTAATTGCGCATGAACATCACTGCCTGCATAAAACGATCACGATATGTGCTTGCCCAGAAATAGATGTTGTAGATACCCATACCTATCTTGGTCTTATTATTGATAATAACCTAAACTGGGCCAAGCATATTGAACGCGTCTGTAATAAATTAAGGCAATTTTTGGCTAATATAATGATTTAAAAAAATCTCCTACCTCATAAAACCAAATTAATGCTCTATAATGCCTTAGGCGAACCATTCATACAGTATGGCCTAACCAGCTACGGCCGTACGTATAGCACTTATATATAAAAAAATTATAATCTTCAATTAAAAATACTTAAACAACTAGTTTCACCAACAATAAAAAACCAATATTGTAACGATGAAAAAGATCTCTTTAAACAGTGTAAAGTTTTACCCGTAGAAAACCAGTTTAAGAAAATGATGCTCAAAGAGCAATTTTTTAACAAAGACCTCTAATAAAACACTCTGTATATACACGAGCCATAGCCCAAAACCTGTTCGTCACGAGTCGGGCAAACAACATGTACGGCAAGCGCACGATTGAATATTTAGTTCCGCGCTTGTTAAATGACTTACTTTTAAGTTTAGGGAAAGCATTACACTAATAAATATTAAAAATAAACTTAAAATGCACTTTCTAAACGAAACATAATGCTACGGACGTAGATACCCATAGCACTAATATAAACCCCAGAGGTTTTTTATGCGTGTATGAGTTGTAATCATTTTGTTGTCTTGATAAATAATTTTTTTTTTTAATAATATCTTTGACACAACCTTTACTATCGGCACAGTAATTTCGACACATCATGCCCAGAAAATCTGGAAAACAGGCGCATACTCTACTCCCATTATTCAAACCTAACTTACCTGGGTAAGATGTTGTTCACCACCTTCCGGTCCAACAGGCACAATCAGTCTCCCGCCAGGTTTAAGCTGTTCTACTAACTGCAAAACGAATAGAATAATCATTCCAAATTCCAGATTGTTTACATATAGAAACAAAGTTTTAACCAAGAGTAACTAAAAAATAAAATAAAATAAAAAAGTTATGGCTGAATAACCGCAAAAAATTCACATTTCAGTCAGATTTCAAGGGCTTTTATGTTATATCTCCGAAAGTCAGTCTGTTAACAATAAAATTTATATGGGACCGTTTCGAAGCTTTGCTAAGTCGAACGCAAAGAGTATCATCAAAATTGGTTTAGAAACAACAAAGTTATGGCTGAACATACATAAAAAAATATTTAAACGTCGAATTGAGAACCTCCTGCTTTTTTGAAGTCGGTTAAAAACAGGAGCAGATTCTCATCGATTTAATTAAATTTCGTACAAGAATACAGGATTAAAAGCACATGGTCACAACGACCGTAAATGAATTGGTTAAAAAGTAAAATCAAATTGAATAAGACTTTTTTTATTTCGTTACGAAACCAGCACACAGACAGAGGGCCCATCTAATAGAAAATGTTTACCGTCGTCTATAGATATGCCCAACACCAGGGGCGTAGCCAACGTATTACCAGCCTTTAGGGTGGTAGGGCAGGATTGCGGGGATAGAATCGAAGAGATGGGGTAAAAGGGATAGAATAGGAGAAGGAAAAAGATAGATAGCGAAGGATAAATACAGGAGGAATTAGATAGACGGGATGGCATAGGGAAAGAGGAAGTAGGCCATCGGGACTCCCACTTATCGCACGAAATATGACTAGCTCAAGGCTAACCGATTAACGCCGATATTCTGCGCTGTAATTTTCCATACACAAGTCCGACTTGGACACAGCCACTTTTTTTTAATGCTGGAGTAACAGATAAGCTGATTGCCCACCCGACGGAAAGTGGTAACTATGACCTATAGTCTGTCAACCTCGCAGTGGGGACTAAAATCTGGCGATTGATACAGGAAAACAATTCAAGATTGTTATGACAGCATACTAGACTAGGGGTGATAGCCATCCAGACTGGCAAATTCCCTATCACCTGGCTGTGGGTTGTTTTATCACCTCTTACTATAGGTAACCCAGCTGCAGGAATAGTATAGTATAGTATACTTTCTCACTGTATGGAAAGAAACACTAGGATATAATTATGTATATAAAAAGTATGCTCATCTCCAGCTCATAAAATACCAGATTCCATCAAAATGTTTAAATTTAAGGCTATGAAAAGTGAATTAATAAACTCAGTTTTATATATACCCTGCAAAATTCATTGAAATAGTATAAAAGTTGAAATATTATTTATAGTTTGTTTGCTACCTACCGTCTGTGGAAGTGAAGGTGCTGCTGCCCCAACATGGATAGCATTAAAAGGAGCCTCTGGAGGATACCCTAAACGTCCATCGCCAGCTAAAAATAAAATATGATTATTAATTTTTTTACCTGTTAGGGACCATCCATAAATCCGTCACACGTTACGGGGGGTCGACATATTTCATGACGTCACATTTCAAAATCTAATATATTTAAGCTTTAAAACACGAAATTCAAACTATTAACGAAACAGTTCAAAATATTTTCAACTCTATTTCTGTATGACCAGAGAGTTTAAATGATTAAAAAACACTTTTTAAATGGAAATACAACTAATTACGGAACTGCTGTTTTAATTTAGTAAATTCTTGATGTGAAATTGCAAAATATATTATGTTTCCCTAGGTAGGGGGGGTCTCCCGAATGTGACAAGGTCCGGGGGCGAGTAAAAAAAACATGAAATTCGTGTGACGTAATTTGTGGATGGGCCCCTTATGACAGTTATTATGAGGTGATGCAAGATGTTGGAGATTTGCATTTCATGTGTTGGAGAGTTTGTCCCTCCATTGAACATATTGTTATGATAGTATATATCTATATCTACAGTATCTATCTATCTGTAGTAGCTTCTGTCCGCGACTTCGTCCGCGTGGAATAGTTAAAAAAAAAGTTTGGTCTTAGCGTGATGATATATAGCCTATACCTTCCTCGATAAATGGGCTATCTAACACTGAAAGAATTTTTTAATCAGACCAGTAGTTCCTGAGATTAGCGCGTTCAAGCTAACAAACTCTTCAGCTTTATATATTAGTATAATATTTATCAAATAAAAAAAAATATTATGAATATATTTTTATTCGTGCAGAAACGGAGAAAGAATACTAATTTCTGCGGCCAGGCGGCCTGTCGTATGAGGCGACAAAACAACCCACATCCAGGTGGTAGGGTACTTGCCCTCTGGATCTGGATTACCACCACTGGTCTAGAGTATGTCGCCATAACAACCTTGAGTTGTGTTCCCACATTAGTGTCCAGGTTCCCATCCTATTTATGAATACGGTAACGAATTGGTAATGCCTAGTTTTGCAATGTTTACAGGCGACGGTAACCACTTTCCATTACAGTTGTACCGTCAGCCTGCCTACTGTACTCCAGCAATAAATAAAAAAATCAACAATGTTAGTTAATAATTTTCACAAATTATTATATGGTTATATATGTATGGTTAATAACTGTATCTTACGGAAACTTCTATTCTGGGTCTTTCACCCAAAATCATGCATTCCTCATATTTCATAATCAGTTAATTTTTAAAGTTATGAAGAATAAACATACATACTTTATGTTTATATAAAGAGATGAATGACTATGAAATTAGTGTGACTTGAAAACTTGATTGTATACTTTCTATAGTAAATAGAAAGATCACACACTTTATAAATAGTATACCTTTGATTGATAAATAAATTTTAAAAAATTTATAATTGAGACGCTTATTTACAATACAAGAAAAACGGATCTGTATTAGGTGAAAAAGAATCAATTTAAAATTGCTTTTAAGTTTGTTTTAAAGATGTACTCACCAAGAAGCTTAATCCTTTGAGAGTCTAACAGCTGCGGATTGTCATTCCTAATATTTTTTGTAGCTAAAGTTACAAGTTCAGGAATGTGTTCAATGCCTACTACTGTCCCTGTTTCTCCTAACATGAATGCCATGCAGGCTGTTAAGTATCCAGACCCCGATCCAACATCCAATGCCTTCTCACCGGGGACTAACTGGTTTTTTAACCTTTCTAAAGCGTGTGCATGCTACAAAAATATTTTATATAAATTTTTTAAAATTATTTCAAAGTTATCTTGCTGTGACTAAACAGCACACAACACATCTTCTATGGTGGTCTAGCTAATAGGATTGCATATTAATGCATGTAATTAAAATATGAGTCAATTTTTTATATGATGTCTTTATTGATGTAGAATTATATATCTAACGTTATATTTTATCCGTGCAGGAACGGAGAAAGAATACCATTTCCTGCGGCCGGGCGGCCTGTCGTAAGAGGCGACAAAACCACCCACAGCCAGGTGGTAGGGCATTTGCCCGACTGGATGGCTACCACCCCTGGTCTAAAGTATGTCGCCATAACAACCTTGAGTTGTGTTCCGACATCAGTGACCAGGTTCCAGTCTCCCTTAAGAGAGCAGCAGCGCATTTGTAGCACCTTTGGTGTTGCAAATGTCCATAGGCGATGGTAACCGCTTTCCATGAAGTGGGCCGTCTGCCTCTGCTGAACTCCTGCAATAAAAAAAATTTAATTGAACTCCTTTAATTTAGAGATTTTTTAATAAAAAGAGTTAAAAATGCGCGGGATATTTAAAATCGAAAAACGCAAAACTATTGATCAAATGGAAACATGACGTAACTTTTCATTTTGACATTTTGAGATTGTCAAGAAAGGCGAACAAACAAAACGTGAACTTACTACATAGTGCTTTTAGTTTTGTGATTGTATTTACCGTAATTGAATATCTATGAGATGGTTTTTAGCTTTTTCCATAGTCTCTTTTTATTCAATCTAGTTTAAAACTGAAAACACTCAGAAAGATGAACATGTAAACATACACCGATAATGAACCATGATATCCTCAAATCCCACAAGAATTTTGGTGTTTAAATTGCTCAACTTTATTCAAGATTTTGAATATTTAAAAAATAATAATTTGGACATTCCCAACAGTATCTTGTACTATATAACAAAGTGATAATTTAAAAATAAAAATATAAATATGCCTATTCCCCATTATTACAAAATATCAAACAAAAACAATTAACATATGGGACAATTTTTGCTGCAGTTGGATTGGAGCATTAAGGGTCCGTATATTAATTATATTACAGATACTTAGTAAGTTAGATCTTAACTGTTACTATTAATACTATTATTACTATAATTCCAACTGAAAAATTGTTTATTTTAATTAAATAAGTGACTATGATTAATAATAAGTCTATATACGGATCCCTATAGAGCCATAAACTGATTGATCTATGTAAAGAGCTTTTGACATGAAGAATTCAACTTTCAATATTACACAGCAGCTGTGACAATGTAATAACTAACATATACTAGAATATACAAACATATGGCCGATTCCTATATCTTACCAACTGTTCATTTGCCTTACTAACTCCTTTAATTACACATTAAATTAAAATATGTTTAAATTAACTATTTAAAAATAACATTGGGTTAGGTTTAAAAAAAATCTCCAAAAACACATCACAGTTCACTTATATTATGCATTTAAGAATTTTAATTTTTTTTTTCTTAATACATTTATCTTGTAAGAAAAGACAAGGTATACTTTGTGTGAGTCTAGTATTAAACTAATTATACTGTTCCCAGCTGCTACTCAGATGTTCAATACACGAATTTTAAGTAGTAGGTAGGTAGGCAGGAAGGTACTTATTATTTCTGCAACCTCTATGGTCCGGTCACCTATTTTTTCAATAATATTATTGTGATGGGTGGTTAAAGGTCGCAACCAGTAACTAGAACAGTGATTTAGGTTAGGTCAGCTCTAGGCCAAAGCGCACGAGCCAAGTGAGTGTAACGAGTGTGCTGCTGCAGCGGCCCGCAAATACCAGAACTGACTGTTACCACTTCTTATTTATTTTATATACATGAACAGAAACATCTCGTAAGAAACATTTGTTTTATTCATCCATTTAACAGATGATTATAGCAAGATGCTTTTTTAATATGCAATGAATCAATGTAGTATTATAGTAATTTTTAAATACATTGCAAAATAGATTTTTTGTTAGTAAGGGATAAAAATGTGTGATTATGATAAAAATAATATATCAATTTATTATTTCATCTCTATTTGCTGCCATTTTAAAGATTTTCATTGTTACTTTTGTAGTATGTAAATGTGATCTGTTGTATTTTTTTTAATTTCTTGATTTTTTGATGACTTACACTATTTTTTTGTTGATTACTGGATTTCTTTTGGACTTTGATTGGGTTTTTCAACTTTGGACTTTGATATAAGTGTAATATTAATGAAAAAAAAGTTAAGTTGTTTACTAAAAAAAATATATTTAAAGAACTCCAGACCATAGGGGTTGCAGAAGGGGTAAATAAGTATAACTCTCCCCTCCCAACTCCACACCCCCACAACTTAAAATTCATGTATTGAATATCTATATACTTATGCTTTTCTCAATTATTTTTAATTTCAAACCTAAGATTCAAGTAGATATTTTCCTTCTATTTAATAATAGTCTTTATTATGCCTTTTATTTATTGTAGAATTATCAACCTCTTCTAACAAGTTATTTATAGAAGAACAACTAGAAAAATATACAAGACATACACACTATACATATAACAGCTTCCTATGAAACTTCACTCTAGTAACTCTAGATTTATCTTTTATAGAAACCAACCCATTTTTAAAAGTTGATAAGTATCATGTTTCCTGGTCTCTGGTTTGTTAAGACCTTATATACAAGTATTCTATATACTACTTTGTTCCTCGAACAGATATACAAACAAGCTCTCAGATTTATATACATGAAATTAATATAAATTCTTACCATATGTGGAGCACTAATGGTGGCAGAGAATCCGATAGATTGAGGTGAGTCATGGTATGGTGCATATGGACAGTAATTTTTTCTGTCTACAGCATTCATTGCATTTGCCACTGCATCAGATTTGATTATTCCATTAGCTGTGAAATAATATTTTAAAATATTATTATACTATAAATTATAGTATTTTTTTATAGCTGACCAGGAAACTTTGTGCCGCCTCAGAATCAATAAATAAAAAAGCTGAATGATAATTGCAGAATGTTTCAACTTTAGTAAAAAAAGTGGTCAAAACTTAACCGGAACGAATATGAAACGAAAAAATGAAAAAAAAAATTTTGCTTTTAAATTTAATTGATTTCTAAATGACGGTACGAACATCAAATGTTTGACAGGTAGGAATAGTTTCTAAGGGAAAGCGAAATTGTTGTTTTTATTATATTCCAAGCATTTTTTTTTTATCTTTACTCACCTTTTAAACCTTCCCTGGACTTCCACAAATAATTCAAAACCAAAATTAGCCAAATCAGTCAAGCCGTTCTCGAGTGCTAGCGAGGCTAACGAACAGCGATTGATTTTTATATACCTAGTCTTGCCATAAATATTGTAAGAAAGAATTTTTTTTTTCTATTGCAAATAACATTTATAAGTTTTACAGTATGTTAGTTTTATCCGTGCAGGAACGGAGAAAGAATACAATTTCCTGCGGCCGGGCGGCCTGTCGTAAGAGGCGACTTAACAACCCATAGCCAGGTGGTAGGGCATTTGCCCGACTGGATGGCTACCACCCCTGGTCTAAAGTATGTCGCCATAACAACCTTGAGTTGTGTTCCGGCATTAGTGACCAGGTTCCAGTTTCTCTCAAGAGAGCAGCAGCGCATTTGTATCACCTTTGGTGTGGCAAATGTCCATAGGCGATCGTAACCGCTTTCCATCAAGTGGGCCGTCTGCCTGTCTGCTGATCTCCTGCAATAAAAAAAATAAATAAAAAAAAAATGCATAAATATAAAACAATTTAAAATATAAAAAGCTTATTTGAAGTGGTCTCCATTGGCTGCAATACAGTCCTTTAAACGTTGAGGCCAGTTATCAATAGAAGCACGCACTCTTTCCATGGGAAAATTCTTCACTGCCGATCGTATGGATTGTTATAGGAACTCCAAATTATCATGGCGTTTAGAGCAAGCGTACTCTCTAAAACTGATCATAAATCATAATCCAGCGGATTAAGATCGGGACTAGACGACGGCCAGTCTTCAGCTCTGATGAAATCCAAAATGCTCGTTTCCAACCAAGACTGCGTGGACCGAGCTTTATAACCCGGTGCCGAGTCTTGCTGGAAGGACCATTCTTAGTTATTGAACATGGTGTTGTTAAAGGGCTCAACTACCTTCTCCAAAATGGTATCTTGATACACTTGTGCCAATGTTTTGATACCTTTTTCACAAAAATATGGCTCAGTCACTCCTTCATAGCTAACACCCCACCAAACCACCACTGAAGACTGATAAGTTGAAGATGAAGATGCCCACGTTGCACTCTGTAGACTAATTGAGAAGCTTCCTTAGAGCATTGAGGATAAATACGGTCATTTTGTTTATTAAAATGTTGCTCAATTGTGAAAAATTTCTCATCTGTAAACAAAATTTTTCCGTGACCTCCCTTTGCATACCGCTTCAGTAGTTGTTTCGATTTTACCACCCTATTCTTTTTTAAATTATGCCTTTTTCTATTATGCCTTTAATTATTATTTAAAATTATTATGAAATGACCAGTGCATCTCCTATAGACTGCAAGTCCTAAGTCATCTTTTAAAATACGCAACATGGTTCTAGGTGATATCTTCATCTCCCGAGATAAAACCTTTTGCTTTCAGATAGGATTTCTTCGAATTCTTTCTCTTACTGCTTTGACCACCTTTTTCGTACGAACACTATGTGGACGGCCAGATCTTTTTCTGTCACAAACAGAGGACGTCTCATTGTACCTATTAATAGCCCGGTACATAAACATTTGACTAATACCAAGTGTATGGAGTTTTAAAAATTGCATTTGGCTCCATACCTACTTTGTGTAATGCAATCACAGCGATTCGGTTCTATTTATTGCCCCACTCCATTTTAATATCGCAAAATGTTGTACAATGTATTGGCGCCAAAATGAGAAAACGCAATGAACAATCATAAAAATGACAGATTCCAAATTCAAATGTAATAAATTGTTTCTTTTAATTGTATCAGTAATTATGGCCAGACTAAGTATATAGATAAGAAAATTTTAGACCTTTTTTATGAGTTCGATCTTTAGAGATTGCAGGCATTCCATAAGGTATATTGGCCTTAAGACTTTTACCATGAGGTCTTTTATAACAGCAGAAATTAACCATCTGGAGGTAACAAAGTCTACAGGTTATGGTAATCACTCTTCACTAGGTGGGAAAAAAATCTAGCCTGACAGTCATATCATACATACATACATACATAACTTCACGCCAGTTCCCTTGCGGGGTAGGCACGAACAACAACAGTCATATCAGTATGACTTATTTCACACTGAGCTACAGGCTTTGTATGAAACACACTACAATTGACTTATTCAATATACAATTGACTTGATGAATAATCTTATAAGTAAAGAAAACTATTCCGCTATGAGTTATGGTAGTAGTAGTAGTAGTAGTAGAATTCGCCACAAAGGAAACTTAGTCCATACAGCCAATTCTGATGTATAAGTTTAAGTCTTCATATAGTAGGTCTACAACAGATGCCATTCAACAGTCCTTGTAAAAACTCAAAAGATCACATTTGATTATACAGTTCACATTTCTCACAAAAACATATCATTACTGCTCAAAAACTAAGCAATCAATATCCTACAACTATTGTTCATTTTAGAGTAATTGTACACATTTTTAGAAAATAAAACTGCACAGCACAACCTCCCCTTTCGGTTCCCGCCAAAACCTCTCATACGAGTTATGGGATCTTGAACTTAGATTGACATGTAGACAAAACCATTATATTGAAAAAAATAATAATCAACCTTTATCATCTGCAACTAATTTAACCAGTTAGTGGTTCAGAAAAGATCTATTTTGAAGCATAATACAAAAGGTAAATTATATTGGTTAAATGTTTTGATTTCATTGCGTAATAAATGGTGAGATTAATAACTGTACAATTGTAGTTAAATCAGAAAACAAATAAATAAATAGGTACCTCGCAAATGACGAACCATGTCTGCATTATTTATGCCATGACTCCTCCAAGCCATTATGATTGCTACAGTAGCAGTACAACTAAAAAATAAACTAAAATTGCGCCAGGAATAATCAATTTGTATATAGTTTTAAAAATTAAAAACACCTATAGTCAAAAATATTACAAAAATTGAAAACGACCGAGCGGAGAGAAGACAAAACGAAGTTATTTTTATTTTTGGACATTGATTGACATTTGACACTTTTTTTTTTTTTTGAGGCGAGGGAAAATGCTTAACCGATTTACGCACAATCCGAATACCTAACTGAAGACCAATAATTTGTCCTTGAATGACGTCACTTATGTCTTTTATCTCTTTCTTTAGGGTGACAATACTTTCTTTTAAAAATATGGATAATAAATTACTTTTCGTTTTTGTATCGTTTGCCATGACTGATTTTGCTTAACAATTAACAAAAACCTGATAGCTGCCATTTTTTAACCCCCGACGAAAAAAGAGAAATTATAAGTTTGACCGCTGTCCGTCTGTGGCACCGTATCTCTTGAACGAGTCAACCAATTCGGATACAATTTTTGTATCCCGCAAACCCGCAGCAAACCTTATCGTGCCAATCTCTATCGAATTTGATGGCTCAACGATAGGTATTATTTTCGACTTTTTAAATGTTTACTTTTCTTTTTTGTTGGGTTTTTTTTATTTAATTTTGTAACAAACATGTCATCCCTCTATACTTTTTATACGAGGATATGGAATACATTGTTCAGTACCTCGTCATACTGTCTGATAGATATTCTTTAGAAAATATGGGGGATGATCACTACCCAAATGTCGATACCAAACATGATTGTCGAAACTTTAGGATTACTTATTTATTTAATACTTTATAATTTTTAAAACTTCTAATTATTTATAATAATCAACAATAGAGATTTTCGGTAAATAAAATTACAATTAGTTTTTGCTATTTCTAGATTTAATTGATAGATTATGTGACGCTCACCCCCTGATTCAAAGGTCTAGGAATGACATACCAAAGCCGAAGCATTGAGCGGGATATGGAATAAAAGAATTTATATAGTGAAAATTAATAAAATTTATTAAATGAATAAAACATAAAATATTGCCCATAAATCGTAATCATCTAGTGTTAGGAACCCTTCGCTGCAAAACCGTTAACCCTATGTTCACAAGGTAGGTTATATAGAAAGTGCTGATCAAGAAACAGGTAGACTTATTTTTCTTAAAAAGTTGTATATATCACTTCACTTTCGGCGAATAAAAGTGCAAAGTCAATGCAAAAGCTTTGATGTCAACACTATATGTATTTTTTTTTCTTGTTTACTCTACTAACTTTCTGAAAATTTTCACAAATATTAGCAGTTACTTCGCAAAATATTTTCAATTTCAGACTGTGATGTATAATCCTGGACCACATTTATGAGCGATATCATATCACTAATTTTTCGCTCTTGTCTCTTCACCTTTTGCTGCAATATTTTTCTACTCTTCTCTAAAGATTGTTCACGTGATGTCTTGAAGTTTACTTGAACATTAAAATCTTTCAAAGCACGCCGTTTGTATGGTGGTTAATTTTCAATATCCTGTCGAAAGTTAAAATTAATTTAGAGTCAAAAATGTCCAATGGAGATTTCACTTTCATTGTTTTTATTTTCATGAGTGGAAACTTATAAAAATGTAATTCACAGAATACTGTCTATCTAATAAGATAATTTGCTAATATAAAAGTTTGTTCACTTACAATATCTTGTTTTGGAAATAGCATTAGGGGAACATTATCATTGACAGCTGTATGTGATTGAGTCCATGAAGTTGATAGGACATTAACACAATCCTGAAATTAAAAATGATTTATAGAGGTATACATTTTTCATAAGAACATAATAATATATACTATAAAGGTCACAAATGTTCTTATCCAACACTTACCACCACATTGCAACATTTACACAATTGATATGAGTAGACTGGTACAGCATCTTTTAGCAGACAACCTGGCCTGCTAGTTATAGTCTGCATTCTTAAAATGAAGACTACAAATCTTCGCAGATTCATAAAATTTTCCCTTTAATGGTACTACAGATAACCAAGCATTCCTCTTGTTTGGATCTTTAGGGAAACTGTAAATAGAAATAAACAGAAAAATAGTGGAAATGTCCAAAATTAGGCTATAAACTGTTTTTAATAAATCATTTTGCTCATTTAATTCACAATGTTTTAAAATCTTGGATCTTCATTATGTAGATTAAAAGTTACGCCAAGACTACAAGCACTACATATCAGTAAATACTTTATACAGGAAGTTTTTATCATTAGACCAATTTTTAAGAATAAGAAGCTTGTCACCCTACTCCTCTTGTTTATGTATAGTTTACAATACAATAAATCGTATTTAACTGCATATTAGTAGAATAATTCGCTGTGGGAGATGATGCAAAGAAAGTGTCGTCAATTTCTGTATGTGTTATTATAAAATAGCAAGACTTTTAGTGTTAATTTCCCTAAAATGTTAATGTAACTCAAAAAGAATTTAATTCAACTTACTTGTGGAATTTCACGCCTGATGTTGGATGCCAAACACTTTTGCAACCACGAAATACACAACTCATTCTAGAATATCACTTAAACACACCATTTATCATATAAAATCTCAGTTATACGATCGAATTAGACGAAACTCATAAACTAAATTTTTGACAGGAAGCCATATCTAGTTTCAGTGTTGCCAAAGTAGATTTTTAATTTTTGACGAATGCTGGGGACAACTTTGTGAAATAATATTGTTATAATATTTTGAATCAAAGGAAAATTTCCTTCTTATTTAATAAAAGATTCCATTACATAAAACTAATCTCTGTCTATTGTTTGCAAATAAAATAAAATCTTACAAATTTTATAATAATTTCTTAGAACTGATGGAAATTGAAGAATTTTTTTACTTTTGTATATATGTCGGCGCGAATATGTCACTTAATTTATAGATGACGTAAGAATAAAGATAATCTAAGTTCTCTAATCTAAAATCAGCAAACGTATGACAGCATTGTGAATAGCAGAGTTGGTGTTGGTAGACCACGAAGTACACATCATGATCAAATAGAAGTGTTAAAAAAAGGTCAGGTAAAAAGCATCTCAAATAAACGTGCGTATATGAAGAGTTTAATGAAAGTAGATGAAGCGAAAGTTGATTGTCAAGATCGTCGCAAGTGAAGATCCATAGTCTCTGCCTGCCCCCATGGGAATAGGCGTGATAATATATATGTATGTATGAACAAATAATTGATTAACAATAATAAAAATATTTATTTTGTACAGCGCACGTGTGTTAGTTTGCTTTTATGTTAGTCGGTGCAAATTATCAAATGATAACATAAAAGTAATAACAGGTTCTTTAATTTTATATCGATTATTGAGCATTTGTTTAATAATTACCGACCTGGACCAGATGCATTGGACACTGTGCCTCGAGTCTTGGAGCAGAGAGCCCCGAATTCTAGTCAGTGTTCACTCATTTATTTACTTTGTCTACTTATAATTATTATTTGAAAATTATTTTTTAACAATTGTAATCTTTAATAGATTATTTGAAATGTTCTTGTGATTTATTATTTGGAAGGAGTAAACTACTCTACTATTACTATTTAAGAAATTACTGACTTTGGCTATAAAAGCCGACGTTCCTTATCTTTGAAAAAACCCAGTACCGCCCTTTCTATTATGACATCTAATTTTCTTGCAGAAAAGTAAACCTACAGCTTCTATATTATGCTAATTTATTCGATATTAATATTATATTTTGCTAATTTTTCGTCATTAATATATAACAAGATAAACGAAGAAAGTATTATTTGGGTGCAATTTACCGTATGTCTTGGTAACCCGAACGATAGAGCGAGTGAGATGGAAGACATAACAAAGGTCAATGGAGTTCATATTTTTGGTCTTCAAAAAAATGTTAGCATTGCAATCTCCATTGTGTGTCTTAGTTGCCAAGCCTTAAACTTAAAAAAAATTAACATAAGTTTAATAGACGTATAATAATTGCAGTGAATTAATATTTATTCTTAAAAATAAATCTTCAATATGGTATGTGAGGGCCCCGACCCGCCTGAAAACAATCCTCATGAGATAAATGTTCCCCCTAGACATGAATTGCCTTTAAATGGTCAACTGAATGAAGATAGTGACGACGATCACGACTACTTTGGCTATGAACCATTGCCACAGGGGCCTGAGATCGTACATTCAGACAACGATAACGAGGATAATGCAGAGGTATGGAATCGTTTATACGGCTGCTACTCAGATATCCGGTACACAAATTTTTCCTAATGGGTGAGCGGACGGGGTTAGTGATGTGTACCGGTTGCGATTTTAGCCTCCGGAGATTGTCGGAGATTTTTCACCAAAAACCGGTTTTTCACCGGAGAATAACCTACAATGAAATTTTGTTTATTTTACATGAAAGTTGGCTTAATTTCTACATAATATTAGTATATATCCATGTTTTTGGAGGAATAGATAAATTTAGGTTAAACTTTAAAGTAGTGGTCACTGAATTTTAATTAGTGGGGGGGCGGAAGGGGAAGGAGGGGAGGAGTACTTCTCCCTTCTGCAACCCCCATGTCTAGGAGACATGTAGTTTTTGAGATATGATTTTTTTTGTAAACATTACTAATTTTTTTCAAAATGGTGTACTTGTTTCTTATGTCTAAAGACAAGAAATGCATAAAAAAGGTAGTGGTCAAAGTAAAAAACATTTAATACAGTCTAAAAACGCAGACTAAAGTCCACAAGCCGAGCAAACAAAGCGAGTGTGCCATGACAGCGGTCAGCAAATGTCACAACCGATTTATAACCATAATTTAAATAGTTACCAATGAATAAATGGTGACCAGTCGGTCCTGGCACTCGCCGGCCACTGCGGCGGCACGCTCCCTCGGCTCGTGCGCTTTGGTCTAAACACTAACCCAGCCTAACCAACTCACCGTTTTAGTCACTTGTCGCGACTTTCGATCACCCCTCACTACCTTAGGGGCTATAAATAAACTGTAAGGATATCCCTAAATCAAATCACTATTGATTTACCTCCCGTTTACCTATATCACACCAAAAATTTCAGATAGACAATTTCGCCAAAATCCAAAGTTAAGCAATGCAATCGAAGTCCAGTGAGAAAGCCAGTGAACGTACAAATAATCAATATAACCGAAACAGTGCAAGTCGTCGAAAAATCTATAACAAAACACAGTACATTCCTATACCTAAAAGAAAAATGGAATAAAAATGAGTATAACAAGTAGAGTATAACAAATTATACATCGATTTTTTTTATAAAAATAAATTGTTTAAAAACATACTAATTCAAACTCGTAATATATAAGCGAAAAAAGAAAACAATTTTCATATTTAAAACTCGATATTATTGACATATCGAATTGTTAACATTTTTTTTTCTTTCTTATGCCTATTATCGCCGTAAAGTAAAAAAAAAGTGACAGTATTGTGATTTAATAATAATTATTAATAATTTTAAAATAATAATAAGTAATTCAAAACTTGTTTACTAAATTAAAAAACAGTTTGTGTTTATATATCAGGTGTAAGTGTATTCCTAAACACAAATCAAACTGAAAAAACAACAAAAGTGACATAATGTTGTTTATCAAATGTATTTTTTTTTTCTCATAATTCATTCAAAACTTGTTAGTGGATCCTAAAAACATGTTTCCTAGCCCAAATAACAGGTCTAATGTCTTTATATAAGGCATATGTATACCCCTAAACTATTTCGTTAATCTGATTACACTCTCTGCAAAAGTTTAGCCCTTATTTTAAATATTATCATGGTTACCCTTTTAATGTAGGTATGTAAATGTGCTCTGTTGAGTTTTTTCTTAATTTTTTGATGACTTACACTGTTTTTTGATTCTTTTTCATTTGATTACTGGCTTTCTTTTGAACTTTGAAAGGATTGTTCAACTTGGAACCTATAATATAAAAAAAACCATAATAATGAAAAAGTAACTGAGGACTTGTTTATTAAAAAAAAAAGTTCAAGATGTCCAGGCCATAGGGGTTGTAGTAGGGGTAAGTATGACTCCCCCTTTCCCAATTCAACCACCCCGCTACTTAAAATTGGTGTATCAAACATATATATATATATATATATATATATATATATATATATATATATATATATATATATATATATATATATATATATATATATATATATATATATATATATATATATATATATATATATATATATATATATATATATATATATATATATATATATATAGATTTACTGTTTATACTTCTATTCTTATTTTATTAAATCTGGGACAGGCAAACACGCCGATAACACCCAACATAAAGTGGTTGCCATCACTTGGACACATGTGTGACACCAGGGGCATGGCCATTCTTAAGGATAAGGGTCTTTCCAGTTTTAGGAGTCTTATTTGTGTAAAGGAATATTAGCTTAGTTTGGGGATATACAATGTGTGTGTTTGTCTGCCGATTATTATTATTATTAGCGGTTGGCCTGGTGGGGTATAGGTTGGGACACCTGTTATCATAGCTGGGCATTAATGCGTTAATCGTTAATTACCGAAGTTAAAGACTTCGAGTAACAGATTAACTTTTCAAGCGCTGCAGGTGAACGTCTTTTCTCCACGGGCAAGAATACAGTCGAAACGAGCCTCGCTTTCAGACAAGAACTTCAACATATTAATGTTCATGAAGGGGAATATTCATATTATGCCATATGACTAAATTGATAGATAAATTGGACGGGTTAGTATCGTTTCCTCTAAGATGTAATTGGTCTATGTAGCAATTCGTCTAAATAGCAATTGTTCATTATATTACTATCAAATTGTCTTAAAATTAGTTCGTCTAATTAGTGTTTCGTCCAGACCGCAACTAGTCTATCTTAATAAAATAAATTCTAAACCTTAATCCAAATGAATGAAAAAACATTGTTTGTCAACATGCCTATATTGAACACTCTAATAATTATATCCGTCTTTTTTTGTTGTTTTTAAGCTGTTAACTTCCAGAACCAACAGTTTTTATAAGAAGATGCAATTTTTATCACATGTTAATGAATTAACGTTAACTTGCATTAATTTTTCTGAAATGTAACACTTTAACTTTTGACGAAGTTAATTTTTTCAGTAATGGATTAGCGATTAACAAAGTTAACTACACTGACGGACTCATAAACTGCATCAAAGTAATAGACGACTTTGAAATAAATATTTTAACCAAGTATGCAAACTTTCTATACAGATTTAAATTGAAACCTCTAGATTGCTTCTTGAACTTTAAAACAGCGTAGGGTTATATCCTTAAGTTTAAGTTTGTGTACTGGAAAGGACCTTAAGACTTTTTTTGAAGAAAAAACAGAAATTTAAGGAATATTGGTTTAATTAAAAAATTTGTTTTAACAATAGACACAAACTTTATGCAAGGGTTTATTTATGTTTTAATAAGGTGTATTACCTCCACGTGCCCTTATTACGGATTCTAATCGGTTCCGCATAGATTTTATTAGGGTTATTAAAAGATCTTGCGGAATATTGTCCCATTCTTTGAAAACACTGTCGTGGGCAAAGGATTTCTCGCATATACAGCTCTTTTTAAATTGTCCCAAACATGCTCAATGGGATTAAGATACGGGCTGCGTGTTGGCCAATTCATTGTACGTATCCCAACCTCTTCGCAATATTGTCGAACTTGTGCAGCAGCGTGCGGCCGGGCATTATCCTGCATTAAAGTAAAATTTTCGCCTATGAATCCCATGTAAGGCAGCACGTGATCTTCTAAGATCTCTGTTATGTAGCGATGTGCAGTCAAACCCCCTCTATTACCGTTTTGACGGACCATGTCTATGAACACAAGTTCTGTTCGCCCGTTCATCGATATGCCACCCCAGACCATACACAAAGCGCCTCCAAAAGGAACACGCTCCTCAATGCAACTTTGAGCATATCGCTCCCCACGTCGACGATAGACTCTTCTGCGACCATCTGCACCATATAAACATGTCCTACACTCGTCCGTGAACAATGCGGAGGTCCATTGCTCTTCTGTCCAATTCAGGTGATCACGCGCAAATCTTAAGCGAGCTTGTCTGTGAGCTACAGACAACTTTGGACCATTTGCTGGTCTAAAAGGGGTGATATCCGCTTCCTTTAACCTTCTTCTTATTGTTTGCACTCACGAACGCACTTCATTAAGCTCTGTTTTGATGTTAACAGACGTAATTTCGCAGGGAAGTTGTAACAATAAATCGGTCATCACGACCGGTGGTTGCTCGATTAACGTCTCCTTCTGTAAGAACCTGTTAACCTTCTGTATATTCTAGAAACCGTAGCCTGGTTTAAATTTAAATTTCTACCAATCGTTCGTTGATCCAAGCCCTCCCGCACCAATGCTACAATTTGAGCCGCTTGTTCGGACGAAGTATCCATATTATGGTTCAAAAATCCGTAATACGCGCACGTGGAGGTAATTCACCTTATTAAAACATAAATAAACCCTTGCATAAAGTTTGTGTCTATTGTTAAAACCAATTTTTTAATTTTTTCCTTAATAGTGGTTAGTACACAAACTTAAACTTAAAAGCCTTCAGAACGAATTAACGTTAACTTGCATTAATTATTTCTGTAAATGCCTGTTATTTATTATGGACAGATTCAATTTTTTTTAATAGTGGTTAGAAAGCCTTAGAACGAATTAACGTTAACTTGCATTAATTTTTCTGAAATGTAACGCTTTAACTTTTAACGAAGTTAATTTTTTCAGTAATGGATTAGCGATTAACGAAGTTAACTATTTGATTAACGGTACCCAGCTATGCCTGTTATTTATTATGAACAGATTCAATTTTTTTTAATAGTGGTTAGAAAGCCTTAGCCTTCAAGGTTATTTTTTATAACCACCCAAAATTCACGTTATATCTCAAATAATAAATAAAAATGTCTCATATCTATACTGTACCTGACCTGGTCTAGTGAGCTGTAGTCCAATAGTATGGTAATGGTTCCAGTATAGATCTAACACATTATTGGTTGCTATTTTTGGAAACTGATGATTGGCATTATGTTTACCTAAAAGCTGTTTCCAAAAATTGTTATTTAGTTTTAAACACAATTTGCAGCCACATGATGTAGAACCAGCCGTCAATTTACCTCCCATAGAAACAATTGAAACAGAAATATCTAGGAATTTGTGGAATGCACCACATAATACAGACTCAATTCAGATGGACAGTGAAAGAGCTCAGCAGGTAAGATTTGTCTTTATATTTGTTTCATTATCATATATACTATATTCTTTGTATCTAGATAATTACATCAATACATTACATCCTTATCTCATATCTCACATTGTCATATTGTTAATACTCGATCTAGCAAACCTTGTCTGTAGAGATGTAGATGCAGTGGTATCCATTTTTGCTAACAAAGGTTTCTTGTGAACCAACATACAAATTGAGGGTGCACAAATAAAAATGTGGGTCTATGTTTTACATACTTCATAGGTTACAGACATTATTATGATCAATTAATAAGCTTTGTTGATGAAGTAAATTTCAGGTTTGTGCATTATTTTAAATATCGCGATATCTTTTGAATGACACATCGGAATTGAATAATTCAAAAAGTTATAGAAAGGTATTGAATTCGTCTTGAATATGGAGTAATTTATTTTGATAAGGATTAATACCAAGATACAAAATAAAGAGTTTTTGAAGCGACGACGGCATTGTAATTATTTAAAAAAATAAAAGAAAACACTTATTGTGAGATAACTACAATAGTTAGACATATGGTTACGCGATATTTTTTGTAGACAATTATATGTTCTGCAAAGTGGTAGTACATTGTTTTGTTCTATAATCAATAGTTTTCGCAGCGCACGCCGTGTAAGGACTTTTTTGGGTTATTTTTTACACCTTGGGTTACATTATTGGACTTTTAGTAAGGATCCCTAATTTTTTTTGAAAATATAATATAGCCTATAGCCTTCCTCGATAAATGTACTATTCAACACTGAAAGAATTTTTCAAATCGGGGACCAGCCGTTCCTGAGATTAGCGCGTTTAAACAAACAAACAAACAAACTCTTCAGCTTTATAATATTAGTATAGATATAAAATTGTGTTTGACCATCATTTAATTGTATGTTGATTGTAGTTTTTGACATACAATTAATAAGTAAATAGTCTACACAATAAAATAAAATTTAAATGATGCTGTTGAAGCATAGGAAGTACAGTTTTACATAACTAATAATATGTACTAAGTGCCAATGTACCTGTGCAGTAAACCAATTTTATTACAGTGTGACATGGTACGAATTGTGTAAGTGGCACAGAGCTAAGAATGCATTTTATATAAAGTAGCAAGCAACAATCTGTAATTTCCCCGTGTGAATAAAGTTTAATATAGATTATTTACATGTTGTAAACCATTTTGCACTTTCCTGTGCAAATGAAAACTGCCTATCTGAATTGTAAGTTGAGTAAAACTGTAATTGTTAAAGCACCATCTAGCTCTTAGCTAACATTTGTCTCGAACATCCTTTAACTATCGTAAACGGGCAAAGAGTTAGATGGCGCTAAACGACATGAAAGGTCAGACAGCGACGCCATTACCAACATATTCACACATTGTTCGCATCATGTAATCTCCACGTCACAAAATAGTAGTATTTTACAGGTTTAAACGTTTTGTATTAAACTTAAATAAAAATAATATCAAGTAACAAAGCTATCAGGCAATATTGTTTGTAATCCAATATACCACGGCACGCTGTCCCACCCACCACGCCACCGGGAGCCCATACAGATACAGTAGTCACTTTAGTTTTTAACTTTTTTATTGTAAGTTAACTGTCATTTGTTTCTTTTTTACCATGGATATTATGTAATATATAAAATTCTAAAGTAAATCTAGTAAGTAAAATTCTAAAGTATGTCGCCATAACAACCTTGAGTTGTATTCCGGCATTAGTGACCAGGTTCCAGTCTCCCTTAAGAGAGCAGCAGCGCATTTGTAGCAACTTTGGTGTTGCAAATGTCCATAGGCGATGGTAACCGCTTTCCATCAAGTGGGCCGTCTGCCTGTCTGCTGAACTCCTGCAATAAAAAAAATCTCGTGTCGCAGTGTTAGTTACCAGACTCCTCCGAAACGGCTGAACCGATTTGTATGAAATTTTGTGTGCATATCTCGGGTAGGGCTGAGAATCGGCCAACATCTATTTTTCATACCCCTAAATATATTTTTTTACTTTTTTGACAAAATTTATTTATTTTAATTTCTTTATGATTCGGCATTAAAATATACATATAACCCTAAATTTTCACCTTTCTATCACCAACCTAATTTTTCAATAGCGATATTAGTACCTAATAATTTTCTACTCCCGGCAGTCGATAATTGATCAGTTATCACCCGACCAGTTATTCCCGTCAGGCGTCTACCGGTAGCACTTCTCACCCCGTAAACAGCATGGAGTGGGGATGAGAACGAAACCGGTGCTGCATTCGGGTTCTAGATTTTCATTTTTTAAGGGCAGGACAGCGTCTGCCGAGTACAGCTAGTTTTATTTGTAAATTAGTACCTAGGTATTAGGATATTTTAAGAATTGGTTCAGAACAAATTAGTTTAGTTCAGTTTTATCTTTGGAGTAAACAGTCCAGAACTTGTTTGATAACAGTTGCATTCAAACTGGGTGTTTGATTCACTTTACTGCACAAAGTGACACATCTAATCATCTATTTGTTTTCTTCTAAGTAAAATTAATTTCCATTTCAGGTTATGACAGCTATGGCAAACTTTTCTCTACCACAAACACAAATACCAGAGTGGGCGCAATCTATATCTGAAGAACAATGGAAACAAACTTTAATAGACAGGATAGAGAGAATTAAAAATAACCGATAAATAGGTATTAGAGTATGTACTTCAATAAATGGTTTTAAATAGTTTAGTATTGAGCCTGGCCTACTTACTGTATGCAATTTTCATAGCTTAAAGTTGTAGTTCGATAGCTTAATTCTGAAGGTTCAAAAGGTAAAACTATAATAGAAAGTTTTTATATCATATAATTTTTGGTTATATTAAATATAGGTTTTATACACCATAGCTATTATTCTAAAAAAAATTGTGAATAGTATAGAAGGCCAAAATATTATTTTAAAATTTCTCTTTTTTAACATTTTAATGCATTGGTCACTTCTATGACTAGAAGTAAAATCATAATGTGAGAAATACTTTCATTTAAATTATACAATATAATGTAAAATATATTTACTACTATTATATTATTTTCAATAACTAAGTATACGCTGTATAATATAATAAACTCATAAAATTTAAAACATGTATCACTTTATAAAACAAATCTTGAAGTTCCTATGGTTCATATTGTTAAATATGCCTTAATTTATGTTATTAAACAAAATATATTTGATATTATAATATTTGCAGTTAAAAACTAATAATAAAATCACAAAATATTAATAACTAAAACTTTTACTGTGCATTATCTAAGCTGTAGGATCAAATATAGCAGCACTGAATGTAATTAACTTAGTTTTCTCATTTCTTATAAACATGTAGAAAGGAGAGTCTGCATAGAATTGTTCAGCTGTCCGCGCTAGTATCCCAGCTGTTGCAGACACTGCTTCTGTTCCATATTCTAAAAAGAATATATTTTATTTTAAATATATCAATTCAAGTTTATTGTTTCATAAAAATGGTGTTCATATTGAATAATCAAAAATTATGTACATGTATTTCGATTGCGCAATACTAATGTTCAAAAGTAACAACTAAACAATTTAATTAATTAAAACACTAACGGTTTTATTCATATTGCATGCATGAAAACTATACTATTTCCATTTCTTTATTTTCTCGACGACAGCTCCTGTGGAAACTTGAAGGAGCGTCTTTTTTAAATTACACTAAAATACAATACATAATATATTACATAAATATAATACATAAATAAAATACATTATTTAATAAAAATATGACGCTTACGCACGTATAAGGTCATAGCAAAGTCTGAGAAACTGATAGTGATCGAGCTATCGATAAACGTAACACGATAACAGACCCGATATTTTTTTACAAAGTGTAAGAGACTAAACTATTGCCGGATAATTTTGTACAAATTTATTGACTAATACTACATTTCATTACAAGATGTAATTATATTACGTTGATTCTTTATTTATTTATTTTATTCAAAATCTGATGAATCGTCACTGTCACTCGATGAGCTCTCCCCAACATTTATTATAAGTTCCTGTACTTCTATATTATCGAATGCCACATGAATTTCCCAATCAGACGCTATAATGTTTTGGGTTCTTCTCACAATTTTTTCCCAGTGTTCGGCGGTTACTTCCGCACATGCATTTTTTCATAAATCTAACATCTTGTTTGCCGTAAAAGGGAGATGGGTATTGTTTCGAGCGGCGTGTCCTTTGATTTGTGCCCATATTAGTTCTATAGCATTGTACTGGCAATGATACGGCGGAAGTCGAAGAACCCAATGACCACATTCGGCAGCTATTTCGTCGGTGATATATCTTTTAGGGAGGCTTTTTTTATTTTAAAATATTCACTAATTGTACTTTTAATAAAGTATTATCCACATTTTCGCCATGAGGTTGGAGCCAGTCCATTATCTCTTGTTTTTTATTGGCCTGCGTAGGCATTTTATCAATTTGTCTGGAGTGATAATATGTAGCGTTGTCCATAATAATTATCGACGGTTCTTCCAGAGATTGCACCATTTCTTTAAACCATTCTTCGTAAATCTCCGCGTTCATTTCTTCAGTGGTAGTCCACTGTTTTCTTGGATTTAAAGACGAGTGAAGCATCTGACACGAATCCTTTCCTAGACCCTGCATGGCATATGATAAGGCGTTCACCTTTTCCCATTGGCACTGAACTAGTGGCGGTGTCGTCAGTCCAGTTCTTAGATACTGTGTGGTTTGCATTTAACCAAGTCTCGTCAATGAAAATAACATTTGACCAATCTGATATCTTTTTGACTTCGATCAAAAATTCGCAGCGAGCCATAGCAACCTCATGACGCTCCATCAATATTTTACGTTTGTCCGATTTTTTATAAGAAAATCCAATTTCTTTCAAAACCAAGCTTTATAACGATTTTTGGTCATGGAACAAACCCCATTCACTTAAAGAAACAACAAGTTTTTTAAGTGTTGGAATTTCTTTGCGCAAGTAATAGTCATATATATGACGGCGAATAGCGTCAGCGTCGAAGTTGTCAACCGATGTCACACGACGTGGTTGGCGTTTTTTCTTCGGCGTAGGAAGCTTATTTTTCTTGCATGCCGCTTTTACCGTAAGCTTCGGTAGTAATTTTTGAAACAGTACGTCCACTAATTCCTAATGCGGCCGCAACACGCTCTCGCACTTGCGACAGTAGTAATAGCGGGCCACCATTTTGATACTCTCTTTCAAAGTAATTACGAACCTTGATCACCAGTTCTCTCGCCTGCCTTTTCAGAACAGATCCTTTAGTCATTTTGATATTTGACAGCTGGGCAGCAATCAACAAAGAGGAACACAAAATACACAACGTAACGTATGGATAATGTGAAAAAACTCAGCGAACAGAAATGTAATGACTATATAGCACGACCGTCTTGTTGCGAGTAACAGATTAAAACAAAGACAAAATGGCGATGGGCCATAAAGTGTTCCCAGCTTGAAAAAATATATTTGAATGTTGTTGTTGTATTTTTCTTTGTTCAAAACATAATAAATATATGCGATCGATATCATTACTTATTTGGTCACAACACTACAACTATCAAATTAGTACTGTCATCGAGAAAATAAAGAAATGTAAATAGTATAGTAGGGCGCTATCAGTCTGCAGACCCGCATATATGAAGGTACTGTTTACAGTTTTACACTGCTGTTGTATCCTATTGCTTCTCACCTCATTGAGACCTTAAATATCTGGGTACGCCCTTTTTGATCAGCCCCATATTGTAAAGCTTTGGTGTGAGTTCATTTCATAGCTTGCCCGTGTGTCATCGGTATTTATTAGCCAAAATACTACATACTTTGTAAGTATAATCCTGTTATTTTTGCGGTGGTAATGGTTTATGCACGCCGCAGTACTTAAGGATAGAAATTGAGAGTGTGGGATCGTAGTGACTGTTATAACCGCTAAAACCACTACGATCGTCAAACAATCGCTTAGCAAGAGCAGCGACCTTGGTGCTACCCTTCTTGTGTCTTAATACAGAAGGCAGGCCTCTTCATGTAGCCGAAACGGGTGTCACCTGTAGTAAACCTTTCCTTGCAAAGTAAAAGAACTATCTGAACACCTTCTGCAGTGGCTAGCGATCGTTTGACGTCCTACGGCTCCTCGATAAAGATAGGATACTACAGCTCACTATATATGTTTATAAAACTCAGCAGTGAATTTTTAAGACAGCTTAAGATTCCGTTACCAAAGGTGCCGTAACTTCTAGAATCAAGGCGGCTCCTTGAAACGCAACGCACATAAATCCATTAGGTATATTTGGCAACTATTTTTTTAATGTCACGTCTATCCTCCTACGAAGAGGTCCCGCAGCCTGGTTAGCAGATAATGTAATCGGATATTGCTTCGCAAAAGAAAAGACATTTTCTTTTCGCTATAGTTTGGCACATTATACATGCGAAAGTAACTCTGTCTGTCCGTTACGCTTTCACGGAAATATATATATTCGATCCGAGGATGAACATAGGATACTTTTTATTCCGAAAAATGGAATAGTTTCCGGGATAAAACATATTTGTTTCTGTTTTTTATGCTTTTTTTTTATTGCAGGAGTTCAGCAGACAGGCAGACGGCCCACTTGATGGAAAGCGGTTACCATCGCCTATGGACATTTGCAACACTAAAGGTGCTACAAATGCGCTACTGCTCTCTTAAAGGAGACTGGAACCTGGTCACTAATGCCGGAACACAACACAAGGTTGTTATGGCGGCATACTCTAGACCAGGGGTGGTCGCCATCCAGTCGAACAAATACTCTACCACCTGGCTGTGGGTTGTTTAGTCGCCTCTTACGACAGGCCGCAGGAAATTGTATTCTTTCTCCGTTCCTGCACGGATAATGCTTATAAAGAACAACTATTGGACTGGTTAAGCTGAAATTCGGTATATATGTAATTTTAATACCGAGGGTGCACAAGCGATACTTTTCATCACGGATCGTGGGATAGATTTATGTAAAGGTTATCCCAGAAAGTAGGATAGGTTTTTTTTTTTGATTCATCATTTTCATTTTCGTCATTTCCATTTTCGTGTAACATACGTAGTTTTAATATCTGAAAATGGGCATACATACTTTTCATCCCGGGAGATGGGATACTTTACGATAAAAAATGAAGTGAATCTTCCGGGGGGCAACAGCACAAACATGAAAATTTATTACGATGTAACCTGTATTAATGCTTCGTCTTTAAACAAGCACAAGGCACGCATTAGGGTTCGATCCGCGGGGAAGACTAATGTATTTATACTCGCAAAGCCTAGTTGTAGTATTTTAACAAACTGATTTTATTATGATCTGTGTGGTAATCGTAAGTAAACTCACCATTTATGGTCAATTTAACATCATGAAGTACAGTATCAACATATATTCCCGGATTAGGCAGTTTATTCAAAATATTCCTCACTTTGTGTAAATCATTTTCTTCCCCAATTCTAGAAATTATATTATTTTGGGTAATGTTCGGATTGTTGTCTATCATTAGAGCAAAATTGGCTTTTACCGGTTCAAATATAGATCTAACTCCCATGTCTTTAAGATATGCTTCTAGTTGATTTGTCCTTTGAAGTTCCATTTTGGGGAGTCTTATCACACATTTGTGTGTGGACATTTGGTCTATCAAGTCTTCTATTTTTGCGTGGTCTAGACGAGCCAAAAGTTGGGGGAGCGTGGTTTCTTTAGGAAGCATAGGTTTTAGCACGTACATTGTCGTTACGCTGTCATTGTATGGTAATGCCACCATTTGTGCACCTGTAAATTATAAAGTAAGGAGCTTAATTTAAATTGTCTCATTTGTTAATGTGTACTTTACAATATTCTGCTTTTAACTATGAGTCATATACAAGAAAGGAATATATTCCTCTATGATTTCAATAGATTTTTACGCTTTGGAAAGGTAAATTTAAGCACTTGTTGGTTTTAAATTAAATTCAAAATTGAGCTCCCACAATACATTCCACAACAATTGATTTCACTCTACGTTGTACTAACAAGCACTTAGCTATTTTTTTTTAAACATAGTTTTCGCCAAGCTTTATAGCTGTTCATATAATCTTTAGCAACGATAGGTGTCGAATAAACGATTTTATACAGAACATTTTAATTACGGCGCAAGTTGCTACAGCGAAAATGGAGAGGTGATAACTTGATAAGTATGATGCAGACTGGATATTGAAGTCTAAAATCATATAGTATCATGCAATACAATCAAGAACATTTTAATTTTTACAATACATAATAGATCTACGATAGATTTAAAGTTTTCAGTTACCATATTTTTCCGAAAAAATGTATCTAAATTCTCCCACGTTCAGCATAAAATCTGCCATTACTTGCCCATTTTCGATTCCAGTAAAAGGCATTCTGTAATAAAATAAATTAATTTCGAGATTGCAAGTATTCAGACGTAGATAGATAATATACTTAACACAAATTACATATTGATAAAGCAATAATTCACTCTCGATGTACCATTGTCAAAGTAGTCAACTCAGAAATTGTGACTGGAAGGAATATACTTTATGCTACTTTATCATATGATTATTTTACTCAAGTGCATAAGGTACTTAAAAGGTACGAATTTTTTTATATAAAATTATTAGGTACCAAAAAAGCAATTACTCACTTTGTAGTGAATTCTGGAAGAAAGACTTGTTCCCATTGTCCCCTGAAGTAAAGAGCACTTAGCAGTATTATTCTCGTTTCTTTTGGTAGTGTGCTTTTTAGAAAATCCTGTATTTCACCCTCAGTGTTGTTTTTTACCCATCTGTAAAATACTAATCAATAAGTTCTCAACACATTGGAAAAATGTGCATTGTGACACAGGCGCCGCAGAAAAGAGAAAATACAGATTGTATGTATATATTAAGAAAAGGGAAAAGCGCAAAACATATCACCCGCTCTTTTAAATGAAAATTGTTTTCAAACGTAGTGTAAAATAAGTCACATAAAGGCATAGATAAAACTGATATAATAGGTTGGGGAAAAAGTCTTTTCGCATATAGTATGTATGAACTTGTAATAAGATCTCTTTGGCTATACCATTTGTATCTGGCTGGTTTTGGTATCATTAAAAAGTTTTAATTTTAAAGAAGACAATTCCAAATCGTGTACTAGCAGAAGGTGATGTCAGGAGCCTTAAGAACAGACGAGCGTGCATGACAAGAGTTATGAATGTCAAAGAAGCAAGTGAGGTGTGTAAGAATAAGCCTAAATGACGCTCTGTTGTTATGTATGTATGTATGTATGTACAATTCCAAATTCCAATTAGGAAAATGTGTGATTTTCATTTGTTTTTCTTATTGTTAAAATGAGTGAATCCAATGAAGAAATTCGATACATTTTAAAATTTAACTACAAAAAAGCCACGAAAAAAATTAGTGATGTTTATGGACCTAATGCAGTATCTGTGAGAGTAGCGCAAATTTGGTTTAAGCGTTTTCAATTCGGAAATTTTGGTATAAAAAATGCACGTCGGTCTGATCGCCCTGTTACGGACAAAATTGATGCCATTTTTGAAAAAGTGGAGCAAGATCGGCATATTAGTAATTACGATGTAGCTGGAGAACTGGGAATTGACCACAAAACGGTTTTTGCGCATTTGAAAAAAGCTGGGTACACAAAAAATATCGATATTTGGGTGCCTCATGAGCTCACTGAAAAAAACCTAATGAACCGTGTACTCATTTGTGATTCTTTATTACGACGTATTGAAACCGAACCATTTTTGAAGAAGCTGATAACTGGTGATGAAAAGTGGATCACGTACGTCAAGAACGTGCGAAAAAGATCGTGGTCAAAGGCCGGTCAGGCTTCACAGACTGGCGAAACCCGGGTTAACTCGCAACAAGGTGATGCTGTGTGTATGGTGGAATTGGAAGGGCATTATACATTATGAGCTGTTACTGCCAGGCAGGACTATCGATTCTGAACTGTACTGCGAACAACTGATGAGATTAAAGCAAAAAGTTGAGAAAGCGGCCGGAATTAATCAACAGAAGGGGTGTGGTTTTTCATCATGATAACGCTAGACCTCACACATCTTTAGCCACTCAGCAAAAATTACGAGAGTTTGGCTGGGAGGTGTTAATGCATCCGCCGTATAGTCCTGACCTTGCACCTTCAGATTTTCACCTGTTTCGGTCTCTGCAGAATTCCTTAGGCAGTGTCAGGTTAACATCAGGAGAGGACTGCCAAAACCACTTGTCGCAGTTTTTTGATCAGAAGCCCCAAAATTTTTATAGCAATGGGATCACGTCCCTACCTACAAGATGGCAAAAATTTATCCAATAAAATGGCACCTACATACTTTACTCAAATGTAAATAAACTTTATAAAAAAACCTTTTGAATTTTTATATAAAATGCGAAGAAACTTTTTCCCCAACCTTAATCATTCACTCCCGCTCAATCACACATACTTATTCTTACATCACCTATACAAACTTACTGATACACAGACACTACATCACACCTATGCACTTGAAAGGCTCAGTCTAACACGATTATTTATAATAATTTTACTAGTATATTTTCTTTTTTCTTCTCTTAATTAGCCAACGAGTTGATCCTGGTGACCTGTACAACAGGTTTCTTTTTAACCTAATTTAGGCACAAGCCTCTTAGTTAATATTGTTACTAGTTTTAAGTTTCATACATACATACATACATACATAACTTCACGCTAGTTCCCTTGCGGGGTAGGCACGAACAACAGAGTGCCATTTAGGCTTATTCTTACACACCTCACTTGCCTCTTTGACATTCATAACTCTTGTCATGCAAGCTCGTCTGTTCTTAAGGCTCCTGACAGTTTTAAGTTTCACTTTATACTTAAAAAGGAAATAAAGAATTATGTTATGTTATTTACCAAAATGACTACAGAATTTGTAGTCATACAGATCCTAAAAAAAATTACGGATACGCATCATTTATGCTATCGTAAATCATGTAGTAATTAGTGCATACAAAAACCCCATGGAAAAATGCACTTTGCAACAATTTTCAATTAAATGCTTCTTTTATGGTTCTGTAGCCAAATGGAAACAGTGGACTTTTGTTACTTTTACAAAACCCTTAATTGTGCGCAGACTGAACAACAAGAACTTACTCATTTTATTGCTTAAAGCAAAGATACGTAGTATCCATAGTAGTTTGTGAAGCAAAGTTTTCCAGACATGCTTACAAATCTATGGATATCATAAAAGTAAAATTACTTTTCAACTGCGTTGACTCTTTTATCTTTAAAATATACAAAATATGCATAACTTAATTATAAATTATGTTAAAACTTTTCGATTATAATATATCAATTATAAAAAGTATATATTATATATTTCAGAATAATTATATTTGAGAATAAGATAAAAAGAACAGAAAGAAAAGCTATACCTTAAAAGGTTTAATGTATAATAATCATATCTATGTATCTGCATTAAGCATTGAATAAATGAATTTAATTTAATTGAAAAGAAAGTATTGACAAACTTAACGTTGTCATGTGTTACGTTGAAAAAAAAAGCTAATTGTGATATTTTTTATTTATTTAATTATCCTCTTCGGGAGATCAGAGGGCCGGTTCCTACCTCGGACAACGGATCAGTATGGCGATCGAGGTAACGTGGCCAGCTTTCTTGGAACTTTACCCATGGACTTCGATGACCTAAGCTTATTCTATTTGTAGTCTTGAGGGATTAAAGGTAGAATACAATATAAGTTAAGTTTCCTTCACTGTACTAGTTTATAGTTATAAACTTATAATGTATTAAAAGTTTCTACTAGCTATTATGGTGTTTTAATTTGATATAAATTATTTTGATACTGTCACAAAATTAGTTCGTCAGTATTTGTATGTAACTTCAAGCGTCGTTATAATAACGTGGTCCCACTTTTAACGTTGAGAGCATTGTTACAAATGAAAGTAATTTATTATAAAACAATTACTTCCAAATCATCCGATTTTAATAATAATTATTATTTTAGTAATATGCAATAATGGTTTAACAATTAATAATGCATTTTAAGTAGTTACAAATTTATATTTTTATAAAGACGCATTAAAATGCTGTTTTTGGTTTGTCAAACCAACGGAAAAAAGCATTCATATACGTTTTTGTTTAAACATTATGCGTTATGTGACTAATTTTATCGACTTGCAATTAATACTAGGTATGATCTCCTATTGTATTAATGTACTCTGTGAGTAGATTCTACGAATTTTAAATATAAAGACATCTTGTTTTTATATCGAGAGTATTTATCGAAAACGCATTCTAATCAAAAATTTCGCTCTGAAATGTGATCTTACCTATGTACCTACTTTTTTACAGCTAGAAACTACGTACCTAATCTTGCTTATGGAACTATTCAACAGAACCTTTTCATAAGTATAATATATTTCTACTTTCCACAAGAGACTCAAAACGACCACGTTCACGACAGCGTCTTTTCCCGTTCCACTTGCTTGTGGACATGACAATCATAAAGTCTAGTAGATCGGATTATGGAGCTTTATGTCATAAAGGACGAAATGCACAAATGTCATTGGTTGATTTGAAAATCGCGCCTTTTTCAATGTCAATCGATAGAGAATTCATGCTCTGTGGTCAACGTCCTCTTCGACCTACGTTTTGATATGGGTCGTTGTGAGCGCTGTGTGATCGAAAATGATGTTGTCATTAGTAACGTTTTCGCCACGACCATAATGAACATTGTCGCCATGTGGAACGGCTGACGAAGCATTTTGGGCGTTGTGAGCTACTAACGGAACGCGTCCTTAATATTCTCTAAAAATAAACTTCAAGACTGAATTTTCATGATCTATATGACCTGAGGGCCTAAAGCGACCGTTTTCGCAGATTCGTGTAACGAACACGACAAGTATAAGAACAAAATGGAACTATATGTTGTCTTACAACTATACCTAGACACGTCAATTTCACTAAGTTTTTTCCCAAAGACGGCCGCTTTAAGTCCTCACTACTATAACTGAAAGAACTCACTCGTTAATGTTATCTTTTGCTTGGACCGAATCTTTAAAGTCTATGTTAAATGTATCACTCCTGTACACCATTTTTACATATTCGCGGTATAACTCGCGTAATTTAGTATGTATGTCAACGAATATCGCGTCTGTGTAAAGTGTTTTTGAAATATTTGATTCAAAATGTAACCGTTGCAACAATTTTCCAAATTGGTCGTGATATTGACGATTACTGTAAATGTCTGAAAAGCAAAGACAGATTATTAATGCAAGAAGCTAACAGGTCAGAATATTAACTTTTAGCTTTGGTTATCGTTTTGAGACTTGGCCTTTGGCATTAAAGATGTTACCTTAGTGGTTATAGTAACCGCATACCAACCCAATGATATGGGCTCGAGGCCTGACAGGAGAACAGGGAACCCTTAGACTGTTTAACCTAATATACGTCGATTTCCAAGTACCACGTATTAACGGTGACAGAAAAAACACCGCGAAGAAACCTATACACCGAGATAACCGAGTAACCCGTTAATTCGCATCAAACAACGTCGTATACCTGCCACTGTTCGTTCCGCTAAAATAAGGAGGCTCAAATCTTGCAGTGGAATGTTTATAAGCTAAGATACTATAAGCTTGGTATTTCCATGAAATCTTATAATATTATAAATAGTTTTCGTTGCGCATATTATCGTGAAATTTGTTGCGCCGTCTTCACTTTACTCGCGTCCTAAACTAAAAGGACGCTGCGCTGGTTCGAATTTTGACGGAAAGCTTGCATCGCCGTTTTCTTAATGTACATCTTGTCACAATTACCACGTGCCGTAGGCGAAGGAAATCATGATGAAACCTGCACATAGAAGTAACCCATGTATCAAACCCCCAACCACTTAAAATGCCCCTAAAAATTGGAAGGCCCATAGTCAACGGTGGGGCAATTATGGGCTGTTATTATTATTATACATAAAGATTTTTATTGAACAATAGTTATTTTACCATGAGAAAACCCAAGTGAGTCAGCGATTTCCTTGTACGTTTTTCCAACTGTTCCGATTAACGTCATTGCTAGTAAACCTGAAAATAAATCCATGAGTGTACCAGTGTAGGATATACATTGTTATTGAATTTATACAGATAACTGTGACACTGTTGAAATAATTCTCCTATTTTTCAAGGCTAATGCGCCATGGCCAAACCTAAACAAAAGTCTTGTCGGCACTAGGAGGTAATAATTTTAGTGTTTACATGGCCGACAATGTCTGATCTGGACACACTTTCGTCCCTTTGTGCAAAAAGCAAGCAACTACACACAAGCGTAAGACAGCGATGGCGTGCGGCTTACATAGACTCATCTGAATCACGTGGACAATAATACCTTAGGCAATGAAACAAATAAACAAAAATGTAATTATTAATTATTCTCGGGACAATAACTAAAGCTATTAGTTATGGTTCTGAGTAATTACACTAAAATGTAATAAAGGGAATATTTGATTGCCTCACCTGAAATACCTGTAGGCGATATAACCACGTTCTCATATTTTTTATGTGTTGTCATTTTACCTAATAATGTGTACCCGAATTTATTGATACCGTTTGCTAGTTGTCTTGTATTCGTTTCAACTGCTGTAATTCTGTAATTTTGTAATCAATTATGTAACTGAATGTCCATGTTCTTTTATACTTAAGTTTCTAAGGTTCCGTTGCAAACACAAAACTGAAATCTTATAAGGTAAGGTAACTCTTTATTGTACACCAAAGCATAGATAAACAGAAGTAGAAAAATACAAAACATAGTACAAAGGGCACGCGATCTTTCCTAACAATTTCTTTGTTTAAGTAAATAGTTGGTGAGATATGCGTATAGGTATACGCACAGTGTACATTGTATATATAAAGATACATTTTTTGAAGTCTTAAAAATGTCTTCTCTTCCTGCAACCATAGAATTATAGGGCGAAAATTCTATATTCAAGATCTACATAAAAGATTTTACTACCAAAAATTGGATTAAATAATTTTATTCAAACCAATTTTTCAATTTTAATCATTCGATCTGTATGTAAATGAAGAATGTGAACTAAAAATATTCAGTCATAGATATTATTAGCGGCCCCGGCAGTCGCTGTCCTGCTCTGAAAAAATAAAAATCTAGGACCCGATCCCAGAGCCACCTACCGGTTCTAATTGCGAATCTAAACCATCTCGGTACCCACCCAAACACACAAAAACAAAATCACCAAAATCGCTCCAGGTGAGTAGGAGGATTCCAGAACCCGATCTCAGCGCCACCTACCGGTTCTAATTGTGAATCTAAACCATCCGGGAACCCACTCATCCCTACTCCGTGATGTTTGCTGGATGAGAGTTGACTGATCGATTGATAGTTAAAATAAAAATAAAAAATAAAACGGGATGGAAAAATAGGGGTTGATCGTAGAGAGGTGGAAAATTAAGAGTAATATAAATGTTTTTATTCTAAGTCATGACAAAATAAGATTAAAAATCTTGCCAAAAAAGTTAAAGTTTATAATTAACAAATAAAAAATAGGGGTTGATCGTAGAGAGGTGAAAATTTAGGGTTGTATGTATTTTTTAATGCTGTATCCTAAAAAATAAAAATATATCTAAAAATTTTTTTAAAAATGTTAGGGTTGGACAACCCTTATCACTTAGGGGTATGAAAAATAGATAGTAGCCGATTCTCAGACCTACTGAATATGCATATAAAATTTCATAAAAATCGGTCAAGCCGTTTGGGAGGAGTATGGTAACTAACACTGTGACACGAGAATTTTATATATTAGAAAGATTATGATTCATTTCACCAACGGCACGCGATTCGTATTCAAGGGAGATTCGTCATAATCTATAATATTATAAAATTCTAAACATGCCGTATCTGTACATTAAAGCTTTTAAAAAAACAATTGGAACTCACTATATAAACGTAGGAAAACACGATGCATTTTTTTTAGATTTCTTGTCAGTTTGTTCGGGATTCACGTAAAAACTACTGGGCCGATTTCAATGCAGTTTTCGCTTATCGACAGCAAATTTTAGACTTAAAATTTGCGCTACTTTTTAATGCTGGGAATCTCGCGGGAATTTTTCTGGGAATGGTTTAAAAAAACCAGTTTGCAAAAAAATTGGAATTCCAATGCGATTTTTTTTACCGCTATTTTATGTAATAAAATGTGTGATACTTCTTATCTTGGGAATCTCGAGGGAATTTTCCTTGGAGCGGTTTGAAAGTTGTTCGGGTGCATAAAAATTTGCTTATTCCGACACAATTTTCACTAAAACGATACCTTACATTCTTTTTTAAATGTTGCGATACTTTGTGTCCCGGGAATCCTGCGGCAATTTCAAGTCAAGCGTGGACGAAGTCACGAGCATATCCTAGTAATCTATATAAGTACTTACTCAGCTTCATTAAAAGATTGTTCCGATGGCATTGTCAGTAGGACGCAAAAGAAATTTAAAAACAGCGTTATTTGTACTAAGCGCTTCATTTTCTGGAAATTTTCGAATTTGATTAAATTATTATTGTTTAGTAACCTAGTACCTAGCACATATTGAGAAAGTTGGCAACAAATTAAATGGACCGCACCGAAGCGCGTAAGCGGACTAAGACCACAAAACTAGATTATGTTATGCCACTGTGGGTGTATCCAATACAATTAACTAACTTAAAATATATAATATAAAACTTAAACTAAAACCCGTTCAGCCCCACCAGATTACTGTCATTAGGCAGTGTACCTAGAAGGCTGCCAGCATTACCTCATTGAATACAAATCAATACAATACAATATAATAATGTTTGTGGGCACTTGGTCCTCCAGGACCCGAAGTCTCCACCCATAAAATAAAAATAGAATGAAATATTACTTATAAATGAATTGATAGGCGTTCGTTTGCGTCATTAATTTGAATGTTATTACAAAGTCATTGGTTGCGTGATATGTAGTGATTAAAAATTAAGAAAACACTTGTTAAATTGTCCGGGCCAACCTTGACCATCTGGGTAAGTTTGTAAATAAAAAGAGTATCACAGGTTTTTAGTACAATATATCTATAATATAATTTATATGGATCACTGCCAAGGGGAAGCGTACCCAGAAGGCTATCTGCATTGCCACTCTCGTTAGCAATGATTTTACGTTTAATATTTTGTACAAAAATAAATTCAGTATTCATTCAAACGTATATTAGTATGATTTACGGTCTCATTCATATTGAGTTAGTGTAAGTTTACAGACTTTTTTAAGGTTCTTATATGAATAAAATCGTTAGTAACCATTGAGTTATATATACTACGTACTAGAGAAGCTGTTCAAAACAATAAAGTTCGAACTTGATGAAAGCGGGTCGGGTAGGCGGGTTTTGTACCTACATACTTCATTAGAATTCATACTTTATTTCAAACTTTATTAATAGGTAGTTAAATAAATAAACAAATGGTCAAGTATAAAAGAAAATCAACTGTTAGGTATGCATTTATTTAAGCTTAAATACATTAACAATGGTTTAAAATCAAATTAAATAAATTGGTACATTTAAAGAATTAAGTGTCCAGTTTAGCGTCTATGAGTGCTACTTCAGTAAAAGTGTAGTAATTAATTAATATCTCGGTTTCCCTCATATTATGTTTACAAATTTGTTGGATGATAACAACAAACTTACCAATGCGCAACATAGAGTTTTTTATAACTATCTATTAATGTACAAAGAGTTTAAATATAAATATCTTTAATATCCACTAAACAAAATCAGATTCTTGTTGCAGTATTTTTTTTAAGTAAAATCGTCCTGTTTTTGTCATCATCCTTAAAATGCACGGAACATACGTATGCTCAGAAGGTAGCCACGCTCCTTCGCTGCGATTCGTTTGAACAAATTTAATCCATATATTAGGTGTAAGTGTATTCCTAAACACAAATCAAACACACAAACGGCTTTTAGTGAAACTGTAGAAAAAATACTCTTAAAACAATCTGAGAAATTTGATCTTCTCTTTCAACAAATGAGTACTATGCTAGAACTCATAATAACTCTAATCAATAAGATGTCAAAATAGATTCCATCAAAATAGCGACATGGAACACCAATGGGTTAACTCCAAATAAAAATGATGTACAACTATTAATTAATGAACATAAGCTAGATATTGTCCTTATTACGGAAACACATTGCACTAACTCCAGTAATGTGAAATTTCAAGGTTTCCATTCGTACCTTACAAACCATCCAAATGGAACTAGTCATGCAGGGACCGCTATAATAGTCCGAAAAACAATAAAGCACCATCTAATGCCAGAATTTAAGACCGACTACTTACAAGCAACTACTATTGCCTTAGAAGACAAATGTGGACATTTTAGTATATCTTCTGTTTATTGTCCTCCAAAACACAAAATAGATGAATCAATGTTCACTAGTTTCTTTCTGACTTTGGGACATCGATTTGTTGTTGGTGGAGATTGGAACTCAAAACACACTTTCTGGGGATCGAGACTTGTAACAACAAGGGGCCGACAACTAAAGAGTAGCATAGACTCCAATCATCTAAGTATAGTAACAACCTCAGAACCAACCTACTGGCCAACAGATCCAAATAAAGTCCCCGATCTCCTAGATTTCTTTATAATAGGAGGCCTTTCTAGGCACTATTTTAAAGCCGAGTCATGTTTAGATAGCTCTTCAGACCATACTCCAGTACTTCTGACAATTAGTACAAACCTTATAGAATGTGAGACACACGACACACTTTATAATAAACACACTGACTGGCCAACATTTCGTGAATATATAGAGAGGAATATAAATTTGAAAGTAGTGCTAAAGACACCAGAAGATATTGAGGATGCTGCTAGATATATTACAAACCTTATCCAAAAGTCTTGCTGGAAATGCACTCCTGAAAAAAAACATAGCAATGTGTCTAGTAACCAGCCGTTTGAAGTTAAACAATTGATTCTTAAAAAGAGACGGCTAAGGAGGGTATGGCATCTAACGAGACACCCTAAAGATAAAACTGCTTTAAACAAAGCTATTATTGAATTAAAATCTGCAATTTTCAACCTGCATAACCAAACTCTTCAATCAAAATTGGAATCTTTGACTGCTACAGCAGCCACCAACTATTCACTGTGGAAATTCACAAAATCTTTAGATCGCCCACAAGAAGCCAAACCACTAATTAAAACAGCTTCAAATACATGGGCAAGAACAAAACAAGAAAAGGCAGACCTATTTGCAGAGCACCTATCAAAAGTGTTTACCCCTAATGAAATTGCAGATAATGCTACTGAAAAAAATGTACAAGATACCCTCAAACAGGCTCTGCAAATGGATTTACCACCAAAACCAACAACAACTACGGAAGTGTGGGGGGTTATAAAATCCCTTAAGGATAAGAAAGCTCCAGGTTTCGACCTCATCACAAAAGAAATACTTAAAGAACTCCCCAAAAAAGCAATCACGTTCTTAACCATATTATTTAATGGAATGTTACATGTACAGTATTTCCCATGTATATGGAAAGTGTCTCAAATTATCATGATACACAAGCTAGGCAAACCTGCTCATGAAATAAGTTCATATCGTCCAATTAGCCTACTACCCACACTATCAAAGTTGTTTGAAAAAATCTTGCTTCGAAAAATCTTACCAATTCTAAATCAAAATAATACGATTCCGGATCACCAATTTCGATTTCGGCAATACCACTCTACTATAGAACAAGTGCATCGAGTTTGTCAAGTAATAAGAGACACATTAGAACAAAAAGAATACTGCTCATCTGCTTTCCTTGATATTCAACAGGCTTTTGATAAGGTTTGGCACGACGGACTGCTCTACTAGATAAAGCTAAACATCTTCCATAACTACTATCTTCTGGCGTCATACCTGTCAAATAGACTATTTCAAATAAAGGAGGGAAACGAAACTTCACAGTGTTACGAGATTAAAGCCGGTGTACCCCAGGGGTCTATACTTGGTCCTGTTCTCTACACTATCTACATGGCAGATTTGCCAGATGTAACAGGAGTTATGACAGCTACATATGCCTACGATACAGCCATCTTAGCAAGAGACAAAAACCCAGATGTGGCATCGACAATGCTGCAAAGAGGTTTAGATGAAATAAGTCGCTGGCTAAGTAAGTGGAGAATAAAAGCTAGTGCTACCAAATCAGTCCACGTAACATTTGCATTGAGACATGGAAATTGCCCACCTGTAAACTTAGCCGGATGTACATTACAACACAGTGATAGTGTACGATACCTTGGAATACACTTGCACCGACGGCTGACCTGGAAATCTCATATAAAAACGAAGAGAAATGAGCTCAATATTAGATACAGAAACCTCTACTGGCTAATGGGGCGGAAGTCAAAACTCTCAACAGACAACAAACTTCTTATCTATAAAAGCATCCTAAAGCCATGTTGGACGTATGGAATACAGCTGTGGGGAAGTGCTAGTGACTCAAACCTCAATATTTTGCAGAGACTTCAAAACATAATAATAAGAAACATAGCAAATGTCCCATGGTTTATTACAAATCATGAAATACATGAACATCTGCAAATGTACACCGTGAGGGAGGAAATCCGAAGCTACAGCAGCACATACACAAAGACGCTAGCTAAACACCCTAATAAGCTAGCAACGCTGCGAAACACGGCTAAAAAGGCGTGTCATCTTGAAACTCGTTAACTGCTGAAACCAGTTAACACAGACCTTATGAGAAGTTGTTTCCGCTGGGAGACATGCTCGCTCCGACATTACATACGCTTAACATATTTGCTTGTAGTTCAGATAAAGAGTACAAAACAAAAAAAAAACAAAAAAAAAACAAACTTTTATTCAACAAAAGTGACATAACCTTGTTTATCAAACGTATTTTTGTTTTTCCCATTATTCATTCAAAACTTGTTGGTGGACCCTAAGAACATGTTTCCTAGCCCCAATAACAGATCTAGTGTCTATATAAAAGGCGTATGTATACCCCTAAACTTAATTTCCCTTAATCTCATGCCACTCTGTGCAAAAGTTTAGCCTAATATATAAACACTGAAACTGTTTTTGAATTTAGTAAACAAATTTTGAATTAGTTATTATAATTTTAAAGTTCAAAATAATAAGTTGCAGTACTGTCACTTTTTTTTTTACTTTACGACGATAATAGGCATAAGAAAAAAAAAATTAACAATTCGATATGTCAATAATATCGATTTTTAAATACGAAAATCATTTGATATGTCAATAATATCGATTTTTAAATATGATTTTTTTTGCTTAAATATTGCGGGTTTGAATTAGTAGTATATATTTAATCAATTTATTTTTATTAATAAATCGATGTATAATTTGCTATACTCTATTTGCCGCTTTTTTTATTCCATTTATCTTTTAGTTATATGAATGTACTTTGGGTTTTGTTATGGATTTTTCGACCTCTTGTGCTGTTTCGGTTATATTGATTATTTTTACGTTGATTCATTGGACTTCGATTGCATTACTTAACTTTGGATTTTGGCGAAATCCGCTATCTGAATTTTTGGGTGTGATATAGATAAACGGGAGGTAAATTAATGGTGATCTGAGTTAGGGATATCCTTACAGTTTATTTATAGCCACTAAAGTTGTGCGGGGTGATTGAAAGTCGCGACCAGTGACTAAAACGGTGAGTTGGTTAGGTTGGGTTAGTCTTTAGACCAAAGCGCATGAGCCGAGCGAGTGCCAGGACCGACTGGTCACCATTTATTCATTGATTACAATGATGGTTACAAATCGGTTGTGACATTTGCTGACCGCTGTCATAGCACAGTCGCTTTGCTCACTCGGCTTATGGGCTTTAGTCTACGTTTTTAGACTGTTTTAAATGTTTTTTACATTATTCACTACTTTTCTTCTGCATTTCTCGTATTTAGACAAATAAGGAATAAGTACACCATTTTGTAAAAAATGAGTAGTTATTTTTACAGAAACAATCATATATCAAAAACTACATGTCTCCTAGACCTGGGAGTTACAGAAGGGAGAAGTATTCCTCCCCCTTCCCCCACTACTTAAAATTCAGTGACCACTTGTAAAGTTTAACCAAATAGGGGGGCTAACGATTAGACCACGGCCCAGAGAGGTCGTGCTCCCGTCTTCTCTCGCTTATATTTTGATTATAAACCGCAATGGACATTGAAAGTATAACAAACAGGCTAATAGCCTACCGAAACAGGGGAGCAAAGATGTTTCACGCGCACTTCTCATATAATACGAAGAAGGTCGCCCGCTGGGGTCCGATTCGGGCAACCTTACTGTTTTTGCCCGAACAGCGAAGTTGAAGTATGCACAAAGCATACACCTCTTATATAAATAGTTTGTATTAGCAACTTTGGACTTTGAAACACCAGAAAATATGTCAGCAAGTTCACAAGGTATTTTATAAACACTTTCCAAATGCGTAATATGATCAACTAATAATTATTAACAGGGTTGTTATTTATATTTCGTTATACCTTCTAGATACCTGGACGGGTTTAGATATGATTATTAGTACAGTCTCAATAATATTTTCACAAGATTCCAGGTGATTTGTAAAGAGCAGCATAGACGGCTTTTTGCACAGTTATTTTTTTTTTTACTATAACTAAACCGATTTCACACTAAAAACCAAAAAATAAATACTTAACCGATTTCTTTCTACAACATCTTGAAGTCGGTGCCAAGTAAAAGAACTTTACCAAAGAACACAAAATTATTAAAAGTAATAACCAAGTTATATAATCACTCATTCAGTGTTCAAGCTGTCCAATTATGGAACATGCTTTCACTGGAACTGAAGCAAGCCCAATCAGTATCCTCCTTTAATAGACTTGTTAAGGATTACTCTTACTCATACTTACCCCAAAGTATAATATTTGTTGTTATTATTGTACGTATCTTTATGCTATTTTGTGAATTATTATATATATATGAGACTTAATTCAAAATATTAAGTTATTCAATTTTAATATGCAATATTTACACGCGTGTACAAGCATTTTTCCAAGAATTTAGGCACACGGCGTTCCTTAATAAGGATTATGCTCTATAGCCCTGGGATCCTATCCACTTATCAGATCCTGACTTTATGACCATGGGACTACCTCGGGAGTAGACGTATACTTACGAGTAAACAAAACAATTTGAAAATCGGTTTACAATTGACGGAGATATCATGTAATAAAAGAGTTGGTTAACAATTTTCATGAGTTTCTCTAATTCCTTAAAATCCACTTATCAGATCCTGACAGAGTGACAAAGGAATCAATTCGGGAGATTATATAACCTTTCGGTTAAAAGAAAAAGTTTGTAAATCGGTTCACAATTGACCTTTTTTGATGGATATACAAAGTTTTTGTATATGTTAAATTTGAATTTAATATTAGAATGCGTAACAACGTAGACCTCTCGTGCATTTATTAATCGCGACTTCTTAGCCCCCAACACTAACTAACCTACCCTTGTGAACCTTGAGCTTGGGACATAACGGAGTGAATCATGTCGCAGCATTGTTTTGTATGTGGGTCACATCTCAATGATGCGCAAAACACACAGCTTTGCCTAAAATGACGAAATGATAATTTTTTAATACTTGTTTAGCAAATTTGGATTACAGTGGGTCTCACAAAATTTCTTCAAGGCCAGCAGCGTGTTGGTGACCTCTGATGTCGCAAACGTCATTTTTCAACGTTACCACATCAAGTGGGCCGTCAACCTGTCTGCTGTACTTCAGTTATACAAATAAAAGTAAATAAAGTAGACATGGCGATTCTTAATGCCTTTTTTATAAAAAAGAACTAGACATTATTAGATATTATTTTAAAACTCTTTTTTTCATCCCAAAAATTGCACAGCTGTTTCTTTTTTAATTGTGAATATAAATTTCTTAATTATATGCGTCCCAAATTGGTTATTTTATCGCATGCCATCAGATGGGCGCGTACTATTGATTTGCCACCATTGCACTAATAGCATTTAACCCACGATAAACTTTCGTTACAATAAAGTATAATTTGTTAATTTAGTGCTCGTTCTTCAAATAATGAAGAACAAAACTTCTACTTACTATTGGTTCATTTAGGTCCGGTTCCTATATCTTACCGACCGTGCATTTGCCTTACTATCAATTAAAAAAGAACATAAGCTCCATACATCTTAATCATAAATTAAGATGTATGGAGCTTAAATAATGCCCCAATATGATGTACGGATGTGAGGCTTGGACCCTAACACTTCAGGAGGAGAACAATCCGTTGGTGGCTGAAAGAAAGGTCCTCAGAAAGATCCAGGGTCGGACACGGGGGAAACGATGGCAACTGGCGGGTCCGAAAAAATGCTGATATCGAAGAACTGGTGGATGAGCCCAATATAATAGACGAGAGCAAAGCACATCGCTTGAGCTGGCTTGGCCACCTACATAGAATGGGGGAGGATGGCGCGGTAAAAAGAGCCTATCTGAGCAGACCAACGGGACGGCGATTACTTTGTCAGCCCAGTTATCGCTAGAGTGACGTAGTGGAGGCTGATCTGCGCGAGCTTCATTCCTATGAGTGGAGTATTCTCATTTCGGAGGCCAGGACTCATTTTGGATCGTTGAGCCGCAGCAGTTAGTCAATTAATTCCAACAATACATCCAATGTTAAAATTTAACCGACGGTAGAGCAATTGAATGAATAGCATGGAAACTGGCCATTATTGAAATGTTTAAGTAATTATTTTTACCTATAAGATTGTTACGGACAGAATTACCCCCTGATCTTTCCCCCGGAATCATACCCTTGCGCCCCGTCCACTGCGAATACGTAGTTTGATTAGCAGCTAAGCGTCTGAGTAAAATATTACCTTAGCGAGTCGCCGGCATGGTCCGCATGGTTAGAATTCGTTTCCAGTTCAAGTTATACACACAAGCGAAGAAAAGAAAAACGAGGAATACCAAGGAGAAGAGGAAGCATTCGGAAGACTACAATCTTTTGGACTCTTCGCGTACATATTGTGGATCTTGTGTATACTAATGTTTTATTAGTGCGACTGGTATTAATCGCTGAAATCGATACGATTATAAGCTAATAGTGTTCAGAGGAACATCCGGGTTCTAGTGCTAACTTGTGTTGATCGACTTTAACATGCCATTTAATGTCAGTAGTGTTAATTATTCCTATTGCTGTTGTAAGTGCCTATAATAAATACAGTCCATATATAAAAGAATGTTTCATCGAGTATATATGCCACCAGTATCGTACAATGATGAATGATATACCAAATTTTAATGAAAATCATTTCACATGCAACAAGACTCGCCTAGGGGCGCATTCCTAGACCCGCAGTTTACAAAAATTTGTTTATCTTGCTAAAAAGTAAGTTTTGGGTAGCAGAAAGTTTTAGTCACACCTTACACTGGGGGATTATAAGGTTCACTAAGATAATACATACATATTACAGCTTGCTTACTTTTTAGCCTGATATTTGTGGTTCAGATCAACACTTATGGAAAATTTTGTATTTTGCATGATAAAACATATTCAAAGTTCATCGTAGGTTTCTAAATACATTTAATAAAATAAATAAAAATAAAATTCATGAAAATGAGCCCCCTATTTGAGGGCCTGAATACCATAAATCCAGGTTGCCGCAGTCCTGCTTTCAACTAGCTCCGAAATGACAATTGACATTCAAAGAGCATACGATATTTGCAATTTTCATGTTTTTCTCATAACGAAGAAATAAGGCAAACAAAAGAAGAGTAATATTTTCTTAAGTTTTCGCGACTTGTATACATACTAAAACTACGTTTTAACGCGCGCTTAAAACCGTAGTTTTAAAAGAGTAATTCAAATTATAAAAGACCTATATGCATACAGGGTATAATATGTCTAGAGGGGAGACATTAATATAATATTTCGGAGACAAACTTAGGAGGCATTAAAGTCCCTGGACGTTAGTGCGTTTCGACTACTTTACTGGTATCCTTCCATGCCCGTAGCTACGTACGTAACCATAAAAAATAAAATCTAAAATATCTAGCATCCAAAATTAAGGCAGAGATACATTAGGTACTACATACATTAGAGGGAAAAATATAAAGGACTAAATGAAACACCATAGAATCAATCTTTTATAAATAGGTATTGGTAAATATAGGTCAAATGTGGTACATACAATTAAAATCAGAAGAAATGTAATTTTTTCATTATTTTATATCAAAATGCAAACATCAATGTATCATTTTCTACACAATATCATACACAGGTGTTAAATAATTTAGGAACATTATTTGGCGGCTGAAAGCTATGCGATTTTGTTATCCTGTCAAGTTGTCAAATTCAATTAATAGTAAATTGGGTAAGTGGTTGCAGTTCGCGCTCAGCGAATGATTACAAATGTCGAATGTTTCCGTTATTTGATTGCGGAACAAAAAAACAAACAATCGAAATGACCCCATAGCTCCAAAATTACTCAACTGATAATGTTCAAATTCATTTTAGTCGAAAGTATTTGTTCACTTTGTTTTTCCCAGAATTATCCACTTCACAATTTAAAAGTTAAAGGACAGACACAATTTTCACGACTTGAGGACCTATCATCGCCATGTATTGATTTAATTAGTCATTAAGAAATAACATTGTTTTTTCAAGATCCGACTATCCATATACGACTATGCACACTGAAAACTTAACGTCATATAGAGTAATGCAATTGTATAAGTATAATGTGAAAATTATATTCTAATTTTAAAGAGAATACAAATTAGATTTTTTCCTTTAGAAATTATGGATACTAAATAAATCAGCAGCCAATCCAATATAACAAAAATCACAATAATCGTTAGACAGACTATATATAATACTAAATTAAAATTATATTTTAAATGTAAACTAACTTATTGTAAGATAGAGTGTAGAAAATAAGAATATGTACAATAAGTTACGCTGTAAACCAATAAAACATTACACTTTCGTATTACGTATATACAAAAATAATTGTGTTTATAGGTACGTGCTCTTGGTTAAGTAAAAGCATTGAAAAGATGCACATACTCAAATGTTTGCTAAATATATTACAATTCATATAAGTGATACAGAAGATAAAATATAATTAAGTATAAAAATTATCATGAATCCAGCGACTTATCAATGCCGCAACTCATAATAACGAAGTAACATCAGACTGCAATGTTTTATTGGCTTTAAAGTTGTGTTATAATAAGAAACGAAATAGGGAATATGCATGTAATATTAATAGGTCAAGTATTTTAATTTGAAAATCTATTCTCTGTAAATATAATGTTTTTCCGCTTCTTTGCATATTAGTTAGGGATTTTTAATTAATAAAGGGTTAAAATAAAACGGCGTGAAAAACATGGCAGAATACGCTTATTGGATCGTGACATCACGGTCCACGTTTAGATTATCAATGAAGGCGCATTTACAGGGTATTTTTATAGTTAAAAAATGCCAATGTTGTTGAGCAGTCAGCGAATATGGATTGTAATTTGCATATATATATGGCTATTTCCTAAATAATTGATTAAAACTATAGAAGCAATACATACATATTCCCTATTGCAAAACCTCGCTTTTCGAGGTTAGGGCAACTTGCCTAAAGCTGTCGTGACAAAGGGAAGATTTTGATTAAATATACAGACTATTATTCCATCATTTACAAACTAATTAATAAGAAATAACTGTTTTAATACTTTATGACATAAATAATAACACATTTTAAACAATTCAACTTGTTTTTTGACTTAAGATCTCTTATTACTACTTTTGACTACACTAATAATAAAACCGAGTTCTTTATTTTACATAGTTAATTATCCTATCCTATACTGACATTAAAGTAAAGGCGGTAGGCAGACAACTTCTTATAATATGGACTCAGAAACAGAGTGCGTTTGAGTTAGGGCATTTAAAGGGAATTTCCATAACATCCATCTTCTAAACAATATAAGTAATAATAATCATCAGTGACATCGGAATAGTGAGGACTAATTTACCTAAAGTTATAGAAGATACGACATTCATTCAATCTCATATGTAATTGTGTTGTCAACTTGGTTAATAACAATTAGCATACCTTAATTTTAAATTTATCTAAGTTTCTCCAAGAAAACGGTAAATAATTTATATCTTGTGACTACTCGAGAACATACTCATTTCACTACACACAATCCACATTTTTCACAAAAACAGACTCTGCTTAAAAACCATAATTAAGTTTTTATTTATCATTTCTAAACAATATTACACTTATACGTATTTAAAAAAATGTACTGCTCAGCAAAACATGACGCGCAATTTTATTTAATTCTGTTCAATAGTTTTTTGTGATATGCGAACAGACAAGTGGCATTTTCGGAATCTGTTGGTACGAATTAAATGCTCTTATTATCTCTAATGCATTATACAAACTTAAACCCCTTGCAAATTTATAATTTTATAGAACTTGAACAAATTTATCCAAAATATTTACATACATTTACAATTTAATAAATAAATAAAAGAGACAAGCAACAAGAAGAAGCAAAAAGAACTACCCCAAGAGACCAATGAGATGAAAAAGGAATCTTTCTAACTTTAGGTATTTAGTCCCTACGTATTTCAATTACTGACAATAAGAAATTTTACACAACTTATTCAGGACACTACTTTAAAAGCTATGGGTAAATGTAAAACTCAAAAATATATTTCAGTGGCCCTATTAACGAAAAAACATCTACCTAAAATCAGTTAATTGTGATATAATTAATTAATTATTATAGTCTTAACATTCAAATGTAATAAATAGATTTATTAACAATTCTCTAGACAAAGGAAATAGCTCATTTTCATTCAAATTGTCTAAGAAACATGGGGTAACATAAAATAATAGTATGACAGATAATTATGATTTTTAACTTATTTTTATTAGAATCGAAATTAAACCATTTACATTTTAAACATTATCAATTTACTGTTTTCAGTAATATTGTTATTATTGTTCCTTTGGAAATCAAGTTGCTAAAAAAATATATAATACTAGGATATGTCCGCGACTTCGTTCACGCTTGACTTGAAATTCCCACACACACACACAAAGTACCACAGCATTTAAAAAAGATTGTAAGCTATTGTTTTAGTGAAAATTGTATCGGAATAAGCATATAGATAATAAAAATTATTTACGCACCCGAACAATTACAAACCACTCCCGTGAAATTTTCCGCGGGATTCCCGGTATAAAAAATATCACACAAACACAAATATTACATAAAATTTGCTATCGATCAGTAAAAAAATCACTTAGGAATTCGATTTTTTTTTCATTTTGCCATTTTAAATAATTCCCAGAAAATTCCCGAGATCAAAAGTAGCGGTGGTTTAAGTCTAAGAATTTGCGGTCGATCAACGAAAACCGAAATCGGCTCAGTAGTTTTTATGTGAATCCCGAACAAACAGACAAGAGATCTAAAAAAATTGCACCGTGTTCTCCATCGTTTATATAATCTATTCAAGTTGTTTATTTAAATAGCTTCAATGTAGACACGGCAATATTATAAATTTATTTAATAATTAAACTGCATTTTAAGGGTTATTATGTCCGTTTTTTATTGATTTTTCGTTTCGGCCAATTTTCTATATCAACAAAAAATTCAAATAAAAATCGCCTTTGAACATTATTAACCGTCAAAACATATTTATGTGAAACCATCACGAAAAAACATACATTACGCATTCATATATATATTGTACTGAAATATGAGATTACACTTAATTATTCAAGAAATGTCAGTACAAAAATCCATAAAGGAAATCTACTACATATATTATGTACAATTAATATTAAACATTATCAAAACAGTGTACAAAACGAGTTCTCTCCTGAAGATTTTTAAAAATTAATAATAATAATTTTATTAACAAAATTATTCAAGTGTATGAAAGTTCTGATTTATTCCTATTAATAATATAATATTAATACTAATCTGGTTTTAAATCAGAAAAATTTTAATTTGCAGATTAATATTATATTTCCTTGATGTCTATATAACATAATTTTGCGTGTTTTACTACAGATGGTATTTTTTCACAAGCATGAAGAGATCTCTTTTATATCCTAAAAATCATGGAATAAAAATATTAAGAATGACAATATCCCAAAAAAAAACGTAACTCGAAAGCTTAAGTCCCATAAACCTAAATGGCGCTATAGCTCATGGTTATTTCATTTCTTGACGATTTATTGTTTAAATTTTTTTTAGACCAAAGTAAATATTGCTACTAAGGTCGCTTTCAATTTTCAACATAAGTTGCATAAAAATGTTTTTATTTTTGCTGGAGTAGGTACAGCAAACAGTCTGCCGGCACACCTGATGGAAAGTGGTTATAATCCCTGGCACGGATCTTAGACTGTGACCTTGTCCTGGCCTCAATTGACTGATCTTTTTTGAAGTATATGGTCTTTTTTGAAGTATATTCCGTTTTAAGTAAAGGAACAAAAACATATTATTATCAATAAAACGCATCACATTGGCTACGCTCATTACTATTCCACCAACCGATCAAGATCCCTGCCAGGAATTATGCAGTTTCCTATTTTCATTTGTTTAATGAAATAATGGCGCAGTCATCTTTTGGAGTACTTCACAGTTACACTTGTTACTAGTACATTGTCATTCCTAGCTTACTTCTCCCATGTGAGTAACCTATTAAATGTTTATCACAACATACACATAAATAACCTAACAACTGAAACACACATACACACTAAATTAATCACATGGTGACACCACTAGCGTAACTTAAATAAAAAGAACAAATTAATGATCAGTCTTCAAAATTTATATGACCTTATGGCAAAGACTCAAGGACAAGCCTGAAATCCATTGAACTTACAATTCACTCTGTCACTGAGTCAACTTAAAACATAATGATAATTCATACACCCAAACAGTACATCTCTATTAACAAAAGCACCCACCAAACTTTATGGCCTCTATACATTAGCTGAAGAAGGCTGGGCTCAATATTCTAGACTTATTAAACAGCCACTTTTGTAGAATCATATTGTGAATATGAAATGTCTGGACATATTGGTAGATGCAAGATATTGCACTGGGTTTGGTGTCTTTCCAACTTGGCATATTCATAATTATTTTAAACATCGGATTATGTGCATTTGCATATGCAAGAACATATAATTTGATATCCCATTATCACATAATTTAGTACTTTTTGTCCATTGTGCTTTACTTTGGTTACATAAAATTAATACTTATATTATGCCAACCAGACAGATCTAACCTTGCCTAAAAGATATCAAAAATGGCGCTAAAGTTTAATTTGATATTAAATGACAAAAGACACAATTTTGCCGTAGAAATCTAGCGAAATAAGTAATAGTTTATTGTCACAAGAATTATAATTACCTAACAAAAGGAAATTTTGTTAGTGAATATGATTCTGAACATTCTGTAAAAGTGGTCATTTTAAGATAGCAGATTTGGTATTAAAGGATTATTACAAAGCTAACAGTCGCTAATAAAAGCCCCAAAGATTGGTGCGGACTATATACTTTATAACAAAATATCAGCACAAAAAAGCGAAACATTTAAATGAATTCACTGATTCATATAGTTATCTAAAATGACTTACAATATTCCATACATCTAAAATTTCTTCAAGTTAATTATGAAACCCAAGGCTGTATAAGCTATTTAATATATCGAACGGTAGTTAATTAATCGCCACATTTCATAATGCTAATATTCATTATTATAAAAGAGTAGATAAAATTTTGACAACTCTAAATACGAGTCCAGTGTAGTGAATAAAAAAATTTAATATACGAAACAGGAATTAGTTTACTTTTAAAATAACGAGTTTGTCTAAATCCTAAATTATTAAGATTGTATTTTTAATAGAACATTATTAGATAGTCCTCGCCAACTTCTATTGCGACTTTTATTCAATAACAGATGGTTGTGCAATAACGGATGTATTGAGAATTGTCTACTGCACAGCCTATGTTCATAAATAAAAGAACCTATAAAGATTGGAGAGGGGTCTATAGTACTGTTATGACTGACAAAGACCAATTCACACCTGCAGTTTACTACCTTTCGGCATTTGGACTTCTTTTGTTTACTTTGTTTAAAATTTGTAATTAGAAAAATAGCCCATAGTGTATTGTAATCTTTATGGTAGTCATTAGCCAGGTGTGATTTTTGGAAATTCAGTCCACGCGGTCGAGTAGACACATTGTATTTGGACAGTATAAAGCAATACCAGAAGGGAGGCGTGAGGCAGTCAAGCGATAACCACAAGCGAGGCAAGATGTGTGTACATTCGATAATCTATATAGTGACGGACTTTGCGCGTGTTATTGAATCGTGCATAACGTTTGCACTGGTTGTGTTCAGTTATATTTGTACCTGTGTTACACGTGATTGTATAGTTCTAATAAATTCTATAGTCATTCCAACGGCATTTTAATTCGAGTCCTGTAACTCGTAACAGTACTATATTCATGGATAGAAAAAAGGCATCTGTAAAAGAGCAAGTTCTCAGTAAGTACAAAGATTTTTATTTTTGTTAATAAAGTGAACTTCTGAAATTTCATCACCATCATCCATCATCCACCATCTAGTTCGGTTACTACATGTTTATGGACCACTGATGCTTCATGATTTTGTGATTTTAAATATAGCCTATTTTAGTTTGCAACTGTGAATATATCCCTTTATACACAATTATAAAAATGTCATACATTAATACTCAATGTGGATCATCGATTTTATCATGGTTAATATAGTAATTCAAACCAAAAATTCCCTGTAAAATCATGAAGATTTTCAAGTTTTCGCAAAATAGTAAGCATACAACTTTTCAAAAGTTTCTTTTAAGTTTAAATGTAATATTTTCTTTAATAAAAGCTGAAGTCTACACAGGATTATCCCGAAAGATATAAGAATAATACTGCAGCCTAGTTCAGACTATTCAAACATTTTATTAGCTAAACAAGTTTATAGAAATATTCTCTAACCCTAAAATTCTTGCACAGTCTGGAGTAGGCTTTAGAATATTTTAGACTATTTATTCACTACATAAACAAAGTAATGACTGAATTATTATTATTATTATTAATTAGGATATCTTGGAATAATCAGGCATTATACAAGTTTTTTGCTTTTAATTAATTTTATATATCATTATACAAATGATTTAATATTAATAATGAACTAGATTATGTGTTTGTTGTGTTGCCAAGTTTAGCATCACACAATACACTATTTTTTAATATTAAAATACACCTAACTCTCCACTCATATGCAGAATACTCTCAGAGGAATATTCAACAAATTGGAATGCTCTAAAATTTCTGTGTCTACTAACATTTTTATATGAATAGTGACTGTTTGTCACAAAATTTCCCTAATATTTATAATTAATAAACATATAAACTAATCTACACACTGGTTTGAGTGTATCATAACTGGGATAATGTTTGATAACAGTTTCGGGTGGTATAGAGATACAATTTGATTTTTGTGTCCTTCAATTTTTAGGTCCTTGTCTAAAACTTCAGTATGATAGTATGAATTTTAGAGAGTTACTGGTATATATTTATTCATACCTACATAATATATAATTTATCAAGTTACTAATAATACAAGGAATTGCAGCATACCTATGTTATTTGCAAATTATCTAAATGAGAATATTTATTTGAGCCATTTGCCCTCAATCTTATTTTCTAATAAAATCCAATATTAACCTTAATTGCAATTATTACTTTAAGAAAGTACTGTGTACTTTGATGAGAAAACACTTAAAAGTTATATTAAACTCACTGTTCTATGAAAGAAATGAATGTTCCTAAGCCATGTGGGTAAAATATTTGGGAAATACAATAAATATTTTAACCAAATATAATACTAATACACTATTAGAATGTATGGTCTATTGGTATGTATTAAGTAATAATACATTGTCTAGTAGAGTAATAATCAGTACATGAATTGTATAATTAAAAGCAGGAGTGAAAAACAACTCTTTTAACAGTTCTCGAGAAAGAGAGCAATAACAAATGTACATTATGAAATTACTTGTTCATTAATAAATTTAAAGATCATTCAATATCACTGGCCCACAACAAAGTGGTTTGTACTTTTGACCAGATCCATCTATTCTTATGTATTTCGATGCCCGAACAGAATCGGTGGTCAGTTTGGTCCATACATAGGGGTCCTCAAAACTTTGAGTCTAGTCAAAAGTACAGACCACTTTTTCTTTGTGGGCCAGTGTAATTAATTTGAATTATTTATATTTCTGTAATACATGAGGAACCTTTTCAATTTACTTTGTAATTAAAACAAAATAGAAAATAATTTTCTAAGCTTGTTATGACACAGAATTAATCAAATTCACGTAACCGAATGTCATCATCAAATATTGGCACACTACACACTTCACATTCAATACTTTTCATTTAGCCTTACAAAAGTCAGTCATTCTTCATTCTAATATTACAAACAATCTGCTGCACTAAGCAAAAATTAATAAAGGTCCAATATTAATCATTTTTGATACTTAAGTAAGCATAGCTCTCACATATATTGATTTGACATAAACCCAGTAATGCTATAGTTGCTTCGATTTCAACGCATAAAAAGATGCAGACTTATCGATTCTTTGCTTTGGAAAAGATTACTAAAAAACTAAACTTTAAAACTATATTCGAGGAGGGTCAGGTTCGCTCGCTAAGCGTAAGCGAATTGAATGAGGCAAAAGTTCAACATGCGCTCAACATAATCACGAGTGTTTGACGACAATAACTCCAGGCCGCGGCGGCGGGGCGCGGTCCTTCTTGGTAAGCGCCAGTGGCGCTTCTGCTGCCTCCTCGAATAGGTGGTCGCCTTCCAGGTGCCTGATGGCCTCTACAATTGTCTCTAGGTTCTGCCGGCTGGTGCTGGCCAGGTACAAGCGCGATGCTGCTTCGGCCCCAGACTCTGGCAGCACCTCCACCTCCACACGGGGCTCGGCTTTTATGGCTGCTTCCAGCAACGGAGCAGCTACTACTGGTGTTTCCACTGCTGCCACTTCCACTTCGACATTTTCCAATTTACAATCACCTATGTCAGTTTGATCAAAATGCACATTTGAGTGTGATATATCATGCCCTGTGTTAGGATACATTTGAGCTTCAAGTGTGTGTAGGCGCTCCTCAAGATGACGGCGCAATCGACGTTCCTGCTCTAACTTAATTCTTAATTCACTGCTGTCTACCTCTTTTTTCTGAGGAACACTTGACACAGTTATGATAGCTAGTGGCTCTGGAGATCGTGAGTTAGAAATTTCGTCAGTTGAATCTGGTGATATAATAGATGGCATGTGTGTGAGCACTTCACCTTTTCTCTTTTTCAGTGGTATTTCTCCACCTTCATGTTGGTTCAATAGCCTTTTTAGTTGACAATTTTGTGAAAGCAGCCTTGTTTTTTCCTGCTCCAGGTTATAGATGTATTCTGCAGTTTGTTGCAAAATGGCAGCCTATAAATAGATTTCTTTTTAACGAAAAGTTGTGAAATAAGATTAAACTTACAACTTGTTGAGCAATATGAAAATTTTAATATTAAAAATAGTCTTATTATTATTATATTACACTTTTCATGTAACTCTGAGACTGCACATCACAGAGGTACATTTAAACAGATTAATTTGTCATTAAAACTTGTAACATTTCATCGAACAAGACTCCATGACTTTGTCAATAGCTTGTGTTAGTACTAGTAATGTGGATGTTATTAGCCATATGAACAACTGTCATTATATAATGTTATGATACATCACAATTCAAACTTACAAATAAAATGTTCAATGGGCGAAATATGTATGGCTAACAAGCTACAAGTGTGAACGCTGATCTCTGCACTGTTACACATTAATGACACAAGTCAAGGACTGATCCAAATAAAGTTGGTCTTTTCAAAGGATTTTGACAATTATCAACATGTCTAGGATATAACCACACTTGTATTTACATATATAACACATTCAAGCAGCTGATGCTAGTCATGGGATCATGTCTATGTGCATTCGCCTGCTACCCTCATTCTCATTGGCCTTGTGCAGGTGTAGGTGCACTGTGAGGTAACCAAAACCTAAATGCATATGTGTTTAGTCTTGACATGCCTGGATTCCGTGTCATATGTCCATGTTTAGTGTAATAAATCTGTGGAGTCTTATTTATTTATTCATTATCAAGTCTTGCTCCATGAAATTTTACAAGTCTAGACCTAGCTTAAGACCATTCCCAAAATCTAATAAAAAGGAATTTATTAGTGTTTTCATCAATCAACTAGCTTTGCAATTCATAGGATAAATTTACTGAAATCTATTAACATATTTCATATCTGTGATTACCTTGCTTAGTTTCTCTCCTTCATGTCGAGGTAATAATGTGCGTAAAGCTTGGAAACCAGCATTTATACTTTGCATCCTCCTGCGCTCATTACTGTTTGCTATCTCTCTTCGAATACGTTTTTCAGCCTCCATAGTCTTACTGCCTGTTGTATGTTTTTCCGAGCTGGAATCAAATGTTTCAATATAAGAATACAAATACAATAAACAAAATTAAAAAGATAGACTTATCCATAACCCTCTATTTTCAAATTGTTCAACAAACAATAATAAAGTATGTTATAAATGAAATATTAAATTTTTAAGTTGAAAGAAAAATATTATAAAATTATTTTTTCTCTAATGCAAATTCATTCAGTTTGGTTGAAAGATACTGAACTGAAAGGATACAATGGTATTCAAAAACATTGAAATAAACAAATGAACTGTCTAATATCAGGTTAAAAGCATACAGATGTTGTATATTTTTTAAGAATTATAATACAATGTAATGGAAAAGTAAATGGACTACCATTTAATTTTATACAATAATGATTTAATTTTATTTGGGGGAGCTATCAGCTGCAGTCTTACAAATTGAGTTACAAAGATAAGTAAAGCTGAATATTTATAAGCCTTCACAGATGACAATAATTATGTTTAAGTTTCTATATACTATAAACTTGCATTAGTAAAATAGATGGTGTATAATGAAATTAAAATGCTTTCTTGGTTACTTACTATACAGGACATAAACAAAAGTTTCTAATCTAGTTGTATAATAAAAACTAGAATCAAAAAAATCAAGATAAACATCATTTAATAGATCCTGAATGGCCGCATTCACAATTACGAGGAATCATGTGTTTGGTTGTACGATACTTTTGCGATACGCAAGTAGAGGCACCTACTACGCCTATTTTTGACCAAACATGGCGGCCCAACAGCTGACTATGAACCGGTACAGGGCGTGAGCGTCATCATGTGGCCCGCGTAAATATGACATCAATGTTAAAAAGTTGTTATTTTAGACTGCAATAGTAAACAAACAAAAATTGAGGAATAGATTGTAGAAAAAGATGCAAAACCACGCATGATTCGGCGACCACGCCGGTCAGACGTACCTGGCAAAGGTGTGATCGGATGCTTCTTCTTCGTATAAGTTGTAATCTTCTACTTCTAGCACACAAACATCATTACCGTGTAATGACATAACTTAGCGGTACTTAGCAAATATTATTCATCTAAATCACTGAGCAACAATCTTAGAAAAGCGGGAATTATTGGTTTATTCACAAGCCACAATGGCGGGAAATGACATGAGTTCAGTCAGGTGACGCTACACAAAGTTTCGGGTAAAGTCAACTGTATCAACACAGAAGTTACACTTATTAATATATTTCACTAACAAAGCAATCCTTAAAATTTATCGTTGCAAGGATTGTATGCATACAACTTATTAAAACGTAGAAATTTATATTACGAGTCAAGGGCAACGCGGCATCGATGCATGGTAAACCATAGATTACATTTATTTTATTTTTTTAACGAAAGGCCGAAGTCGGCCTTGAATCAGAATACTCGATACCATAAATTAGTGTGCTTATAGGTAATAAAAACTTAATCCATAAAATTCAAACAAATATTAACGTGTGTTTTCTGGGTTACCTTTTTCAAACTGTGTTTTCTTTCAACACATAGATAACGATAATTGATTTTACGAGTTATAACTAAATACATTTGAATAACTAATAGCAAAGACATTTGCGCTAATCGAATTCTCGGATGTCTCCGTAAAGATGCCCACACATTATACGTCCATCAGCCGTAGCTCACGGATGCATCCGCACAATGTGCACTCCTAGCTTCGGACGCATCAGACGCAGCTTTTGTGTTACCAACTTTATTCGGGGAAAACGTGCTATGGCAACTTTTAAAAAGCGCTAGATTGGCACGAATTTGGCATAAGGCCTAAAAATAAAGTATCAAGAATAAATATATTACTTTATTATAAATATCTGTCTTTTGACGATAGTATTTCGATACACGACGATATTTCAGAGAAGAGTTATAGAGTTTAAAAAAGCGCTAAACCAAGTGTTAGGCGCTGAATAACAACTGGGTGTTCATAGAAATAAAAATCTAGCACTAAACGCGCTAAGTTGGCAACAGTATGCATCTTGTGGACTTGTCCGAGTCCTTATAGGGACACAGTATAGGTTGTTTGGTTACAGATGTAATTTATTTCAGTCAAATTACAGATTAGAGGCCTATTTATTATATTCTGGCGTAATTGTCTTGAAATGGAACTTTTTTTTCTTTTCTACTAGCAACATTTCTAACTAGTCTGTGATTCAACTATGATATATAATGTAAACAAAGGAAGAGATGCTCGTAATATTTCTTTTAATTCATATTAACAGTGATTGAATAGTGTAAAAAAATTAATAAAACTGTTCTAAATTCGGGAAGAAAAATAATTTATAAAGTTTACAGACGATATCTTGCGGAATATTAAGCAACAATTGTTCTTTCGAACATCGACAATGTTTTCCAAAGAACCACTGATATGTATATATAAGTTTATATTGTTATTTTTAGTTCAATTGTATATTACTTGATAAAGAAATCACTATTGGGTGGGGTATAGATATACGGCACATTTATTTATTATGAACAGATCTGAACTTTTTTAATAAAGGTTAGAAGGTGGGTGCGAAGCGAAGCGGAGCATCCGCCTTAGCCTTCGTGGTTATTTTCTTTTTTTACAACCACCCAAAGTTAAATTTAATATAAAATTTTATATCTCAAGTAATAAATAAGAATAAGCCTGAATGGCGTTCTGTTGTTCGTGCCTACCCCACAAGGGAACTGGTGTAAAGTTATGTATGTATGTAAGTAATAAATAAATGTGCCGTATATCTATACCACACCCTTTGTTTGTACTGGGGTTACACCTGCGAGAATGTTATCTCAATATTGAATCGATTGGCATAAATTTACGATATGGTTTGAATTAATTTAGGAAATAATTTCATTTCTTTTGAATTTTGGTCGAATTACATTTTATAAAGATTCATATCGATTATAATTTTCTGTCATTATAGGACGCAGCTGATCGTAAATTTTGAGATATCATTAAAAACGATTGGAAAAATTCATGCCAACTTAATCAATGAGAGTGATTAGTTGTTAATTTCGAAGATGGCAATAGCAGTACTCCTGAATCCAAATCCGACGAAGATGATGTTACGGTCAGCTCTAACCAAGACGTGGATCTAGAAGCGATTAGCAAAATAAAATACAATTAAATAATATCTATCATTTTTATTTCCGGTAATTGTAGGTGCTGAATGCCCCTACTAATCATAGATACAAATACAAATATCTTTATTAAGCCTTTAAGAAAAAACAAAGTACAAAAATTGAAAGAATGAACATTGAAACACATTTTAGAGGCTAAAAACACTATACAAAATGTTAAGTTGACTCTGACTCTCAAACTAGGCATAATTTACCTGTAATATGAGTCAATCAGAGGTTCCTCACGCCAATTTCCAGTGTTAACATTTAAGATCTCCATGCAGTGTGTATGTGGTCATGTTCAAGTACATATATGTTAGGATGTGTGTGTGTGCGTGTGTGTTTCTGTAGAGAAGGAGATAGAGAAGGAAGAAAGTGGGATAAAAGTTCAAAAGATTTTAAGTTTATTAAGTTACTTAATAAGCACTTCAGTAGCATCATAGCTAAGCGAGAGTAAATATTCATAGACCTTGTTTTTTACTTTATATTTTGTGAGTGAATAAATCTCTAAAGCTTTATTGATTTTATTATACAAGCGACTGCCTAGTGAAGAAGCGTAGCTATTTGCTACTGTTGTTCTACAACGTATCGTAGGACATATTATGTCATGTCTTCTTTTAAGTTCAAAAATGGTGGGGTCAAATGTTAATTTACCGTGCGTTTTCAAAATTAGTTGTAAAATAAATAGTTGTCTAACGGTTAATAGCGATATATCTTTGTATAATTGGAAGGTTGGGTATCGAAAATGTTTGCTAGACATAACCTTTAAGACAGCCCGTTGTGCTCTCTCTAATTTAAGAATATGAGTCTTATATGCTCCGCCCCAAGCAGTGTTGCAGTAACAAATCATCGATTCGCAAAGTGAGAAATATACCATTTTCATGGTTTTAATATCAGCAACATGCCTGAGGTTTTTAAATACATAAATAAGTTTCCTAACAAGAGCGCTGAGATAATCTATGTGTTCAATCCATTTTAGATTTTGGTCAATAAAAACTCCTAGGTACTTTACTTTAGACGCTCTGGTGATTTGTGGGCAGTCCGTACAATTAAAATTAGCATTAGTGCAAGAATGTGCTTTAATAGAAAATAATTGATCACGAGGGAGACTATGAGATCTAATACCAAAGGGAATAAATAAAGTTTTAGTTAAGTTCAAGGTAAGTAAATTCAAAGATAGCCAGTTCATTACACATTTGCCAGGTGGTAGAGTATTCGCTCGACTGGATGGCGACCACCCCTGGTCTAGAGTATGCCGCCATAACAACCTTGTGTTGTGTTCCGGCATTAATGACCAGGTTCCAGTCTCCTTTAAGAGAGCAGCAGCGCATTTGTAGCACCTTTGGTGTTGCAAATGTCCATAGGCGATGGTAACCGCTTTCCACCAAGTGGGCCGTCTGCCTGTCTGCTGAACTCCTGCAATAAAAAAAAAAAAAAAAAAAACACGAGAGTGCAAGTTCAGCATTTTTTTGAACTTCATCCCAGCCACTTCCATGGATTAATAGGGTCGTATCGTCGGCATACGTGAAAATTTTGCAGTTGGGAATTTGTAGCTGGCAGAGATCGTTGATATACACCGTAAAAAGTGTTGGGCCCAGAATACTGCCTTGAGGCACGCCTACTGTCAGATTTTCACTTTTTTTTACTGTCAGATTACAACTATATAAGAAAATAAAATATAATTTTGTGGTAAAAATTATATTGACACGGTAAAGGCAAAAATATGACAGAGGCCAAAATATAAAAATGGAACATGTCAGTACAATAAAGGACAAAAATGGACAAGTTGAAAAACGAATGGCAACGGATGAGTGGAAACACGCTTGTGAATGTACTTGTTCAATTTGAAAACCTGCCCGTAAAACTTCAAGTTAAAATTTTGTTGCGATTCTTTTTGTCACTTGTCAGTTGAAGTTTTTCCACTTGTCCGTTGCGATTCGTTTTTCCACTCGTCCGTTGCGATTCATTTTTCCACTTATGCGTTGCCATTCGTTTTTCCACTTGTCCGTTGCGATTCGTTTTTCCACTTATCCGTTGCCATTCGTTTTTTCACTTGTCTGTTGCGATTCGTTTTTCCACTCATCCGTTGCTATTCGTTTTTCAACTTGTCCGTTGCGATTTATTTTTCCACTTGTCCATTGAAGTTTTACTTCTAATATGTGTCCCAGCACACATTTCGATTTTTCGCAGGATTACTGCAAATTATGATTTGGTTAGGTTAGGTACATTTTAATGAATGTATTTTTTATTTAAATTTATTTTATTTTATCAAACAAAAAACTGAATTCGATCCGGAACCAAAAAAACATCCATAGTCTACTCTAAAATTATTTATTAATATTTTTTTACACAGACCACAAATAGAGGCAGTGATGCCCAGCCACGTGAAGAGCAGAGGTATAGTTCGATGCAAACTTAAGTTTGCCTCCATTAATGGCGGCTCGGAACATCGCACTTTCCGTTGCACAGAAAGCGATTTTAGGTATTAGAGGGACGAGGTCGTCGGAGGACGAGGTATATCCTCGCTCGCTCTCTCGCTCGTTTTCTCGTTTACGGGACTTCCCCGGCGCTCGGCTCACCACGGCTGCCAATTTAGCGCGTTTATTAAACAACTTCCAGCGCAAAATCTTGCGCTTTTTATAATATGCAAATATCTAATTAATTTTATAATAAATATATATAAATATACATACATACATACATACATAACTTCACGCCAGTTCCCTTGCGGGGTAGGCACGAACAACAGAGCGCCAGTTAGGCTTATTCTTACACACCTCACTTGCTTCTTTCAAATTCATAACTCTTGTCAATATATAAATATCTATAATAATATTATAAAGAGGAAAGATTAAATTGTTTGTTTGCATTGAAGAGGCTCCGAAACTACTGAACCGTTTTGAAAAATTCTTTCACTGTTGGCAAGCTACACTATCCTCGGGTGACATAAGCTATATTATATTTACAAAAATATTAGGGATCTTTACTAAAACTCCAATAATGTAACCCAAGGTGTAAAAAAAATACCTAAAATCGTGTGCGCTGTGAAAACTATTGATGGTAGAATAAAACAATGTAGGACGACTTTACAGAACAAATAATTCTTTACAAAAAGTGTCGTAATAGCATATGTGTAACTATTATAGTTATGCCACAATAAGTGTTCTTTTATTTTAAAACTTTAATTAAAATTCGGCCGCTAGAAAAGGCTCTTTATTTGTTTCTTGGTATTGATCCTTATCAAAATAAATTAATTCATATTCAAAACTGCTTCAATACCTTTATATAACTTTTTGAATTATTCAATTCGAACATCCCATTTGAAAGATATCACGAGTTTAAAAATGTAAGTATTAGAACACGCGGCAGTGACGCTTTTTCGTGAGCGAAAAATCGTAAGACCCCGTCTATATAGAAGTTACACTTCAAAAAAAAAAAACTGGTGGTTATCGAAAAAGGTCATATATATAGATAGCATACTCTAACAGGAATATTGAATGAATAATAAAATAAACATACACTTTAACGCCAAATAACATGAAAGTAAAGGTCTTTGGATAGTATTATTGTAAACTTTGTGTATAACCTTACTATAACGTCGAGAACATGAAATATTATTTTTGCCATCTAGCAATATTCTATCCTATCTGTAGTCAAGGTCAGTGAATTATAACAAACCGAATTTATTCATGTTATTTTAATTTTACTTCCATGATCAAATTGATCGTGTACTAGCAGAAGGTGATGGCAGGAGCCTTAAGAACAGACGAGCGTGCTTGACAAGAGTTATGAATGTCAAAGAAGCAAGTGAGGTGTGTAAGAATAAGCCTAAATGGCGCTCTGTTGTTCGTGCCTACCCCGCAAGGGAACTGGCGTGAAGTTATGTATGTATGTATGTATTTTAATTTAAACGCTGATCCAGGTTAAAAATCCATTAAAACCAATACGGATATAAAAATGCTACGTTTCACGTGAGAAGTCATTTTTATAGTTTACCAAAGATATCTAACCGAATTTAGTGCAAAAATGTTTTCTTTTTATTTTGGCGATATTTACCACAGAACACCCAACAAAGCGGGTGTGTAAGGTTCCGTTTAGCTTCTTTTAATAAAATAAGTGTTCTGTTAATTATCGCAAGGTATTTAAGCTCTTGTTTACAAAATTAAAGTCATTATTATAAAAATAGCCATCAATTCAATATATTTAATGCGAAAATGGGTATACAAAAGGTGTTATAAATTTAAATTATGTAATGTAAATTTAATGTAGAACAGCTCTCCAAATTCTACCTTTCGGCATGCATATGTAGAAGTATCCTGCTTACAAATTCTGGTATAATATATTTATCTAATTATTTATTTAATTATTTACCTAATAAGATTTCAACCAATAAATTATAAAACTGTGAATTAAAATTATAACGATGTCAATTACAATAAAAAGTAACTGAGATACATAAACTTAATTTATACAATCTAAATTTTAATTTTGTCATTTAAATATTCACTGATACTGTAATATGCCTTATCAGTTAACATTTTTATTCATCATAGACTATGTTGAAAAAATGCACGCATGTCGTAAATGAAGTAACCCGACCCTTGCACGATGGTAGAACGATTGGTCTCCCATAGAAACAGAACTGATTAGTTCTTAAGTTCATAAATATAAAAAAGTATTATATATAAAAAATGCGATAGTAACTCGACCTGTCTGTCTTTTAAGCCTTCACGGAAAAACTACTAGGAATACTGGATTTGCTTTGGTGTAATTTTGTTTAAATGTAGATTTAATACCGAAAATGGACCTAAATACTTTTCATTCCGGGATAGTTTGCGATGTAAAATGAAGTAAATCTTCCGGGGGAAAATAGTATCAACATAAAAATTGAATACAATGTAACCTGTATTAACTAAGGCCTGCTGTTTAAACAAGAGGCACGCACTAGAGTTTGTCTCGCAGCGCAGCCACAGGGTGAACTCTTCTCTCGTCGGATATAAATTAACAATTTAAGTTCAATTTCTACATTTTACATTCAATTATAAAAAAAAACCAAATTTATTTCATTTTCTCTTACTATCCTCTAGCCTATTGCTACTCAAAAACTATTAATATCTCACAACTGTTATACATTTTTACGTTTTTATAAATTAAATTTCACATCACAACACCACTTTTGAGTTCTCGTCAAAAACTTAGGCTTTTAAAAGTTGACATATGTATAGCGTTACTATAACGAGAATTGGCAACACTGAATATAAGTAGTTCGCTATGGTTAAAAAAGGCCTTGTAGGCAGAAACGTAACACTCTCCAGATTGCTTTAGGACGTCCGAAGGCTCAAGGTCACGTCCGTGCCTTACAATTTATAATATGCTTGTGCACACTTAAATATACTTTCCTTATCCAGATATGTTGTAAGCCACGCCCATCAGCCGCGTCCGTCAGCCGTGACTTATAATATGCACGCAGCTTGAGAGCTGGAGATGGAAGTCTATTTTTTTTAAACGAATTATAAACATATATTTTGAAATAGCCACGGCTAAGTACGTTCGACACCCCGCCAGTAGGCTAAAGTTTGTCGAATAAAACATTAAAACTTTACAACTTAGCCGTAACTCGTCGGCAGTCGATTATCAAGTTATTCATTAATTAGCCAAATAGTTATCAACTGGTATTTGAGCCGGCTATTGAACAACCATTAGATGGAAGGCAAATTTCTGTTGGATACATCACAAACAGCGAGTGATAAATGTAGAAATAGGGCACAGAATAACCCCTTTCTATCAAGTGGGCCGTCTGCCTGTCTGCTGAACTCGTGCCATAAAAAAAAAAATATGCATATACTCATATGGGGTTTATTTGTATAATTATATATGACAACAACCAAGATTATCTGTAATAACATAATGTATATGTTATATATTGTTTCTGTTGAACAAAACCAAAGCTATACGCGCTGTTTAGTGTTGAATGACATTACCTTTCTAGAAAAAAATTGAATCTGTGTATATATTCCTATCAAGTCATAATTTTTTATTACATATCCAACAGCTATACTTATAACTTAAAACAATCAACTCTGTTTAATATGAATGTTGCCAATTACTGAATACTTCACGCTTTACAATGTATTTGTGCAAAACCAAGACCGCAATAAAGAGTTTGTTTATGTTATAAGCTCTATATAAATGCAGTATATTTAATAAAATAAAATAATGTAAAGTAATGTAAAATAATGCCTGCTGTAGCGTCCCCCATATAGTATATGTTGTATATAGTATATAAGTAACTAAAAAAATAATATTTAATAAATATATATATATATATATATATATATATATATATATATATATATATATATATATATATATATATATATATATATATATATATATATATAATATTCATATATATAATGTGTAGTTATTATGTTATTAGAATTTTGTGTATTACATAATAATAACATAAAACAGCCTTACGTCTGTCATTGCTGCGTTTGGGCTTCCCTTATTACATTGTAAGTAAACGACCAGTATACCCGCCACGCTTGTCCAAGGTGGATTTGCGGGATGACACATGGTTTATCTCGATTTACAGATTTTATCACAACGTGGAAGTCAATTTCTTCACCATCGTCTTCATATAATGTAACGATATATCCTAATTCTGACAAACAAAATAGAAACAATAAAATATTGAAAAAAGGATAAAAAAAAAGCACCATTTGAGTAATTTTTTTTAGTTCTGTAGAAATTTTAGCAAAACGGCAGCCTTATGAGATCGTCATCTGTTTTTGGATAATATGTCACAGTCATTTAATCCGGAAGTTTTGGGTTTGGTAATCAAATTATAAAATTATATTTGCACGACGGCATGAGAACCTCCTTTTTTTGAATTCAGTTAAAAAATTACGAAAATTTGTTGACTAAAAAATACTTTAATGGTGCGGGGTCCGTCACGCACTTGCCCATTTTTCATCCGATCTTATGTTTAAGCAAAAGTATCTGACATAGTATCATTTTGGGTATTTTTTGGCCGATTGGGGAATTTTTGTAAATTCAATCTGGATAGTCTGAGTTTGACACCTTTGTCTACCATGATTACGGCTATTGAAAAGTGACCGAAACGTCGGAATAAAAATTAAAATCAAATAAACATTGTGCTTAAAACTCTTAAAACTTATAATTATGTGTACTAGTCGCGAAAATTTAAGAAAATTAATACTATTGATTTAAAGATTATTCTATACTATTAGGGTGACAAGTCGTAGAGATAATCCATGAATTGATTAAAATTAAATATTGATATAATAAGAGACGGGGATGGATGCTTTGAGAAAGAAGAAGACTGCACATTGAAATTTGGAAAGAATATTTTGAAGGAATATATGAAAAATTCATGCCACATGTGAACAGTGTGATTGATGAAAAGCAGAAAAAAAGACAATGGCGGCAGTAAAGGTATAAATGCAATTGTGAAAGCTTTAAATAGTCTGAAAGGGCTGCGGGATAGGATAGGATTACTGTTGAAATATGAAGACTGGCCAAGGCATGGTTGCAAGTTAACTGTGATTACACATTAACTTGCGTTCGATGAGTGGCATAGACCATAGGGTATAGACCATAATATTGATGTAATACTGTTACGGTCTTATTCATATTGAGTTAGATTAAGTTTGAAGGGTCCTTCGTGGACCATAAAGAAGCCTTCAAACTTACTCTAACTCAATATCTATAAGACCGTTATTATTATTTATTGTGCCCTAATAGAAAGGCAAAGTGTTACAACAGCACTGCAAAAAATATCAGTATCAATATCATAATTTGTCTTGTTTTGTTTTGTATTTGAATACTCAAATCCAAAACAAAACAAGACACTTTTTAAATTGTGTGTATTGTGAAATATTAATATAAAAACTTAATTTATAAACACAATAGGACATGCTCTTTCTTTCATTTGGATTTAATGGATTGAAGGTTACCATCGCCTAAGGACACTTCTCACTCCAAAGGTGATACCAATGTGCAGCCGCCCTCTAAAGGGATACTGCAATCTATATAATCTACTCTAAACCAGAGATGGTAGACATTCATACATTCAGCAAATACCTTACCATCTGGCTGTGGGTTGTTTTATTGCCTCTTACAATAGGCCACCCAAACGCAGGAATTGTTATTATTTCCCATTCTTGCACGGATAAAGTTAAAGACTATCCTGGCAACATTTTGTACGACTTACGTTGATTGCAGCGTCGTATCTATGGAATTTCTTGTTGGCACTATTTTAGGAGTTTTTGGCGGGAACTGAAAGGAGACGTTGTGCTATGCAGTTTTATTTTCTAAAAATGTGTGAAATTACTCTAAAATGAACAATAGTCGTAGGATATTGATAGTTTTTGAGTAGTAATTATGTGTTTTTATGAGAAATGTGAACTATATAACCAAACGTGGCCTTTCGAGTTTTCAGAAGAACTTCGTTGAATGACGTCGATTGTAGCCTACAATACAACGGCGCCTAGCTTAAAGGCCTAGTGCCAAGCTTTAAACATAAAAAAAACACTATTTTAGGTTGGTAGTGCGTTTCGTGAAATTTCAGTAGTTGCCATCCTGCCGCGTCGCCACAATACATCCAATCACAGGACAGAAAGCTGTAACCAAATTGTCTATTGTTTTCTTGTTGAAAAGAGATAAAGTTATGTGTTGCGCATCTTGCATCCCTCACCGACTGTGAACTTTCGCCTCGCAAGTCTTCGTGAACCAAGCATCTGAATTTTGAATTTTTTGAGGTGGGGATCTTGGCGTGCCGCCATATTGTGCTGAGCTGTGTGTGCTGAAAGTGATTTTAATATTAATAGTATCAGTGTAAACTCTTTATTGGTTTTCGGAATTGAAAAGAAAAAGGTATGACCTAAAATAATATTAGTTTTTGTTATAAATTTTTAAATGTTTATTGCAATCATCATTGTCAGTAAAATGCCGGCTGGAATATCAATATCCATCCTTAAATTTTGTCTTACAAATTATTGCCAGTCGTCACCAAGTATACTTATATACTTTTTGTAAAATAGTTTAAACTTCTTTACTTATGTTTATGTTTGTATAAATACTACTACCTACTAGTACCTATAAACAATAGTAGTCATGTTGGTATTTAGATATAATCATATTGGTCAATGTTTAAAATTTATTGTTTCAATTTCCGATTACTCATTTATTTTTATAGCGGTTTAAATAAGTTATCTGAACAAATCCCTGTGAATAAATCCTGTGCTTATAATTAATTGTTAATTTACTATATTTCCGGGAAAACCATCCTTTGTGAATAACAAGGGAACGATGATTCATCGATGTGTTCCTACTACCCATTTTGTTTAAGGATACAATAGAGAGGTTTATATTATTATAGGCTGAATGTTTAATTTGCGTTTTAAGACAATTAATTAAATGTGATATAAATACCGTTGAATGATGTTATAAATCAATTCTTGAAATAGGTATATACTTTCTAATTTAGAAACGTGCCTTCCAATGTACCAATATTTGGTGCCTAACGAAGTTTTGCAGTACAATCTGCTGTACCTACTCATCTTCTATAAAAACAATTATGGTCTCTGTGATACTTATATTTACTACCGAGAACAAGGAGACTATTTTATACGTCATGCAACTATACACGGGTGGCGGGTATGCGTAGAAATTCTTATCTCGAAACGTATTACCATTTTATTTTCACTTGTGATCTAACTTGGGGCTGTATGTGTGAATAACTTTACTTTTATTGTATTAAATGTCACCGCATCCGCGGCAGTTTTATGTCTGTGACATAGCAGACAAACTGTAAAAGAGTCGTTTATGCTGGTACGGCCACGTTTTATGAAAACCGGTTAGTTACTTCAGGAACAAATGTCTAGCCATGCCACCTCCGCCAGGTCCCGGGGTAGGTCTCAGAAATGCTTGCTTGACATGTATGATGACATGCCTACTAATGGTTTCTAATACAAGGGATGCCGCAGACCGCGCGAAGTAGAGAAAAAAGTAGGACGGCGGACTTTAGGCGTCGACGCGAAAGCAACCGGGATTTGATGCTCGGATGCTGATAATGAATTGCTAGGTGATTGATTCCAAAGTATGATCATTATCCTAGCTTTAAATCTCGATTACCTTCGGAGTGGGGCGTTGCCTCTAATCTTTTTCAATTGACACGGTCTTTGGCATCTCTCAGTAAATTTTACTAAGCTACTCGTATTATTTATTGATATATATCATTCCTCATGAGAGCGACGTCTAGCAAACGTTTTATGAGTCATCTCTTTATACTGGAATCTGGTGCACTTTTTCTAGAAGACGGTCGAGGCGGCATCTTCTGATATTTGTTTTCCACATAGTTCGTGATCTATGTGACAAATGGCGATGTCAGATATCGTAGTATATAATCACACCAGTGTCCAACAGCGACGATCAGAATAATCTCTATTTTTTACGACCCTGACTAACGCTTTTGGTTCATCTAATTTCTTACTTCGTACTTGCACAATGGCTTATTATACTTCTACGTGATCTTAACTCGAACGTCGACAGTTTGGACTTTATTGTAGTAAGTGCGCTATTAATTTTGCCGAAAATTCGTTGGATGTTTGCAATTTTATTTTCAATAGAAAATGAAGATAATAAAAAGAAACTACGTTTAAAACATGTCTAGTTTATCAATAAAACCTCTCCATTAAAGGCATTTGTAAGGGTTGAAGCATAGCTGTGCAAACTTGCAAAAATTGCCGCTTTTTATTGATATCTGCGACACTATTAGTACTGCGGGTTAAATACAAAAAGGTAAACCGCTGCACTCCCGAAATAACTCGCGAAAAATTAAATAATTCAAAACTAAGTCACTATTTTTTATTGCCTGAAATAGGCAGACGGCCCACCTCAAGAACAATTGAACTTAATTCTTTGATTTTTGGCATATAAAGTGCACATGAAGGTGGATTAAATAAATAAAGGAAAACTGCATACTATAAGCCACAACGTGTACGAGCAATGCGGGTTCTCGTCGAAGTCGTATGTCTTGGAGAGCGGATACTAGTATGTATTAACATTTATGATCACTCTTAGCCATCAACAGATATCTGCACACTAGACATTTTTTCATATAAACTAAGATATAGATTGCAGAGCAACGTTTTGAAGCAGCTTCTGCAGAGGTCATAAATTTCGACGCAGACTAAACGTCATAAAGAGACTTAATTTCATCGCTAAATGTGTGCTTCTTGTGCTATTTATTATTCATTGCCCCAACTTTAAAGTACAGTCAATCAACAACTAACAACAGCTATATGTAGCCGATAAGATGCAGCAGTTTGCGTTAAAATATTAAAATGAAAGTAAAAGCAGAGAAGGATTTTGCATTAATTTATGGCCAGACTAGCTATGTGTGATAAACCCATATCACACATAGCTAGTCCGGGCCTAAAGACTGTACTGGCTGCAAAACTTCCGACACAGTTTCCACTAAAACGATAGCTTACATTATTTTTAAAATGCTGTGATACTTTGTGTTCTGGCAATTTGAAGTCAAGTGTGGACGAAATCGCGGGCATATCCTAGTTGTTAATAAGAATGGTGCAAGATTTCCTGCGGTTTAAATCCGCAAATGGCAAATGTTATCGATTTTCTCGATGTATTAGGTTTACGAAGGACAGTTTCCACGTTTTCTACTTTATTTTTATTATACATAATAATAGTTTCGTGTTTTATCACGAGCAAGCTTGATGTTAAAAACAATGATGCGATCGAGGCTGAAGAACCCTTACCTAAAAAAATAATTGCAATTGTTCAATTCTTAAATAATAGGACATAAAACATTGTTATTTGAACGGCACTGTCTCTCTTAGCGTATTTTATTTCGTTATAAAAACCGGCAAGTTTGGTTGGTAATTGTTAGGCTGTTGACCTTCAAACTTCTTAAGTCAAGGTCGTAGATAAATAAAAGTTATGTGTATATTATATGTACAAAAGGGAGCAATCCATCTAAAGTGGCTCATATTGTGCTACCGGCGCTAGTATAATGTAACCAGGATGAGCGCCTTCGCTCACACTTGATGTGGGGGGATGCGGATGATGCTGTGGTATAAACCAGGTCAATACCCCTTGGCGTGAACCAATTTAACAATTTAAAATAACTTCATATGCCGCGCAGGCAACGATCGATCAACGCGGTTAAAACAATGACGAGATAGTAAATAATTCGTATCATTATTTAATTTTATCTGACCTCTTGTAATAGTTTCGGGAAGCGAGAGCCCTTTACTTTCACACTCAGAGATGATGGACCATTAATCTTAAATATCGCTGATATAATTTTCCTTTTTTTAGTTTTGTTCTTTTATTTAAGTCTCTATTTCGCATTAATTAGCTAATTTTTTTTTTAATAAACCACCGACTTCAGCTAAAAAGCAAAATGAAATATTTTGTTTCTACAACGTCTTGAAGTTGGTGCCAAGTAAAACAAACTATGCACCGACTTCAAGATGTTGTAAAAAGAAGTCAGTGAAATATTTATTTTTTGCCTTTTGGTTCGAAATGGGTTTTTTGTTAAAAACAAATAGAAATAATATATTAAGCGGCTGTGAAAATTGTACTACTGGCACGCGTATAAGTTTGGCATCTCACTCTTCAACAGGTATTGCTCGATTTCCCTGCGATTCACTCGTCAGATCCTGGGTGATAATGGGACCACCTCGGGAGTACACTCTTTCGAATATTTTTTTTTATTAGGTTAGGATTATAGGATAGGATTAGGCATCTCTTAAGTAAGAGAATCAGAATCAGACGTTAGCGTCAATAATATGTTTTTTTTTCACTTATAAACGTGTATTACCTGTTGTTTACCTAAGAGGAGCACAGATAAACGAAATTTGAATGATTAACGTAGGTGGTACCCAAAATATTACTAAAGAGGAGTTTATGGGTAAGATTTTTACTAATCAGTTGCTGAGCAGTTTCTTAAAATTTAACAAACATAAGTAAGGCCATAAAACCTCATGGCGGTCTCAATATATGAGAACTGCCATTACTTGCAGCTTTACAGGGATTCCACCACCTCGGGTATCCACTTGCAGATCAACTCTTACTATTTCTATTACTTTGCACATATTTGTCTTGCTGAATCTGTATCATAGCCTAAACTCATCATCTGTTGAATTGTGCTATGGATCAAAAAGAGCACTACTGTTTTTCCCCTGTGTCAATATTGTAGCAAATGAAGATTCTCTGTCTAAACAGAGTCAGAAATAGGCTTGACAATATATCTGTATGGGGATATAAGATGAATTGAGTTGATTTGACTGGTTATTGATATAGTTGGTGACCATATAGAATAAATAAAAAGGAGCATTTTTAAACAATTAAAACACCTCAAAAATTTTAAATGCAGAATTTTAATAAACATTTGTACCAAAATATGTATTTTTTATTATTTTTGATAGCCAATACTTTTCTTCAAGAGACATTATTTTCAATATCTTTTCATGGGCTTCTCTTTTGCGCTTCGTTCCTTCTTCCTATGCTGCTTTGGCCAACACGAACAATGCGTGTTCATGATCTCCCTTGCAGCAGTCTCCCTTACGTCTGAAAACATAAGCCATAATAATAACAACCTATAAACATTCCACTATTGGGCTTGGACAATTATGTTAACAACCATCTCGCCAAAACAAAGAGACACACTAGAAAAATGAACTCTATTCTAAATGTGATTAGTGTCAAATCGAGATGATTTCATACTAAATCAAAATTCCAATAGTATTATTACTGTTATAAAAATCTTTTTCATTTTTATAACGTAACTAGTATTTGCCTTCGACTTCATTTTCATTACTTAGATAGCAAAGATTAAAGTTATTTTATCAATATGTAAAATTGAATAAATATTTAATATGACAATACATGAATCCTGGATATATTCATAAACTCCCGATATTTGTAATTTACTAAAGACTTATTCAACTACAGATGTTTCTTCACTAAGGATTTCTAATAATTACAGACAGTGTCTTGTGATTTGCGAACATTGCGTCAAAGTTGATCTAGTGGTTTGGAAGTGGAAGGAAATCCCGGGAAATCTCAAGAGTCCCAATATGGTCATGTATAAAAATGTCATAAAGTATTAAACTATGCTGTAATAAGAGTAACACGAATAGTTTTCATGCTATATCTAGGCGCATTATTCCCAAGAAAATTTTGGAACTTTCCGTCACTAAAGTATAGGAGTAAAAACATGAAAAAGTGAATCCGGTTTCCTGAAAAATTACACTAGAATTCCCATGATATTAGCTTTTTCAGCATTTAAGTAAAAAATGTCTGTATAATAGTGAAAACCTCATAGAAATTAACATATTTATGAAAAAAAAAACATTAATTGTTTCAATTTTCCATCAATCAAACAATTGGATCCCAATTGGTTTTTTTAATAGCTTCAATGTACAGACAAAGCTATTTTACAATATTAACTTAATTTTAACATTTCATTTGACATAATACACTATGTATATGTGAGTATATTTTCTATGTATATGTGAGTTTGTTGAAATATCTACTAAAGAGTTTCAATACATAAGAAATTTAGAATTCGAGATAAACCTTTTTTTATCAGCAATGAATAATTGATGTTTCTTGGATACTATTTTAATGTCTAATACGTATATGAATTCTCATGATCTATACTGAGATCATACTATACATATATATAATATACCCCAGTCATTGAAAAAAGCTTAATCTAACGTTCTGGTGAAATCGTATCGGAATCAGCCAATTTTTATGCAGTATAACGACTTTAAACCACTCCAAGGAAGTTTTCGCGGGGTTCCCGGAATATAAACTAACAAAGCATTCGGAAAAGAACGTAAACCATCGTTTTAGTATCAATTGAATCTGAATCAACTAATTGTTATGCAAATAAATAATTTATACTTTTTCTATTTTTACTTATTTGAAAAAGAAAGTGCATTGTGTTTTAGTATAAGCTAATTTATATGCATACTAACCACTAGAAACCACCCTCGGGAAAATTTCCGTGAGATGCCCAGGACACAAAGTATTGCTGTATTTAAAAAATAATGTATCGTGTCTAAAATCGTGTAAGAATAAATAAACTAATTTGTAAGCGTCCTAACAACTTTAACCAGCTCCTGAGAAAATTCGCGGGATCCCCAGGATAAAAAGTATCACAGATTTAATTTCAGAAAATTTGCTATCAATGAGTAAAAACATCGCATCGAAATAAGAAAGCTTTTTTTTATTCTGGCCTCTTTAAACCGTTCCCGGAAAATTTCCCGTGCGATTCCGGAATAAAAGGTAGCGCAGAATTTAAGTGTGAGAATTTGCTCACGATCAGCGAAAATCGAATCGCAATCGGCCTAGTAGTTTTTACGTAAATCCCGAACAAACAGAAAAACCGACTAACAGACAAGAAATCTAAAAAAAATCATCGTGTCTCCATCGTTTATATAGTCTATTCCAATTGTGTTTTTTTTTAATAACTTCAATGTAGAGAGACGACATATTTAGCATATTATAATATTATAGACTATCGTCTGCCCGCGAAACTTCCTTCGCGTTTCCATGATGATGATACATTTGATAGTCAAGTATGTTTGAACAGTTCTTTATGGTGGTTAAAGAAGCGTTCAAACTTACTCTAACTCTCTATGAATAAGACAGTTAGTATTTAGTAAAAACGAAAACTCAAAGCTGAAAAGCAGTGTCATCAAGTATTAAAGAATGTAAACAAAAGTATGAAAAACCTGATTTAATTAAGAGAACTGAAATATCTGGTTAGAAACAGGAACTTGAGACTATTTATAAAATTTGTAGGTTAATAATATATCTTTAGTTAGCTGGGCTCGGCTAATATCTCTGTTCCATCTGAAATAATATTATAGTTAGGTACTGTGGCCAAATGCAACTTAGTTATAAAGTTAAAATGAACGCCGTTATTAATTGGCTATATTAGAGTATATATGTCATGGTTAAATTGTACAGACCGTTAGATTATAATCTATCTCGAGAGCTATTGAAATATTGTGAACCGGAACAAACTGCTTACAATTTAACGCATTATTTCCCGATAGATTATAATCTATCGACGTGAAATCGTTCTGTGTCCATAGAGTTAGTAATAAAACATAGGTGGGTCAGTCAAAAATACTAAAGATTCGATCTCTGCCCTTATGGGTTAGAAGTTTTAACAATGTTTGTAAGTAGTCAATAAGTGATACTTCCAATCCCAGTGTTTACCCTCGATTAAACGTAATAAATATTATTATGCACATATCATCCTCTTCGTCAATCACACTGCTGTGATCAGGAGTTTTTTTTAAGTTTCAAACGTCTTCAGAATTGATTTCATTAATTTCACATTAGGAAAGAAAGGTGCTTTTCATTCAATGCAAATTTAGCAATAAGTAATTCAATTTGAAATACATAATTCGAAATACAATTTTGGTTTAGTATGAAATCATCTCGATTTGACACTAATCACATTTAGAATAGAGTTCATTTTTCTAGTGTGTCTCTTTGTTTTGGCGAGATGGTTGTTAACATAATAATGGTGACGACTCGAAAACTCAATACTCCACTAAAACCACCCTCCTCCCATGTGCCCCGCGCTTGTGGCAGGAAAAGCGTGAGACTTAGAACGTATTTACGCCCACGCTGATCCTAGCGCATCAGTGCTTGAGAATGCCCGGGGAAATGCAAACTCACGGCATTACGGGAGGAGATCTTGCGCATATCTGCGCCTCCGGGACCCCAACTGACGTCGGTACCCGCGAGACGCATGCGCACCTCTCTCCCTTTTTCGTTCCGTGGCCTCCTTTTGAGACATGACAGTCTCGCAGAAATTGGCCGCACCCACCCAATAATCGTCGCTATGCAGCATGGCTTGCACCAAACTGTCCAGCGAATCGATCGGACCTACGAGTGTCTCGAGTTCAAATCTCTGCGGTGCCCACGATATGATTCAGATACTTATCGAAGCACCCATGCCCGGTAAGTATCTGCGTCATGCTGAAGGTCAGGGTCCCGCATTTCCGTGAGAGCCATCGCAGCAGGTGCGGGTGCACCGCCTCCACCGTCCCAATGCCTGCCACAGGAATTTCCAACTCTTTGGATCATGGTCGCGGTTTCCCGCGTCCTGATTACCTGAAGCTTGGCCTGGCAATAAACCAGGCCATGGGCGAGGGCATCCTGTCGGGAGCGCCGAATCTTGGCAAGTACGTCCGCCTGGAGAGGCCAGGGCGAATCGCCTGCCAAGAGTGTCGACGCCGTCCACGACACTGTACTGTATCCTCGGATGGCCCTCACCGCCAGGACACGTTGTGCGCGGCACAACAAAGTCCTATTATGGCTGTGAAGTGCAACGGACCATACGGGTGCACCGTACATGGCCATACTCCTAAGGATGCCCGAGTAGTTTCCTAGTCGCCCCCCCCCCCCCCACCACCACCAAGTTGGGAAGAAGCCGAGAGAGGGCGCCGGCGGACCTCACAAGTTTGGGAACTAGCTGCTCAAAGTGCGCTTTAAACAGCCATTTCCCATCGAGAATGAGCCCCAGATATTTCATCTGGCGACCTACGCGAATATCCACCCCTTGAACTGTAACGGTCAAGTCCGCAGGGGGATTACGAAACCGCCTATGGAACATGATGGTCTCCGTTTTCGCGGGGGAGACCTTCAAGCCTAGCCTACCTATTCTCTGGACCACGATCGCCAACCCGGCGTTGGCGAGGTCCACGGATTCCGCGTATGACGCAGCGCGTGCCGTGAGTAGTGTGTCATCCGCAAAGATCCAGTCGTAACCGACGTTCCAAAGAACCGGCCTGAGGACCGACCCTTGTGGGACGCCGAACGCGACGTGTCGCCGACCTGACGCATGATTCTCGGACTCACCGCCCTCCCAAAGGATGTACCTGTCCTGGACCCATGAGTTCCATAACATAAGCGTAACTTACATACCTTGGGGTTATACAATTTGTGTTTGTTTGTCGAGTATTTTTGCAAAATCACTTCTACATTATCAAAGATTTCCGCATGGCGGTTAGAGAAACACAGCAGAAACTTGTTTCTGTTTTAATGCCAAGTACTTTATTTCTGAAACCAAAACTGTAAGGACCGTTACAAAGAACACATGTACATTAATAACTATATAAGACTGCTTTCGACTGTAAAGTGGTAAAATGATTGAGATAGGTTTAGCAAATTAACAAAAACTTTATTTTAGCGATATTAGTATAGAGTGGTGTTGAAATTACTAAAATATTATTAATTATTTTGTATCCTGGGATCGTCTCCAGTTAAAAATATAAAAATAATACTAGCCCATATTTTGACTAAAATTAGTGGCACAGGATATAAATATGTGAAGTGAAAACCCATTTGAATTTATTTCAACAGGTACTGATTTTAAATTGAAACTTAAAGATAGTTTATCTTCAACCTAATCTGAGGCATTGAAGAATAATGTCCTTGTACGACTACGTACTAACATATGACTCAATGGTCTGAGGTCATATAATTTCCATTTTTTACCTTCCCAGGTAAAAAAAGAGGAAATCAAAAATGTATAGTATCGTGTGTGTAATAAATACCTACAAAACTGTATTTCAGATATTCTAAGATTCAAAAATAAATCTATTCGGGTAATTATAAGTCGCTACGACTGGTTCTCGATAGCGCTTGGATGTCAACGATTTTTGTCCGATTGTTTTAACAGATCTATGTTGTATTTTGTCTTTAATTCTATGTTGCTTTTTTTGGTGTAAACTAGATAGATACTTTTGGTAAGATATTGAATGTTTTAAGCAAGAATTGTGTTTGTGTGAAAAATGACAATTATTTAGCGAGATGTGACCTTTTAAGCTGCCACAATAACTCCCTTGTTTGATGTTAGTTAAAGACCTACGATTGGACTCTGAATAATTCCGATAAAACTAGAATAAAGGTTTTTATTACCAGACAAAAATCCTTTAAATATCAACTTCAAGAAATCTAGCCTTAATTATGACTTAATAACAAGGTTATGGAATGCCAAAAAATAGTAAGTTTAGCACATTACACATTACTACAAATACACTACAACGTTTATTTTCTGAATGTTCACTTGTTTTTTCCTGGGTTATGACGTATGTACATAGGTAGCCCTTTGCATGCTAATCTCAAGAACTTTATGAATCGTTCAATTAATTTCTCCATGTCCATAGCTACCATGGTACATATTATTACTATCTATTTATTAGATGTGCATAATTATATAGGTTTTTATCAACAGAAACTTTAATGCTTTGTTTCCTTTATTAAATGGCTTCCTTTGCAAGCTGTGATATTTTTGTCTGGAGTAAATGTTTACTTATTAAGCAGATAAGGGCTCGGTCCTGCGTGACTAATGTCAGTGCTATTTATGTTTATATTGAGTGTAACGAGTGGATAATAAACGATAAATGCGACGATGCGCCAGGAATTCGGTCCACTGCTAATAGCCCATGTGAACAATTAACAGTAAATTCTGTTGTACTCTCAGTTTCATTCTTAACGCCCCGTGGTGGTTACGTGCACTCGACATATTATTGTAATATTATTTATACTGTAACAGTTTATAATTCAGGTTTAAATAAGTGAGTATGTCATGATTGTACTTATTTAAAAATATAACAAAGTTCATAGTTTTCCCAGAATTGTCATGAGTATTGTTATGATGACGATGTTATTCATGTGGTTATGAGTTATGTGATTCATCTGGTTATAGTGTAAAGAGGTATGTTACTTTAACGACCGCAAACATCGGAGTTCTATTATATATTTATACGATTTCCGTTATGAACAGAACTAATATTGTATTAAATATTGTGTCGTGTATCCAGAATATCCGTCATCTATTGGACACCTAGATTTGAATGTACGTATTTCATCGCACTGGCGTTTAAATACTAGGGTACTTAGTATATTTATCTTTTAAACTTCTCTTTGTTTTTGTATAATTATGTTAGTTTCATTCGGAATATGTGTAATATTTTCCATTGGATACCGCTATCGGAATATTGGTGAAAAATGCCAAAAGTAAATATGTATTTGTTTATCTGTAATTTCATAAAAACAAATTTAAATTTAATGTCCGTTTGTCGTTGTTGTTGGTGCACTAAGTTAAACTCAACCCGATCAAAATTCTGGATACGAACATGGCTCACTTCCGATAACGTCTTGGTTTTTATAGCGACTTATATTAGTAGGCAGAAGGAGAAGTCTTATTACATACATTTTAGTGATGTCATTAAGTACAGTCACGTATATTTATTGAAAAACAGCTTGGTTACGGATAGAAGTGAATAGATTCATTGAAGAATAGGTTCATTATACTACTAGCAGTTTCCACGCGGGTTCGCTCCTGTTCGGTGAAAGCAAAAAGTAAAGTACCGCAGATTTTAAGTCCGGAAATTTGTAATAAATCAGCGAAAACCGCATCGAAATTGGCCCAATAGTTACGTGAATCCTAAACAAACAAACACAAAAAAAAATAAAAAGCTGAAGACTACACTTTTATGTGTACACTGTAGATGTCAACATTTGTTTTATTTGCATCCAACAACCTCATGATTCCAAAGCATGCTTTGTTTGATTAGCAACACCCTTTCAGAGCCTTAATTAGGCAGATAGCCCACGTTTTGCAACACCAAAGGCGTCGCCAACATGACGGCCTCGAAGAAATTTTATGAAGATGTCCTCTAACAACCTAACATGTCGTAATACACGGCAAGCTTCCTTCAGATCGTTATAGTACGCGGACTAATTTGTTCTGGAGATTTATCTGACAGTATCTACAATTATTAGATAAAAAAATAATTTATTGGATAGATTATGATCTAAACTTTGACGCGTGTGAATTATTTGCTACCAATAAGTAAAAGCGCCTTGTCAAAAAAATCCATAGCTTTGAAATTAACCGAATAAAGAAGTTTAATAGCCGAAGTGAAAAAAAGTCTCGCTCATACCTTGCCATCATCTATATTATGATAGTTTTTTTGATCAAATCCGAGCACATGGCGGCTCGAAAACCAGGTGTCCAATGAAATAATTTCTTTGCACTGCACGGACAAGGCTCCCATAACAAATTTTTAATAGATAATAATTTGATTCAAGTTTGATTAACTGAAGTGAAATCTATGTTCTAAAACTGTTAAGTTACTGGCGATCAGAATGCTATTAGATAGTGAAAAATAGGTACGTAACTTTAGCCAATAATAATCATTTAAGGTGTGTTTTAAACTACATTCGAGAATTTCCCAGAAATGAACTTGTGTTCTGTATAAATTACAATTCATGTCCATAAATGAATAATTTATGCATAAAATTGATTGCATGTAGCCATTTGACTTGTTGCTTTGCTTTGGTGTGGTTAACATTTTTTGAGCTATAAATATTAATCGATGATAGGACCTTTTGGAATCTGAAAGATATCTAGAATGACATGACTTGACATGATTTTCATACTAAATACCGTCGACTTAAATAATAAAACAGACTGGGATCTTGATGCAATTGAATGTATGTGAGGACGGCATTATATAAACTGTTTCAAGATCCGAAAAGTTAAGTTACCGGAATAACTTTATAATCCCTTCCCTTAAATATCAAATAAATCGATCGACTAAATGCTTTGGAAGCAGTTTAAAATTTGTTTTAGTGACAATATCTAGTTTTTAGGGTTCCATAACCGTTTGGGCAAAAACGAAACTTATGTGATCGCTGTGTCCGGCTGTTTGTGTATGTCGCAAACATTATTTTCAAAAATTGCTAAGTCTACATGAATAAAATTTTACAGGAAGAAGTAGTAGTCTTTATAAAGCTACAAAGTCATGTAATAAATTCGTAAAAAAAAAGATATGGGGAGGCCATTATCCATGTAACTAGGGGTTAAAAAGTTGTTTTAGTGCCATAAACCCTATAAGTAGCTCTAATTACTAGCATATACCTAGTCTTGCCATAAATATGGTAACAAAGAATTATTTTTTCTATTGCAAATAACTTTTATAAGTTTTACAATGTGTTAGTTTAATACATAAATATAAAACAATTTAAAATATAAAAAGCTTATTCGAAGTGGTCTCCATTTGCTGCAATACAATCCTTTAAACGTTGAGGCCAGTTATCAATAGAAGCACGCACTCTGTCCATGGGTAAATTCTTCACTGCCAATCGTATGGATTGTTTTAAGGACTCCAAATTATCATGGCGTTTAGAACAAGCCGTACTCTCTAAAACTTACCATAAATCATAATCCAGCGGATTAAGATCGGTACTAGACCACGGCCAGTCTTCAGCTCTGATGAAGTCCGAAACGTTCGTTTCCAACCAAGACTGCGTGGACCGAGCTTTATGACCCAGCGCCGAGTCTTGCTGGGAGGACCATTCTTGGTTATTGAACATGGTGTTGTTAAGGGGCTTAACTACCTTCTCAAGAATGGTATCTTGATACACTTGTGCCGATGTTTTGATACCTTTTTCACAAAAATATGGCTCAGTCACTCCTTCATAGCTAACACCCCACCAAACCATCACTGAAGACGGATAATGCCCACGTTGCACTCTGTCGACTAATTGAGAAGCTTCCTTAGAGCTTTGAGCATAAATACGGTCACGTTGTTTGTTAAAATGTTGCTCAATTGTAAAGAAAATCTCATCCGTAAACAAAATTTTTCTGTGACCTGCCTTTGCGTACCGCTGCAGTAGTTGTTTCGATTTTACCACCCTATTCTTTTTTAAATTATGAGTTAAGAAATGACCAGTGCGTCTCTTATAGGCTGCAAGTCCTAAGTCATCTTTTAAAATACGCGACATGGTTCTAGGTGATATCTACATCTCCCGAGATAAAATCTTTTGCTTTCGGACAGGATTTCTTCGAATTGTTTCCCCTTACTGCGTTGACCACCTTTTTCGTACGAAAACTACGTGGACGGCCAGGTCTTTTTCTGTCACAAACAGAGGAGGTCTCATTGTACCTATTAATAGCCCGGTACACGAACATTTGACTAATACCAAGCGTATGGAGAGTTTTAAAAATTGCATTTGGCTCCATACCTACTTTGTGTAATGCAATCCAGCGATTCAATTCTCTTTATCGCCCCACTCCATTTTAATATCGCAAAATGTTGTACAATGTATTGGCGCCAAAATGAGAAAACACAAAGAACAATCATATAAAAATGACAGATTCCCAATTCAAATGTAATATTTTGTTTCTTTTTAATTGTAACAGTACTTATGGCCAGACTAAGTATAAACCTTCCTTGAAAAATTATGATGGTGAAAAATCCGTGGCGTGGTTTAGGAGTTAGCAAATATACAGACGGGCAAATTCGGAAAACGACTTTATTTTATACTACTTTAGACTTTATTTTTTTAGTCAGCACTTGAAAACCCATCATGATGATTCTTAATTACTTAAGTGGATATGAAATAAAAATTTGTAAAAAAAATGCAAGATTGTAAAGTTTAAATACTTTCAACAATTTTTTTTAACAATATCAAAATTTTCTTAACTTTTCGCGACTTTTCAGTGGTCGAGACGTCGGAAAAACAAAAATCAAATAAATTACCGCGCTTAAAACCGTTAAAACGTAGTTTTATTAAATATCAAAATTTGTAATTTACTTACGAAACCCTAAAAATGCCAAAAATACCCCTTATATCTACGGATCTTATTCAAATAAATTATAGATGAAAGTATTTTTTAAAAAAGCAAATTGTCTTATCATCATCTTCATTTTCATTATCCAATGTTTTAAATAAAAAGTTATAAAATATTGTCATTATTTTTAAGCGTTTTTTTAAACATTATTTCACGTTTTTTATGGTGGCCGATCCCTAATTCTTAAGTATTGATACGATTTCACTACAGCATCAAAAAGTGGCATATAGAATAAATACATCTAAATAATGAATTTTATTCATAAAGACCTAGTCGTTTTTAAGAAAAAAAGGCTGAACATGGTTACAAATGGAAAGACGAACGTAATGATTTAATAAGGGTTCCACTATGCCAAAATTGAATCTTTAAATTCTTTCTTAATTAGCAAACATTTATAATCATTATGACGTTTAGCCTAAAGTGATATTTATAACGGCAATAGGTGAGGAGTAAGCATGGGTGCTAAGCAGAGCAAACGCTCGGTCGACATAAGCGGCAAGGAGGCCGAGAGCGCAGGCGAGGTAGCGGCGGCGGGCGCGGGCGGCGAGGGCCGCGTCGAACAGCTCGCGGACGCGGACGCGCTGAAGCCACAGCTCAACGGGGACGCTCACATACATGAAAAATCGGTAATCAATGATCATCCACGTTTGCGGCTATTTCACATTCACGATAAAGACACGCTCCAGACCAACATTCTTTCGCTTCATCTACATTCTTTAATCTTTTTTATACATGCGCGTTTGTTTGAGGTGCTGGTGAAATAGAACTAATTTGGATTTTTTTTGTTTCTCTGTGTGTCTGTTTCTACGGGCTAATCTCCGAAACGACTGAACCGATTTAAATGAAATTTTGTATGGTGGTAGTTTATATCCTTGGTCAACATATAGGATACTTTTGATCCCGAAAAATTAAAAAGTTCCCGTGGGATAGTTAAAAAAACTTTCCACGCGGACGAAGTCGCGGGCAGAAGCTAGTACTAAATATAATATCAAAATACTAAAATCTAAAACTCTACAATATAAAAATAGTACTAGTTTAATATATGCATTATGAAATTACATAACCCCAATTGCTTTTGGCATTCGAGTTATAGTTTCATTCAGGGTCCGTCATAGATATTTTGTATTTGTATAGCTGGAATTTCACTCCGTGCATTTTAGGTGCTGACGAACAGCGTAACAAAGCATTGTTGTACATACCGACAAAAACAAGTTGTTCAACCGAAACTGACTACTTTTTTAGTTATTGGCCGTTACTTTGGGTACCTATCTAAGTTCAAAAAACACTTTCTAACGTTTATAAAGCTTTTATTTAGTGAATAAATTGACTTTCAAAGACACAAAACCAAATATTCAATTTTAGGTTAAATTTCCATTGTCGTAGTATGAATTGGGTTTTTATTTTTTGTCGTATTCATCATAATATGAAGGAGCGTAGTAAGCTGGGGTACTTGTCTCTCTCAGAGCATAATATTATATCTCTGAGTGAAACGCTTATTAAGAATAGTACAGGGAAGCAATATTAAGCTATAAATGTCATTAAGTACTTCGCTTAGACGTTTGTTTTTCCTTTTTCATAAACTTAGGAATAAACGGATTCAAAGCCTGTGTACATTCACGTACATAACGTACGTTAAAGTTCATGTATTTTATATTCATATTATATCGTATTATTATATTCATAGATTCCGTATTTTAGACTTAACCACAAGGAAAGTTTTGAATTACTATGTATTTGTATTAAAAAGTGATTAGGAATCAGATTCTAATTTCAATAACGCAGATAAGAAATCTAGCACAGTACATAACACCGCGTGCGGTTTTTTGGCTTAACATACATCAGGGTTAGAAAAAAAACAGTTTAATTTTAAATTTTATAGAACAAACAGTTCAAAATATTTCAAACCAGTGTTTTTTTTATATTTTTTTTACTTTTACTCATCAATTTCAAATGAATTAGACCTACTAATAATTCATTTGTCATTTCTAGGCTATTTTCAAATTCACCTTAGTAATCATTTACAAAACTTGATCAATCGATAAACATTTGTTTTTTGTTGTGTATCTCGTAATCAATACTGAATGCTTTAGATATATCTTGTATGTTCTAATTTTGTTACATATACTTTCTTAATAGGAGAAACCCTTAAACTACCTACTACTACCCAATAAATAATCCATTCGATTACTTTCTTTCAAGTGATAAAAGTTCTAAGCCAATAACAGACATTATAGATAAGATCCTTACACAGGAATTTTAATATGCATTAAAAAAACTTTATTCTAAAAAGAAGTTATTATGATTTTTTTTATTGCGTGAGTTCAGCAGACAGCTCACCCGTTGAAAAGCAGTTACCATGCCTATGGACATTAGTAACACTAAAGGTGCTACCAATGTGATGCCACTCTCTAAAGGGAGACCTGCTACCTTGCTACTAATGCTGGAACACAATTCAAGGTTATTATAGCGGTATACTCTAAAACAAGGGTGGTAGCCATCGAGATGGACAAATATTCTACCAACTAGCTATGGGTTGTTTTATCGCCTTTTACGGCAGGCCGCTTGGCCGCAGGAAATTATATTCTTTCTTTGTTCTTGCATGGATAATTGACGTAAGAAGCGAACCACACAAGTGCAGTATCTGTCTACTGTCAAGTCAGCAGCTCGCACCCTGTAATCTTGACTTTAGACTCCTCATACACTGTAACGGTGAAGAAAATTAAGACGAGAATAATTTGCAACTCGATGAGTTTATCGATGTCTTGATCCACCTTGGACCAGCGTGAAAGTTATGCTGTTCTTTTCTCTAAAATTATGAGGCCCGTGTTCAGAAGTCCTTCGGTTATGGTCTCATATATTCGCCATACCTGTCTAAGGCGGGTTGGCGTGTTTCACATATCAGTAATATCAGTTTGCAGTGTTCTTACGGTTTTCTTTAACATAAAGTAAGTAAAGTGGTGCTAAGCTGCATTAATGCTACTTGTTGTATGTTAATACTCTAACGACTTTACGAGCATGACGTGTCGTGGATATTTCTTAAAATAATGTTTTTGGTTATAAAGGAAAATGAAAAGGAGTTAGATAGTGGAACTCCTGAGAATGAAAAAGATGCCACCACAGAAAAGGAAGCTAAAGGATCCGAGGAAGAGAAGGACAGGGAAACAGTGGCCAATGGGGAGCCCGAACAAAAAACCGACAATGGTGATACCGCTCCCACACCCGAAGAAGGGAAGAAACCTAAAAAAGAAAAGGTAATCTTTTTCAGATAAATATCAATAATAATTTGAAATAAGTTTTTTTCTATTAACTTACAAACTTACTGCTACTAATGAAAATTTAAAGAACAATTAATTAATAATTAAGCTATTAAAATTTAACATTAAATTTGTAATACTGAAATGGTCTTTTAAGTAAATTAATATTAGTAATATTTATAGCGTACTAACGGACCCGACAGACTTCATTCTGTCAAAAAAATTTGGAATATGGCAGTTTTTTGTTCCTACCTATTTTATAGCCGGGGCAAAAAATTATCTTGAACACCCTGGTGATAGGGCGGTGTGTGGGGTTAAGCTCGGGTAACCAAAGTATCTTCGCTTGCACGAACTTTGGCCACCCTTCTGGGACCCACTTGACCAACCAAATTGAATAGTCACAAAATGTAAGAGCTATAGATCATTAGTACTGATTTTGAATTTGTTCGGCTTCGCGATATTATTTCTTTTGTTTTAGTTTCGGCACGCGACATTCACAGACGACAGATATGATTGAATTTGAACTTTGTACAGCGGTAACAAAGTGCAAATTGACTCTTTAGCGTTAGGAACACACCTACATTGCTTAGACAACAGTGAAATATGAACTTTATTGAATAGCAATAAAGTTCAAATTGACTCTACATTTTAGTTAGAAAACGTTTGTATGGGAAAAAGAAAAGAGCTGTTTTTAGGGGTTTCCCGACAATTATTCGAATTTTTCTCGCCGTAAAAACCATCCTTGGACTTCAACGAACATTTAAAAAAAAGAATTGGCTAAATTGGTCCAGGCGTTGTTGAGTTATGCGCTTACCAACACATTTTGCGATTCATTTTTATATATATATAGATTATTTATATCGTATTATTTATTTGCATTACTGACTTGAATTGAGGTCAAATAATGGCGTGTTAACCTTGAATAATAGCGATTAATTTTCTCTCGTTATTGTTTCATACAATATGTTTGTATTTCTCGTAAGATTTAAGCTGTTGATCATAAATTATGAATTTAACTTTGCAATTTTAATACGAAAGTGTACGTCCTTCTATTTGAAATTGTATAGGATCAGTTGCATTTATTGGGTTAATCTAATCAGCTTTTAAGCTCTTTGATTTTGGCTACGAGTAATCTTCTAGAATTTGATAAGTGAATAATTATTATTGAATGATTAATTCACTAATCATTATTCATTCCATTAGTTTTACACGGTTGCTCTGCTTCTTGAAGTTAATAATTATCCTATGACTATCCCCATTTATCGAACGTTTACATGTATTAACTTTCATAACAATTAGCTAATTCAGCCGGCTGTGTTAGATTGAATACATACATAGCCCTGGAAATGTTCCATTTTGCAGGGGAAATTTCTCTTTACTAAAGATAGTTCTTATTGTAACATTATTTAAGAATAAATAAGAAGGCGACCAAAAGCCCAATTTCTATGATGATAGGTTGATTTCCAAAGTCACGAAGGAGGAAAAAAACATCATCCATACAAACCCATTTCAATTGTATATCTGACATGCATATGTATTATTATGCCTGTTTCCCAAATATAATAAGGATATTTAATGGATCTCCATATTTCTACCTTAGTATGAATTTTAAATACAATATTTGTTGCAACTTGTAACATAATAAGACAAAGTGGAAATATTTTATAGTCTGCAGTATAGAAATAATAATGAATGATCTTCAAGTGTGCTACGAACGATATTTTAACAACAGTCAAATAATTTGTGATAACACACTTAAACTAATTAGCATTAAAAAACTAGTTTTAACAATCAAAAGTACTGAAATTAATTGTTTATTAAATGTAAACAAATCCATTAACTAAAATGTTTACACATACTTTGATAGTTTGTATGTTAATTAGAATTTCCTCATTTATTAATCTCTTGTTTGTGAGTGAAACAGTAGTTGTTATCTAAATGCATGTCACGGGCAGGTCAAGAAGAAATTCTCCCTGAGATCGATCAGTTTTAGCAGAAAGGACAAGCCAAAACAGGAGAAGAAGCGAAAGGACGAGGAACCCAAAACAAATGGCGAGCCGGAGAAAGTGCCAGAGGAGGTGAGTGACATTTTTATCAACACTAGGATATGCCCGCGACTACGTCCACTCTTGACTTGAAATTCCCACGTAATATGAGCTTGCTTTGTGTCACGTTTCGTTTAAATCCATTCAGTATTTTTCACGTGATGCTCTAACAGACAGACAAAAATTCAATTTGCAAATTGCATTGCATTTTTGGTATCTCTCCTGGTCCGAATTATCCCCCCTGATTTTTTTCACATTTTTAAATGCATTGTACAATCTCGAACCATTTACAGTCCAGATTTATTATACTATAGACTAGCGTTTACTAAACTCTATTTTACTTACATAAAAACTAAATCACGTTTATTTATATATAAAACTTTAAAAAAATAAATATCAGACCTAAATGAAACTACAGTTTCTTGTTCAATTTACTACAATAACAATCAAACTAAGTCCATATAGTCAAAACAACTGCCCTACAAAACATAGAGATTAGTCGAAGCCAACCTGATTTGATAAGTAATAGAATAAATGACTTGTTTCCTATGACAATATGGTATTTGTGATTTGAAAAAACGTGATTACAGCGCCATCTATTTAAGTAATCCGTCTATTCTATGAAAAAGATATAATTTATCAGGATAACAAGCATCCTAAGTTTTAATTCGAGATATAAGCCAGCTGTATCGAGTTTCATTCTTATACGTTCAGCAGTTTTTAAAAAGGATGCAATCTCAGCGCCGTCTTTGTCGATATTGTTATCTATCCCGCGGAAATGACGCCTTTTATCGGGATAAAAAGTATCCTAAGTTACGTCCCGGGATATGAGATAGCTTTTTGTCATGTTTCATTTAAACCCATTCAGTAATTTTCAGTGATGCTCTAACAGACAGACAGAAAGGCAGGCAAAAATTCTAAAAATTGATTTTCGGAATCTCCTGGTCCGAATTGCGCTTTTCTGATTTTTTCACATTTTTAAACGCTATGTACTAACTCGAACCATTTACATACATATTTATTATAGTATGTATAGCTGACTGTCCCAACGCAGTACTGACAATGTTAGGATTCCGTAGTCAAATAATAAAAATAATACAAAAAAGTAGGTAGATGCTTGGCAGTCTGCTCATGATGAAGGGCGCCGAAAGTGAAGACGTACGAAAGTCCATTATTTTGTTATTTGGCAACGAAATCCAGTCCATATCTTTTTGTCTTAATCGCATTTTCAAAAAGAAATTTTTCAGGACAACGTAAATTTCATATAGTATTTCGAGTTGTGTGCTTTTATGTATAAAATGTTGTAAAAAAATTAAAACATTTCTTTTTTATGTTACGAGTTTAAAATAGGCATAGGCATGTTTCATATACATAAATATGAAACAAAGATCATTATCTTTCATAGCTGGTATAAAACTGAGTTAGGTGTGCAGTGATACTTTAAAAACCGGATAAATATTGCAATTTGATTTACTAGCTATTGATATCCAAGTCGTCTAAGCTGCATAAAACACCGCAGAAATTAAATGAAACTTAACAAAAACGAGCTATGTACAGTGACAGTTGGTTACGTACTAGAATAAACAAGATTTAATAATTATGACTTACCTTTCAACCCTTCTGCGTAATACGAGTGATATATCTCATTTCTGCGAGATAGTGAGTTCAACAACCGTTCAAAGGATAGTGATTCGAATGATCTAGAACTTTCTATAACGCTATGAACCTACTATCACCAGCAATAAGGACGTGTGAGTCTATAAATGCGAGAACAAGTTTGCGTAATTGTTCTTTTTGTCAGGCTATTACATATATAAATCCCTTTTGAGGGTCCGTAGCTGTTTTGGCAAAAAAAAGCCCTTACGTTTTCGTCATGTCATGTATATATTTTTGTAAATCGCAGTCATTTTTCTCGTAAACTACTAGACATATAAATGTTTGACAGGAAGGTGTAATTTATATGTCAATAGGTCAATAGGTGGGAAGTCTCCCACCTATTGACATATAAAGTATACCTTCCTGTCCTGTTCCTAGCTTTAGAAATCGTTAAAATTGTGCCTCCTCCTCCTCCTCCTATCCTCCTCTTCCCCTTCTAATCTTTGAATATTTTTATTGTTTTTTCATAAATGATGCATCTTAGTGATACAACATTAAAATTACAATCTAATCTAGGAAATAAGACTAATGAGTAATTTAAATCTGACCTAAAATAACTAGATATAACTTAAACTAAGAATGTGTCCAATAACACGTTTCTTATTGTCTTTATTAAGGAGAAGACACTTTGTTCATATGTTCTTTGTTAATGTTTCGCACATAGCACTACACTTTATTGTTATGAGAGTATTATTACACTAACTCAAATGGTTTTGTCCTTTTAAATCTGTATTATCAAGGAGTTGGATGGCCTCGACATTCATATGGTGATGAAGCCGTTGCTGGTGGGCTTCAGCGTATTTTTTTATTACGCTAATGACGAGGTCCACTTTTAGGTCTCGATGGAGATCGTCTGATCTTATGTACCAAGGAGCATTGACCATGTCCTTGAGTACTTTATTTTGGAACCTTTGTATGGTGTTTAAATTGGTTGGCTTGGTGCAGCACCATAGTTGTATACCATAGGTCCATACTGGCATTAGAATCTGTTTATACAGAAGTATCTTATTAGGTACTGACAGAGCCGAATATTTGCCGAGAAGCCAGTACATTTTTTTGTAGCGTAAATCTAGCTCTTGACGTTTCTTTTTGACATGGGCTTTCCAGCGCAGCTTAGCGTCTAATGTCATTCCCAAATATTTGGCTGTATTTTCGTATGGTATAATTTGGTCATTTATATATACCGGATGATAGTTAGGCTGTTTGTTTGTAAAATCAATGTGAATAGACTTAGATTCATTAAGTTTTATTCGCCATTTTTTGGTCCAATTATAGATTGTACTCACGGCATTTTGTACCTTTTCCACAGCTTCCTCGTGTGTGACTCCTGTGGCTATTATGGCCGTGTCATCTGCAAAAGTAGCGATGGTGTTATTTTCCAGTTCTAGAATATCACATGTGTATAATAGGTATAGGACCGGGCCTAGAACACTTCCTTGTGGTGGTACTCCAGCTTTTGAAATATGAAGTAGAAAATATTGAAATAAATTGACGTGGCAGAAGAGAAGTTTGTTTGATCATTGCTTAGATTAATTGTTTTTTTCTGATTCCGCAGTAGCCAAGTGGCGAAAACAGTACGACGCTTGTCACCTCCACGGAAACATTCATATTTTGTGGACTGCCATGCAAATTAGATTCAAAATAAAATTGTATAGATTTTGTTGATTAACCACTAGAGAAGACCTCATTCATTGTTTGTTGTCGAAATAGCAAAAGTTCCCGCGAAATTTGGAATTGGTAGTTGTGTATAAGTGTAACTATGTGGCCGGCTTAGTACTAATAATATTCAAAATTTAGTAACTTCCAACCGCTTAATCATGACATCGATTCGAGAATAACGAACGGGCGAATTTGTAAGGGTTCCGCTTTTTTCATTATGACTAAAAACGAATTAAAACCAATATTTATTTTACCTATTTATTATTAGTGAAGGAAAATGTGAGAAAAATTCACAGTTTATTTGTCCCCATACGTATTGTCTCTGACGGCGTCGTCATCATTAATTTTTTTTATTGTATGAGTTCAGCAGACAGGCAGACGACCCACTTGATGGAAAGCGGTTACCATCGCCTATGGACATTTGCAACACCAAAGGTGCTACAAATGCGCTGCTGCTCTCTTAAGGGAGATTGGAACCTGGTCACTATTGCCGGCACACAATTCAAGGTTGTTGACCAGGGGTGGTAGCCATCTAGTCGGGCAAATGCCCTACCACCTGGCTGTGGGTTGTTTTGTCGCCTCTTACGACAGGCCGCCCGGCCGCAGGAAATTGTATTCTTTCTCCGTTCCTACACGGATAAAAATGTAATAATAAATGTTAATATAAGCTATCGTCTGTCTATGAAGCTAAGTTATTTGTGCATAAAATATATTTGCTCATCAATTATCACGTCCCAATTTACAGTTATTATACATTTTCAATAATTGTTTGAACGAAACTGCACTGAGTAGCCAGTGAGGTGACCTTGCGGCCAGTTAGATCGACTAGAAACCAACGATTTCTATGACAAGTAACTATTGCGACGTAGTGCATTGCACCCGAACCAGCGCACTGCGAGGAACAATGCGCATTATAATTCAAACTGGTGCTATATCCGTGCTATCCAAACGTGAGCCTCCATTGTCAACTATGATATTTGTTACACCGGCATTCATTAATTCATTCAATACCCACCCCTTATTTGTGATCAATTAAACGTAATATTAAAATTTGTTATGAAATATTCTTTATTCGTATTTAATTCTGTCACACGTAGCTTTATATATAAGAAACATTACTTTTAATACGAGTAATATTATTCTCTATATTGCCTTTCCTATCATTATGATCTGGAAGCATTCAGAGACTCGACTAATTAGACTGACATCTTTTAAATTTATTTAAGGGCCCATTTTTCAATTATTAGATAAACAAGCAGATAGGGTTTATTCGACAGATAATATAAAATTGAATTTTTCAATTGTCAGTTAGCCTTTATCCGACGAATAACTGAACTTCCTGAGGTATAATTTTATCTGCCGTTTTGAGGGATAGATAATTGTTATTCAACAGATATTTTCTAAAAAATCTACAACTTATTGCGATTCTGTTCAATTCAACAGTAGTTAATAATAAGAAATGTTACTATTTTTTCATTTGACATGATGAAAGCGGTTTGAATTCAAAGAAATTGGGGAAAATTATTCGTCTGATTCATAATCATCTAATACTTTTTAGTTCTTTATTCCACCTGCTTAGATAAGTTTCGATTCGTATGTTTTGTAAAAAATACTCGTAATAAAAAAACGAGAGCAATAGCTCGTCTTCCTCCAACGTCTGCTTTTGCTAATCAACATCTATTTCGGGTATATTATCAAGTGCAAGTGTTGCTTGGTAATCAACTAAACCCAAACACTAGGGTTGGAAATTAATCGACAATACATCGGAACCATTTCAGAATTTATCTTTATCCCACCTGCACCGGAAAAACTCCTTAAAACATTTTTTTGCAATTTTAAAAAGGGGTGTTCTAATGCTAAAGCGGCTGCAAAAAAGTTAGATTGTTTTGTTCATTAGTATGTGCTAGTTCTTAAGACCAAGTCCTGCTCCAATGCTGAATCGCCATCGAGACGATTTGTCCAATATCAGCGAGGAGACATATGATATGGTGCGTCACTGCAGGACAATTTACTTGCACCCAGCAGGAAAAAAATCAAGAAGAAATATTAGTTGATAATAAATAAATAAATCGGCAGACAAACACACACACACTGTATATCCCCAAATTAAGCAAGTTACGCTTGTGTTATGGGTAATATACAACGGACTACTCAGGGGCCAATCCCAGACACCCAGACCATACTAAATAACGGAGAAAATTCGTTTCCAAAATTTACCATACCAGGAATCGAACCCGAAGCCTCCTCTGCGTTATAAACAAATAATGAATCGGATGAATAATTTTCCCCAATTTCTTTGAATTCACACAGCCTTCATAATTTCCAATAGTAACAATTGTTGCTGTTAAACAGTATTCAATTGAACAAAATCACAATAGATCGTGGAATAAGCGTACCGGGGAAATTTAAAAAACGCGCCAAGTACACTACCCCACAGGCGGCATGGGAACGGGTGCATATTATGATGAAGAACACAACATTGTCAACTTTTTGAAGCGTTATATCTCAGAAACTGTTAGGGATGGACCGAAATTCGTTTTACATTCGATTTGACCGAGTTTTGGCAGCTTAAACCGAACTTCGGCATTCGGCCGAAATTCGGTTTAAATGCCGAACATTCGGTGCAAGGAAAAAGTAAAATACCTACTTGCACTATTTTGACTGAAGTTAATAGAAATCATATCTATCATAACTGTAATATAAAAATTGACATCTATATACTCGAGGTTATTTATTTTAGTTAGGAACATGGAAACCTTAATGTGCAATGTGATAAAAAATAAATAAAATTAGTTCTTGATTGAGTCTTTGCCTAATTAAATAGACATCAAATTAAAACAAAAATAAAATAACTTATTATTCCTCTAAGAAACATCAGTAAGAAGTGCAAATGCTTAATTATAATGCGTAACTTAAATTTAAAAAACACGTCTAAGGGACATCACTAATTATAACTTTAATTTTAATTGAAATAACTTTTTACGAATTAAACATTATGAATTTAGAATTATGGAATGGTGATTTTTTTTCAATCAAAGGTCTAAAAATCTATTCTTTTATCAACCTACTCATAATTGAAATTTGCTAGAGGCAGTTTATGGTGTAAAAAAGCCAAAAATTCGATGTTATCAAGTTGACGTTGTCAACAGGTGACCATGTGTTGCTCTTGAGAAATCGTGGCGAAATCAAACCGAAGTTCCGCCGAATTTTTTGTTTTAACCGAATGTTCGACCGAAGTTCGTATTCAGTTCGAACCACATACGGCCCATCCCTAGAAACGATTACTCATAGGAGAAACAGTTTAAAGACAATTTTTATAAATAATTGCATGGTCTACAATTTTGTCTAACCTATTTTTATGATAAAACTTACCGTTTGTCTAAAAATTGCAAAAAACCCATATTCGCGAAATACTGCAAATTTGAAGTTATACCAAAGTTACACATTTCAGAAATTATGAAATTCCGGTAAATAAGTATATCGTTTGCGCTGGATAAAATTTGCAAGTGAATTAGAGAACAAGTTTGTAGGCGGGGTAGACAGGTCAGGTACCGTGCTGGAACGGGTTGCGACTTCGCGAATCTTGCATGTGGGATGTGGGCTAACCACTTCCCCCCTCCCGCTACTACCCCGGTGCTTGTTTGCTGGGCCACGACCAATCAAGCAATTTACGAATTAATGCGTTTGGCAAATATTTTGTTTTTTTAAAAAAGAAATCCAAGTACTTATTAATTAGAGGTATGAGCTTTGTAATGCCTATTCCCGAAACTAAAGTAAGTATGGTTACTCCAATTGTCACTCAGTCTTGTTGTTTAAATGACTAATTCTCAATTTTAATCCTGGGAGTGTTTCACAAGTAATTTAGGGAAAGGGGGGAAACTATAGATGCATGCGCACGCACGGATGCGTACAAGTTTAGTGGTTACAATGTCGCTTCCGTTCGAATCCGCCATTCAAACATTATTTGATTAACCAATAAATGCACACACAATTACCCGCATATATGTACCTTTGTTACAGTTAAATAGAATAAATATTTATGTCTACGCCAATAAAACGGTTATAACTTGTAGGAAAGATGTTTCATTATGCCATTAAATCATTCCCCTGGTCTTTCAAAAGTATTTTAGAAAATTGTTGATGTGTTCTGATGTCACAGACAATGCGTCGTTTCCTACCTGTAAACATAAGCATAAAAACCCATTTCAAGTAAGGGAAGCACAAAGTGCGATACTCGAATTACGTGTTTACCAAATGACACCGTTTCGCCTGCTACATATTCGCGACGATCCATCCATTGTATTTTCATAATATGGCAGCTCAATGGCCCCTAGCCGTTAGCCATTTGAATTAGTGGCGTGTTAAAACTTTGGACAGGCGTAGGTATAAGGGGAAACGAGGCTAAGCGAGGGGCGGGGTACTGACGCCTCGCCATATGTGCGACATCATATTGTCAAAAGTTATTCATAAAATTATTATAAGTTTTACTGTCGTCGAAAATATGATTGATGAATATCGTTTGCAAGATATATATTAATTGTAGACGTGAATTTAAAAAATAAATTAGTGGCTGCTAGGAATACGGTACCTATTGAAATTACTTTAAATAATTTGCATTTACTGTTTAAAAAGTAGATGAACAAATTCTATGTACAGTAATTAGGAACCATGGTTCGCTTGTCCAAACAATAACGGTGAAATAGTTGTCAGCAATAATAGTGACTCGCTAAGCGTCTCATTGTGTCGTGGATGCCTGACTATGAAAATGATTTCCGCTTTAAACATTGATGTTCTCTTTTTTGTTCGGATTTCCGGAACAACCTATATCTAAGGTTTATAATATATATAAATTACGTGTCACGTTGTTTGCCCGCGATGGACTCCTAAACTACTTGACCGATTGTAATCAAATTTGCACACCGTGTGCAGTATGATCCGCCTTGAAAGATAGAATAGCTTACATTTGGACCCGGTAGGTGGGCGCTGGAATCGGGCTCTAAATTTTATTTCTTCAGGGCAGAACAACGTCTGCCGGGACAGTCAGTATATATATATATATATATATATATATATATATATATATATATATATATATATATATATATATATATATATATATATATATATATATATATATATATATATAAACTAGTCTGGCCATAAATACTCTTACAATTAAAAAGAAACAAAATATTACATTTGAATTTGGAATCTGTCATTTTTATGTGATTGTTCATTGTGTTTTCTCATTTTGGCGCCAATACATTGTACAACATTTTGCGATACTAAAATGGAGTGGGGCGATAAAGAGAACCGAATCGCTGTGATTGCATTACACAAAGTAGGTATGGAGCCAAATGCAATTTTTAAAACTCTCCATACGGTTGGTATTAGTCAAATGTTTGTGTACCGGGCTATTAATAGGTACAATGAGACCTTCTCTGTTTGCGACAGAAAAAGATCTGGCCGTCCACGTAGTGTTCGTACGAAAAAGGTGGTCAACGCAGTAAGGGGAAACAATTCGAAGAAATCCTGTCCGAAAGTAAAAGATTTTATCTCGGGAGATGAAGATATCACCTAGAACCATGTCGCGTATTTTAAAAGATGACTTAGGACTTGCAGCCTATAAGAGACGCACTGGTCATTTCTTAACTCATAATTTAAAAAAGAATAGGGTGGTAAAATCGAAACAACTACTGAAGCGGTACGCAAAGGCAGGAAAATTTTGTTTACGGATGAGATTTTTTTTACAATTGAGCAAAATTTTAACAAACAACGTGACCGTATTTATGCTCAAAGCTCTAAGGAAGCTTCTCAATTAGTCGACAGAGTGCAACGTGGGCATTATCCGTCTTCAGTGATGGTTTGGTGGGGTGTTAGCTATGAAGGAATGACTGAGCCATATTTTTGTGAAAAAGGTATCAAAAAATCGGCACAAGTGTATCAAGATACCATTCTTGAGAAGGTAGTTAAACGCCTTAACAACACCATGTTGAATAACCAAGAATGGTCCTTCCAGCAAGACTCGGCGCCGGGTCATAAAGCTCGGTCTACGGCGTCTTGGTTGGAAACGAACGTTTCGGACTTCATCAGAGCTGAAGACTGGCCGTCGTCTAGTCCCGATCTTAATCCGCTGGATTATGATTTATGGTCAGTTTTAGAGAGTACGGCTTGCTCTAAACGCCATGATAATTTGGAGTCCCTAAAACAATCCATACTATTGGCAGTGAAGAATTTTCCCATAGAAAGAGAGCGTGCTTCTATTGATAACTGGCCTCAACGTTTAAAGGACTGTATTGCAGCTAACGGAGACCACTTCGAATAAGCTTTTTATATTTTTAATTGTTTTATATTTATGTATTAAACTAACACACAGAAAAACTTACAAATGTTATTTGCAATAGAAAAAAAGATTTTTTCTTTATTACAATTATGGCAATACCAGTTATATATATATACTTTTTATCCCGAATAATGGGATAGTTTCCGAGATAAAAATATATTTGTCTCTCTGTTTCTTATGCTTTTACGGAATTGCTATTGGACCGATTTGGCTGAAATTCGGTATATACGTAATTTTAATACCGAGGGTGGACAAGTGATACTTTTCATCCCGGATAACAGGATAGATTTGTGTAAAGGTTATCCCAAAAAGCAGGATAGATTTTGTTTTTTTTTGTGATTTGCCTTTTTCGTTATTTTGGCCATTTTGTAGTTTTAATACCGAAAATAGACAGATATTTTTCATACCGGGAGACGGGATAGTTTATGATATAGAATGAAGTGAAGCTTCTGGGGGCAAATAAGACTAACATAAAAATTTAATACAAAGTAACCTGTATCAATGCTAGCCACTTAAACTAGAGGCAACCACTAGAGTATAACCCGCGGCGCAGCCACGAGGAAAACTATTTTGTTATATTTTCTACTTTAGAACATTGTATGGTACTAAAATCTGACATTGTCGTCATCCAAGACTGAATTTTACACTTAATAATTATATTACTTATTAAGCTTCGGTGAACCTGCAGCCCACCTCTCTACACCCCTTAGCCATTCACACCCATGTTGCCTCTGTCTTCTATGGCATTTTTAGGGGCCCATGCAAGGAGTGGCGAGTCACCGTCTGCCCATTTTTTCCATGTTCCCTGAACATTGCGACGGGCAGACGTCATAGTCCCCATATTCCCAGACTCCCAGTACCACTAGCAGTTCACCCCAATAGCCCGGTACTTTTGGACCACATTTCCCACAATAGTCCTACACTGGCCGGGGCTTGTCCTTGGGTACATTACTAGATGGTGTGGACAGGGATAATCTCCGGTCAGTGTCACGCCACATTTACAATAAATTTGTCAAGGGGCCTCTACGTGTTGGCCTCCCCATGGCCCCACGCAAGCCCTCCAAATCTCCGGGCCATTTTTATGGCCCGTGGTCTACAAAGACATGCATTATAAATATTACTTACTACTTACACTTAATTTTATATTAAAGAGCTTTGCTTAATAGTCCTCAATGATTTACATTCATCATCATTTCCTAAATTTCATTATCGCTATTTCTTAGGCTGTGACGGAGAACGAAACAAAATAACACATTTGTATAAGTAGTAAGCATTGTAACATTTGTAAGTTTTCCCAATTACGCCTAATTTTAATTATTTCTATCATAATTCAGGTGATATTAAGCTTAGGTTTTTGTAAATTTCACGTTGAACTGTATATCGCGATGTACTGTGAAAGTGATTTTTTTATAACGGATTGTTCAGGCTTCTGCAGTTAGTTATTATACTCTGACAGTTGATCGCCTTAAATTGGTTAATGGTCTTAGGCTAATCGAGTTTCGCATTTTGAGTGAGAATGGGTCGAATGTGATACCGGTTATCCTTTCTCATCCTTTCTATTCCTGTTTCCCTAACTTTGGCGTATATCCTTCGGAGCCCACGCTAATTTCATTTTCAAACCTCTAAAAGTCAGCAATGCGAATAGCGAAATTGGATCTATTCTCATTAGTACTTTTTCTTAATACCTTAAAAATGAAAAAGTTTTCGAGTCATAACTCGATCTGAACAATCTGTTTAAAAGAACTTTTGTGAAAAGGCATATAATAACACTTGAATGCATATACGGTCATAATTAAACTGTTATTTTATAGAAATAATCATGAATTGATGAAACTTTTTGTACGCATTATTATTATTATGCATTATATCTCGAGAAATGACAATCATTGTCAATTCTCGGGGATTGTCTTGGTGTTAAAATAAGTAAGCAACCAAATTAGCACGAAGTATATTCATCCGTCGTTGATAAGGACAATACTCCGACGTATATTTCTACACCAGTAAACAAAGACGGCCTTGCACGACGGTGTCGTATTATTGTATGCCACAACCCTGTGGTTACAGATCTTTTTGAGTTTGTAATAAAATATCAACTTTATATGGATTCATTGTATTATATATACAATTATATTAATTACATTTTGAGACGGTCTGCTCAATACATAGGAATTGTAGTGTAGTAGTTTCTATCAAATTATTTCGAATTTTCTATTAAGTTATATATTTAAATCGTGGCTTAGGGCACTTATATATATATGTATTATTACAATTTTCCTGAAGAATTTACGATATTAAGTAAGTACGACTTATATTAGTCAGAGTCAAATTAATGTTTGTTAAATATTACACTGATTATTAAGGACCTATATTTCTCATTTTGAAATTTAAGACCATTTGTTACTAATATATCTTACTTATAAATTAGCAAAGAAACCCATTCCCATTTTCAAAACATATCATACAAGTCCTTCGAGACCAATTCTACACGTTATTCAACACCTTTGGAATTACAAATTTTTATATACTACGGTAACCATGTTCTATCAGGTGCATAGTATGGTATGCTGTACTCGAGTTTAAAAAATATAGAAAATTTCTGTTTTTTTTATATTACAGGAGTTCAGCAGACAGGCAGATGGCCTACTTGATGGAAAGTGGTTACCATCGCCTATGGACATTTGCAACACCAAAGGTGCTACAAATGCGCTGCTGCTCTCTTAAGGGAGACTGGAACGAGGTCACTAATGGCCGAACACAACTCAATGTTGTTATGGCGGCATACTCTAGACCAGGGGTCTTATATAAAATATGAACAAAAGACCAGAATCCTAATTATTCACATTGATTTTTGAGACAAAAATATTTTTTATTCATTTACATGTTAGTTCAATTCCATTATTGGTAATAATAAATACATTATCATTGTAATATCCAATAAGCACCAGCCCTTTATCGAAAGGAATAATACAATATGTCTCGGCAGAAGCATTCAAGTGAATCGTAATTCTTAAATACAACGCCAGCGTACCGTAAAAATGTAAATTATAAATGATGTGGTGCACTTTGATTTCCCTTCAGTCACAGCCCGACTTTTCTGGAAATACAACGTGGTTCAAGTTTTGACATTATGGCCGATGATAGGGTACTCTCAGTCACATATTTTTAGTTATATTTCTTTGGTATAAATAGATTTAAGCAAGTTACATAAAAAGTTAAGCTCACTGTTTGTTACAGACGGCCGAAGCAACGTCTCCTACAGTGGTTGTCAACGACGTGCCTGAAGATAAAACTGAAACCGAAACTAAAGAAAAGACCCCCGAAACACCTGTTACCGAGCCCATCTCAAACGGAAGTAGTACACCAGAATCACTGAAAGTTGAGAATGAAAATTCAATCAAGGCCAGCCTCGAAAATGACAAGCCGGAGCCTAAACCTGAACAAGAGCCAGAGCAATTGACTTTAAACGGACTTTCATTAGAAGAACATAAAATAGAAACACCTGATGTGGAAAATAAAACTGCAGAAATTGTGGAGATCAAAATTGAAGAACAGGCCGTAGAAAAAACACCAGAAATCGCCCCATCTCCTGAAAATCCGGTTAAAGAGGTTTGTGTTGATCAAATGCCTTTGATAGAACCCACGCCTCCGCCACTTCCCGCAAACCCTCCACCCTCGTCAGTGGCCTCCTTTGCAGCCACTACAATGGCACCCGAACTTGCAGACGCTTCGCTACCTAACACTGCTGAAAACGCAATGCTCGAATCACCTCCAACTCCATCTCTTAAATCCGATGAAGTACACGTTGAACCGTCAATACTTCCTTCTAATACCGAAATTTTAACTGACCTTACTACAAAAGAGCCTACTGAAAATGATGTGGTTCCAATGCAAATTGATAAACCGGAAGAAGTTTTGGACAATATCCCTTCAGCAGAAGTCTTAGATAGTATCCCTTCAGTAGAAGTATTGGACAATATTTCTTCGCTAAAAGTTTTGGAAAATATTCCTACAGTACAAGTAACTGACGCCATTGAAATTGATTCTACGTCCTTAGTAAGCGAAAATAATACTAATACAGATTGTACCAACCAAGTAGACAACCAAGTTGTCATTATCTCCGATGACAATCAAATCGTAGAATCCTTAATTGAATCTTCACATTCAGATTTGCATGTAGTTAATGTAGCACCTGTAGATGAGTCATGTCAAAAAGCTGTAGAAAATTCAATGTCTTGTTCGGACAATGACAATGCACCGAGAGTCGCTGAAGATATAGACTCTGTTGAAAAGTCAGAAATCCCAGTTGAATCTAACGGACTGGAAATAAATTCGAATAATGTGATATCGATCAATGATTCAACTGACATTTTGGATCAAGAGATGAATGCAAAGCCACATGAAGAGAAACTTGACAATGTAAGCGACTTGATCGAGAATTTATCAGAGGTGGTTGAATGCAATGGAAATGTTGAGGAGAACAACGACAATGGTAGAACAGGAGAATGCGCAATTGAAACGACATCGGCCTCTGGCACTGTTGTTGACAGTGAGAAAGATTCCATTGCGGAGGAGCAGCTGCCATCGGCTCCGCAGCTAGCCGAGACGGAGGCGGAAGCGGAAACACCCTCGGCCACGCCTCCACCACCTTCCCCGCCGTCGCCCATGGAACCGCCACAGGTGAATACGCCACCGCCCTAGTAGAGGATTAGTGCTCTCCTATTTGGGATCGCGACACGAGCCCGTAACACCTCTTTTAGTAGTATGTGCATCTTTGCCGGCATGCCGGGACCACCCACCATCAGAAGAGATGGCCCTTCGCGAGTGTGCCCACAGCCTCCCCCTCCCGCTCCTCTCCTTGGCTTGTTTTGTTGCTTTAGCTTTTGATGGGCATGATAATAAACGCACATAACTTTTCTACTCAAATTATAATGTTAATAATTCCATTTAGAAGTATCTCAATATGTTCTAATTTGATATGTTATCAAGTTATCACCGTAGGTGACGGGTACAAGGCATTACTATCCCCGTAACTTGATGTGCTGCTTTATTAGTTCGTTCCGCTTTGTTCCCTAAATATCACTAGTAACATGTTATTGTCATTTTATGTATGTAAAATTTGTAATAATTTCGCACAAGTAATGAATGATATTCAGTAAAAATTAAATTGAAAGGAAACTTAGATTTGACCTGTTTCTATAAAAATCTGCTTTAAAAAGTAAAAATGTTGGTTGAAAGCTTTAGTAGTGTTTTGCGTTGATTGACCTGTGACGCCAGTAATGTATGATTTAGGGCGTTAGAGTTATGTATATTCCTAGTATTCATCTTTCACCAATCACTATGACTCGTATAGTGCATGTGCAAATAACTAATATTTACACGAGTTCATAACTTTGTGGTCTGCTTTCAGGAGCCAATGCCAGTATGCGACAAGATGGGCGATTTAATTCCAGAAATACCAGCTGTACCAGAATTACAAACTGAAGCGGTAAGTTTAATCAAATCATAAGGTTGTGTTTGACTATTGAGAAATGTGTACAACGGAAACTGTCACCTGGTGGCATAAACCTGAATCTTACACTATCAATACTTAAAAAAAGATAGATTAAAAATAATGAAAAACAGACGTGTTTTATACCATTTTAGAATCACTATGAAATTGGCAAACTATTTTTTTTAGTTGGTTAGTTAGGTCTCAATACAATTTTTTTTATACCACTAGAGCTCAAAATTAAGAAAAAATTAATATTTAGAAAATTTTATTTGTTATTTTTAAATTAAACAGTGGCACAAAAATGATCAAGTACATTTGGTAGTACAGCTATTCAAGAATAACGCCCAAACAAAACAGGCTGTAAAAAGTCTTAGATTTGTGCAAATGGCTCCAACAAGAGTGAGCTAAGGTGTATAAATTTTTAAAATTTGGAAAATGGCCGATAACTAGAAAACTAGGACACTTGCTAAGAATAAATTTTGATTTTCTGTTCAGTCATGATGTTCCCTATTAGCAGGTAAAGGATTATCCATTAATTAAGCTTGTATATGTAATTTATGTATTTATTGTTAAAATTTAAAAAGATTTACTTAACCTATGTGAAATACATATTTTTATATATTAAATAATATAATCTATAATATTATAAAAATAGATTGAAGCTATTTAAAAAAATTGGGTAAAATTATACGGTCAATGGGACACGAAACGATACTTTTAAATTTATTCTGTTTTTTTCGGGATTTACATAAAAACTGCTCGGCCGATTTCGATGCGATTTTTACTGATAGTAATTTTTCTTCGGTTTAAAATCTACGGTACTTTTCAGGGATTTTTGTGAAATTAGGAGTGGTTAGATTGCATAAAGATTTGCTGATTCCGATACAATTTTATCATTCATCAATAGTAAACTTTTTTTCTTAAAATATGTGGTACTTTTCAACTGGGAATCCCCGGCATTTTTTTCAGGAGCGGTTCAAAGTGGTTAGGGCGCAAAAAGTTAGTTGATTTCTGTTAGAACAGTAGTTTACATTCTTTTCAACACACTTGCTCATAAAGTGGCTCTATGGTCACCGCAATTAGGCACAGAATGACACCCATAATCAAACTGTGACTAAAAAACATTATAACTCACTAGTGAGTTATAGATTTTTTTTTAAATTTTATCGGTTGAGTTGCTTTGTTCTTAAAAAAGTTTTTATTCAAAAAAAAAAGATCGTGTTCTATAGAACAAATAAATTAATGTTCCTATTGCTTGCTCATTTCATGCAACTTCTTATTTAAATAGATAATTTTAACTCGTACCTGTTTAATAAATAAAACTTTCACTCATATATAACTTTTTTATCTACTAAATAAAATGAGTTTTTGTTGTTATTTTATTCACAAGTGTGTTGAAAAACGTCGTATGAATGATACACGTGTGTATTGATGATTACCGTCCTCGGCTCTCTTAAGACCCTCGCCTACGGCTCGAGTCTCAATGGCGCCTCGGCGGTAATCACCAATGTTACACACTAGTACCATAATGTACTATTTCAAACGTGGTACTACTTTATATACCGGAAATCGCGCGGGAGTTTTCTTAGGTGAAGTTTAAAGCGGTTAGGGTGCATAAAATCAGCTGATTCAGATACAATTTCATTCGAATGATAGCTTAAGTTCTTTTGCAACTGCTTTTTTGCCTTTGTCCTGGCTTCCTAGGAAAATCTGGGCATTTTAACTAAGAATCAATACAGCTAAGGATAAAAAATTGGCTGTATTATTACGGCATAATTAGGTACTACTCGAAATTTTGCATACCTATATTCATACATATCCCAGGATTTTTTAAAACTTTCCGCGTTTTCGTAGTTTCGAAACCACTAAATGGTTAGATCGATTTTAATGCGGTTTTCTCAGGTGTCAAAGAGAAATTATGAGTTGTTTGCTGCGTTACTATCTGCATCTATTCGAAATCCTTGGTAGGAACAGTTTTAGTTGGTTATGTTTTTGGCAACATTACCCCGTTAGAGAATTTTCAGGATTCATGCATTTTCATAAAAAAATCTCATTGCCCTACTAGAATATACCTTTTGATTTTAAATATTGGCAAAACAACTTCGATCTTTGTGACCCTGTCTAACGTGGGCGAAGTCGCAGGCGAAAATTAATTAAATAATAAACTTATGTTACAATTGTAGATTCTCCAACATGACAGAGTTCAATTACATAAATTAAATAACGTAATATTTTGCAACCAATGGGACTGAATCATTGTTACGTAAAAATAACAAAAATGTATATAAACAGTGAGGAAAAATACATGAGTGTAAAAAGAAAAATCATTTAAAAATCTATAATAATAATATTATACAATTCAAAACATGCCGTGTTGTATATTGAAGCTATTAAAAAAAAAACAACTGAAATAGACTATATAAACGATGGAGTACACACAGTCTGTTTGTTCGGGATTCACGTAAAAACTACTGGGCCGATTTCGAGGCGATTTTCGCTGCTCAACAGCAAATTCTTAAACTTCTTAAACCCTCCGCTACTTTTTATCCTGCGAATCCGACAAGAATTTTTCTGGGAATGATTTTAAATGACCAAATTGAAAAAGTCTAATTCCAAAGTGATTTTTTACTGATCGATAGCAAATTTTATCCAGTAAAAAGTGCGATATTTTTTATCCCGAGAAGCCCGCGGGATTGTTCCCGGGAGCGGTTTGAAGTTGTTCCAATGCGTAAAAAGAAGGTATTCCGACACAGTTTCCACTAAAACGATAGCTTACCCCGCCGGAATTAAGTCCAGCGTGGAAAAAATCGCGGGCATATCCTAGTTATTAATAATGTTATAAATTGTGAAAAACTAAGTTTTGTAGTTATTGTTCACAATACCAAAAATAAGATAAATAAATAATGACGGTGATGATTTTCAGATTTATTGTTGTCAATAAATTGGACTCTGTGTTATTTTAGTATTGAGCCAGTAATTTGGTTTTGTACTGAAAAAAAATAATTCGAGTTTATGTTTAATTACAGAAAATTGAATTTGATATCACAAACAAAAGTTTAGTCACTTCATTATTTAATTTAAATTTAAATACGGGCCAAAAATGTTTGAACTGATTTTAAATAATGCGCCTTCTCTTAAAATAATAAAAGGAATTGATCTTGTCCCATTTAAAATATGCAGTGGACGCAAAAGAAAGACACGTGCGGTTATGCGCCAACAGATTTTTAAACTTCTGCAAACGCTGGGGTTCGTTTATCGACTTTCCAACAATTATAATAGATTTTACTTTAAGGCCCGGTTCCTATATCTTACCAACCGTTCATTTACCCTACTATCGGTTAAAATTCGACACAAGCTCCATAATAGTAAAGTCAACAATCAACCGATGTTAGGGCAGATCAATGTATGTAGTCAAGTCGAGTATAGGAACCGGCCATAGGAGGAGCGGCCGAATTTGTACGCTTAGGACACCAAAGGTCATCAAAGCAGCGTGGGCGCGAATGTAACGAAATCGCCAAGCAAAAATGTTAGCTTTTCGATTGGGTTTAAGAACAATACGATCAAAAGAGATTAATGAAGACCTGACTCACCGAGCTAATAAACGAAAAACAGGACATTACCACAACGAGCCTATTAAAATAGAAAGACAGAGATCCTGGACTTTATTAATGTAGATTATTAGATTCGCAATTACACTTTTAGATGGTAGCCTTCGTCGTGCATGTTTCCCTTTATTTTATGATAAATATACTTACATGTTTGTGTTGATTAATGGTTCGATTGTTGCAGTTACAAGAGACGTCAACCGACGTGACGGTGGCCAACTAAGCACTCGCACCCCCGCCCCTACGCAATGACACACGTTAGTGTTACGAAAATGAGCCTTTAATTTATTACAATTTCGCACTGCGGTGAACATCGAACTAAGTTCGATCTAATATGTATTTATCAATGATGTGGATTTCAGTTATAATGTGACTCTTTTTCGTATAGAATGAATATACTGTAAGTTTTAGCGCTTTGCTTCTGTAATATTAAGATTTTATACATTTTATTCACTAGGAACGAGTTTATAATTATACTACATTAATAACAAAGTTATATAGGCAGTATACGGTGCGATAAGTTGGTGCCATTATTACAGGGGTATTAGTTTTGACGGCGCTCGTCGAAATTCGGTCAATAAATTATGGAAATGTCAAATGGGTTTTGGAAATACCTTGCAACGAGAAAGTCTTTTGATCAATTTATTCAACTTTTTATATATATATATATTCATATAATACTTGATAGGATTAATGAATGTAGAATAACACTATGAAATTATTTTCAACGTGTGAAATGTGGTTGTTCATTATTGCGTGATTCATGAACTATTGTCATTCCACATGTTAATAAATAAAAAAAATTACAATTAATTTTACAATTTTGACATTTTATACGTAAATTTTTTTGTGTAACTTAAATGGAGGGAATTATAAATATGAAATACGGAATTATGGTTAAGTAAGCGATTTTTTATTCTTTCCAATAGAGCTGGTTCATTACGACGTGATGTAACAGAAAATTAGGAATAGCAATATTTTGCATGTCTGATATTTTCCCATTAATATTCGCTTGAGAGATAATAAATTTATCGTTGCGTGAAATGTTCCTTTCCAATACGTGCCATAAAATTACCTATTTGCCATTTTAAATTTTCTTTTGTTAATAATCTCACGAATTGTGCGAAAATATTTATTTACCCATCGAAATTACATAGTATTTCTGGTGCTTGGGCAGAATGTGCCAGATTTTGGATCTAAAACCAACAACGCGCAAGCAGTTTTCAAAGTTTAAGGAACTTTCGATGGAGATCACTGCTATTCTCTTGGCATCATAAAATTATAAACGCTCAAATGTCTTGTAACACACGCTAGACCGATTATAGGGTTCCGTAGAGTTAACCAACCCGTATGGTCAACTGGAAATTATCGACCGCCTGGCTTCTGCGAATTGGCAGCACAGGGCGTTTGTACCCTATATACAGATTTAAATATGCCGATGCACTATGTTCGATTTTTGTTTGTCATCCCTTAGTTACACGTTTGACAACTACCCCATTTTTACTTTTTCAAGGTTTCATTATACCATTGTAATGGCACAGAGTATGATTTTACCAAATTTAATCCATGTTCATCTAATACTTTTGGGAAATATGCCTGTGATGTACATGACAATTGTATAAGCGTTTTATTTTTGCCAAAATTGCTACGGAACGCTGACGATCATCTATGTGTTTGTTTGTCTTACTATTTAGATACAAAGCAAATAATATGACGCTATTCTTAATTTGTTACATTATTAAATAAATAAAATTATATATATAAAATTATAATATCTACAATATGAATTGAGACATGCTAGTAATAGTATAATTAAAACTTATTATTTAGAACAGATCTCAATCTAAATCAATTAACTTTGAATTCCTTCTCTAATGAATATGAATGATTAGATATCAGAGAACAATCTGATTAAGCATTGGAGTAAAAGAAAACGAAGGCGACGACATCTTCGATTTTTAGTACCTATTAATATCGAATACGTACTAATATTATGTATATATGAAAAACAAGATTCAATAGTCTTATTTGTATTCTCTAAAATCTTAATGTGAATTAAAGTTAAATGGAGAAACATGTAAATTGTTAAGTATGGAGTTATAATATGAATTTCCTTATTATCTCATTAGAATATCATATTTTTATTTGAGACATATATTTTACTTTAACTTATTATAAGTTGTAAAAAGAAAATCTGTTAGCTCTCTGTAATACAAGCTCATTAATACAAGTATAAATTCTATTTAATATAATTAGTATTTTGTTGTATGAAATTATTTGACATGATTTACTAGATACGCAGCTATGGGTTGGATTTTGTCAAATAGAAATTGAACGAAATGAGGCTTGTGTTATTGATATTATATATCGTTTAGAAAACTATACTTATCTGGCGAGTTTGTGATTATACATGTTATGCATATACCGTTTTACATAACTGATTATTCCTAGTTATATTTAGAAATGTAGACTGTGTATCGAGTAGTGGGAGGCGCTGTTAGCATATTGAACGATTGTCCACCTCTTGTAATTAGATGACTCTTAAGGTTTGATATTACTATACAAGATATCATTTTGGTAATAATTGTCCAATAATTATATGGTTTCTGAGACATTTTTGTAATTTTATACATTTTTTATGAAATTTTACGTAATAATTGCATGATTGGGAAATATACTGATTAAAATAGCATTATATTTGAGTGAGACATTCCATATCAAAAGACACTCATAACTTTAAATGGATTATATAATCAACAGGGCCAATCATAGACTGATATTAACAATGTATTGTGAAAATGTTATTGTACTACTGTGCAGTTGCTAACAATTAGACGCAAGATTTATTTGGAAGAGTGTGAACAGGGTTTTAGTACTGAAAAATGTGTCAAATTTTTAATTCATCTATCACTGAAGTCAATTATTATTATTGAAAATTGATCAAATCTCAGGATTAATTACACCCTGTACTAATATTGAACAAAATGATACTCCCACAATGTAGTAATCAGATTTTGCTCAACAAATTTTGTACTTATTTTCCATTTAAAATTTTTGAATATTGTATCACCTTGGATAATACTTAATTCCAAGGTACACTGGTAATGACATTGTGGATTTGTGCGATATTATAGGTAGGCAATTGTTTATTCAATTATTAAAAACTTGATGTTGATGTGTGAATGTCTCTTATCAATAAATTGAAATAATAAAATATTGTTGTATTATTTATTATGCACTATTCCATTTCTGATTAATTATTAACGTAGAAGATTTTGAATGAAATGAGCGAGAATTTTATAACACACAATTTCTGTTCGTCTGTGTTATGTTAACACCAGGGCGCTTTGTCATATTCATCTTGCGTCTTAAAGTTATATTTTGTTAACCGACTTCAAAATAGGAGGAAGTTCTCAATTCGTCCTTTTTTTAGGCATGTTCTGGCTGAACATGTCTTGTTGTTTCTGAACCGATTTTGATGATTCTTTTTGCGTTCAATAGAAATTTAATAGATCAAATTAAAAGATTTATTTTAAAAAAAACGCCTTCTACACTACCTCGTAGGTGGCGTGGAAAAGTGTCCATTTTATGGAGAATACAACTCCAGCTAACTTTCGAATGGATTTTTCTCAGAAATGGTAAATCTTACAGAAAAAAGTATCAAGGACAATTTTAATAGATTAAAGAAGAATTACCTGATCTATAATTTTGGTCTGAGTTATTTTTATCGTAAAATAAGGTTGGCCAAAAAATAAAACGGTTTTTGCGAACTTTGACCTTGAATAAAACGCCACAGAAATTGGCCCCTCAGTTCCCGGTGACCCCGCTATTCCCGGTTACGGCAGGGGTCGCGGTAACGGCGGGGTGGGGGTGCTAACAGTCTCCGAGTTATGGGAGGCTGCCAACTCACAAAATTGACCTTGGCGACGTATAACGGACGGACGATTAGGCTGGACAGTCACCTCACAGAACTGGAAGTAGAGCTAAGTCGTATCAACTGTTACAGCCTAGGGTTATCAGAAGTCCGAAGAGGGTGAGGATACGATAACCCTAAAGTCTGGCCACTTACTCTACTTCCGGGAAGGTGACAGGGCCTCCCAGGGTGGTGTTGGTTTTCTCTTCAATAAGACCCTCGTTAACAACGTTGTGGAAGTCAATAGTGTGTCGAACAGGGTAGCGTACCTAGTACTGAAACTCACCAACAAGTATTCCCTGAAGGTTGTACAGGTATATGCGCCGACCTCGGCACACTCTGACGAAGAGGTTGAGGCCCTGTATGACGACACTACAAAAGCCATACATGGCACAATCTCCGCACACTACAACGTTGTTATGGGGGACTTCAACGCCAAAGTGGGAGTACAAGAATGCGACGAACCGATAATCGGACCCTATGGATTGGGGCGCCGAAATCACAGGGGGCAAATTCTGGTCAACTTCCTAGAAATGCAGGGGCTCTTGATGAATTCCTTCTACAAGAAGAAGCCCCAGAGGAGATGGACCTGGCAGAGCCCCGACGCTGTGACGAGGAACGAGATAGATTTCATAATGGCGGATAAGAATTTAGAGATGTCTCAGCGGTCAAGAGGTTCAATACCGGTAGCGACCACCGACTTGTACGAGGCACTCTAAATATCAATTTTAAGGCTGAAAGACTCCGCCTGGTGAAATCTACTCTCCGACCCACGCCGCCCCAAATGATCCACGGGTCCGAACAGTTCCAGCTGGAACTTCACAATCGGTTCGAATCGCTGGAAACCACAGGCGATGTTGACGAGATAACCGACAACGTGGTGAAGACGTTGCAGGATTTGATTCGCAAACATTATCCGCCTGTACGAAGAAACAGACAGTCTGAACTTTCTACCGAAACTCTGGATCTTATCAAGACGAGACGTGAAATGCCACCCGCTTTGTTTGCCTCGCCAGAGCATCGGGCCCTCTCCAAGAAAATAAGAAAACTTGTTAGGCGGGACCTCCGCTGCTCTAATACGCGTGCCATTGAGGCGGCTATGGAGCAGAACAGGGGGTTCAGTGTTGTAAATACTGGTTTGTAATATTTGTTTTTTTATATTTAAATATTTTTCATAGTATCTTAGCAACCTTTATTACCTGTCTTTATAAAATAACTTCAATAAAACGTACCTGAAGAAGACCATTTTCTATTTTCAACACGTTATCAGCACGAAGCTCTAATATTTAGCTTAGCTAATGTTGAAAATCTCATGAAAATAAGTTGTAAAGTTGTGTTGTTGTTGTACAGTGTGTAAAAATGCAGGCTTCTTCGAGTCTACCTCTTGCTATAAAATTATGCGGAAGGGAAGGCTATACCTTATGGAAATTTAAAATGAGGAACCTGTTGCTACCCGAGGATCTTTGGGAAATTATAGAAGGATACCCAGAAGGTAACAATAATATTACTTCTGAATTAGTAAAATCTGGAAATGACCGTAAGGCTCTGTCAAAGATATGATTAACACTAGATGGGCCAGCGATTACCCATGTGAGGAGTGCTACAACGGCAAAACAAGCATGGAATGCCTTAAGACTGGCGTATGAGGATCGCGGCATGGGTCGGAGATTAGCTTTAGAGAGGAAACTTTACAGATTAAGTCATAACGACTTTAATAACATGGAATCATACATCAATGCTGTACTGAGTACTGCTCAAGATTTGGCTGACATTGGCAAAAATATAGATGATGCTTCAATTGCAGCTATTCTTTTAGGCGGTCTTACAGCGAAGTATGAACCCTTGTATGGGACTAGAAAACAGTAATATCAACATTACCTCAGAACTGGTGAAAACCAAACTGTTAAATGAGATGTCACGTGAAATAGAGCCTGAATCCGCCTTACCTACTAGTACTCATACGCAGCGTATTAAACTAAAGAAAAAGAAGATTATATGCTATGATTGCAAAGAACCAGGCCATAAACGTCCAGATTGTCCGCATAAGAAGGAGAAGTCAAAGACAAGACAGTCTGCTACACTGACTGCCCAAGCTCTTAGTGGAAATTATGTATTGAACATGGATAAATGGTTGATAGATTCTGGTGCATCTAGACATATGACTTCTAGATCAGATTGGATGGTTTCTATTAAACCGCAGAATTCTGGTAAAGTAACGATAGCTAATGCTGAAGAGATTGATTGCACTGGCGTTGGCACTATTTCCATAAATACTAAAGATAATGTATTTGTTAAAATTGAAGATGTTGCATTTGTTCTCAACTTAAAAGCTAATTTAATATCTGTGAAAAAAGTAGTTGATAAGTGTTATACTGTTATTTTTGATAAGAATGGTTGTAATATTTATGATTTCAATAATTTTTCTGTTACAGGTGTACCTATTGTGCATGTTCCGATTTGTGGTGGATTATACACTTTAGATTGTAGTGTTAATATTCCCGAAAAGTTAAGCTATAATGTATCGCATAATGAAGTTGTTACCGATACACAATATCGACTTTGGCACAGGAGATTAGGTCATTTGTGTCGTTATTCTATGCAATCGGTTAAAGGTCAGGCTTTAATAAATTTTAATAAAGTAGATAAGGAACCTTGTGTAGCGTGCATTGAGGCAAAGCAGTCGCGAAAGTCATTTAAAAGTGCTTCCTTTTCAAGAGCAACAGAGCCCCTCGATCTCATACATACGTATCTATATCTGTAAATTCTGGGCAAGGTAATAAGTACCTTTTATTATTTATTGACGATTTTTCAAGAATGATCTTTGTATATTTCATATCTTCCAAGACAGAAGTAAAAAGTAAGTTAATATCTTCCAAAGCGCTAGTAGAAAGACAAACAGGAGCTCGTATAAAAATATTACGGACTGATAATGGGACAGAATGTGTAAATAGAGATTGTTACGGGTTTTATTTTAAGTATTATAAATTTATTAGCGAAAACGTAAATAAATAAAATTCGCTTCAAAAACATTATATTGGACTTTCCTTTAAAATTTTTTCTTACAAGTGACATAAACAAAACAATTAAAGAAATGATATTACATATAAATTTAAACGTTGAAAAGTAACAAGCATTGCAAAGCTGAGGACAGCGGATGGCAGAGAGCTTACGTCTCGCTCTGAGATCCTGACGGAAGTAGAAAAGTTCTACGGGCTACTGTATTCTTCGCGGGCGAAGAAGCCTGCGACGCATAGCAACGAAGATGCACATGTTCCACTCGCGCCATTATACGGAGGACATCCCGGAGGTCGACTTGGACGAGATTAGTGCGGCTCTCGAGCAATTTAAAAATAGCAAGGGTCCGGGGGATGACGGAATTACAACTGAGATCCTTAAGGCAGGAGGAATGCCAATCCTCAAGGCCTTGGTTGAGCTCTTCAATTCCGTTATCCACCGGGGCACTGTGCCGAAGGTGTGGAGCAAGAGTGTGGTGGTCTTGTTTTTCAAGAAGGGTGATAACACTCTCTTGAAAAACTATAGGCCAATCTCACTCTTAAGCCACGTCTATAAGTTGTTTTCGACGGTCGTCACGAATCGTCTCGCCAGAAGACTTGTGAATTCCAACCACCGCAGCAGGCTGGGTTTCGAAAAGGCTACAGCACCGTAGACCACATCCATACTGTTCGGCAGATTATACAAAAAACCGAAGAGTATAATCAGCCGCTGTGTATGGCATTCGTGGACTACGAGAAAGCCTTCGACTCCATCGAAATTTGGGCTGTTTTGGAGTCTTTGCAAAGATGTCGTATTGATTGGCGATACATTGAGGTGCTGAAATGCCTGTATGACGCCGCAACGATGACCGTCTAGAACCGGAGGGCGAAGTCTATACCCCTACATCGCGGGGTGAGACAGAGGGATGTGATTTCCCCGAAACTGTTCACCAACGCGATGGAGGATGTCTTCAAAACTCTGGACTGGGCTGGACGGGGCATTAACATCAACGGCAAGCGCATCTCTCACCTCCGTTTCGCCGACGATATCCCGGTCTTTGCAGAGACTTTGAAGGAACTTGCCGAAATGCTGGGTAGTTTAAATGAATCGTCCCGACGAGTCGGTCTCGGCATGAATTTGGACAAGACGAAAGTCATGTTCAATTAACACGTCATGCCAAGACCGGTAAACATCGATGGCGTCCCTCATTTATTGTACTTAGTTTTAAGAACGTAGTTTTAATTTTTGGTGAACAATAAAGTGTTTTCATTCATTCATTCATGTCTACCTTGCACAGAAAATACACATCGGCAGGCACAACTTCGAGGGGGAAGCCAATAGGAAAATTCAGTAGGGCTGGGCAGCATTCGGTAAGCTTCGTCAAGTCTTCTTGTCGACCATTCCGCAATGCGTGAAGACAAAAGTCTTCGAGCAGTGCGTCCTCCACGTCCTGACCTACGGGGCCGAGACATGGACACTGACGGCAGGATTGGTCCACAAGTTCCAAGTCGCTCAACGGGCTATGGAGCGAGCTATGTTGGGTGTTTCTCTTATGGATAAAATTAGAAATGAGGATATCCGTAAGAGAACCAAGGTAACCGACATAGCTCGCAAAATTAGCAAGTTGAAGTGGCAATGGGTCGGTCACATCTGCCACAGGACCGATGGTCGATGGAGCAAACGAGTCCTGGAGTGGACACCGCGTCTCGGTAAACGTAATGTCGGACGCCTTCCAGCCCGATGGACCGACGACCTATGCACGGTCGCCGGTAGGCGTTGGCTGAGGAAATCGGAGGACAGGGATGAGTGGCGCCGTCTTTGGGAGGCCTACGTCCAGCAGTGGACTGCAAATGGCCGACGACGACATAAAGTTATTATTTTAACGTCGATTCGAAGACTGTCAAAGAGGTATGTGTTTTGAGTTAAAAATCAAAAGAATATCAGTTCGATAGAAAACAAGATTATGAAAAAAAAATATATTTTCATAATAGTCTTTCATAAAATTGCGATTCTCGATATTACGCTGTTATCGCAAATAGGCAATATGTAGAAATTATTTAAATTTACTCTTTAATTTTGAATTTCGACACTTAAATATTGTGGTATGAAAGTATATATAGTCATCACCATCAACTAAGCGTTAAATCCTGGTTGGGTTCGGAGCATTCACTCCGACGCCCAGGGTCCGCTATGAAAGTAGATATAGTATACAGAAATATTGAACGTTGTAGTTTTGATCAGTTGTCTGTGCCATAGCGCGTTAAGGAAATTCCTAATTTAACTAATATAATTTTCTTGATTTTGGTGATTTTTTTGTATTAAATTTGTTATAATGTAATATAAACATTTTTATAATAAATATAATTGTATTTACAACCAGTACATTTTACCTTATATATGTAAATAACATGTTTTAAATTTCAGGCGATATATTTTTAAGGAATTCCAATACCTCAAGCTAAAAAAAGAAATTTCTATGCTTCTCTCTTCACTCCAAGTGTTTGTCATGTTTATGTTTCTCAGTCACTGATCTTCATTTACCACTCGACAGGTTTCAGATTTTTGTGCCTGCTTGGTAGGCGTCGAGTGCAACAGTCTAGTCCAAAAGGACTAAAAAGTTACTTTACCAGTATTCCTGCAGTACTTTTTACCAGTTAAAACTCTTAACACACTATAATCACTGTTGGCGCCACCAGTCCGTACGTGTTTTATGGAAAACCTCAAAAATTTCAGTCAACGTCTTATTATTTAAGACATTTTAAAATTTAAATTAGTCATAAATTGAATGGACCAATATGCTTTCTTCAATTATTAATTAGCTGGGTGGTTCTCATACGTGTAACTAAAAGCCAAAAAAATGTTCACTACCTCACACTAATGTGTTATGTTTACTATTGTTAGTCCGATTTCAAAAACCATAGCAATGTTGCTTAATCACCTTCAAATATGTTTGTTTATTTTAACGAATGAGCGAATCGAGATTAAATTTAGCATATGTGTATTTTTAGATCAGTCAAAAATTGAATCTTAACAAGTATCATTTCTATTTTTGATTGATTTGAACACCAAAGACAGTATTTTAATAATATTAGGGATTTAACATCTGAAAATTATAAAATAAGACGCTTGTTTATTATAAGGTATCATCTAAATAAATTTATTAACAAAAAGCTTACTACAATAGTATTGATAAGTAACACTATAAACATTTATTTTGTTAAAGAGGTAATAGAGCAGAAATTTTGTTCAAAAACATGCAATTCACAACTAGTTTCGTTTCCTAAATGGTAAGAAAACAACATTAACATTACAAAATATAACTAAATAATTTCTTATTAAATAATAACTTGCAAGAAGAATCTTAGAAATAATATAGGCTTAGAAAAAGTCCTCTGAATAGTTTCTAAACCCTTCATAAATAGATGGCGCTACAAGTCATTCTTCTCTTGCTTCTAGACGTTTTTATAAAGGGGCTACCTAAATGGAGTTCGCTATCTCGCTCGCCCATTATCACATTTTAGAAGATATAAATGGATAGAATTTTCTTACGACAAATCTGTATTGTATGAATTTAAACGAAAAAATACGAAAGTTTCAAAGAAATTCTCGAATGAATTTTGTAATCCTATACATAATGTTTGTGAAAACAAATTTTTACATGAAACCTTGCTGCATCAATTATTTTTTGTGAAACATTCGTAATTTCATTAATGATTCTTAAAAAACAGATTTGTCTCAAATAAAAAATGATATTTTTCAAACAATGTAAGATTCTTGCATTAATCAAATTAGTTAAAAATAGAAACATATTGTTGGTTTCTTTTCTCTTTTTGACTTATTTGGCTATAAAATAATTAAACGACAATATGCCAAAAAGCGAGAGCAGGATAAATAGCGCCATCTACGCATGTAAGGGTTGAGAGTTTTTTAGGAGTAACTTTTTAATGAGCAATTGTCGTTCCTAGTATTTTTCTTCCATGATAATAGACACAGAAGTGTTCAGTGTGAGGTACTTTAAAAATTGCTTCACTGTTTGCTAATCTATGCAATAGTTTAGTTGGTTTCTGTGCATAATTATGGTATAGGGGAACATTTCGTAAGTGTAATACAGACTATACATACACTATATAAATTCAGACATTTCCAATATTGTATATACAAGCATTAAACAGAAAAATTACACGAATATATTATATAGGTAAATTATCAGGCTGATATAGTCCGATTACAAATTTATTGCTTGTCTAGGGTAGCTACAGAAGGTTATGCGATAACTGATTTTGTATGAAGAAGCGTCTATTGTGAAGCTATATTTTGCTAAAAGCGACTATAAAGTTGTTGCAGACTATTAAAGAAGTACAATTTATGTTGCTTAAGTTGTAAAAAAATTAAGTAAGAAATAAGTACATAATAAAATCGTGATTACGTATTAATAGTTTATAATGTTGCTATTGATCTTATGAAAAAAAATCAATAAAGCTCGAGTGATGTTTTAAGGTTGTAACTTAAATTTATTTTCACTAACTAAGTTATATTTTGCAAAGGAGTACATTACGTAAAAGAGAATAAGCAAGTTAAGTTCATAAATTAAATAACTACTATTATTATATTCTTGAGGTGTGGTATTTTTAATTATGGAGCGTTAAATTTTTTTAACAAGGTTTATAGAATAGATATGAAGTAAAAATTAGATTGTTTTAAAATAACAATGTAACAATAACCTTTTAGTCGTTAAACGTAATTAATAGAATGGAAAAAATGACATCACCATAGTAGCACGAGGGAAAATCACATATTTTTTCAGAAATACTTAGGAAATATTAATTAAATATCTATGAAACGACTTGTAAAACATGTCAAAAATAAATTCTATGTAAGTAGTACATATGAATAAATGCACATATTAATTGTTCTAAGTACTGAAAATGTTCTCATCTAAATAAGTATTTACTACACAGACACGTGCAATAAGAGACTTATTGCAAAATGCTTTATTGCCGTTGATATTTAAAATAAATGCAATTGGCAAGTTTATTAACACAATTGAAAATATCGCTCAAACCTACTTAACAAGTATCTATATTTCACTTCCTGATTTTGTATTACTTCGTGACATATTGATATCATTTTTAATTTCAAATTCAACATGTTTGCTTTATATCTTAATATTAACGCTTAATGGCAGTTATTTAAAAATACTACGTTTAAATCACCCACTAACAAACTCAACCTTAGGTTACTTATAACAGTACCCTGCCCATAAATCTTATAATTATGGCTACTAAAGAGTGTGTAAGTCTAATTCGAGAACAATACTCGCGTGTAAAGCGATGCCTGACATGACAATCCGTTCAAATTATGAAGTGTTTTTGAATGTATAAGAACACTCATAGTCGTCGCACTACATTCCAATTTTATCAGCTATCGTCCTAACAGTCGATATACACGCAAAAAGTTTTCTAGTGCTAGAATCTATGTTGGTCTTTTTATATGATACAGAAATTCACAAAACAACTATTCTCTTGTGAATAGTTTGTGTAACTCTGCAACTATACACATTAACCATGCACATGAACTTAAAAATATGCCTTTGTATTGCGCGTCGTTTATAAAAAAATTAATCAATTAACAATTACAAATTCGACGAACTATTACATATACATTACATACATGGTCGTATGAGGTGGGACCCGATTTCCCTTATCCATTGTCTACTGAAAGAACAACATAAAACGTTTGAGATTTATTACTTTAAAAAAATCTTAAGGAGTATTATATAATTTCATAATACTGAGGTTAAAAATTTGTAGTTAAATATTGTAATGTTATTGCACACATACATTTTCAAGTTTAAAAATAATTTTCAAGCAAACGCAAAAACAAAAAAAAGTAAAAAAGCCTGAATTGCAAGGCTTTTTTCTCTTCTTCTGTTCTTGATTAAATTTCCATCTCGTGCGTCGGTTTGCTCACGAGTATTGGTCTAGAATGCGGGCATTAGATTCCAAACCCAAGTTGTCTCCTTTCCACAGAACTAAGTTTATGACGGGGATAAATAGTTGAGTCCCTACTGAATTATTTTTCTCAGAACCTCAATATCGCTACAAATACGTGATTATATATGAAAGGTGTTAACAGGGCCGTCTTAAACATATTGGGAAACGGGGTGCGATAATCCGACTGCACCCCCCTTACCAATAATAAAATTTAACTTATTAAACAGATTTTCCCCATCAACTATTATTTATCAGATCGGTTTTGTGAATGTAATGTTCAAAACTAATAGTAGATTACGCATGCCACGTGTGATTAAAAGGTCTGATTGCGCCCCTAGGGCTCTATGCTCGGGAGCCACGCACCCCTTACACCCGCCGGGAAATCGGCCCTGGATATTACTAATATATAAAGGGAGTTTAGTTTTACATTTTGTAATTTTTTTGTAATTTAAATGTTTTTTTATCACATTTATGTGATGATTTTTTTTATCAACTAATAAATCTTAAGTAACTTTTATCAAATTAAATAATTGAACGTCATTATTAAAGACGCCATTTAATGCTAAAAAAGTATGACACACCATCAAGTATTTTATACTGTGTATCAAGGTGCCTTTACATAAACCCCATAAAATTGAATTTAATAAAATTATCATACTACTACTTATGTAAGTAATTAAATTCAAGAAAACTCTTACATTAATTTTATTTTCAGAACTTTAATGCACCAGGAACTAATTAAGAGTGCACCCTATCTAATGGTAATGATGGACAGTGTGGATCTTTGAAACGCAAGTTTTAATATTTAATTTACCCATAGAAACTTCAAACATTATTCTTAAAATTTGCATATGTAAAACTTGAGTTTAAAAATTCGCAATACTTTTATTACTAAATACTTTGTTTTAGCCGACATTTTGTAGAGTCCTGAAATATTATTATTCTCATAAATTTTGCCATTTATAACATATATTTATAAAATTCTGACAAAGCGGTTTTTTTGAAAATATAACATAATTATCATTTGTTTTGGTGCTTAAAAGTAATAATATATTTAATTTTGAAGCAATTGAAGTCTCTTGATGCATATAGGAGGGGTCAGCGTTGTTAAATTTAATTTGTAATGTTTTATAAGTGCAGTACATATGTAGGGTGGACTCTTTAAAATTTGTAATACCTAGTTGCAATGATTCTGTGAAAAATTATTTCTATTATTCACAAATTTTAAAGGAATAACAAATTAATAAATATTATATGATAAATTGGTAATAATAATTCCAGTTGTAGAAAACGACGACACAACGACATATTTGTTGTATAATTCGAAACTAATTTTTCTTATATGTATAGAGTTTTCAAAAAACTGCATTAGGTTGTTGGCCTGTATTTTAATGGCAAATCAAATATTAAAACCTTATAATTATTGTTTAATGAACATTTTTAATTTTATAGTAGCTTAAAATAAATAAATATACCGAACATTTAAATTCGAAAAATAAATTAAATTATTGCAACTAAAAGGCACACCTTTTTTTATTCAAAAGGTAATCTTATAAGTACTGATACAAGTACAATATAATTGCAAATTAAATGTTGTAGCAAGTATATAAATATTATATAAGTACAGTATTGACTATTATATGTATGTGATATACTCAGGAGGTTATTGTGTTGAAGAATAGATAAAAAAATCAAAATAGTTAGTCATAAAAAGTGAATAAAAAACTTAAATACAAATACGGCATAGAGTTTACATACTACAAATTCTTTTAAATTCAGTTAAGTGTGTGAGATATGGATTTATTAAAACAAAGCTTTTCTTAAGGATGCTTAAGGGAAGAGATGAGAGGAGACTCAGCCCATGTCGGTCACATATTTGCATAATTAATTATGAATATACATACATACATATATACATTAGGACTTATGTAACAAACACACCAAACTTTTGACGCCACGGCGCTATTAAATTAGGCTTTAAATATTTATGCATCCTTAATATAATGTACATCCTAAAATCTAGTCATAGATAGTTCAAGATTCTAAAAATACCTTAAGTGGATTCGAATTGAGCTGTGCTGAATAGATAGACCAACGTTACACAACACGTTCATTACAAATCGCGCGACGTCAAGTGGTTACACCGTTTCTCTCCAATCGGCACAAGACGCGACATCGCGCGTGTTATTAAAAATAAACAATATTGACCGGCCTTAGAAAACTGATTGTTTTAATCGCGTTGACTGTAACAATAGATATGCACCATTGTACGGGTAGTTTTTAAAAGTCCACATAATACAAGCCCGGTACTAATTAACGAGACCGGCATCCTTTGCCATGCTGTAGAATATTGAGTTTTTGTCTTGCAGGAGCTGTTCAGGCGGCGCGTATTCCACCAACTGGCCCTTGTCTAGTACCATTACTTTTGTCGAGTCCATTATTGTGTTAAGCCGATGTGCAATCGTAAGCACCGTGCACGACGCGAATTCTGAACGAATGGTTTTCTGGAAATTACAAACAGAACATTGTACTTATTTGAATAAAGTTATGTACATTCGATAATAACGGGGTTTATTATCCCGATAAATTAAATATTCTCCACGTGATTCTGAATCGAAATTGCCGCGATCAAAGCCGTGAGGAAAGAACTAAGAAAACAAACGGCCGAAGAAAGTAAGCCGCGTACATAATGAGCCAACGAAGACCAACATAAGTTTGCCGTGAAACCACCTTATGGCGGTGACATGAATAGATTCGATACAAACGAAGAAAGATGCACTTAGAGTTAGAACCAAGGAAGGCCAGCGGCACCTCTTCGTTTGCTCAATGTGACCGCGGCGTTTAATGCCTAGTATACCTATCACCGTGCTCTATTATTACCACTGGACTAGCTGCTGCATATAAATGAAACAAAAAAGAAATGTCTCTGCCACTAATATTAGTTCTTATACAAGCTACTGTATAGTCCAGTTATACTCAACCCGTGGCCAGCGGAGCTTTTGCAAGTGGCCCTCTGGCGTGCTAATAGTTGTACAATGACATTGGTAACGCCTCTAGGGCCCAATTCTGCTATTTCAATATGTTGGCATTGCGAAGATATTCGTTTTCGAAGTGCGATTCCGTTACGAGTGTAAAAAAATTATGTTCTATTAAATCCACAATTAGGTAAAGGAGAATCGCACAATTTTAAAAACTCTGAAGGAAAGAAGGGGGAAGATGTTTGGCCATTTGCTACGATATGACACCTTCTTATGCACGTTAATTGAAGGCAAAGCGGAAGCAAGGAGAGGGAAGAGAAGACCAAGGCGAACATTCATGGATCAAATAAAAGAAAAAGTGGGTGTCATGTCTTACATAGACGTAAAACAAGTGGCCCATAATAGAGAAGATTGGATGAGGATCCACTGACAAGAGCATAGCTCTATAATGATAAATAGATAGAAATCCACAATACCTTCTCGATATCGTCGCGCCGGAATATTGGTAGAAAATATTGGTTTATTACCATCGGCAGAAATGGAGTTAGCGAAAATGAATATTGAAAAGCTACCAAAGTTTTAAACATTTATTTTGCGAGTTTAAGTTTATAAATATAAATAATATAACATCAGCCCATTAATGTCCCACTGCTGGACTCGGGCCTCCCATTATAGGGGGAGCAGACAGTATACCCGCCACGCTTGTCGAAGGCGGCGTGACAGGTATTACATATCGGTCATCTCGATATGCAGGTTGCATCACGATGTTTTCCTTCACCGTTGTTAGCACGTGGTAATTGTAACAATATGCACATTAGATCAGAAAACTGACTAAGAGGTGCATGCGTTCCGGCCAGGATCGAATCCGGAGTCTGGGACGCGTGCGCTAGCCATTACGCTACCACGACATATATATATAAATACATACATACATACATACATAACTTCACGCCAGTTCCCTTGCGGGGTAGGCACGAACAACAGAGCGCCATTTAGGCTTATTCTTACACACCTCACTTGCTTCTTTGACATTCATAACTCTTATCATGCACGCTCGTCTGTTCTTAAGGCTCCTGACATCACCTTCTGCTAGTACACGATCAATTTGATCATGGAAGGTGTGTCGTGGCCTTCCACGACTTCTGCATCCATCCACTTTTGCATTGTATATCTGTTTAGTCATTCTTTCATCATGCATTCTTTCCACATGCCCGAACCACCGGAGCATTCCTTTCCTTACATTCACCACGACACTTTTTTTCAGACCAACTCTCTTTCTTACTTCGGTATTACGAACGCGGTCCGCGAGCGTCACTCCGCAGATTTTGCACAGTGCACAGTAAACGCGGTTGAGATGCGACTCAACCGCGTTTACTCTACTACTATATATATATATATATATATATATATATATATATATATATATATATATATATATATATATATATATTACAATAATAAATATTTATAACTTGGCACGCCGTTAAAATTAACAGGATACCAAAATCAGGCCAACCTACAATTGAGACGATAGTATCCGGCGATTTTCGCGAGATAGCAATAGTAGAATTGTGCCCTAGATGTTGCGAATGTCCATAGATGATAGTAACTACTTTCCAGGAAAAACATTTAATTAAATTAATGTTGTGGCCCAGAGCGTCTTACCTAATATATCTATCTGGCCCTTATAAAAAAATGGGTTGAGTATGGCTGGTTTAGTCCATTGAGATTCTCACACCAGAGCGTGAAAACGACGACAACCCAGCAAGTAAAAAAAAAGAATTGAGAGCAGCCTCTCACGTGGTTATGACGGCGGTGCGCACCTGTATGAGTTCGTCGGTCTCGAGGTCGACGGCGGCGGTGGCCTCGTCGAGTACGAGCAGCGGCGTCTTGCGCAGCAGCGCGCGCGCCAGGCACACCAGCTGCCGCTGCCCCACCGACAGGTTCTCGCCGCCCTCGGACACCTCGTGCCGCAGCCCAGCGGGCAGACCTGCCGCCGAACATATAAATCAACAACTCTCCATTGGAAACCAATACAAAAAAATCATCTTACAGATTAAAACTGTCCGTAATTACGCACAAAGGGCGGCCTTATTGCTAATAAGCGATCTCTTTCAGACATCCCCAGGAATTAATTGAGATTATAATGACGATTGTGGTATACATAATACATAGTACAATTACTTACATTCTAGTAATAAATATATAAATGCACAGTATATACAGATGTTTTATATATTAAATACTAGTTGACCCGGCAAACTTCGTACCCCTTTAGAATCAATAAATAAAAAAGCTGAATGATAAAGAATGTTTCAACTTTAGTAAAAAATGTGGTCAAAACTTAACCGGAACGAACATCAAACATTTGACATTGAAAAAAATCTTCACTTTAAAATGTAATTTGATTTCTGAACAACTTTTAAATGTATTGATTTTGATTAATTGACTAACATCAAATCTCTGACAGGCAGGAATAGTTTCTAAGGGAAAACGAAGTTGTTGTTTTTACTATATTCCAAGATTTTTTTTTTCATATTTACTCACCTTTTAAACCTTCCCTGGACTTTCAATAATTCAAAACCAAAATTAGCCAAATCAGCCCAGCCGTTCTCGAGTTTTAGCGAGACTAACGAACAGCAATTGATTTTTACATATATAGATATAATAATAATATAATTATTCTATTTACTAATACTCTTACATTGGATTCTTACTAAAGTTATTTATCATTCTAACACTCCGTGACGTAGCGGCTGCGAGACTTAAATCGTAAGACACGGCTCTAAAAATATAATCGTTGCCTATATTACAGACGCGCAAATATGCAATTTAAACTCTTTGGGCAGAGAATTCAATCCTTTCAATGGTAGACTTAGGTAAGCGTCACACTTTTATGAACTCTAAAAAGTAATATCAAAATACTATAAGGTCTGAGTTGTAAGCATTACGTAGATGGTCATATTTACCCTCAACAAATGCCTTGAGATGCGCATGCTCGAGCGAGCGCCAGATCTGCTCGTCGGTGTAGGCCTCGAAGGGGTCCAGGTTCATGCGCAGCGTGCCCGAGAAGAGCACCGGGTCCTGCGGGATGATGGTGATGCGCGACCGCAACTGGTGGAGCCCGATCTTCGATATGTCGATGCCGTCAATTTTGATCGTACCCTTCAAAGCTTCAACTATCCTGTTTCATGATAGAAAACCAATATGGAATGGTTTGGGACAAGAAAAAAAAGGTTCCTTTCACAATATCTAAAATTTTTATTGAAGACAAACTTTCAGACAGACAGAGTAAATTCTAAAACCTGTAGTATGATTAATCATCGTATCAATAGCAGTTTCCTTTTAAATGTTGCCATTAATTTTGAAATCACGGCACACACTCTAATTTTATATGTACAAGTTAACATACATAACACCACGCCTGTTTCCCAAGGTGGTGGGCAGAGACTATGGATCTCCATTTGTGACGATCTTGACAAACAACTTTCAGTTCATCTACTTTCATTAACCTCTTCATACATGCACGTTTATTTGAGATGATTTTTATCTGACCTCTCTTTAACACTTCTGATATTTGATCATGGTGTGTTCGTCTCGGTCTACCGGTAGCAACTCTACCATTCACAATACTGTCATACACCTGTTTTGTTATTTTACTCTTATCCATTCCCTCTACATGTCCTAACAGCCTTAACATTGCTTTTTCAACTCTCGTTATTACATCATCTTTCAATCCACAATGTTCCCTTATCACACTGTTTAGTATCATATCATTCAAGCTAACCGCACTTATATTTCTCAAAGCTCTCATTTCAACTGTGTTTGTCCTACTTTCATCTTTCTTCTGTCATATATCAAGGTTGGCACCAACACCTCTTTATGGACAGCCAAGCGTGCCTTTAGACACTTTCTGGCTGTTCATAAAAGAGTTTAGCGCTTCATTCACCTTATTATCTGCTAAAACTCTCCTTTCAATATCCCTTTCATGCTTTCTGCCTCTTGTAAACATGGACCTTACATAAACAAATTCTCTGATTTGCTCTACCTCTTGGTTTTCTATTTGCATATTATAAATAGTGATCCTTTCATCTTTTTGAAACACTATAACTTTCGTCTTATTCACATTAATTTTCATACCTTTTCTCTCAAAAGACTCGTTCATAATTGTTACCATCTCTTGTAAGGTTGTCTATTGTTTGCCCCAAAAATATAGGCAATAATACTCATATGCCCGAACTTTACTTGCCCGACCATAAAAGTTATGTGACATTCTCTTTTTGCCAGTACATTAGATTCCATAATGACACGAGTGCCATACGTATTGTTATCCATTTTATTAATTGCAATAATATTATTTAACAGAATATTTCAACGTCATACTAAAAGTCGCTTCCGTAGAAAATTAACCTAACGCCTTTGTCCTAAAAAGCGATTGGTTTTCTAGCAGTACGGCGGCCGTTGCCGCGGCACCCTCGGCTCGTGCGTTGTTTTTTGGTCTTTTTTTTGATAACGCAGGGGGAATGTTTTTGGACACTGTTCAGTTTCTAATTACATTTATTTAGTGCCAGTTTTGTGTTCATAAGACTAGATGTAGCCAACGTCGAATTGCATCGCGGTATAGTTTGCATTTTTTGCGTGACCATACTTGTAATGTTAATTTAATAAATTGTCTACGATCTTTCGGGTATTTTACTTCCAAATCCTGGCTTTGATACCTTTGGACAGGGCCCTCAGAGTCGGATCGCTTTTTGAAGCAAATTGTTGGTACCAATTGTATTGAAATATTAAATGTACTTAACAACCCACAGCCAGGTGGTCGGGTTTTTGCCCGACTGGATGACTACCACCCCTGGTCTAAAGTATGTCGCCATAACAACCTTGAATTGTGTTCCGGCATTAGTGACCAGGTTCCAGTCTCCCTAAGAGAGAGCAGCAGCGCATTTGTAGCAACTTTGGTGTTGCAAATGTCCATAGGCGATAACCGCTTTCCATCATGTGGGCCGTCTGCCTGTCTGCTGATCTCCTGCAATATAAAAAAAAGTGTTGTGCAATAATGTGTTCTAAGTGATGTGACAGCAGCACCATCTGGCGGACAATTAGGGAACTAATCGGTAGTATACGGAACTGAAACTGTGAGTACTCTTAATTTTTAGTGAAGAAATAGACTTGTGATATTTTAAATTGTAGATTAGGACTTAGAATTATTCGCGAAAAAACGACGAGATGGGGAACCTACGCCCAATTTTAGAACTGTGTACTTGTTAGATAGATAGATAGATAACACTTTATTGCTCACCAAATATACAATATAAAAATACACAATTACAATATTGTCATGGTAGAAACAATAGGCGGCCTTATCGCTTAAAGCAATCTCTTCCAGGCAACCTAACTTAAGGAATAATTTAACCTAATCTGCCGATGTAGGTGGTGCAGATCATTAAGTAGGTATATCATAAATAAACATACTTAAACTACATAATTTATTAATTAAATACACATACTTAAATTACTTTATAAATTAAATACATACATATTTATAAATACATGTGTATATACTAAATAGACTATAATATAAGAATTAGGAATAATTATTTAAGGAAAAGTAGTGTTTTCTGAGTGCGTTCTTAAATGTAGGCGATGTTTTGGCCTCTCTGACAGTAAGAGGCAGCGCATTCCAAAGTTTGACAGCCTGCACTGTAAAAGAGTTATCATAAAAAGATGAAGTGTGTGCAGGTGTAGTCAGTTTACGATACGTATGAGTGCGCATATTGTGGGAAGTAGAAAGGCGAAGGAATTGAAAACGTTCCTTAAGGTAAGGAGGACTACTAGGAATAAATAATATGTTATAAAGTAGTGTGAGAATGTGAGTATTCCGGCGAAAACGGATAGGGAGCCACTTGAGTTTTTCACGAAATTCAGAAACATGGTCATATTTTCGTAATCCAAATATGAACCTAATGCAAAAATTCTGAAGTCGCTCAAGTTTATTTAGCTGTTCTACGGTTAAGTCAAGATAGCAGGCGTCAGCGTAATCTAAAATGGGTAGCAAAAGAGACTGTGCAAGCGTAATTTTGGTGGCAGTAGGCAGAAAATTTCTCAGCATTCTCAGGGATCTAGAAGACAGAAAAACTCCGACTTCATTCGAAGAGGTGAGACTTCCAAGACAGATCACTATCGATGACAACGCCTAAATTTTTTACAGTGTCACTCAATGCGATACAAGTGCCGTCAAAAACAATGTTCGGTAAAGTCCCTATTGCACGATAAACTTGAAAAAAAATGAATACCTGAATAGTCCTAGGGTGAGAGTGGACTTGCCAGCGCCGGTGCGGCCCACGATGCCAAGCTTGTCGCGCGGCGCAACGGCGCAGGTGAGGTCGCGCAGCGCGGGCTCGCCGGTGCGGTACCCCAGCGTCAGCTGCTCCAGCTCCAGCGCGCCGGTCTCCGGCCATGACGGGCTCGGGCCCTGCTCCACCGTCCATGCTGCCTCCTAACAATACAATGTAACGTTTCATTTTATTTATTTGACATATCATAACATAGCATTGCATATCGCCCGAATTTAATGCAATGCCAATTCAAAAATCGCATACTTTATTCACAAAACTTCGAACAACCAGTCCAAATTAGCAAACAATCAAAGCCATGTAATAATCGGTATAGATTAGCGCTCTAAACTTAGTATTGCGATTAAGTTACAACTGATCTCCACTTTCCGAGCCGGCTCCAATTATTCGCATAATATCTGAATAGAAAGACCTACACCGCAAAAAATAGCAACAAGTATTCCTCGAATGCTCTGCACTCAAAACAATATAAGAATTAAGGTTAATTAAGCCGCGGGCATTTAAAAGAAATTCTTATAAAAAGTAGTATGTTACTAAGCTTGTGCACGAGTGCCCCGTCTGCCACAACAATAATTTATAAAGACGAAAATTTAACTTTAACCAATCCTAATGAAATAATACCCTATTAATATTGTAAATGCGAAAGTAACTCTGTCTGTTTGTTAAGCTTTCACGGAAAAACTAATGGACCGATTTGGCTGAAACTCAGTATATATACCTAGTCTTGCCATAAATATTGTATGTAACAAAGATTTTTTTTTTCTATTGCAAATAACATTTATAAGTTTTACAGTGTGTTAGTTTAATACATAAATATAAAAAGCTTATTCGAAGTGGTCTCCATTGGCTGCAATACAGTCCTTTAAACGTTGAGGCCAGTTATCAATAGAAGCACGCACTCTTTTCACGGGAAAATTCTTCACTGCCAATCGTATGGATTGTTTTAGGGACTCTAAATTATCATGGCATTTAGAGCCAGCCGTACTCTCTAAAACTGACCATAAATCATAATTCAGCGGATTAAGATCGGGATTAAACGACAGCCAGTCTTCAGCTCTGATGAAGTCTGAAACGTTCGTTTCCAACCAAGACTGCCTGGTCCGAGCTTTATAACCCGACCCTGAGTCTTGCTGGAAGGACCATTCTTGGTTATTGAACATGGTGTTAAGGGGCTTAACTAACTTCTCAAGAATGGTATCTTGATACACTTGTGCCGATGTTTTGATACCTTTTTTACAAAAATATGGCTCAGTCACTCCTTCATAGCTAGCACCCCACCAAACCATCACTGAAGACGGATAATGCCCCCGTTGCACTTTGTCGACTAATTGAGAAGCTTCCTTAGAGCTTTGAGCATAAATACGATCATATTGTTTGACAAAATGTTGCTGAATTGTAAAAAAAAAATTAAAATAAATAGGATACTTTTATCCCGAAAAATGGGAGTTTCCTGGATAAAAATATATGTCTCTGTGTTTTGTTATGCTTTTACGGATAAACTATTGGACCGATTTGGCTGAAATTCGGTATATAAGTATTTTTAATACGGAAGGTGCACAAGGAATACTTTTTATACCGGATAATGGGATAGATTTATGTAAAGGTTATCCCAGAAAGTAAGATAGGTTTTTTTGTGATTTGCCAATTTCTCTATTTTGGTTCTTTTAGTAATTACCGTCATACTGATCCTTTGTGTTTGGTAGGCACCAAATCAAATAAAATCATCATTTATTGCATAAAACATGGTACATAAAGAAAGATGTTAGGAATATTCCTTAAGCTCACATGTTTTTGCCTCTAGGGCGTGCAAATTGTTGTGCTTACCATTATAATCGTAATTCTTATCTATTTGGTTTTTTTTTTATCTATTTGGTATTAACATTATATAACTATTACAAAATTAAATTAATTAAAAATAATAAGAATAATATTAGTAGTCGCCGCAGGGGGACTTTGTGGCGAAGGCTTAGGTGAGTAGCGACACCTCGTATCTGACTCCGGGGGCCAAGGCAAGGCCCCCGTCTCCGTGCTTGCCCTAGCTGGCCGGCACGGAGTGGAGATCGCTAGAGCTAAGACTCAAGCTCAAGGGGTGGAAGTGATAAATGGCATCACGTCAGAAGTAGCTTCAGTGAACCTGCAGCCCACCTCTCTACACCCTTTAGCCACTCACACCCATATTGCCCCTGTCTTCTATGGCATTTTTTGGGGCCCATGCAGGGAGTGGCGACTCACCGTCTGCCCATTTTTCCATGTTTCCTGAACATTGCGACGAGCAGACGCCATACCCCATATTCCCATACCCCTAGTACCACTAGCACTTCACCTCAATAGCCCTGTACTTTTTGTCCTCATTTCCCACAATAGTCGTAGGACTATTGTGGGAAATGAGGACAAGCCCCGGCCAGTCTACACTGGCCACACTACACTTATTTATTTTATTTATTTATTTCACACAACAGAATACAACCATAAATAAATCTAAGTATTTTTAATACAATTTTAAAATCTAAGTCGTATTCCTAAACCTTTGAATACAGTAAATTCAAAATACAGATATAGCGTTACATAAACATACATAATAGTATACCATACAGTAGTTTAGATTCTATGAAATGTTTGTTGATAACAAAAGAATTAATATATGCCAGAGAAATTTGTTGCTCTAATCAATCGCTTAAACTCTCTAGTGTTACCATTAAATATATCTAATAATAATAATAATTAAACTAAGTCTTTCTTTAAAATAAATGTCATAAAAATCCAAAGTTATCCACTAGTTAGTAATAATTAATACATTGTGTGCTTCCATAGTCATTTCAAATCTGTCACTAAAATCACAATTATTAATAACCAGCCCTATGAATTTATTTAATAATATGGGAAGTGAAAACTCTGTACCTGTTAATATTTTCTTAAGTTTTCGCGACTTGTATACATAATAAAACTACATTTTAACGGTTTTAAGCGCGGTAATTTTATTTGATTTTGGTTTTTCCGACGTTTCGGCCACTTTTCAAATAAAACTTTAACAATCAATACTCGTTGACACTTGACATCTTTGTCTTCCGTGATCACGGCCACTGAAAAGTGGCCGAAACGTCAGAAAAACCAAAATCAAATAAAATTACCGCGCTTAAAACCGTTAAAACGTAGTTTTATTCTGTACCTGTTTTTAAGAATATTGCAACTCTGGAGGAAAATGAGTTTGGCATCAAGTTAAAGTTCATATAAAGAAGAAGTGCAGAAAGATGTAGTCTATCTATAATAAACATATTAAATTATAACTTTTAATTTTTTAAGTCTTACTGACAATGTCAAATATAACATATCTGTGATCAAGCAGTCGCACAAAGTAGAGATTAATGCCAAAAAAATTGAATGTAGTCAACATACCATACTTAATGTATTAAGTAAGGCCGAATTTAGACAACAGCGACCACTAGCACCTATATTTTATTGAATTTAATATATTATATTATAGCTTAAGATATCATTGGACGGTCTTATAATTAAATGTAATTTCTTCTAGATAACCTTAGAATGGTTCGAAAAGTTTGCAGGCGTGGGCCCCCCTCACGAGGCCTCTTCCATTGCCGGGGATTCATCCTCCGGCATCATCATGCTCTCTTTGGCGTGGGGCGGTCTGTAACGCGCCCCACGGGAGGAGAGATGAGCGCGCGCGGAACACTCGCGCTCTCATCTCGACGGCATATGCGGGTGAGTGAGAACCCCTATACCCCAAGGGGCCCCACCCGCGCCGTCCGCTTACGGTGGCCGAAGGTCGAAATCCGCCCTCCGGCGTCGGCGCGTCCTCCTTTGGCGGGAGCGGAGCAAAGATGTCCGCTCACGCTCCCGCTCCGCCTCCTCCTTCGCAAGCATAACGCGCTCGCAGAAGGAGGAGACGGCGTCCCATCCGGTTGAGCTCCCGACCATGGTGCGTACCACGGCCGGGAGCGAGAGGTCAAATCCGGTGACGGCGACGAGGTCTCGGCGCTGCTCTGTCCAGGCAGAACACTCCTGGAGTGTGTGCAGCGCCGTATCCTCGTCGCCGGTGTCGCAATGATGGCACCCTGACGTCGGCTCACGGCCTAGGCGACACAGGTACCTCCCGAAGCAGCCATGCCCCGAGAGGACCTGTGTCAGCCGAAACGTCAGGGTGCCGTGTCTACGTTTTATCCAGTCTAGCAGGACGGGCCTCACCGCTTCAATGGTGGCGAGGCCCGCGCTGGGGTGTCTGAGGCGTTCTTCCCAGACCACCATGGCGACGTCGCGGAGCTCCGACCGGCAGGCCTCTGTTTCCTGAGGCGCCGGTCTCGTGCCCCTGACCAGGGCCTCCTTGCGCCACTGGTATAGCGACGCGAGGACCCTGGCTTCGAGGTCCCATGGTGGGGATCCGGCGAGTAGCGAGGCCGCTTCGAAGGACACCGTACGGTATCCCCTTATCGCCCTTACGGCCAGTATTCGCTGCGCTTGCCGCAGCAAGACTATATTTCTGGCCGCCAGGCGGTCAGCCCATACGGGGGCCCCATATAGGGCCATAGACCGCAAAATTGCTCCATCTCGGTCAAGTCTCATCAACTACGACGTCATGAGTACATCAAGGAATTTAGGGCGATGGCAATATGTAGCAAGCTGTTGCTGAAATACGGCCACACAATACCGTGCAATATGGAAATACTTATAAAAATTAGGTACCCCTGCTGTCCGCCGCTGGCATGTTCCTCTCGCGAAAACGAGACGTAGTTATAAGTACAAACGAGATAGAAAGGAAATTGTCTACAAATTTCAAACCGATTGGATATTCGGCAACTGTAGGATACCTACATAGACACGTGTCATATGACGACATTGAGAAATGTGGAATACATGGAGCAATTAGAAGCAATAATCCCGAAACAATTGCCGCATTTTATTGCAATTGCTCCAGATTGATCCATTACTGTTGCCAAGCAATAATTGTTCAAAAAATGAACCGTGTACGAGCACCTTAAGATGTAAAAGTAGGAAATAATAGAAGGATGTAAGAAAGCATTAAAATCAAAACAAACATCTTACTTGTTCGGTTTCTGCATATTCTTTTATTCTTTCAACTGCAACAATATTCGTTTCCACTTCTGAAGTCATTCGTACTAACCAATTAAGTGTTTGAGTAATCTGAAACCAATTTGATGTAATTATGAAATTAAACAGTTATTTTTAGCAGAAAATTAAATGCAAATATACACAATAAAACGTTTTCACAGTTTTAAGCGCGGTAGATTATTTATTTGTATTATTCCGACGTTTCGGCCACTTTTTAGTAGCCGTAATCACGGAAGACAAAGATGTCAAGTGTCAATGAGTATTGTTAAAGTTTTATTTAGCCTACTGCCAACTTGTTCATTTTAATTATTTCGTTTTAATTTTGTTTATGGTTATTATTTACTTTATGGGAGCCTAATCTAATTTTTATTTTACCCCCCACCCATTTTAAAATTATATAATATTTTTAAAGCTAGGCATATTTGCTGAAGAGTTTCTTGCGCCATTTCTTCTCTTCAAGCCACAACATGTTGCGAAGAGGTGGTAAAAAAGATTGGGCTCCCATGGAGTAAATAAGACCTATAAACAAAATTAAAACTAAATAATTAAAATGAACATGTTGGCGGTAGGCTACAGAGAATGTTAACAATACTCATTGAAACTTGATATCTTTGTCTTCCGTGATCACGGCGACTTTTTGGTAGCCGTGATCACGGAAGACAAAGATATCATAAAAGTCGCCGTTTTGGTGGCATAGATGGAAGATGGAAGAGAAACAAGTTGTTTGTACAAAGAGAATATAATTTTAATCATTTCTAATACAGTTTTTCTGACACAGTCAGTTGTAAGAGTCAATTCTATATTTAACACAAACCAGCCTGTGACAAACTAAAAAGTTCTCAATAGTCCGAAACGTCGGAATAATAAATATCAAATAAATTACCGAGCTTAACCGTTAAAACGTAGTTTTATCATGTATAATAGTCGCGAAAACTTAAGAAAATATTATGCAAATATACAGTTTTGATTATTATTTACACTGAGCCATTGGAACAAATGAAAATTCATTCTACCTTTCACTGTTAGTGGACAAAATTAGGGGTACATAGTTTGACTGGATATCACAGACGTTTTTTGTAACATTGTTGTTTTGTAATATAGCTAACGTAAGCGAATCCACAACCAGGATGAGGAACGCTAGAACACCCAAGTTTGATTTACTACCCTAAGTCACTTCATGCGGAATCCTACAATATTCGGGTCGTAGCCATTTCACAGGGCTAGAAGTATCTATGATAGATTGCAGCTTTAAAATAAAAGATATTAGTAGTGTAATTAATTACCTGTAAAGCATAACTGATTGAGAGGCCGACAAGGCCGGCGCTGACTTCCTCGCGGCCGCGCACCGCGAACACCGCGGCAAAGAATATGATGAAATTGCCGATCATCTCGAGTCGCACAGCCAGCCACCGGTTGGCGATGCAGCTCGGGTAGTAGCACGACTGGTTGTGGTCCACGCCCCGTTCTGATTCCTCCACGAATCTGTACAATATAATGACCCTCTGACACTGACACTCCATAATCCAAACAGCCACATAAATTATATATAATAACAGAGTTTGCCCCCGCGGCTACGCCGCGTTTCCAACCCTGGGTTCTGGCTTTATTTTACTTACATAAAAACTTAATTAGGTTTTTTGATATTTTTTTTATTTTTTATAAATGATGTATCTTAGTGACATAAAATTAAAATTACAATCTAATCTAGGAAATAAGACTAATGAGTAATTTAAATCTGACCTAAAATAACTACATATAACTTAAACTAAGAATGTGTCCAATAACACGTTTCCTATTGTCTTTATTAAGGAGAAGACACTTTGTTCACATGTTCTTTGTTAATGTTTCGCACATAGCACAACACTTTATTGTTATGAGAGTATTATTACACTAACTCAAATAGTTTTGTCCTTTTGAGTCTTCTTAATAAATCTGTATTATCAAGGAGCTGGATGGCCTCGACATTCATATGGTTATGAAGCCGTTGCTGGTGGGCTTCAGCGTATTTTTTTATTACGTTAATGACGAGGTCCACTTTTAGGTCTCGATGGAGATCGTCTGATCTTATGTACCAAGGAGCATTGACCATGTCCTTGAGTACTTTATTTTGGAACCTTTGTATGGTGTTTAAATTGGTTGGCTTGGTGCAGCACCATAGTTGTATACCATAGGTCCATACTGGCATTAGAATCTGTTTATACAGAAGTATCTTATTAGGTACTGACAGAGCCGAATATTTGCCGAGAAGCCAGTATATTTTTTTGTAGCGTAAATCTAGCTCTTGACGTGTCTTTTTGACATGGGCTTTCCAGCGCAGCTTAGCGTCTAATGTCATTCCCAAATATTTAGCTGTATTTTCGTATGGTATAATTTGGTCATATAAATGAACAGCCTAACTATCATCCGGTATATATAAATATACCGGATGATAGTTAGGCTGTTTGTTTGTAAAATCAATGTGAATAGACTTAGATTCATTAAGTTTTATTCGCCATTTTTTGGTCCAATTATAGATTGTAATCACGCCATTTTGTACCTTTTCCACAGCTTCCTCGTGTGTGACTACTCCTGTGGCCATTTTGGCCGTGTCATCTGCAAAGGAAGCGATGCTGTTATTTTCCAGTTTTCGAATATTACATGTGTATAATAGGTATAGGACCGGGCCTAGAACACTTCCTTGTGGTACTCCAGTTTTCATTTCTTTAAGATTTGAATAAGAATCTTCTTGTCTCACTCGAAACATTCTGTCAGAAATGTATGATTCCAAGATATCTGAATATTGTATAGGTAACATTTTCTTTAGTTTATATTTCAATCCTTCATGCCATACTTTATCAAAAGCTTGTGCTACGTCTAGGAAAACTGTAGAACACACTTTTTTTTCCTCTAAAGCTTTTTCTATAACGATGAATTGATCTATGGTAGTGTTTTTCTCTGAACCCAAACTGATAGTCAGGAATTAGCTTTCTATCTTCTATGATCTGTTTAAGACGTTGCAGTAATAACTTCTCAAATACTTTGGACATAATTGGGAGAAAAGAAATCGGTCTATATCACGATGCTTCATGGGGTGGTTTACCAGGTTTAGGTACCATTATGACTTCAGCTACTTTCCATACATCAGGGACATATTTAAGTCTAAATGCACCATTAATAATGGTGGTTAATTTTACTAACGCTTTTCTAGGCAAGTTTCGGAGGACTTCTGCAGTTATGAGGTCATATCCTGGACTTTTTTTCAGTTTTAAGTTGTTTATTTCTTTCCTAACTTCACTTGGAGTAACCAGTTTAATTTCTTTGTCTTCTTGTAATATTGGTTCAATATTTGGATCTTCAACGTCAGCTACATTAGGTTGGAATACTTGTTCCAGATGTTGTGCAAATCAATTTGCTTTTTGGTAGTTATTAATTGCCCAGTTTCCATTTTCTTCCTTGATTGGAGGAACATGTGTAACAGGTTGTTTTAATGATTTAGTTGCTTTCCACAGTGAGTAATCTGTTTTTCGGTCACTACTTAGCTCGCCGAGGTAAGAATACATAGATTGATCTTTAAATTTTTGGATTACTCTACTAAGTTTTTGTGTTAGGTTGTTTAGCATAGTTTTATAAGGTGCATATTTTATTAGTTGCCATTTTTTTCTAAGTTTTCTTTTCTCGTATATGAGTTTTAGAATGTCATTAGGATAACTATTAGTTCTAACCATTCTTTTTATATCACGCGTGTTTGTCCAAGCGCATTTCTGAATATTTTCTATCAATGTTCTTGCTTCTAAATATAATTCCTCGTGGGGTTTTTAATGGAGTTAAGTTTACAAACGAATCTAAATCGTGCCTAAAGCTGTCCCAGTCCGTATTTTTATTAACTAGAGTTAAGTATTTTTCTTTGAAAACGATATCCTCGTTCAGCGTTAATATTATTGGTGATTGGTCTGAACTCATATCATAGCCTTCTTTAATATTTAGAAAATCACGTGATATTTTCTTGTATATGAAAAAGTCTATAAGATCGGGAATTTTATTAGAATGTGTTGGCCAATAAGTAGGCTTACCTGTTGATATAACATCACATTGATTTTGTCTTATTGCACACAGAAGTTCTCGTCCTTTTGTGGTAGTAAGTCTCGATCCCCAATATGTATATTTCGCATTAAAATCTCCACCTAGGATAAACCTGTTCCCAAGTTGTTAAGGAGACTCTGATATTGAGTGACTTTTAATGCATATCTTGGTGGACAATATATGGCTGATATGATTACTAGATAACGTTTGATTTTAACAGATAAATCAATAGCTTGTATTTCCCTCTCTTCATACTTAAGTACTTGAAAATGATTTATATTTTCTTTAATAAGTATGGTACTACACCTCTGGATGCGTTATCGGAGTGCAAAGAGTGATATGCTTTGTACCCTTTAATTTTAATGTAAGATTCCCTTGAGAAATGAGATTCAGATATCAAACATACGGCAATATTTTCTGTGTTAAGGACTACCTGCAATTCATTTTGGTGTCGAAGGAGTCCATTAGGATTCCATGAAAAAATTCTTATTGAAGGTTTCATTTTTTTTATATTCTAAAGTTATGTCCGAGCTTCTTTAATCTTTCATCAAAAGATGTCATTAGCTTTAATATGTTGCTCAACTTTTCATCTATATTAGATGTTTTGTGAGTACTTTGCAGTACTTTTGTTTCGGGTTTATCACCTCTTGTGATTTGGGCAAAAGTATATACTGTCCGTGACAGTTTGGCTTGAAATATACTTTTTACCTTCACGAATCTGGTTCCTGGGGACTTGTTTCTTCTTTAGTGTCTTATTTTTTATTTGTTGTAGCTTTAGCTACCATACAACTTCTATAGTTTGCTGGGTGGGAATCACCACAGTGAATACACTTTGGTTTGGTTTCTGCAGGTTTTTCAGTCTTTTGTCAGATGCTTTCCAGTACATTTCACGCATCTGGGCTCCTTACAACAATATCTTTGTGTGTAGCCATATGCTTGGCATCTCTTGCATTGTGGTATTAGCTTAGATGTTTTTAGCGGCTCAATAGTTACTTGACATCCAAGGATTGATTTGATATTATATATTTTGTTTATATCTTCATCCTTGTCGAACGAAAGTATAAACATATTTAGTGGTACCTTTTTTTTCCAGCTGAGCTTGTTTACAGTTTCCTGGACTTTATACCCTTTGATAGATAGATCTTTTACTATCCTACTGGGCACACAAGATGCAAATAACTTTTTACCGATTACTCTGATCGGCCTATCCTGCTTGTTCTCATAAGATTACCAGGTACAATTATTTTGTAACAAGAGCGAGGTAATACTTCTGTATGTTTCTTCATTGTTGACATTAATCTTAATACTATCATAATTTTTCATTTTGTTCAAAGATGAATCTTTTGGTAGATTCGTTGAAAGAAAATCATAAAACTGTTGGTAGTTCTTTTTTTCCACAATAACTGGTGGTGGCTGTGGATTTTTTTAAACTTTTGGTATTACTTTTTTTTCTTGAGAAGAGCTTGACCCGGCTTCTCTGTCTTGTGGAGGGGTTAGTGACAAATTCAGCTTCCTTTTTTTGCAGCTCTGCTGACGTACCCATTCCGTTTCTTTAGCCAATTCCTCTTCATCCGTCTCATAATGAACACATTCGGAGAATCTTTCGTCACTCAAAGATTCTTTAGGTGGATCTTTGTTCTTTGGGTTTTGAACGGTTTTTAGTTCTCTCTGTAGTTTTTGAATACAAGACTTCAAATCTTTTACTAAGCTCTCAATCTTTTTCCGTTCAGCGCGTTCATCTAGTAAACTCTGATGTAACAACTGTTCTGTTTTTGTTTTAATTTTAACAGCTTGTGAGGCCATATTTAATAATCAAATATGACTTCGCCTTAATAATGTTAACACAAATACATGATGCACAAGTTCAAAAATCTGGGCCATCGCGGTGACCGTGAGCGGCTCGCGCGGTTGTGATTTCGCTGCGTCGGCGCTTTACCCGAGCACGTACTAGAGCAAGTGCAACACATCCGTTCACGGTGGATACTGATCGATCACTGATTTTTAAATATAATAATAATAAAGAAACTTAAGTCCATATATTATAATCTACACAACTGCAAAGCAAAACATAGAGGCGAGTCAAAGCCAACCCGATTTGAAGTAATACAATGAATGACATGTTGTTTGTGACAACGTAGGTTAGTGAATTGAAAAACGCGATTGCAGCGTCATCTGTTTAGCTAATCCGTCTATTCTATGGAAACCACATCATTTATCCGGATAAAATGTATCGAAGTTACGCCCGGGATATAAGCTAGCTGAGACTATACTATTTCCATTACTTTATTTTCTCGATGAAAGCTCCTGTGGAAACTTGAACGAGCGTCTTTTTTACATTATGTATACATTATTTAATAAAAATATGACGCTTACGCACGTACAAGGTCGTAGCAGAGTCGGAGAAACTGATAGGGATGGAGCTATCGATAAACGTAACACGATAACAGACCCGATATTTTTTTACAAAGTGTAAGAAACTAAACTATTGCCCGATAATTTTATTAACTAATATTACATTTCATTACAAGATGTAATTATATTATATTGATTATTTATTTATTTACTTTAATCAAAATCCGATGAATCTCACTGTCACTCGATGAGCTCTCCCCAACATTTATTATAAGTTCCTGTACTTCTATATTATCGAATGCCACAAGAATTTCCCAATCCGACGCTATAATGTTTTGGGTTCTTCTCACAATTTTTTCTCAGTGCTCGGCGGTTACTTCTGCACATGCATTTTTTAATAAATCTAACATCTTATTTGCGGTAAAAGGGGGATGGGTATTGTTTCGAGCGGCGTGTCCTTTGATTTGTGCCCATATTCGTTCTATAGCATTGTACTGATAATGATACGGCAGAAGTCGAAGAACCCAATGACCACATTCAGCAGCTATATCGTCGGTAATATATCTTTTAGGGAGGCTTTTTTTTCGATTTTAAAATATTCACTAATTGTACTTTTAATAAAGTATTATCCACATTTTCGCCATGACGTTGGGGTCGGTCAATTATCTCTTGTTTTTTATTGGCCTACGTCGGCATTTTATCAATTTGTCTGGAGTGATATGTAGCTTTGTCCATAATAATTATCGACGGTTCTTCCAGAGATTGCACCATTTCTTTAAACCATCCTTCGTAAATCTCCGCATTCATTTCTTCGTGGTAGTCCACTGTTTTCTTGGATTTAAAGGCCAGTAAAGCATCTGACACGAATCCTTTCGTAAACCCTGCTTGGCATATAATAAGGCATTCACCTTTTCCCATTGGTACTGAACTAGTGGAGGCGGCGGTGTCGTCAGTCCAGTTCTTAATACTGTGTGGTTTGCATTTAACCAAGTCTCGTCAGTGAAAATAACATTTGACCAATCTGATATCTTTTTGGCTTCGATCAAAAATTCACAGCGAGCCATAGCAACGTCGTGACGCTCCATCAATATTTTGTGTTTGTCCCATTTCTTATAAGAAAATCCAATTTCTTTCAAAACAAAGCTTAATGACGATTTATGGCCATGGAACAAACCACATTCACGTAAAGAAACAACAATTTTTTTAAGTGTTGGAATTTCTTTGCGCAAGTAATAGGCATATATACGACGACGAATAGTGTCAGCGTCGAAGTTGTCAACCGATGTCACACGACGTGGTTGGCGTTTTTTCTTCGGCGTACGAAGCTTATTTTCCTGCATGCCGCTTGTACCGTAAGCTTCGGTAGTAATTTTTGAAACAGTAGGTCCACTAATTCCTAATGCGGCCGCAACACGCTCTCGCACTTGCGACAGTGGTAATAGCGAGCCACCAATTGGATACTCTGCTTCAAAGTAATTACGAACCTTGATCACCAGTTCTCTCGCCTGCCTTTTCAGAACAGATCCTTTAGGCATTTTGATATTTGACAGCTGGGCAGCAATTAACACGGAGGAACACAAAATACACAACGTAACGTATGGATAATGTGAAAAAACTCAGCGAACAGAAATGTAGTGACTATATAGCACGACCGTCTTATTGCGAGTGACAGATTAAAACAAACACAAAATGGCGGTGGGCCATTGAGTGTTCCCAGCTTGAAAAAATATATTTGAATGTTTTTGTTGTATTTGTCTTTGTTCAAAACAATAAATATATGCGATCGATATCATTACTTATTTGGTCACAACACTACAACTATCAAATTAGAACTGTCATCGAGAAAATAAAGAAATGGAAATAGTATAGTAGTTCTATGTGATTTTCAATTAAATCCGTTCAGTAGTTTTCACGTGATGCTCTAGCACAGGGGTCTCCAAACTACGGTCCGCGGGCCAAATCCAGCTCGCCCAGTGCCATCAATCCGGCCCGCGACAGCCAATGTCTTAGTGTTGTTACTATTGCTAGGATAAGTTGAAGAAGAAAACACAGAATGATAATTATTCGGTTCTATTTACTTGCAATGTAAAACTTAATGACAAAAATGATCACGCAGAAAACTTAAGTATCAAAGCCTAAGCATATTTATAACTAACAAATAATTGAAATGAATCCCACTAATCACAGTAAAACAAAAAACACTAATGAGATTTATGTAATTGTGATTTTCCATAGACAATAGTTTGTAGTAGTGGTTCAATTTTACTTGTACCAATTATTAAAAGATATTTAAGATGCTCATCGGTTAGTTTAGACCTGTAAACATTCTTTGCGTACTTCATCTTGAAAAACGTTTTCTCACACAAGTATGTAGTACCAAAAACAGAAAACAACGGACGAGCAAATTTATGCAAATTATCAAATTGTTCCAGTGGAAGACTTATAAAATTCCAACAAAGATGAATTTTGATATTTGTTTTTAATCATATGACTGCACTGTAATGACATCAAAGTCTGAGAAACCAGTGTCAAAATTTATCTTTAAAGCACTCAGTTTCGATTGCAAAATCGACGGGAAATTCAGTCTCTGTAGTGTGGCTGAATGCTTCACATGTATTAAAATGTGTGAAACATTTTTTACGTAATTGCGATTGAAATAGTATTATTTTCTGCCTGAAGGATTTGACATTGGTGTATAAATGAGGGAGAAGCTTTTCTCCTTGCAATCTCAAATTCAAGTCGTTCATAAGATTTGTCAAATTGACATAGAATGCTAACTTCCACAGCCATCCACTATTTTCTAAATCGGCAAAAGGGCGACGCTTCTCATTCAAAAATATTTCGATTTCTGCTCGAAGTTCAAAAAAGCGCTTAAGGACTTTACCGCAACTAAGCCAGCGTACGGCAGCATAATATGGTAAGTCATTTTCTCCAATCTCTTGAATAAACTCGCGGAATTGTCGGTGATTCAGCCCAGTGTATCTGATGAAGTTAACAACTGATATGACTGGTTTTAAAACTTAAGATATATACAAAAATTATCCGCACAAGGACTGTTGATGAATGATATAATGTAAGACTAATGGTTTTGAACCACCATCATTTTCTACAGCCTTTGACACAAGTGCAACCACTCCTTTATTTTTATCACACATATTTTTGCCTCCATCGGTTATAATAGATTTCAAGTTTTTCCATCGAAGGTTTCTTTTTAATAATGGCATTTTCAACTCCCTTAAAAATATCTGCCCCTGTTGTCGTGCCGTGAATACTGTCAATATCAAGAGTTCTTCATACACTTCATAGCTTTCATCTACTCCGCGAATAAAAATCAACACCTGAGCAGTATCTGACACATCCGTTGACTCATCCAAGCCTAGAGAACACCAATCAAGATATCCATTTTTGTCAAACAGTTGAGATGATATATTTTCTGCGTGTCTTGCACCCTCCGAGTCACGGTGTTTGCTGACAAACTGACACTTTTAAATAAATTTACCTTTTCCGGGCAAATTTCTTCGGCCCCTGCAATCAAGCATTCTTTTATCATTTCTACAACGCTGAATAGTTTTCCACGTGTACTGATTATAAGAGCCACACGAAAGCTGGCGAGAGTTGCAGACTCTTGTTCAGTATTTGCTTTGGTAAACAAAGATTGCTGTGATTTCAGTCCGCGCTTCAAAGCTTCAAATTATTGCGTCCGCAAACTTCCTGTATATTTGGAGTCATTTTGAAGACGTTTCGATTCATAGTGTCGTTTAATGTTATATTCTTTGAGAACGGCTATGGTTTCATTACAAATTAAACATAGCGCCTTAATACTGGACTCAATCACAAAATACTGAAAGTTCCATTTATGTTTGAATATTTTGCATTCACTGTCTATTTTTCACTTCTTTTCCATACCAAATAAATCACACATAAAAACAATAAGTCAAATAAAAATACTGTTACGCACGAGTTTGACTTTATTTATTTCAGAATAGATAGACAGTTCCACTTCCTTCGCCTTTCCTACGTAGATTGACTTGCGCCTACACCGCTAGCCTTTTATTATGCAATTAGTGCCATCTCGAACCGAGCGGTATCTAGCCAGAACCAGAACTTTCTCGAACCAACCCTATAATTCCCAAATAATTAATTACAACTAATGCCACCTGTTAACGGGTAGCTGAAATAGATAGAACATAGTACAACTACTCGCCACTAGATGTCGTTAAGTGTCACAAAACACAGAAGTAATTGAAATGCAAAAAAAATGCGTATGTATTGCTTAGGTCGCGCAATTCACGACTAGCTAGTCTCTAGAAATATAGTTAAGGGAAGAAAATATATAACTGTTTTGGCCCTTGCAACATAGTGAAAAAATCATTATGGCTCTAAGGCTTCAAAGTTTGGAGACCCCTGCTCTAACAGACAGACAAAGATTCTAAAAATTGAATTTTCGTAATCTGTTAGTTCGAAGTAGCCCCCCCGATTTTTCCCCTTTTTTAAACTATTTGTACAAATGCGAACCATTTACAGATTTGTTATAGTAGAAATAGAAAATATAACTATAGATTTTAATGAAATTATTTTTGAAACAAGCTTTCGATTCAGTTTTCCAAACCTATAAAAAATTAACAGAGTTCACCACTAGCATTAAATTCTCGTCTTGGTAGGAAGGCTCAAATTATGATTAGTACTAATGAGTAATGACACGAGGTAATAGGATTAAAAGGTCATTATTTTAATAAACTGATTTCCATAGTTATCCGTTTCATCCTTATTATTGGTTTTACATAGAAATAATCTCGGAGTACCTATATCCCTATTAATATTATAAATGCGAAAGTAACTCTGTCTGTCTGTTCCGTTTTCACGGAAAAACTACTGGACCGATTTGGCTGAAACTCAGTCTATATATATTTTCGATGGCGAGGATGAACATAGGATACTTTTTATCCCGAAAAATGGGATAGTTTCCTGGATAAAAATATATTTGTCTGTTTGTTTGTTATGCTTTTACAGAAAAACTACTGGACCGATTTGGCTGAAAATCGGTATATATGTAATTTTCATACCGATGGTGGACAAGGGATATTTTTCATCCCGGATAATGGGATAGATTTTGGGATATATTTATGTAAAGGTTATCCTAAAAGTGGGATAGGTTTTGGTTGGTTTTGTGATTTGCCACTTTCGTCATTTTGGTTATTTTGTCCTTTTTGTCCGTTTTGCTCTTTTTTGCTCTTTTTCTCCTTTTTGATTTTTTTATCCTTTTTGCTCTTTTTGTCCTTTTTGCTTTTTTGCTCTTTCTGTCCTTTTTGCTCTTTTTGTCCTTTTTGATCTTTTTTGTCCATTTGGCTCTTTTGATCTTTTGCTCTTTTTGCTCTTTTTGTCCATATTGTTCTTTTTGCTCTTTTTGCTCTTTTTGAACTTTTTGTCCATTTTGCTCTTTTTTCTCTTTTTGTCCATTTTGCTCATTTTGCTCTTTTTGCCCTTTTTGTCCATTTTGCTCTTTTTCTGTTTTTGCTCTTTTGCTCTTTGCTCCTTTTGTCCTTTTTGTCCATTTTGCTCTTTTTGTCCTTTTAGCTCTTTTTGTCCCTTTTGATTTTTTGTCCTTTTGCTGTTTTGTCCTTTTTGTAGTTTTCATTGACGGGGGATAGATAAATAAAACTAGGACGGTTTGAAATAGAGGATGACAGTTTGGATGAGACCAATCATTTCTCAAGTTCATAGATATAAAAATTCATCGTCTATAAAAATGCGATAGTAACTCGATATGTCTTTCTTTTAAGTTTTCGGAAGTCACTGGGAATACTGGATTGTTTTTATTGTAATTTTGTTTAAATGTAGTTTTAATGCCGAAAATGGACATATTTTATATACTCATGCCAGGAAATCAGATAGTTTGCGATATAAAATTAAGTGAATTTTTCAGGTGCAAATGGTACACACACAACATAAAAATGTTGTACAATGTAACCTGTATTAACGCCTGCTCTTTAAACAAGTAGCAGGAACTACCGCGGCTCAGCCGCGGAGTAAACTCTAGTTGCTTATATTTGTTAAAGAACTTTTTTTTTTATTAAAAATCGATATATCTCACCTTTCCGTAACTCCATATGCTCTTATGGTGCTAGCTCCAGTGATGCTCTCGCCGAAGTGTGAGTATATGGGAGACCGTGATATGGACTCCAGTCTTTTAAGTTGCCTCGAGGTAGCCACATAAAAACGTTGAATTACGTAGTAGAGTATTCCGATAGGAATAATGATGGCCATGAATATCGGTGTTGATAAACTGATCACGAAGAGTGTGCCCAACACCTAAAGGTCATTAAAAAATCTAATATCATTTATAGCATAAAATATATATATAAATAAAATATGGAAGAAAATATTAGGAAGTTAGGAATGATAAACACCTAATAAAAATGTAATTCGAAACCTATATTATAGAGAGTGCCGCATATCATTGTCCTCCTGCTTTTTTATATTGAAAACCACCACTAGAGTTTCAACAACATTTATTATTGAAAACATATTGTTTAAACCAACTCAATCCTCAAATCATTTATTGCAGACATTATGAAAAAGTGTTAGAAGTTCACAATAAACCTCTAATATGTGGCAGTATAGCAATAGATATTGTGTGGAGCGAATCGATCTTTTCACGCACTATTTCAAGTCATTTGTAAAAAATTAGTCGTAAAGTGTAGCAGCATTTCAATGTCAGACAAAAGATTAAATTGGAAAGAAACTTAATAATACTTTAAAGTTTTGCGCGAGATGTTGATAATCTTTGAAAATGTTTTAAATTATAAAATACTGGTAGAATCTCTAGTTGTGTTTGGTGTATCAAAATACAAGGGAAGAAATACTTGTTGCGACTTTTGGAATTGTAAAACTTAGGAGCTTTTTTATGTTAGAGCCGCACCTGCGATAGTGTTCAAAGTTATCGATTGTGGCCTTATTTATAGCGTTAAAAATAACACCATTAACGATTACCTACATTAATGTACATTAAAATACTAGGCCACTCAGAAAGTATGGCGAAAAAAGGTTTTATGTGTGAGCGACTTGGCCAGTTATAATCGTACATATCGGGGAGGCAATTTTTAGTCTTTTTATCCCTCTGTGGAATGTGAGAATTTTTAGTTTCGTATAATAACTTATAGAATTTTCCCACAGCTTCGTCAACATTCCCATTATTTAACAAACTTGTTCAATATGTGTTTGTTAGTTGTAATTACCCTTAGCGTATTGATACACGATGCGACCAAGTATAGTAAGTTTGTCAGAGGAAATAAAATCGAAATGAAAAACCAAAGACGGATGTTGAAAATCTTTCGGAACTCGAGAACCAAGGCACGATGAGGGGAATAGAGAGTTGTTAGAAAGAATTAAATCAAGAATTTTGCCATGCTTTTACTAATAGAATTGAATTGGGAAATATTGGTGGTGGTGCAGGTATAAGTCCATATGATGAGGGTAACCACTTAATTGCACTCATTTGAAGTCACCCGCAATTATAAATTTATCATTTGGGTGAGAAGAGACTAGCTCTGATAACTTTAAAAGAAGCCCATCCTAGTGAAATGAGAAACTATAACCGATATTTTGATTACATAGGTATATCGTGCATAAGTGAATTCAGTGAATAGAATGATCAGAACTGAGCCCAACTGATAGCGATACCCATATATCTTCAGCATTATTTCGCCAATGAACATTGTCGACGATTGGAAGATGGCGACAAATAACGCCATTACACCCATCGTCACATATGCTTGAAACGGCCTATAACTTTAATATTATCTCAGGCACGGCACCAGCATAAGAGCTACAATTTTTAATTAATGATTCATTCCAAATATGTTTTCGATGATATTGAAAAAAATCAAAAAAATTGTCCGTATTAATAAAATGATCTTATTGCACTGGGATCAGTTTATTACTACTATACAAATATAATATAGAAGAAATAATAAAGAGGTTAATAGGAAAATTAAAAATAATGCCGCCAAATTATTCCAAATGTCGAATCAAATAGTGTTGAATGAGCATTAGTGTTGTTCAAAAAGCCAGCGTGCATTTTGATCTAAAATCAATTTCGAATTTGCAGGCCCGAAATTGGGATCAAAATGTCCTTAACATCTCAGACCAAATATCTGTCGACTCATGAACGGTCATAACATTTGAATGTTATGATAGGAAAAATATTAGGCTCGAAACGAATCTTCAAAGAAATTACATAATATATCAGAAAAAAATTCAAACCTGCTAAGGCAACTAATGGCAACCATAAAGACGTGGACGAAAATAGGAAAATCAATTGAGGGGTGTTACCTCGAATGCGCAATATATGACGTCGGTGGCCTGCAAAGGGAGTAACGTGTCCAAAATGTCCACGTCTTTGGAAAATCGAGACAATATCCGGCCCATGGGCGTCACTTCGAAGAAATGCAACGGTGCTTTTAACACATTGGCCAACAATTGCGCGTGGATGATGCTCGCAGCCCGCCAACACGCCAAATATGGCATTAAATCCGCAAACAACGACGCTATCGCTGCAACAACGTCCACCCGCTCCATTTACAATTACTTTAATAGATCAAATATTTTATCTCGATAATAATGAATACATTATTTACATCGTTTTTAAACGTTCACAAGCAATTTAATCACTTTGGCGATACAAAATGAAATCAGGAGGTGGTGCTGAAATAGTCTTACAGAAATGGCGAGAACTAAATACTACTATATTTTAAACACATGCGTTACAGAAAAGGAAGGTATGATAAGTTTAATTGAATACTTTGCTATTTACTAGTATGAATAGATACTTATAAGGCTAACTACATGAATTGCGCATTATAAAGTGTCTTCTAAATAAATAAATCATAAACTGATCCCAACAAAGCGTTTTTATAAAATCTAATATTAAAATACAATTATCGTCTTCAGGAACATACTTCTATGTATTTGTCTTATGATAGCCTTATTCCAAAGCCTTGTTTTTGATTGATTCGTTTTAGAATGTATTGCTGCTTCTTTCGTTTAGTTTTAATTCCAATTTGGTAATCAAAAACAATAAATCGCTAATGCATTTTTGGCATAAGACTGAAAGTTTTACAATTAATCTTAAGTCAATTTTATTTGTGTGTGTATGAAGTTTCGTTAAACTTGTTTTCTTATTCTAAATAAGTAACAATAATTTAAAACAAAACAACATAGTTATGGTATTTGAGTTTTTATTAATAAAGCTATAAATATTAAAAACTTAAGGAAGTTAGCTTCTATGCAGTTAGATTAGCAAATGTAAACAGAATGACTACTTGCTAAATAATACATAAATACGGAAATTCAAGAGCCTTAATCTATAATATTATAAAATTCTATATTCATTCTTGTACATTCTATCTGTACATTAAAGCTAATTAAAAAATAGACTATATAAACGATGGAGGACACGATGGAATTCTTTTAAGATTTCATGACTGTTTGTTCGAGATTCACGTAATAACTACTGGGTCGATTTCGATGCGGTTTTCGCTGATCGACAAGAAATTCTTAGACGTAAAATCGCTACTTACGCTAGCGCTTAAGTAGCTTAGCGCTACTTTTTATCCTGAGAACTCCGCGAGAACTTTTCTGGGAATGATTGAAAATGGTCAGATTGAAAAAAAAACGTACTCCAATGCAATTTTAAACTGATCGATGGCAAATTTTATGTAATAAAATGTGTGACACTTTTTAATCCGGGAATCCGGCGGGAATTTTCCCGGGAGTGCATAAAAATTAGCTTATACCGACACAGTTTTCATTAAAACGATAATTTACATTCTTCTTTCAATGCTGCGATACTTTGTATTCCGAGAATATAACGGAAATTTTTCTGAAAGTGGTTTTAAACTGGTTTATGTGCACAAAAATTTGCTAAATTGGATAGGGCTTTACTAAAACAATAGTTTATGTTCTTTTTCAATGTTGCGGTACTTTGCGTCCCGGTAATCCCGCAGAAACTTTCTCAGGAGTGTTTTAAAGTGGGTATTATACAAAAAAAATGTTGATTCGGATCCGATTGATACTAAAACAATAAATAATCCGGGACTTTTTATATTTCCCGGGATTTCCTAACTTCGAAACCACTTGCTATTAGAACTTGCTTGATGTGACAGTTTCTATGTTTATTAGACATCTATAGTAGAACAGATTTAGTTATATATGCCTTCAGTAGTAACATTAGTTATTCCGGGTTTTTAGGGGAATCGTCGGAATTCATGTAATAGGTCTTTCTTTACCTATGAAATTGCCGTTCTGCAGTACTGGCCATTTCAAATCAAAATAATTTTTGTTTGGCTAAGAATTCTAATTTCAAATTAAGTTTATTTTACAAATATGGAGATTTTTTTCGAAATTAGTGGAAATGGAAATTTCGACCCGAAAAATGAACCTCGTGGTCGTCCGAAAGCTTTGGTCGACAATGATGAATTAAAGGCGGTTGTGGAAGCTCTTGGACTTTAGTGTAAAAAACAATATTGTTCCATTTTTCGTCAAATTGGCAAGGTAAAAAGCTTTAAAAAGGCGTGCCTCACGAACTCAATGATCGCCATTGCGAAGTACGCCTTCGAAACATGCCTTGCACTGTTCAACGGGCACACAAACTAAGGAATTTTGAACCGAATTGTAAGAGACGAAAAATGGATTCTGTTTGAAAATCGCAAGCGCTCAGTAAGTTGGCTGGATCCAGGTTCAGCACCTAAACAATGCTTAAGACGAAAACTTACCCCTAAAAAAATGATGTTCACTGTTTGGCGGTCTAGCGCCGATGTGATTCATCAGAGCTTCTTACCAAACGGGATAAGCATTACTGCAATGGTGTACTGTGAAGAACTGAACATAATGATGAAGAAGCTCGCAGGTCCCCAACCAGCTAAGCTGTTAATCGCTCGTCTCCGCTGGTCCTGCACGACAACGCGTGACCCTCATACTGCACAGCAGACGGTCTCCAAGTTACAGGAGCTGGGGTTGGAAGCTCTCTGTCATCCGCCGTATTTACCAGACCTTGCGCCTACAGACTTGTACTTTTTCCAGAATTTGAATAACTTTTTGGCGGGAAAAAAATCAATACCCAAGAGGCAATACAAAATGCCTTTGAAGAATTTGTTGCTTCCCGTTCAGCTGATTTCCTCAAGAAAGGCATCAATAAACTGCCTAAAGACGCATTACTTATTATTTTGCTGATTACTCTGATTAATAGAAAAAAAATACGTTAATTTATTATTACATAAAAGACGCCAATTTCATAGGTAAAGACTTAATGTTTTCAAACTAAATAAATCCGTTGACTTACTGAAAATACCTCTTGATTTTAAATACTGGTAAAATTACTGTAATCTACGTTACTTGTCAAACGTGGACAAAGTCAGGGGAAAATCCTAGTATTAAATATACATATAAACGTAATAAACGATTTTGTGCAACTTTCGAGATTAATTAAATTGATTCTCGTTTTGAATTCCTTTATGTAGTTAACAAAATTCACGATAGAATTAAAACCATTTTTCATATAAACAAATATTGTCAGAATAATACAAAATAACACTTATTCCCACATAATTTGCACAAATTCAATATTAGTTTCCCAGTGATTAGGTAAACTTTTAGAAAATTGGAACACTTTTAATAAATATTAAATATCACTTAACGAGAATGATCCCATTACACAATATAAAAACATACATAACAAATCACGAGAACATGGAAACATACTCACAGGAAAACAATACAACATAAAAAGTGATTTATTAACAAATTATTTAAGGGTCAAGTCCTCAAATGCCTTCCAATATTTTATTTGATAGGTAAATAATAAATGTATTGTAATTTCATTGTTTATTTTAATACCGTTTGAATAGCTTAGGCTAAAAAGCTTTCGTTGAAACGATGTGTTCCGAGACATTTGACGTAGAAGAAAAAATCACTGCTATGTTTGAGCATTCGGCCGTAATTGTAGGGGTTCCTTCGTGCATATGAACGCAATCAATACATGTGACATACGGACGCAAGAAGATATAAATTGAAATGTAGTGGTTCGGTTGTTTGATGTGTGCGCATAAACGCTATGCATAGGCTCGACTTAGGTCGGTGTATATAACGTGTGTGTTGTGTTCATACACATTGAGGAGCACGCATCTGTTAGTGTGTGGTAGGCGTACCGCAAAAAAGCAGGAGGTCCACCCCCTGAGGGTCATGGGCAACACGTTGTCGAGCACGTCGACGTCCTTGCTGAAGCGGTTGAGCACGCGGCCGACAGGTGTGCAGTCGAAGAAGCCGATAGTGGGCGCGCGAAGCACGCCAGCCACCAGCGCCGCATGCAGCGCGCGCGCTGCGCCCAGCGTACCCAGGTACAGCGCCAACGATGACACGGACACCGACACAACTGCGCCAACCCACCCCACACGTACACAATACGCTTCGTTCGTCGCGCGCCAATGGCTCAGCGGCGCTATTAGCACGTGTGCCCTCATTTTACCACAATGCCCTTTATCTAATATTGCTAAAGCTACTGACACCAATAAGCACATAATTATCCAATGAAATGAAATAATGTTCGTCTATTCCCTAGGTTCGCAAATAATAACATTACTGGATGAATATCGGCACGGCAATAGGAAACGTATCGTACACAATGTAGTTATTGTCATTTCATCTAAAACCGTCGAGTTTTTTAAAGACGTTTTATTGAATATATATTGTATCTATCATATGTTATGGGGGCACACGTGAGATTAATAACCAACTATGTATTATACATAAAACTGGCTTTGATATCAATAATATTTTAACGTTTAAAAAGCATGCACACATTTTATTATATGTATTGTATTTTATAATTGAAAAGTTAATAGAAATATATTACGTATTATTATTGAATAAAAAGATCACGGCCGTATTTGAAAAGTATGTTTAAGGGAAACTTTTTACCGCCAAAGTTATCTTCATAATATATTAAAACACTTTAAAAAAAAAATCTATACTAATTTATAGTCCGCGCAAAACTTAAATGCGTTTTTGAAGATCGCACATGTCATCGCGCAGTACTGCTATTAGGTTCACAGACAGAGCTGAGAGGGGAGTGTTGTGCTCTCGCTCGACGGCTATCTGAACTTACATGCCATCTCTCTCGCACAACACACCGTGAGGTGTAATAATCGTTAATATTGGACTAGTGGATAAAACACAATTAGAAATCAATTATATTAAACTTATGATTAGTTTTAAAACTGAGTATTTACAAGTTTTCAAATACTTTCGTAACTATTTATTAAATAAAGAAAGCTTCATGCAATTTGAATATTTTCATGCAGTTAACGACGAAAAGAACAAAAATCATTCCTTTAACATTTTAATTAGTTTAGACAGTGAAATGATACTTTTATTTTCATAATGCAAAAAATGTATTCATTATTAAGTCTTAGACACCGCAACCACACATAATATTATAATTACAACACATGTAAATTTGATTTTATACATAAACTAAATCATAATTTATGAAATAATTTTATAATACTATTAATATTTTATTAAAATTTATTGAATATATTCAGGCTTCATTCAAACAGGAAATCTTTCTTAGTATTGTTTTATATTATTGAAGTTAAGTTTCAAAAACCACTGTAATCTATAAATATTATAAAATTCTAAACATGCCGTGTCTGTATATTAAAGCTATTAAAAAAAAACAACTGGAATAGACTATATAAACGACGGAGAACACGATGCATTTTTTATTAGATTTCTTGTCTGTTTGTTCGGATTTCACGTAAAAACTACTGTGCCGATTCCGATGCTGTTTTCGCTGATCGACAGCTAATTTTTAGACTGCGACTCTGCTCTACTTTTTGTCTCGGGAATCAGGTCAAGCATGTACGAAGTTGCGGGCATATTCTAGTATGTAATACAATTTCCAATTAATTAATTAATCAATTTTTGTGAGATGTTATTTTAAATATTATTAGAAATAAATATCTATCTTGACACCATTGAGCAAAGAATTCTAATAACTCAGGGACATAGTGTTTTCAATTTAGAATGATATGCAGTGACATTTCCGATGTAATTGGTTAACGAAAATATGGTATGAAGACTTTCACACTTAAAATATATTACATAAAGAGATATTTCTATATGCCGTGTTAAATTAGTTCAACAACAGTAATGAAGTTTTGGATATTATTGTTAAAAATTAAATATGTAAGTATTGTACAATATGATCACAACAGGTTTTCTTTTAAAATACCTTATATAATAAGTATTTTCACAAAGGTGATAAAATTGTGACTATCAGATGAGAGCAAAGGGATTTGGTTGTATTATTAAAATTTTATAATATCTCGTGTTATACAAATATTTTTATTCCATCTCCAATCAGAACAAAGCCAGTACTCATTGCGGTAGTGAAAGAGAAAGAGTGTTCTTACCTTGCCCGATGCCCAAGCCACCGTATACGCCGAGGTACATATCTCGAAGTTGCCGGTCTACCGTGCCGTTTACCACCTATAAGTCAACATAAATATTATTAATAATAATAATTTAATTTGAATTTGTCATGCAGTTATTAATACTGGTTGGAAAAGTTACGGCAGTAGAAATATTTAAAACTAGTGTTAATACACTATATCAACATAGTAAGTTCTTATGCGGCGTTGTTACATATTATTATCCATTCATTTGTCTTACTACTGGTTAATATTTAACATAAACTCCATACAAGTGATGACAATTTGCACGGCCAAACATCAGAGACTACAAAGACAAGCGTGCTGTGCTGTGACGGGATGTATGAGGACAACGCCCACCGCGGCCCTAGAAATAACTCTTAACATCCCTCCACTGCACCTGTTTGTACAGCAAGAGGCAGCAATGGTGGCCCTAAGATTAAAACACCTGAAAACAATTAGGTTTGACAAGGTAAGACATTTCAGCATTCTCTCGGAAGCCTGGTCCAACTCACCTTTGGTGGAAGCGGTCAGTGACAGAATAGAGAAAGCTTTCATTTTCGACAAAAAATACAAGGTTGAACTCGTGGAAGGTAACGACAGTTATCTTTACCATCATGAGCTTAGCCTCTACACTGATGGGTCAAAGACTAGCTCGGGCTTAGGCACGGGAGTCTTCTCGGAAAACCTAAATATTAACATAACCGAGCCCCTAGGTAAGTTTAATACAGTATATCAAGCAGAGTGCATGGGCATCCTGCTTGCAGCTAAAGCAATCGTTGCTAGAGATGTCAATGATCACAGTATCAGAATACTCTCTGATAGCAGGTCGGTACTACAAGCCCTTAGTAGCAGGGTTATTTATTCAAATTTAATATACGAATGCCACTCGGCTCTAAACGAGGCGGCAGGTAAGAACAATATCTTGACCCTTCAATGGATCAAAGGACACAGTGGTGACCGAGGTAATGATGCGGCAGATCAACTAGCAAGGAGAGGTTCCGAAACCCAACCAGTTGGACCAGATCCTTTCCTGCCTTTGCAACACAGTTGGTTTAGAAACTATATAAATCAAAGGACAAGGGCACTACATCAACAACTTTGGGACAACCTGGAGGATTGCAGGCAAGCCAAGTTGGCAATGCCTCGAGTAAACCTGCATTTCTCCAGGAATATCTTAAAGCTCAGTCGGTCCCGGCTGAGACTAGTTATTAGTGCAGCCACTGGACATGGTAATTTTAACAGACATCTTTTCAATATAGGTGTCACTGACAGCCCCCTGTGCAGAGCATGCTTGGAGGAAGAAGAAACAGCCGCCCATGTCCTGCTTGAATGCGGAGAGGTGGCCCAATACAGGGCGAAGTATCTGGACGTCCCAGGTAGCCTCCGAGAAGTCTTCAATAACGTCAAAAAGCTGGTGGACTTCCTGGAGGAGCTGGGCTGGATGGAGTAAATCCTCATCCACCCTCGCACACAAAATAGGCGCTTTGTCGTCGAGCTGCGGAAACCGCCCGTTCGCAGAAGAAGATGACAATTTTCTACAAAAGAAGATGAAGTGAAAGAACTATAAGTGTCCATTATCGAAAGTAAATAATAGTACATACAATATTTATCAAATTTCATGATAACCATAATCACGATAGTTTTTAAGGCCTTGAGAAACAAATTATCCTATATTAAAATAAAATGTGAATTGCAGTTTTATTAGTATATATATATACATTTATACGGGTGAATTATTCAAGTTTGTATTTCTGTATTGAATATAATGCGGTGAGGTTTAAATACATATATACGGCTGAAATATTCAAGTTTGTATTTCTGTATTGAATATAATGCGGTGAGGTTTAATTAATGTATGGAAAACAAGAATTTGTTCAAACACAAGCCTTTTCCTTGGTTTGCTATTTGACATTCTTTCAGAGATCAATAGGCAGGAAGGATCAATATGCTTAAAAGCAATATCAAAATTAAATACAAAATCAACAGATTCGTTTCCTGATAAGGGTAACAGATTTTTCGAAAATCTAATGATAACACTTTAGTTTTTGTCAAAATCAGCCTCGGGATTCCTTGAGTGTTTTTCGCTATTTTGAATAGTTTAGGATTTGGCCCTGAAGGCCCACTTCAAAAATTCACTTGTATACATTAGACTGTTCCAAAAAAAACCGTCTATTTTATTTTATTTTTTATATCGAAAATATTATTTGGGATACCAATACTTAGGTAACCAAAAAGTTCTTAGAAGTGCCTACATATATATAATACCTTTTTTGGAGGAGTTCGATATTCAACTTAAAGAGTAGCAATCACACAATATTTATGCCAAATGTCACTTGTTTTTGTCAGTTCGTTCCCAAGTAATAGATTGTGTTGTGTAATGAGTTAGTTACGTGCGATAAAATAATAGGTTGGGGAAAAAGTCTTTTCGCATATAGTATGTATGAACTTGTAATAAGATCTCTTTGGCTATACCATTTGTATCTGGTTGGTTTTGGTATCATTAAAAAGTTTTAATTTTAAAGAGGACAATTCTAAAATCAAATTAGGAAAATGTGTGATTTTCATTTGTTTTTCTTATTGTTAAAATGAGTGAATCTAATGAAGAAATTCGATACATTTTAAAATTTTACTACAAAAAAGGTAAAAATGCAACACAAGCCGCGAAAAAAAAATATTGTGATGTTTATGGACCTAACGCAGTTTCTGTGAGAGTAGCGCAAATTTGGTTTAAGCGTTTTTAATCTGGAAATTTTGATATCAAAGATGCACGGCGCTCTGGTCGCTCTGTTACGGACAAAATTGATGCTATTTTTGAAAAAGTGGAGCAAGATCGGCATATTAGTAGTTACGATGTAGCTGGAGAACTGGGAATTGACCACAAAACGGTTTTGGCGCATTTGAAAAAAGCTGGGTACACAAAAAAGCTCGATATTTGGGCGCCTCATGAGTTCACTGAGAGAAACCTAATGAACCGTGTACTCATTTGTGATTCTTTATTACGACGTAATGAAACCGAACCATTTTTGAAGAAGCTGATAACTGGTGATAAAAAGTGGATCACGTACGACAACAACGTGCGAAAAATATCGTGGTCAAAGGCCGGTCAGGTTTCACAGACTGTGGCGAAACCCGGGTTAACTCGCAAGAAGGTGATACTGTGTGTATGGGGGGATTGGAAGGGCATTATTCATTATGATCTGTTACCGCCAGGCAGGAACATCGATTCTGAACTGTACTGCGAACAACTGATGAGATTAAAGCAAAAAGTTGAGAGAAAGCGGCCGGAATTAATTAAATGAAGGGGTGTGGTTTTTCACCATGATAACGCTAGACCTCACACATCTTTAGACACTCAGCAAAAATTACGAGTTTGGCTGGGAGGTGTTAATGCATCCACCGTATAGTCCTGACCTTGCACCTTCAGATTTTCGTTTGTTTCGGTCTCTACAGAATTCCTTAGGCAGTGTCAGGTTAACATCACGAGAGGACTGCCAAAACCACTTGTCGCAGTTTTTTTATCAGAAGCCCCAAAATTTGTATAGCATTACAATTATCCTACAAACTGGCACCTATATACTTTAGTCAAATGTAAATAAACTTTATAAAAACACCTTTTGATTTTTTATATAAAATGCGAAGAAACTTTTTCCCCAACCTAATATCTCAGCTTGAAAAAAATGTCTACGAGTGATTTTGTTTTGGGACATGTAGCAGACATTAGAGGTGATACTATACCCTATTCTACGGTTGCGTACTGGGTGGCTGAATTTAAAAGATATAGATCAAGCTGTAAGATGACCCGGGTTCTAGGCCGGCCTTCAATCTCCGTTACAGAAGAAAATGTCAAAAAGGTTGAGAATTTTGTTTTGGAAGACAGAAGAAGAAATATAAAACATATGCTGAGCTGAGATCGTAAAGATATGTTTTGGTAGCGTTCAATCCATTTTAATTGATTCCCTGGGGTTAGAAAAGTGTCGGCAAGATGGATGCCACGAATGTTAACCGACGAAAACAAAAAGCGACTTTGGAAATTTCTAAACGTAATCTCGAAATGTTTCAGCGTGATTCGAATAATTTTTACCATCGCCTGATCACCATGGATGAAACGTGGGTCCTGAAACTAAGAGACAAAGCATGTCTTGGAAACAACCATCCTCTCCATCCATTAAGAAATTTCGAGTTGCTCCTAGAGCTGGCAAAGTTATGGCCTCAGTTTTGGGATAGTGAACAAATCCTTTCTATTGATTACATGCCAAAAGGCCAGATGATTACTTGATCCTATTATGCAAATTTAATTTTGGAAAAGCGTGAAGCGATTAAAGAAAAACGTCGTGGAAAACTGTCATTTGGCGTGTTGTTTCTTCACGAAAACGCTCCAGCTCATCGATCGAAAGTTGCGCTCAACGCAATCCGCTGTGCTGGCATCAATCTTCTTGACCATCCACCATATTCTCTGGACTTAGCCCTAGGTGATTTCACTTATTTCCAAAATTAAAAGAGGAAATTCGTGGAACTAAATTTCACGATAATGACGCAGTGATGGCTACCGTAGAGGAGTTCGAGACTCAAGAAAATCATTTTTTTTTTTCGCAAAAACAAGTTACACGCTTTATTCTAAATGCATTGCATTGGACTGGGGATTATGTAGGAAAATACAATATTTTTGTTTAAAATCTTGCATTTTTTAATATTGATTCCAACGACGTGTTGATTCACCCTTATATTAATATTAAAAGGTCTATCATCGCAATTATTATTTTACCGCGCGGATTTTTGTCTCCTAACTCCCAAATCATTGACTTAAACGAAATTGACTTCGAGACATTTTTTTGAAGGAAATTGAATGCTCTATAAAAAAGGGTCAAATTAAAATTTTCCGTCCGGTGAACCATTTCGTTACAATAATTCCTTAGCATAGTTCTGCGACAAAAACCCGCTAAGTAAAAAAATAATAATTTTACGATGATAGATCACTTAATATTACAATTAAGGATTCAAATTCTCACAATAGTCTTTTCTTTGGCACTTAAATAATACGGTTACGAATTCGGAGGAGCTTTCTAGAATGCAAATTCAAAAATGCCGTTGGAATTATCATAAAGTTTATTAGAAATGCACACACGTAAATCACAGTTACAAGTATAGCCGAATACATCAAAATCAAAACGTAGGGCAGAAATTCGTCGTTTTAAGATATTTGCTCCAAAAGTGTACTAGGAAACGCCTTGTTCGCATTCAGAACAGGACTGGCGCATTTCCCAACTGTCCGACCCTCATTCATTTGCAAATTAGAGATGGCCTCCTAGCAACATGCCGTCCACTGGTTCTTGAAATCGCTAAATGGTCAGCTTAATGGCTTCCAAAAATTCACATGAAATACCAACAGAGTAAATAAGGTTTTAAGACGTCTTACGACGGCGTGAACAAAGAGATTAGCGCGAACAATAGATCCCTCAAATTTAAAGAAGTGATAAGACACCTGCAATGGATTGGTATCGGCTTGCAACAATATTTTCGCTATATAAAAACATTGTCGATTGTGTTGGCCTAGTCTGGAATAAATACTATCTTGCCTATTTCCTATGGAAAGGGGAAAAAACACAGAATGTCCAATTACTTTGATTTTCACACGCAATTTTCACTGAATCTACTTTCATTAATCTCTTTAAAAACATTTTCATTTTACAAACGTACCAAAAACATATAAAAGATATCAGTATTTTCATAATTTTAGTTTAACTTACCATATTATTATCATTAGACCATTTAGCGAGCCAATAGTTCGATCCGACTTGGAATACTTGAAGTATGAGATTCATTACTATTGTTATAACTGAGGCCAGCACACCGACGCTCATCAAATAATGTTTGTAAACTGTCCATTTCACCTAAAACCAACAATTTTATTTATTACTAGGACTAGCCCGTGACTTATATACACGTGACTTCGTCAACGATTGATTTGGAATTCCCGCGGAATTTTTTATACATCCAAACAATTACAAACCGCTTCCGGGAATATTCCCGCAGAATTCCCGGGATAAAAAATTTGACACATGTTTTATAACATAAAATCTGCTATCGCCAGTGGAGACCGCATCGAAATCGGCCCAGTAGTTTTAACGTGAATCCCAAATAAACAACAGACAAGATATATAAAAAAATTGTACTCCGTCGTTTATATAGTCTATTCCAGTTATTTTATTAAAAAGCTTCAATGTACAGGCACAGCATTTTTAAGAGTTTAATAAAGTTCCTGAGAAAAGTATTTAAAAAAAATCTTAAAAATTAAATAATTGCTCAAAATTGAAATAGTACTTTTTATCTATTTAATTTATTTATTTGAGTATTGTTTATCTTTCGAGTGGTTTTTTTTTATATATCTAGCAGACACTTTTTCAATAATACAGACAGACCTAATTTTTTTTTTATATGTTATGTTGTCGTGCCTGACAAAATAGGTATAAAGCTAAGCCAAATAAATACTAATGGTATTGTACTTCAAGTTTAATACTTACACTGCCAGTTTCCGCTTTTTCAGCTTCAATCAATTTATTCTTCTCCTTCAAATCGTTAGTTGTCGTTCTGTCAGGTGTTTTTCGTTTCACACTACCTGCACGATCACCTTAGAAAACCAAAAAATAAATCATGCAATAATTTATATACAACAATAAACGTTGACGCAAAGAATTGAATTTTAAAAAAAATACAAATTTTTAGTAAGACTATATTCAACTTTTAGTAAGACTGTATTTGACAAACTTCAAAAAGGAGCAAGCAGGTTCTCAATTCATCTGGTTTTTTTGTATGTTCGTTACTCGAGTTCTCCGTCAATTGTGGGCCAATTTAATTTTATTTTAATCTAAAAGTTATTGAATTGAGCCAATTGTCACCATGTCAGCATCTGATGAGTGGATTCTAAGGAATTACAGAAACCCACGACAATTAGTAAGAGACTTCTTCGTAAGACGATATCTCCGTCAATTCTAAAACGATTTACATTTTTTTTATTTACTCGTAAGTTTATATACTCCCGAAGTGGTGCCATGGTCACCAAATCAGGATGTGGTGGGTGGATTCCGAGCAAATCGAGAGTAACCCTTACTTATTAAAGAACGCCGTGCGCCAAAATTTTTGGAAAAAGCGTTGTATACGCCCTGTAGCTATTACAATTTCTACAGGTGCTATTTAACGTATTATCTATAAAACTATTGAAGTATTTGCGCACTTAAAAAGTAGAAAATCAAATTTTTGTAACAAAAACAAAACCGACTTCATACTAAAAACCTTAAAATAAATATCTAACTGACTTCTTTCCACAACATCTCGAAGTCGGTTTGAAATAATACATAAAAATTACTATATTTTGTAAATTTGTTGGTATTCTTTTATGTTTAACTAGAGTTTACCCAGAGGCTACGCCGCGGGTATACCTTTAGTGCGTGCCTCTTGTTTAAACAGCAGGCGTTAATACAGATTACATTATATTAAATTTTTATCTTACTGCTATTTGCCCTCGGAATATTTACTTCATTTTATATTGCAAACTATCCTATCTCTCGGGATGAAAATTATTTATGCCCATTTTCGGTATTGAAACTACATTTAAACAAAATTACAGCAAAACCGATCCACTCCTAGTAGTTTTTCCGTGAAGGCTTAACAGACAGACAGATCGAGTTACTATCGTATTTTTTTATAGATGCAAAATTTTTATATCTATAAACTTAAACTTGAGAAATGATTGGTCTCCCATAAAAACTTTCACCCTTTATTTCAACCCGTTCTAGTTTTATTTATCTATCTCCCGTCTATTTGTAAATAACATAAATGACCAAAATGACCAAAATGCCCAAAAGGCATAAAAAAGGACCAAAATGGTCAAAATTACCAAAATGACTAAAATGACCAAAATGACTAAAATTTACCAAATTGGTCAAAATGACTAAAATGACCACAATGACCACAATGACCAAAATGACTAAAATTACCCAAATTACCAAATAACTAAAATTACCAAATTGACTAAAATTACCAAAATGGTCAAAATGGTCCAAATGACTAAAATGACCAAAATGACCAATATGAATAAACTGACCAAAATGATCAAATTGACCAAAATTACCAAAATGATCAGTTACCATAATACCCAAAATAGCAAATCACAAAAACCTATCCTAATTTCTGGAGTAACCTTTACATAAATCTATCCCATTATCCGGGATAAAAAGTATCCCTTGTCCACCTTCGAAATTAAAATCACATATATACCAAATTTCAGTCAAATCGGTGTAGTTTTTTCGTAAAAGCATAACAAAGAGACAAATATATTTTTATCCCGAAAACTATCCCATTTTTCGGGATAAAAAGTATCCTCCTATGTTCATCCTCGGCATCGAAATTATATAATTAGTCTGGCCATAAATACTGTTACGATTAAAAGGAAACAAAATATTATATTTGAATTTGGAATCTGTTATTTTTATATGATTGTTCATTGTGTTTTCTCATTTTGACGCCAATACTTTGTACAAAATTTTGCGACATTAAAATGGAGTGGGACGATAAAGAGAACCGAATCGCTGTTATTGCATTACACACAGGAGGTTTGGAGCCAAATGCAATTTTTAAAACTCTCCATACGCTTGGTATTAGTCAAATGTTTGTGTACTGGGCTATTAATAGGTAGAATGAGACCACCTCTGTTTGTGACAGAAAAAGATCTGGCCGTCCACGTAGTGTTCGTACCAAAAAGGTGGTCAAAGCAGTAAGGAAAAGAATTCGAAGAAATCCTGTCCGAAAGCAAAAGATTTTATCTCGGGAGATGAAGTTATCACCTAGAACCATGTCGCGTATTTTAAAAGATGACTTAGGACTTGCAGCTTATAAGAGACGCACTGGTCATTTCTTAACTCATAATTTAAAAAAGAATAAGGTGGTAAAATCGAAACAACTACTGAAGCGGTACGCAAAGGGTGATCACAGAAAAAATTTGTTTACGGATGAGAAAATTTTTACAATTGAGCCACATTTTAACAAACAATAAGACCGTATTTATGCTCATAGCTCTAAGGAAGCTTCTCAATTAGTCGACAGAGTACAACGTGGGCATTATCTGTCTTCAGTGATGGTTTGGTGGGGTGTTAGCTATGAAGGAGTGACTGAGCCATATTTTTGTGAAAAAGCTATCAAAACATCGGCACAAGTGTATCAAGATACCATTCTTGAGAAGGTAGTTAAGTCCCTTAACAACACCATGTTCAATAACCAAGAATGGTCCTTCCAGCAAGACTCCGCGCCGGGTCATAAAGCTTGGTCCACGCAGTCTTGGTTGGAAACGAACATTTCGGACTTCATCAGAGCTGAAGACTGGCCGTTGTCTAGTCCCGATCTTAATCTGCTGGATTATGATTTATGGTCAGTTTTAGAGAGTACGGCTTGCTCTAAACGCCATGATAATTTGGAGTCCCTAAAACAATCCATACGATTGACAGTGAAGAATTTTCCCATGGAAAGAGTGCGTGCTTCTATTGATAACTGGCCTCAACGTTTAAATGACTGTATTGCAGCCAATGGAGACCACTTCGAAATAAGCTTTTTATATTTTAAATTGTTTTATATTTATGTATTAAACTAACACACTGTAAAACTTATACATTATTGCAATAGAAAAAAAAATTCTTTGTTACAATATTTATGGCAAGACTAGGTATATACCGAGTTTCAGCCAAATCGGTGCAGTAGTTTTTCCGTGAAAATGGAACAGCCAGACGGACAGACAGAGTTACTTTCGCATTTATAATATTAATAAGGATTAGCACCGACTTCCGAGATATTGTAGAAAAGTCTATTAATTAAATATTTATATTTTGGTTTTTAATGTGAAGTCAGTTTTGTTTTCGTTAAAAAATTATCGTAGTTTATAGACAATACATATTTTGATACTAGTAATATTATAGAAGTATGTAATTAAAATGTAAAAAAAGAAATACCTGAGCCGACTTGGTCTGATTCTGATGCACTCTCTGAAAGTGATCTGGCTCTTTGTAGCTTGTTCTGGAATTCTGAACCTAGTTTCTTTTCAAGTTCTTGTTTTATTACATTTAGTTCTGAAAGAAAAAAATAAAGTAAATAAATCAGATTGCAATTCATGGAGCATGGTTGGTAGTAACCGGTAACTGTCGGCTTCTTTTGGAAATCGTTACTAAATAAGTTTTCAATAATTTTACGTACACAATGCCATCAATTAATGCTCTGCGCAGTCACTGTCACGAGATATACCAGATCGTCTGCTTCAATACAAACAGAGCATAAAGATTAGATTAGAAAAAATCCTAAAGCATTTTGGAAATACATAAAAGAAAAAAAGAACAATAATACCAATATTCCCACTGAAATGCATGATGATAATAAAACTGCAAACACTAGTCCCGCGGTAGCTAATCTCTTCGAAAATCAGTTTTCTTCGACATATAGCAATTCCAAGAAAACATTTCATTCGTCCTACCCCAACTTAACGTCAAACAGCCAATTCCTATTGTGGCGACCGAGGGCAGAACTTTCTGGGAGCGTAAGCCGGCATCAAGAATTTTAGAAAAAGGTCAAAGATTCTGGAAGGAAAAGACAAGGACGGATATATTTTAGAAAGGGATAGATGTATAAACGAAAGTTCTTGAATAGAAGGTTCGGGAAGGAAAAGATAGAGATAGATAGATGTTTAGAAAGGGACAGATAGTAAATAAAAGAATAACGAAATTATGGGTTCTAGAAGATTCTTCCGGGTATATAAGCAGCGTAAGGCGCGCCTACCAGGCAGTTTAGAGTTGAGTTCAGTTGAAGATAGCGAAGTGATAAGTGCGATACGGAAGAGTTGGAAGAGAAGTTTAATAGAAGACAGTGACGAGTTAAGTGGTGAATTTAGTGACAAGTTTAGTGGACAGTTAGTGAAGGAGGAGTGTAGTGTAATTCGAGAGACGAACCAGAAGCGAGCTACACACGACAATATCGGGGGTGAGCACCGCAGTAGCAGGAGGTGGTCTACGCAATATTGGCGACGGTGTTGTAAATGGGACACCTTATCGTCGGGACAGTGCATCGTTAGTCGTGCGTATAGGGGCAACCCTGCAGCGAGGTATTACGTGCGGCTGTTGTAAGTCAATAAAGGCGTTACTTAAAAGAACTGGTGTTTCCTTCCAATCCCAAGTGCGTACCCCCGCTCGCACGTAACAATATCTACACTACATTTTACTGAATTGGAAGTTTTAAAGATCAAACATTTAGACATTTTCAAAGGCGCTGGTCCCGATTATATTCCTGCTGTTTTTGTGAAACGATGGGGTGCGGTATAGATATACGGCACATTTATTACTTGAGATATAAAAGTAATTTTGGGTGGTTATAAAAAAAAAATAACCAATTCTAACCTATATTAAAAAAGTTCGGGATTTGTTCATAATAAATAAATGTGCCATATATCTATACCCCACCCGAAACGATGTGATACAGACATACAGAGGTACTTTCGCATTTATAATATTAATAGGGATAAGGATAACACAGCATGTCCGTACAAAATCAGAGGCTGTGATGTGTTGATAAAAAGTGTCCCAAGTTATTTTTCATGTACCCTATTACCTTCGGGAGTGGTCCGCTCGGCATCGCTGAGGTGGTGCAAAAGGAACTCCGCGAATGCGCCCTTTTTCTCGAGCAGCTGCTGGTAGGTGCCGGCCTCTGAAACGACGCCCTCGCGCAACACTACCACCAGGTCTGTCTGTGCCAGGTAAGACACGTTGTGCGTCACCCACACTCGCGTCTTGTCCTTTAACAGACCCGATGGACCTATCACCTGCCACCAAAAAAATTCAAAGTAATTATGAAAAAAGAATATTCGGACTGACACTGCCGGTACTTTAATTAGTCGTGTTCACAATTGATTCCACTTTCTTTTTTACTAAACAACGGGGTATATGCATAATTCAAATACAAGAAAATTTTTATAGGATGTCTATATTGCTGTAGAATTACATATCTAACGTTTTTTTAAATTTAATTTATGAATTGTATTTATTAAAGAGTGTTCAAAATGCGCGGGTTATTTAAAATCGCAAAACGCACCGGAAATGTGACTTTATTCTTCATTTTGACATTTTCAGATTGTCAACAAAGGGGAACTTACTGCGTAGTGCTTTTAGTTCTGTGATTGTGTTTATCGTAATTTATTAGGGTAGTTTCGAGAAATATTAAAGAAGATATTTTATTTCTTTTCATAGTCTTACACCATTTTCATGGTACTTTCGCATATTTTGGAAAAATAAAATATTTTATTAGATGTACTTTTAATGATGTTTTCACAGTTTGGCACAATACAATATCTATAAGATAGTTTTTTAGCCTTTTCTGCGGTCTGTATCTATTAAATCTAGTTTAAAATTGAAAACACTGAGAAAGATGAACATGTAAACCCACTGAGAATGAACTATGATGTCATCAAAAGCCTGCGAAAATAGCGACGTTTAAATAGCACAAATTTATTCGAGATTAAAAAAATAATTATTTGGACATTTCCAACCTTATTTCTATTTTTCACTATGATAACACAATATAAACAATTATTTAAAAATACAATAAAACCATTGTCATTCCTTTGAATACAATTCACTCATCATGTACATAAAAGGATAATAATTTAAAGTTGCAAATAATTTAATTTCTCCCAGGCCGGCAGCGCGTTTATGATATCTCTGGTGTTTCAAATGTCCATAGGCGACGGTAACCGCTTTCCATCAGGTGGACTGTCAGCCTGTCTGCTGTACTCTAGCTATAAAAAAATTGAAAGAAAAATATTATTAAACCTATGGACTGTATTTGAACAAAAAATATGTCTATAGATTTCAATCCAAATCCAGGTTTTTTAATATTGTTACGAGTTACAGGACCCGAATTAAAATGCCGTTGGAATGACTATACAATTTATTAGAATTATACACGTATTAAACACGTATAACACAGGTACAAATATAACTGAACACAACCAGTCAAAACGTATTGCGCGATTCAATAACACGCGCAAAGTCCGTCACTAAATAGATTATCGAATGTACACAAGTCTTGCCTCGCGGCTGGTTACCGCTCGACTGTCTCTCCACTGGGCCATAGCTTTATACTGCACCGATGCAATATGGCTGCCCGACCACGTAGACCGAATTTCTTAGAATCAGTTCGACACATCTGGCTAATGACTGCCATAAAAGATTACAATGCACAATGGTCTTTTTTTCTAATTGCAAATTATAAACACAAAGTAAACAAAAGAAGTCCAAATAAAGATAATAAAGTGTGCTTTCGTGGTATGCAGGTGTGAATCCACTTCTGTCGGTCGTAACAATATTTTCGGTCATTTGGAACACCATGGATATCTCATAAAATATTGCTTAAATCAATCAGCCTTTCACCACTATGAAGTCATGGTAGGTAAGTAAGTGACTAGGCACCCGCTTCTTAGTCCACTGCCATATTCATGGAGACAGTATGCACTAGTTTTAGGTATTAGTGATGGAACATATAGGGACAAAGCCTTAGACAAACGTGCCAGTACAGGCGGCATATTATTCTTTTATTCTTTCGCCTCAAATAGAAAACTGTGGGATGATTATGGGCTCACAATTTAATTATAATCCAAACTCATATTATATATAATGAATGTGGAATCAACTCTGTTTGTAACACATTCATGGAAAAGCCATCCAGTCCCAAGTAGTGCCAATAAAAATTAAGATAGTTTTCATGATAAAATAAAGTAAATTTGCCAGAGGCAATGTAATCTGTGTGAATGCTTCTCTCAAAATAAACTGGGGTGGAGGTGAATGTTGCGCTCTCACTGGCCCAATGTCCGGACTTGCATGGCATCTCGTTCGCACAACACACTGACTGTCGCTGTAATAATCGTTAACATTTTTTTTTACACAGCGAAATGTCTTCTTGCGACACGCAATCGCGGGGGGGAAAGAGGTTTCGGGGTAAAACCAAATGCAGCGCATAGTGCCGCTTGCATGGAGTGTGTGTGGACCGCCTACATCGTTTTTTTTTCCAATGAAGGAAGAGGACAGATACCCATTAGTCCTATCACTCCGTACAGTAAAGATTATTCCAGATATCCCCGTAAACAGTGACCCTCTACCACTGAATTATGGGAGCGAATTCAGAGCATAGCGACGTCTGTCGGCGGCGGACGACGGCTGCTTGCACTGTCATCTCCCTCTCTCCCTGGGCAGCCTCCTTTTGAAATGTTAACACTTGACTGGACCTGCGCTAACTCACGAAGTGAAAGTCTCACAATCAGTCTCAAGTTGTAGGTGTACTGTAGCTACATATTAATGACAAATGATTCACCTCATCGAATATATGTTTTCCAACGTGCGAATCGACGGCACTAAGTGGGTCATCCAAGAAATAGTTATCTGCGTCGTAGTACACGGCTCGGGCTAACGAAACACGTTGCTTCTGACCACCAGATAAATTAATACCTGTTAATATGAAAATGAAAAGAACTTATATTTTGTGTAATCCTGCAAATTTATTAAGTCAAATATGATCTGCACTCAAAGAGTATATTAATGGCCAGTTCCTATATCTTACTAAACATTTCTTGGCCTTTATTATGGGTTAAAATTCTACATAAGCTCCATAAAAGTAATGCCAATTATTATTAATTACTTGTATCTCAAAAAAACGACATATTTCGGAGGAATACGGATTCGAACTATAGCAAAAAAATTACAGAGAAAGTTTTAGTAAACATTGGCTGAAAAATTGAAAGGAAGAGAACTAAGATGGTATAGGCATATAATGAGGAGTACAATAGTGGTCACTGAATTTTAAGTAGTGGGGGGGCGGAGGGGAGAGGAGGGGAGGAGTACTTCTCCCTTCTGCAACCCCCATGTCTAGGAGACATGTAGTTTTTGAGATATGATTTTTTTTGTAAACATGACTAATTTTTTTCAAAATGGTGTAGTTATTTCTTATTTCTAAAGACGAGAAATGCAGAAGAAAAGTAGTGGTCAATGTAAAAAACATTTAAAACAGTCTAAAAACGCAGACTAAAGCCCACAAGCCGAGCGAGCAAAGCGAGTGTGGCATGACAGTGGTCAGCAAATGTCACAACCGATTTGTAACCATCATTTAAATAGTTATCAATAAATAAATGGTGACCAGTCGGTTCTGGCACTCGCCGGCCGCTACCGCGGCACGCTCGCTTCGCTCGCTCGGCTCGTGCGCTTTGGTCTAAAGACTAACCCAACCTAACCAACTCACCGTTTTAGTCACTGGTCGCGACTTTCGATCACCCCTCACAACCTTAGTGGCTATAAAAAAAACTGTAAGGATATCCCTAACTCAAATCTAAAATGGAATAAAAAAGGCGGCAAATAGACTATAGCAAATTATACATCGATTTTTTTAATAAAAATAAATTGTTTAGAAAATACTACTAATTCAAACTCACAATATATAATTTAAAAAAAACAATTTTAGTATTTAAAAATCGATTTCATTGACGTATCAAATGATTTTCATATTTAAAAATCGATATTATTGACATATCGAATAGTTAACATTTTTTTTCTTTCTTATGCCTATTGTCGTCGTAAAGTAAAAAAAGTGACAGTACTGTGATTTATTATTATGAACTTTAAAATTATAATAACTAATTAAAAACTTGTTTACTAAATTAAAAAACAGTTTTAGTGTTTATATATCAGGTGTAAATGTAATCCTAAACACAAATCACAACTTTTTTTCAACAAAAGTGACATAACCTTGTTTATCAAACGTATTTTTATTTTTCCCATTATTCATTCAAAACTTGTTGGTGGACCCTAAAAACTTGTTTCCTAGCCCAAATAACAGGTCTAGTGTCTATATCTAAGGCGTATGTATACCCCTAAACTTAATTTCCGTTAATCTGATGACACTCTCTGTGTAAAAATCGTTTAATTTCAATTTTGAAAAATCAAATATCGCTTAAAATATACTTCATTTTAATATAATTTTGTTTACAAATACGTATAACAACACATAAAATTTTATTTTAGACGGCAATTACATTGTCATTACAAGATACTGATTACAAGAGTGTAATCAGTATCTTGTAATGACAATCTCTCTGCATGTGGTACATACATACATACATACATAACTTCACGCCAGTTCCCTTGCGGGGTAGGCACGAACAACAGAGCGCCATTTAGGCCCATTCTTACACACCTCACTTGCTTCTTTGACATGTGGTAGTGTTTCAAAATATGCATGATGCACCGGAGGTGTATAGGGTAGTAGCTGCTTCATGTCTTTATATTTTTCGTACGTAATAGGTCTGGCATTTTGGTACAAAGGCTACAGGTCGATTTTTTCAAATTGTAACGGTCTTCCAGGACGTAGAGGTAATAAATTGATAATTTTAAATTCTGCGTCCATCATCGTTGTTTTATAAAAAATGGTATATGGTGCAATTTTGAGGAACCTCAACCAACATATTTGCAACCAATTGACCTGTTCCGAAAATTTGTAAGTTTTTTTTGGGGTAAAGGTATCGCCAAAAGTACGTAATAGATTGGTTTCAAATTTAATACACAGCTAGAGTATGAATTGGAATAGTACATAGGCTACATTTTATTTAAAAATTCAACTCCTAAATAATATAAAATTAGAAAAATCGTAATAAGATTGCGGATTTTTCTGCAAAAAGATGGCGCTACTGTTGTTTTGTTGTTTTTTTAATTCGCCAAAATACGGGCAAAGATACGGAGTCATACAGCCTTGTCGTATTTATTTTCTTCTCACAGGTTATGCGCTGTACGTTTTCTAATACATTTCTCTAATTTTTTAATATCTATCTTTTAACTTACGAGTAGTGGAAACACGGAGGGGAAACAATGCAAATCATCCGCGGGTGAAACCGCGGGACACAGCTAGTATAAAATAAATGAAAAATAACAAAACACTGATCGGCATCTATCTGCTATGCCACCTACCTCTGTCAATTGGACTTACACCACTTTCATAATCGATGATTATGCAATTTCATTTACCGACCGATTTTAAGTTGTACAAAACATGGGATTTTTTTGAGAAATTAAACACGGACTAGTTATATATAAATAAATTACATTAAATTAAGCATGAATTACGTGATAGCTCATTTTTCTCAAAAATGGACTTACACCACTTTCAAAATAAACGGTCCATATATCTAATTTTAATACCGCGGGTGGACAAGGGATACTTTTCGTCTGGAATAATGGGATAGATTTATGTAAAGGTTATCCCAAAAAGTAGGATAGGTTTTTTGTGATTTGCCATTTTCGTCATTTTGGTAATTTCTGTAATTTTGGTCATCTTTGTCCTTTTAGTCCTTTTTGTCTTTTTTAACGCTTTTTTGTTATTTTTGTCTTTTTTATCCTTTTTGTCATTGTCCTTTTTGTTATTTATGTAGTTTTCATAGGCCTGCGATAGATAAATAAAACTACGACGGTTTGAAATAGAGGATGAAAGTTTTGATGAGACCAATCTTTGGTCAAGTTTATAGATATACAAATTGATCGTCCATAAGAAATGCGATAGTAACTCGATATGTCTTTCTGTTAAGTTTTCACGGAAAACTGCAGGGAATACTGGATCGTAATATTTTCTTAAGTTTTCGCGACTTGTATACATATACGTTTTAACGGTTTTAAGCGCGCTTGAAACCATTAAAACGTTGTTTTATTAAATACGGGATCGGTTTGGCTGTAATTATGTTTAAATGTAGTTTTAATACCGAAAATGGACATAAATATTTTTCTTGCCGGGAGATGGGATAGTTTGCGATATAAAATGAAATTAATCTTCCGGATAAAAATAGACTTAACATAAAAATTTTGGACAATGTAACCTGTATTAACACTGCTCTTTAAACAAGAAACACGCACCAAAGGTTGAACCGCGGCTGTGCCGCGGGGTAAACTCTAGTGTGTATACCTAGTCTTGCCGTAAATATTGTAACAGAGAAAAAAATTTTGTATTGCAAATAACATTTATAAGTTTTACATTGTGTTAGTTTAATACATAAATATAAAACAATTTAAAATATAAAAAGCTTATTCGAAGTGGTCTCCATTGGCTGCAATACAGTCCTTTAAACGTTGAGGTCAGTTATCAATAGAAGCACGCACTCCTTCCATGGGAAAATTCTTCACTGCCATACGTATGGATTGTTTTAGGAACTCCAAATTATCATGGCGTTTAGAGCAAGCCGTACTCTCTAAAACTGACCATAAATCATAATCCAGCGGATTAAGATCGGGACTAGATGACAGCCAGTCTTCAGCTCTGATGAAGTCCGAAATGTTTGTTTCCAACCAAGACTGCGTGGACCAAGCTTTATGACCCGGCGCCGAGTCTTGCAGGAAGGAACATTCTTGTTTATTGAACATGGTGTTGTTAAGGGGCTTAACTACATTCTCAAGAATGGTATCTTGATACACTTGTGCCGATGTTTTGATAACTTTTTCACAAAAATATGGCTCAGTCACTCCTTCATAGCTAACACCCCACCAAACCATCACTGAAGACGGATAATGCCCATGTTGTACTCTGTCGACTAATTGAGAAGCTTCCTTAGAGCTTTGAGCATAAATACGGTCATTTTGTTTGTTAAAATGTTGCTCATTGTAAAAAATTTCTCATCCCTACTCAAAATGTTGTCTGTGACCTCCCTTTGCGTACCGCTTCAGTAGTTGTTTCGATTTTACCACCCTATTCTTTTTTTTAAATTATGAGTTAAGAAATGACCAGTGAGTCTCTTATAGGCTGCAAGTCCTAAGTCATATTTTAAAATACGCGACATGGTTCTAGGTGATATCTTCATCTCCCGAGATAAAATCTTTTGCTTTCGGACAGGATTTCTTGGAATCCTTTCCCTTAATGCTTTGACCACCTTTTTCGTACGAACACTACGTCGACGGCCAGATCTTTTTCTGTCACAAACAGAGGAGATCTCATTGTACCTATTAATAGCCCGGTACACAAACATTTGACTAATACCAAGCGTATGGAGAGTTTTAAAATTGCATTTCGCTCCATACCTGCTTTGTGTAATGCAATCACAGCGATTCGGTTCTCTTTATTGCCCCACTCCATTTTAATATCGCAAAATGTTGTACAATGTATTGGCGCCAAAATGAGAAAACACAATGAACAATCATATAAAAATGACAGATTCCAAATTCAAATGTAATATTTTGTTTCTTTTTAATTGTAACAGTATGGCCAGACTAAGTATATATATATATATATATATACACACGCATGTATATAGTTGTGGTCATATAATTAAGAACGATTTGAAGTTCTAGAAGATTTTTATTTAAATCTTGTCATACACAGAGATGTGTACCTTCTGAGAAGCAACTAGTTATGTTATAAAATAGCCACATTAATAGAGCAACGTGGCTTAGGAATAAAGAATAAAATCGCTAACAATTTTTTTCACATTTTATTTATTTTACCAAAGTAACACATTTAAATAGTACTGAAGCTGGACAAATAATTAAGAAAGATTTATTAAACTGCTCGGGAATCGTTTTGTATGACACTCACATTTAAAAAATCACAATAATATGTAGCGCGAGAAATTTAAAAAGCAATTTAATACATTTTTAACTAAAATTAATAGTTAATAACATATCCACGGCTTTTAATTACTGCTTTACACCGGCGAGGCATTGACTCTATTAATTTTTGACATTTTGCAAGAGAAACAGAGTTCCATTCTTCTAAAAAAACGTCGTACAGCTTTCTTAAATTCCCACACTATGTATTTGAAACCTTTTTCTTTACTTCTCTATTGGGTTTAGATCTGGGCTGTTAGCTGGCCAGTTTAAGACAGAAACTGATTGCGCTGTAAGAAATTCCTTTACGGTGCGTGCAGTGTGCTATGGATCATTGTCATGCTGGAATGTCCAAATAAGTGGTAGAACGTCTTCAGCATAAGGTAACATTGTTTCTTTCAGTATATTTTTGTATTGGAACTGATCCATGTTACCTTCTATCAACTTTACAGGTCCAACACCATGTCCAGAAAAGCACCCCCAAATTTTCACATTTCCACCACCGTGCTTTAATGTAACTTTCGTGTACTTAGGGTCGAATGCTGTATTCGGAGGACGTCGTACATATCGATTTCCATCAGAACATACTGTTTTTATTTTCGTCTCGTCAGAAAAAAGTACATTTTTCCACTGTCGCACAGTCCAGTTTTCATACTTTCTCGCAAATGCAAGCCGGGATTGCCTGTGGCAAAGTTTCAACATGGGTACCTTTCTTGCTTTCCTACCGTGCAATTTTTCTTCTACCAAACGTCTTCGAACAGTGCGTGCTGAGATTGCTGAAGGGTTGTTTTCACCAAAATATTCTTTTCTCAGCTCATTGGACCCTATAAAAGGATTTTGTTTTGCCATACGAACGATGTTTCGGTCATCTCGAGGAGTTGTTTTTCTCTGTTTAGGTACACGTGGAACATTCGAAGTAGTTTGATACGTAGCTAAATGCTTTACAGGGTGGAAAACCATCGTTTTTGAACATTGCAGATGGTCGGCTATTTTTTTATAAGAACCAATTCTTCCGGCGAAGTTTTATTATTACTTCCCTTGTAGATTTATCACAACTTGTATTTTTTCCCATTGTTTTTTCATAAGAAGCAATCACTTAATCTTTTACAGCACTAAATGGCGCCAAAATTATACAAACAGTAACAAATCGACTGAGTGTTCTGTATTTAAATTTGAATAAAGGTATAAACTATTTAGCGTTCTTAATTACGTGACCAGCCAGTAAATAGGAATACTATGTTTAGAAGTAGTGTAAAAAGTTTGTCTATTTATTTTTAGTTAATCATATCAATGAATACAGCGGTACTATGGAAAAGTTTTACGATATCGAGAGAAATAAAAAAATTGCATGCAATTAGTTTTGCGTCTTAGTTTGAAAAAAATCTTCACTTTAAATAAGCGTTCTTAATTATATGACCATCACTGTATGCATATATAAATATATATATATATATATATATATATATATATATATAATTAAACTATCTGTTCGATCCATGGCCAGAAGGCCCAGCTTGCCATACACAACGCGGTGCTGGTACCTACGCTAACGTATGGAAGCGAGAGTTCGGTATGGAAGAGAGAGCATGAAAGTAGAGTAAACGCGGTCGAGATGCGAGCACTGCACAAAATCTGCGGAGTGACACTCACGGACCGCGTTCGTAATACCAAGTAAGAAAGAGAGTTGGTCTGAAATAGAGTGTCGGGGTGAAGGTAAGGAAAGTAATGCTCCGGTGGTTCGGGCCTGTGGAAAGAATGCATGATGAAAGAATGACTAAACAGATATACAATGCAAAAGTGGATGGATGCAGAAGTCGTGGAAGGCCACGACACACCTTCCATGATCAAGTTGATCGTGTACTAGCAGAAGATGATATCAGGAACCTTAAGAACAGACGAGCGTGCATGACAAGAGCTATGAATGTCAAAGAAGCAAGTGAGGTGTGTAAGAATAAGCCTGAATGGCGCTCTGTTGTTCGTGCCTACCCCGCAAGGGAACTGGCGTGAAGTTATGTATGTATGTATGTTCGATCCATTCAACTGATTAGCGGAAATTGCAATATATATATATATATATATATATATATATATATACACATACATCCCTATTAATTAATATTATAAATGCGAAAGTAACTCTGTCTGTCTGTCTGTTCCGTTTTCACGGAAAACTACTGGACCGATTTGGCTGTAAATCGGTATATATGTAATTTTCATAACGAGGGTGGACAAGGGATATTTTTCATCCCGGATAATGGGATAGATTTTGGGATAGATTTATGTAAAGGTTATCCCAAAAGTGGGACAGGTTTTGGTTGGTGTATTGATTTGCGATTTTCATCATTTTGGTTATTTTGCCCTTTTGATCTTTTGCTCTTTTTTGTTCTTTTTGTCCATTTTGCTCTTTTGTCCATTTTGCTCTTTTGGCTGTTTTTGTTCTTTTGCTCTTTTTGCTCTTTTTATCCATTTTGATTTTTTTTGTCCTTTTTGACAATTTCGCTCTTTTTGCTGTTTTTGTCCCTTTTATCATTTTTGTAGTTTTCATTGACGGGGATAGATAAATAAAACTAGGACTGTTTGTAACAGAGGATGAAAGTTTTGATGAGACCAATCATTTCTTAAGTTCATAGATATAAAAATTCATCGTTTATAAAAATGCGATAGTAACTCGATATGTCTTTCTGTTAAGTTTTCGGAAAACACTGGGAATACTGGATCGTTTTTATTGTAATTTTGTTTTAATGCCGAAAATGGACATATATACTCATGCCAGGAGATCGGATAGTTTGCGATATAAAATTAAGTGAATTTTTCGGGTGCAAATGGCATTAACATAAAAATGTTGTACAATGTAACCTGTATTAACGCCTGCTCTTTAAACAAGAAGCAGGAACTAGAGGTTAACCCGCGGCGCAGCCGCGGGGTAAACTCTAGTATACATATACATATCCGTGCTTAAACGGAGAAAGAATACAATTTTCATCGACCGGGCGGGCGGCCTGTCGTTAGAGGCGACAAAACAACCTACAGCCAGGTGGTACTACCCCTGGTCTAGAGTATGTCGCCACAGCAAACTTGAATTGTGTTCCGGCATTAGTGACCAGGTTCCAGTCTCCCTTAAGAGAGCAGCAGCGCATCTGTAGCAAGTACCTTTGGTGTTGCAAATATCCATAGGCGATGGTAACCGCTATCCATAAAGTGGGCCGTCTGCCTGTCTGTTGAACTCATGAAATAAAAATTATGTATATATATATAGATATATATATGTGTATATTATATATATATATATATATATATATATATATATATATATATATATAAATTATATCTAGGGGGCCCAGAAAAATCCAATTACAATTATATCCTTGCAAAATAGTCTTAGGACGATTTGAAAAATAATGATTGAATAACGCTCTAGCCGCGATTTGTGGAGATATTCCATTTATCAACATTGACCACAAGAGTTTGTATGTTGTCTTTCTGCAATGTCTTATATGTTAATTTAAAGTTGATATATCAAGGAAATATTATCCAAGCAAAACAGTGTGGGTCCCTGGTTTAACTATAAGCTTTAATTAGTTTGGTTTATGTTCATCGCTTACGTTACTGAGAACGTGTATTATTTTTAAAGAATGTTAAAAATAAATAAGTACCGTTAGTGTTGACGCGCCCTGAGACTTTATTCATTTCTCCCAACAATGCTGAAAGAAGAGAACTCTTGCCAGAACCAACGGCGCCCACTACCGCGACCAAAGAACCTTTAGGAATGTGCAGATTGATGTTTCTTAAAAACGGTTCGGCGTCCTTCTCTCCCCAAGAGAAATGACCGTTGTCTATTACAATGGGATTCGCTAAAAAATCAAACAAAACATTGTACTTTCTGTGAATTCGTATAATATAACAATATTTATGCGTAACCCGACAATTAAGAAATAAAAGAAGTTTCGAACGTATGAAGTGTCAGAGCACCCGGACAGCGGCTGAAATCTCAATATTTACCGATTATTACATCAAGCACCGGTTGTGACATGAATAGTCCTGTAGAAAATGAGTCTAAATATAAATGAGTATTTTTATATTATTTCTCACAATTAATTTAGATGTGTTTACAACATTAACGAAAGTAGACGGAATATATTACTATTTAAAAGAAGTTATATTTCAAAAACATATTTAATCTTGTTCAGAGTTATCGTTAGTTGGAGAGGTAATTATTGTTATTAAGTAAGCTTAAGTAATATACTATAAAGCCAAAATTATAAATAAATTCTACGAACATTCTTGAAAACATTTATAGGTATGAAAATAATCATTCTTTTGTTGATATTATTTTAAGGATATTCTGCTACATAACAGTTAACGAACGAACATAATTCTACAGTCAATATTTGTCTGACAATTCACACAGTAGTTTAAAACATGATATAAATTGTTATTTGCCTTGAATTTACGTTTCAGTTGCATGCTTTGTTCAATAAAATTAAATATTTATTAACATTTTATCGCGATCAAAAATGTTTTATTAGACATTATAATAAACGTTGTAATGAACGGCATTTAACTTAAACTTGCTTCGTAGGCGGTGTATTCTATTAAAAGGATAAGGCGATAATCTATGTATACGTGTAATTACTTATAATTATAGCGTTTTTTGCCACAAAATACTAAGACGCCATAAAAATTAAAGATTCGCTTAAATTACAGCGGGTGAGTTACAAAAACCATGAACTATTTCAGCGGAACTTTCATTTATGGTGACTTTGGGTGATGGAAGAGTTAAATTAACAATATGTTATAGGTACATACATTCTTTGGAGTCATGTTCAACCGCTGTTTCGTCCAATTCGTCGCAGTTCATAAATTTATTCAATCTCTTTATTCCAACTGCGGTCTTAAAACATAAACAGTTATGATTAGAATATTATATTGGAAAAATAATGGTATGTAGCAACATACTATACTGAATGGTTCGTAAGGCAATCTTGAAAGTTTTACATTTTGTTAGTTTCGGTGATGTACTCTCGGTGATGCATACGGAATAGGTCACAAAAATATTCTTCTAACAGGAGAGTAGATAGATCCAGTAAGCTGTTCTACTAAATGTAGCTTTAAAACTCGTTCAGTAAGTGTGCAGTCAAAAACATAGGTTTTAAAGGAATACATTTATTATTTCCAATCAAAATTAATACTCCTTCACCAAACTTCATCGAAATAAATAAGCACATAGCATACTACGCTGTTAATATTAATCTAGTTAGTCACGTCATACCAGAAATTTAAATGAATGTTTGTTAGAAATTGAAAATGGACGGACATTCAAAGGGTTATTTAAAAAAATCTACTAACTAATTTACAAAAGACCAAAATATGCTTTATAATTAAATAAAAAGAATATTGCATATATAATAATAAACTGAATTAAAATACACAAAAACAAAGTAATTTTTAGAATTATGTACTTATACTATACTTTAAAATACATATGATTATGTAATAAAAAATAATAATGTTTATCACTATCAGCCATAAAACGAGTTGTTATGATTGTAAGTATTGTAATGATGTCAGAAAAAAACCATGGTAGCCTGTAATGGTTATAATAATCATAAAACGATATTTTGGTCAGTTTGATATTATTCTTCAAGCTTTGCATTGACAGAACAAATACATCGTTATATTGGGAACTTACTTGAACAACATTCGATATTACGTTAGGCAGCATTGACAATGGGAAACGTAGTATATTGAAAAGTGATAGCGCTACGAAAGCCCTTTGCGAGTCCAGCACTTCGGTATCGTTTACCAAAACAAAGCATCCGAACGACATCAGCGATACCTACGATCCATACCAGTTCAATTAGCGACCAATTTTGATTGTCATGCAAAAGTTGCTGGACCGAGTTTACGTTCTATACCAAATTAAATTTGCGCATAATGACTGAATTTTACATTGGACTCATAAACATTAGCAAAGCATGACATAGAACGTAAACTTAATAAGGGGCTATCACTGCCGTGTGTAATGTCGCATGTATATATAATAATGCATACAACTAATGAGTTCGGGTGAGAAGGAACCAGAACCTGTAGACGTGTAACAAAGTTGTAGAAGGTACTGATAAGTTGCTGTACCTCAATCACTGATACCACGATGATAGGCAGTAAACCTAATGGCATATGCATCGTGAAAAACAGTGACATCGAGACAAATATCTTTTCAGCAGTCAGGATGTTGTTGTCAGGATCGGATATCAAAAACGTGAAGAAAGTTAAGAAGATCACCTTTAACACAAGAAACATAATCATCGTCTCGTTTCTGTGGATTACAAATTTAAATATTATTGTTATACCTGAAGTTAGCACCAACCTTCAGCATTTCCTCTTGTTAATACATTATAATCAATGGTTGGACACTGATAGTTTCGTTAATCTCAAGCCTATCGCTTTACGATGTGTCAACATACAACAGACAACTCTAAGAGTTGATCCCAATAATACAAAGACCAGAATAAATACCAGAAAAATAATTTTTGACAAATATCTTGCCGGAAATCCAACCCAGAATCTCTAAGAGATTTACCACTGAACTAACTACAACAATGAGGTAGGTAGGACATTTTTCTTATATTTCAGCCTTAGGTTGCATATCAAAATGATACCATAGTGCCTTGTTTTTCAGATACAAAGACCGAATTGACAATTTGAAATGTCTGTATATTGAAGTTATTTGAAAAAAAAAACGGGAATACACTACATAAACAATTGAGAATAGAATGCAATTTTTTTAGATTTCTTGTCTGTTTTTTTATTACATGAGTTCAGCAGATAGGCAGACGGCCCACCTAATGGTAAGCGGTTACCATCGCCTATGGACATTTGTAACACCAAAGGCGTCACAAATGCGCTGCTGCTCTCTTGAAAGAGTTTGGAACCTGGCTATTCCGGAACACAACTCAAGGTTGTTATGGCGGTATACTCTAGACCAGGTAGCCATTTAGATGGGCAGATACCCTACCACCTGGCTGTGGGTTGTTTTGTCGCCTCTTAGGACAGGCCGTCCGGCTGCAGGAAATTGTATTCTTTCTCCGTTCCTGTACGGAATATAAAGTTTGTCGTTTTGTCTATTTGATTGGATTCATGTAAAAACGACTGGGCCGATTTCGATGCGGTTTTCGCTAATCGAAAGCTTAGAGTTAAACTTTGTGCTACTTTTTATCCTGGGAATCCCGCAGGAATTTTTCTAGGAATTATTTAAAATGATAAAATTAAAAAAATCGAATCCCAGTATAATTTTTTTAATGATCGATAGCAAATTAAATGTAATAAAATGTGTGGTATTATTTATCCCGGGAATCCCGCGGGAATTTTCCCGGCAGCGGTTTGAAGTTCTTCGGGTGCATAAAAATTGACTTATTCCCACATAATAATCACTAGAACGACAGCTTACATTCTTTTTTAAATGCTGTGTCCCCGGAATCCTGCGGGAATTTCAAGTCAAGCGTGGACGAAGTCGCGGGCACATCCTAGTAATATTTATATATATATATATTAACACAAGTTTGTTATAATATTCAATTGTCAATTTATTATTCTTTGTATCTCAAAAACAACGTGAATCTACCCGAACAACTTACTTTCAAATAAATACACACTCCTGAATATTTATCTCAGAGTATATTTTCCTGAGATTTCACTGTGTACTTCAGGCACCTTACATATGTATGCTACCAGTTCTAGTCGCTTACAGAAAGGGATATATTTGCTGCAAATCAGTTCTGATATTTACTATTTGTTTATATTGATAAAATCGACGACATTGAATAACCGATAATTGCTATAATACAATGATTAACTTATCATTGTTTTTGTCTTTTATATTGTATAACAGATTTAACACTATTATTATCTTTAATCGTGTAAAATAAATCGATGATTCCAAGGAATAATGAAACAAATTACTATTACGACTTTTTCGTGCTATGCCAAATAAGTGTTAACAGTTTTTTTAATAAACATTTTCAAGACCGTTTCCTAATCTTACGGACCGTTTATTTGCCTTACTATCGGTTAAAATTTGACATAAGATCCATACAACTAATGTAAAAATTCAACCGATGGTAGGGCAAGTGAAAGAATAGTAAGATATAGGAATCAGCCATCAGTCAAAACACGGTTTTCTCTTCAAAAATGTAATGATTTCAATATAAGGGAATACTTTTATTCCAAACATAATTGTCAACTCGTTCATAAAAACATTACAGTTTTATGAAATTATGGTTGCTGTAAAATTTACACTGTAGAATATATTTTTTCAATAATAACTATTATCTGTAATGTATGACAAGAAGTAAATAAGTCATGTCAATCACTCGCTCGTGTGCGTCCCTAGGAAACATAAAAAATCAGAACTTTGAGTTTACGGACTTATTGCCCTCGAGTGGCCGACATATAAATGTTAATAGCTTATTGATATCTAAATTGGATTAACGCATTTATTGGCAATACAACATATTTACTGCATTATCACTATGTAATCTTTATTTATAACACATACTTACAACTTTACGTATTACTTACCAAAAATGGGGCACAAGACCATATAAAAGACGTAGCGGAATTAAGGTATGCCGCCTGCTTTAAAACTTTCATTTCTTTATTTCTTATTTTGAGTATTTGTTCTTCAAAACTAGGTTCCCAAGCATACATTTTGAGAACCTGAAAAAATAACACCACTTTATTGTATGTCTAAAATTGCTCAGAACGAAAATTGATCAATTAACGTAATTGTAAGGCCACACAAATACAGAAAAAATGAAATATCGAACATATACAAGTTGCACAACATCCAACAATATATGTATGTGTGCATATATTTTGTACTTTGCCATGAATAAATACTTTTTCTTACTTAAGGACGAGATTACGTTCAAAAAATAAAAACATACGCATTCTATTACTAAGTATAAGTGAATAGATAATTGTTTAGAATTGCTAAGTACTTACACTGTTTCATGTGAAACGAAGAAATAGACTATTAGTAGCTCTCAGAAAATTTAAGGAACGACTAATATAAAAGACAATTAAAATAAGTGTAGTACGAACATGTGCCATACAATAATTGGCATTTATGTTACGATGTAATACTTCAAGTTATTGTTCCTAATGGTATTGCAGGACTAAGAGAGCTTTAAGAAAACATTAATTTAAAGAAGAATTAAAAGTTATTGAAGTTGTAGTTCAGAATTGAAGATTTTCGGACAACTTAAGCATAATTTTGTTATTAACTGTGTAAAACTTAAATTAAAACTAAATAAAGAGACAGGCTAACGGCCCTCCTCTTGGAAAGTGATGAGGTACAGTCGCTCGTGGACGTTTGCAACACCAAAGGTGTTAACCAATATACTGCCGGCTTCGAAAGGAGACTGGAAACTAGCCACTGTTGCCAGAACACAAACCTAAAGTTTTATAGCGGCACACTGTAGACCAGGGATGGTAGCCTCCAAGACGGGTATATGCCCTAGCCCCTGATTATCGGTTGTTTCGAGCTTGTTACGAGAGGCCCCGGCCGCGAGAATTAGTATACTTTGTCCGTTCCTCCACGGATATAGCATTACTTTCTTATCGACTTTAAAGTGCGGTAGTAATTAGTTACTCTACACTTAAACAAAATATTGTGTACAGAAGTAACCTTAAAAGAAAATGCGAGAGCTAAATACAATAATTTATTTCTAACAGCGATAAGTTATCATCGATTACAAGGCGGATAGTGTGCGTGATTTGATAACAGACGGCCTTCGCCTGTATCAATTTAAAGTAGATATTTCTCAACATTTTTTGCAATTCTAATTTTCCTAAGTGTGATCTTGTCAGTTAGTTGTAAAGTAAAAGCAAATAAAAATTGTTTGTCGCACAGCTCAATCAATGTAATTTTCATAATAAATCCTTCTTCTATTAGTATAAAGAACGGGGAAACTTTTTGAGCATTAACGTTTGTTAATCTTTCACACAAAAACTGTCGGACGGATTTTGGTGAAACTACAGTAATAGTAATAGGGGAACCCTATTAATTTATTCGAAACATTAAGAAATCTTCATGGTTTATTTTATTTTGTAGTCATATAATCAATGATAATAAGGGTATGACTGTTTGGCTGCAAAATAAAATTATATTAAGATTTCTTAACAACTTGAAAAATTTTATTGAATAACAATTCACTGGGTAGCGTGTCCCTTATGGTATAAGTTTACCCTATATAATAGGTTGGGGAAAAAGTCTTTTCGCATATAGTATGTATGAACTTGTAATAAGATCTCTTTGGCTATACCATTTGTATCTGGCTGGTTTTGGTATCATTAAAAAGTTTTAATTTTAAAGAAGACAATTCCAAATTCAAATTAGAAAAATGTGTGATTTTCATTTGTTTTTCTTATTGTTAAAATTAGTGAATGTAATGAAGAAATTCGATACATTTTAAAATTTAACTACAAAAAAAGTAAAAATGCAACACAAGCCGCGAAAAAAATTTGTGGTGTTTATGGACCTAACGCAGTATCTGTGAGAGTAGCGCAAATTTGGTTTAAGCATTTTCAATCCGGAAATTTTGATATCAAAGATGCACGGCGCTCTGTTCGCCCTGTTACGGACAAAATTGATGCTATTTTTTTAAAAAGTGGAGCAAGATCGGCATATTAGTAGTTACGATGTAGCTGGAGAACTGGGAATTGACCACAAAAAAGTTTTGGCGCATTTTAAAAAAGGTGGGTACACAAAAAAGCTCGATATTTGGGTGCCTCATGAGCTCATTGAAAGAAACCTAATGAACTGTGTACTCATTTGTGATTCTTTATTACGACGTAATGAAACCGAACCATTTTTGAAGAAGCTGATAACTGGTGATGAGAAGTGGATCACGTACGATAAGAACGTGCGAAAAAGATCGTGTTCAAAGGCCGGTCAGGCTTCACAGACTGTGGCGAAGCCCGGGTTAACTCGCAACAAGGTGATGCTGTGTGTATGGTGGGATTGGAAGGGCATTATTCATTATGAGCTGTTACCGCCAGGCAGGACTATCGATTCTGAACTGTACTGCGAACACTGATGAGATTAAAGCAAAAAGTTGAAAAAAAGCGGCCGGAATTAATCAACAGAAGGGGTGTGGTTTTTCACCATGATAACGCTAGACCTCACACATCTTTAGCCACTCAGCAAAAATTACGAGTTTGGCTGGGAGGTGTTAATGCATCCGCCGTATAGTCCTGACCTTGCACCTTCAGATTTTCACCTGTTTCGGTCTCTGCAGAATTCCTTAGGCAGTGTCAGGTTAACATCACGAGAGGACTGCCAAAACCAATTGTCGCAGTTTTTTTATCAGAAGCCCCAAAATTTTTATAGCAATGGGATCACGTCCCTGCCTAGAAGATGGCAAAAAGTTATCCAACAAAATGGCACCTATATACTTTAGTCAAATGTAAATAAACTTTATAAAAAAACCTTTTGAATTTTTATATAAAATGCGAAGAAACTTTTTCCCCAACCTAATATTTTCAGTTTTTGAGATTCATAAACTATTTAATTGATAAAAATATTGTTTAATCAATATATAATGACAAGTGTCAAGTATAAACTTTACGGCTAAGAAACGTCAGAATGAAAACCAAATAAAACACCGCGCTTAAAATAGTTCAAACGTAGTTTTATTATTTATTATGTTACGACTGTGTCATGTCCTGTCTGGCGACGCGCATTGCAGGAGAGGCGCTGGGAAATCGCTATATCGCCTAAAATTGTCTCATGCGCGACATGAAGGCAGGCAGACGTCGTTGACAGTTATGTCCATATTTTCGGGACAAATAGGCACAGACGAAATCCCGGTGGTCGCTGAAGTAATTGGTCTTTACATTAAATGTCACTTAATTAATAAGGTAACTGTAACACTTCGTAAGATCTATCTGATTTTTGATGATATGGCGCCAATGTTATCAGTATTAGTTTTATCAGCGCCTTTTTGAAGTTATTTCAGAAAATAACTTATTTGTATATGTTTAATTAATTAATTACCTTAATTCCGTTAAGTACTTCATTCATGAGTTTAACCCTTTCATCCTTGTATTTCATCTGCCTGATCTGTAAGGTCTTTACTCTGTTAGCAATAAGCCCGTTGACTGGTATAAGAATTATCATAACTGCTAAGCCAGCCAGTACAGATGGGCCTAATATCCCCCAAAGGAAATACAAAGCCAATGCTATCTGTAACGGCGCTGACCATATCATATTTAAATATGCAGTCAATTCTACGAACCTGAAAAAGAGCTGACATTACATTTTGATAATTTCAATTAATAGCAAATAATTCAAATTATCAAAGCATAGCTAAAACCAATTGGTCTTTGATATCTATAATAACATATCAAAGACCAGTTGGTTTTAGGACGCGTATCCTAGAAGGAAACTTATTCTCACACCGACGGACGCTCGAGATGATAATAGAAATGCACGTAATTCTAACATAGGTCAAGTCTCAGTATTTTTATCTAAAACCTTTACTACCGTACAATTAAACCTATCAAATTCAAATTCAAGTTTGTATTCAAAATAAGTTTCACTGGAGAACACTTTTTGAAGGTCATAGATAATATACACTTTTTGAAGTTAAATTTAATTTTACTTCCTATTCTATGTACACTGCTTCGCAACGTGTTATTGCTGTTAAGGTGAAGAAGCGGTAAGAAACTCCCCAGCAACAAGTCTAACTAAAAATCGTTTTTCTTTATATTTCTTATAGTTTTATACAGGAATATTTTACAGAATTACTTTTCGAAGAATTAATGAAGTTGTAGCAAACAGAGCATACTCAGTAACACAGACATAATAAAAGGAAAGAAGAATATTATTATAGTTATAATAATGACGAGACGCACTAAAAGTTTGCACTGCAACATATCTCCATAAATTCCTTAAATGTTTAGCAAGATTAAAATGTTTTACAGACGATATTACGAGAGGCTAAAGCGAGCTACTATGTAAATGAAGTTTTGTCTTTTCAATATTCTTTAATAGTGTAATATACCTTTTAGAGCAAGATACTTTATAATTTCGTTATAAAATAGTGAAAGGCAGATCTAATCTAACATTTCATTCGGAATCTTATTGAAGAAGCGTATACCAACCCCCAAGAAAGAGGACAGTACTTTTTGTAATCTAAAAGATGGCAATATCAGTCTACTACTATTGTGCCCGGTGTTGAAATTATGAACATCCTCATACTGTTTGTAGGCACTCAAATTATTAAGAATATAAATTATATTATTAAAAATATATTGGCAACCGACCGCCATAATACCGATTCCCTTAAAGCGTTCCCTAAGAGACTCTCGGGGGCCAAGTTTGTGAATTGACCTTACGGCTCTTTCTTGTAGATAACAATATAGTCACAAGAATAGTGAAGAGAATAGAGGAAGAGAGAAGGAGAATAACAATAGTCTCCAAGTCAACAGCGTTGCTCCAAAATACAATATCACAGGACATGATGATAATATGATGGTGTTATTGTTGATTACTAGTTTAGTTCCATAATATCGACGTGTGCTTTTAGCAGAAGTATCATTTATGACACTCCCAAGTTGTTTTAATGATATTTGATGATTGTTTAATTCTATTACTGCCTATCATATTATTTACTGATTTGCACTTCAACTATGGAGTTTAAAAATAAGCGAGGAATATCACAAAACGTGTTAATTGAGTTGAAATGTCAAAGTACATGTTTATATTATCAACAATGGCGCATTCAATGGGTGTTTTATATTTAATAAAATGCCGATATTCTTGTGTGACTCCGTAGGCAATTGACATATTATATTTTTAAGCAATCATAGTCGTCTTCGTCATCCAATCGCAATGCACTCTGCTGGTCCACTTATTAGCGTCACATGTCTATGTCCTTCGCTTTCCCCTATGCAATCATGTTAAAAATGTGAGAATAATCTATGTATTATGGATAATTCTCATATTTTTTACAAGCTTTTAAATTATGTAATCATTTGTAGTATTTCGATTAAAAAAATATATAAGTAGCTATAAAAGTGATGTTTTCAAATAAAGTCAGAAAATTTACGCTTGATAACCGTTACAAAATAATTTTGACTAACTATATTTAGAGTATAGAACATTAAATATGAAAACAGTTAACGAAAACAAATATTTAGTAACATAAAAACAAGAAAAGAAGTAAATATAAAAGATAGCTATAACAAAACGATATAAACAAGAACAATAAAAAAAATCCTGACAATCTGTTACTGCAGGGGTGAAAAATAACAACATTCAGCAAATTGAAGAAGTCACCTCACCTTTGCGCATCCACTGACATTAAGTTAACAATTTCGCCAACAGTAGATTCTTTCCGGGCCGCATTCGACATTCGTAAAGATTTTCTGTAAATCGCACTTGTGAGAGCAGTCCTTATTCTCATACCCACTAAGTACATGCGCGTGAAGTAATGTGCCAATAACATAGTTTGTACAGATGCACAGACGAGAAGCGCCACCGCGTAAAGATAGCCTTTCCATTCAGGTTCCCCGCCTTGTACAAACACTATTAAGTACCTACAGAAACAGGTTATAATTAATATTAATCTTGATCAGGTTTAACTTGGTCTTAAAAGACAGCACTAAGCCAAGCTAACAGACTTTCACAAATCACTCGTATAATTAGGACGTGTTTCAGTTTGTAGGATGATAAAAAGTTGGAAAGTTAAACGCGCTTTTTTGATAAGTTGTTGAATGCTTTTCAAGCAATGCAGAAAGGAAATGGAAGCGAAACATTGAGAGTAAGGGCCATACACAGACTTTAAGAAACGATTACTTTGAGTAGCAATAATAAAAGAAAATATAACAGAGTTAATAATTACAACTATTTAAAGTCCAGAAGTTAAAACTTAATACTAGAATTTATTGTTGAACATGACTGCAGTAGATAAAACTTACTTCAATAACTGAGGAGACAAGAACATCATTACATCATTGATCAACTTTAACAAAGCACCAAATATGAATTGTCCACCGAATGCCAGACATAAAGCTGGTAATAAAGACGCTGGTTTTTTTTCACTTTCAGGCTTGAAGTTTACACTAGCCGATGTTCTCCGATACGTGGCTTTTGTTGCGTTAGAACTGTTAAAATATTAATAACATTAACCACTTAAATTTCAATACATTTCAGAAAAAGGGTGGAGATTTGGTTTAATTGGAATCATAGATGAACAGGTTTGACAGCCTACTTAAAAGTAACTGAATTACTTTATTTATATACCACTGCTTGCATTATTATAATAGTTTATAACCGTACATTATGGATTATAAAGTGTAAAGTGCACATCAAGCTTTAGAGCCTTTCTTTTTTTAGTGCGCGAAGAAGGCCAGAAGGCAGACAAACCTCTTGATGGATAATGTTTAACGTCCGCCTATGGACGTTTGCAAGACCCGAGGAGTCGCCAACGGGTTATTAGCCTCAAAATTTCATGGCACCTGTCTTAAACAACCCCATTTCTAGGTATAGATGTAAAATCTCAATGGGAAGTTCCCATTAGGTTGTTATTGCAGAATAAATATTTTCCAGAATCGTCGTATTATATTTGATGACGGTAGCTCCAGAAAATATCTTAAAAACTTCTAGAATACATACATATACTTCATAATACAAATGATGTCAGTGCTTTAAAAAATAACAACTTACATTTCTCGTTTCTTTAAAGATTTTTCCCAGAATTTGTCGAATTTTGGGACGACTTCTATGGAGGAGTCTGGAGGATTAAGCGCCCACAAATCGCTCTCCGTTAAGCTTCTACGGAACCCGGTTATGGCTAATGGATCAAACCAACTGAAAGTAAGACGGCTCGGAAAACCTGCAGCACTTTCTGGACACTGGTTCTGTTAAATAATAAAATTTTCTTTCAAGTTTGTCGTGCCTTGAAAGTTAGAATTTTAAATGGCAATTACAATAATAAAGAAGTAGTTAAACAGGACCTTTTCATTTTCTTATTCATAATTTAAGCGTCTTATATGGTGTACGCAACTTTCTTTTTATGTTCTTTTCTTTTTTATGGTCTTAGGAATGAACAGGGTCACGAAATTTGTGTATATGTATATTATATACTTTCGATAACAAGGATGAACATATGTTGAAAAAAATGATGATCATTCTTGGGGGATAAAGATTTAAGATTACGCGAGTGAAAAATAATAATGAATTGATTTTGTACGTGTAATTAGGTACTTCCAGTAACAGGGATTAACATCGTATATTTGTTATTCTGGGGAAACAGAATAGTTACTATTAATTATGGATACAAATTTTATGATAGCGGAGATGATAAGGAAAATTTATAATATACGGTAATCCAAACATACCTTTTCATACTTATAAGGAGTGTCCTTAGGCGGTAAATCGGCAAAACAATTTAAAACAAACATTATTACTATAGCAGGATAGTAAATCATAAAGCTAACAAAAATATATCGGACGTTCTCATCATCGCTTAAATTATAATGATTGACTATTTCAGATCTTAGCTGCGGTAAACCGGCCAGAACTAAGAGCAGCCAGAAGAAAAACAGTACTCCTGATGCCCTCATGCCGTATTTTCTGTTGTAGTATAACAACGTTCCCGATAAAACCTGAAAAGTCCAATAAAAATTATTTGTCCCGTAGATAATTAAGGTTCTTATTCTAGAATGGTAATCGACGTAAATAAACACTCAATTCGAGTTTTTGGCAAGAACGTAAGTAGTGATTGATAAAAAAAACGTATAATTTTTGTTTAGTGTTAGCAAAATATGATTTTTAGATCTACTGTAAGATCATCACTATTTGAAATCAGTCAATGACATACAATTTGGCTGAGACTAGATTGGGAGGGTTTTATGGTTGCAGCTGTCGCCTTTTTGCTAGAAGATTAAACTACTTGAATATCCATAAAAGTCAGGCTGTACCTCCTGGCTAGATATACAAAACGTGAAAAGCAATGTTACAAAAAAATAGTGTACTACTTCAACGCATACACGGAGTCGATACAATTAAAATGTACTGAGGCCATGTGATGCCTCGCGTATTGGATAAAAAATTTGAAAATAAAATTTGAAAATAAAATTTGCGATAAAATTTGAAAACACAGTCACGATGACTAAATATATTTAAGATGTTTGACATTTTCAACTTTGTTAGCTGGTCATCCCATTTTAAACGGACGGTACGCATCAATTCTCAAAGATAAACCTAAGAACCGTGTCGATGGCGGTGAATGACATCAGGCCTGGAGCTACTTGGTGAAAAAACGGCGTTTCTTGCCGGTTCGAGATGTTCGATGCTGACCTTGTGAATTGTTTTGTTTCTACCGATTACTATTTTACTCCGTTACAACCGGTTTACATCCTATGGGAACTGATCAAATTATTCTTAAGAAAACCCATTATCATTCGATATTTTATACCAATTAACCAGTTTAAACCTTTTATAATTATAACTTATTTTAATTGTGTGCTGTATTTTTAATTCAATTGTGTTAAAACGACAACTTGGGCAGAATCAGTCCCTGCGTATCTGCCAAGTGCTAAAATAACACAGAACTGTAATATACAATATCTGGCGTCTGTCAGGTCATCCATACAGACATCAGATTCACAATATAATTCCTTAAATAATAGCAGCAAAAAAATATGTATTTCCTTCTTTTTTAAATCAGCGGACAAGCAAATTCATTGTATATTATATATATATATATATATATATATATATATGTGTGTATATTGTATATCCCAAACTAAGCTGGTTACGCTTGTTTTATGGGTGATATACAACGGACCACTCTGGGGTCGATCCCAGACACAGACCATAGTGAATAGCAGGAAGCCAGGAATCGAACCCGGAGCCTTTGCTTTCCAGCGAGTTCGGCCGGCTAAGACTTATCTCGTTTAACCACAGAAGCCCATTGCAGGCCGATAGAGCAAATAAATCTTGTTATCAAAATTATGTATTACGAATCGACCCGTAGGTTCCGGGGGTAGGAGGCTTACCAGCCTGGTGGACCGAGGACGACATACCTACGTACAGCGGTGGACATCAAATAACATCGAGCAATCATAGAAAAAAAAAGAAGCAATATGATATGATTCGAATCATCAAGGTCTTATCAAGATGTGTAAGACAGTGATTATCCACAGTGATGAAGGTTAATTGCCTTTAATAATGACCGTCCATAAGTATCAAAGAATGTAAAGTTCACAATATATTCGAACGCGTTAGGGCGACTCAAATATTTCGTAACCTTGTCATTCGGAGAACTTTAAGAACTATTCTATATGTCAGTGTTCATAAGTGTATTTTTTGCTTCAAGGTCAACTTGTATTTATTCTTGATCACAGCGTTTAAATATTACACATTATTGATCAGATACGAGAAGTATAGAAAATAAATGTGTACATAATAAAAAAAATATTGCTTTTACCACATTTCATATATACTTTCATTGGACATAAGTAGCATTTAAAAAATTGAGCAATATAAGACGTGTATTAAAACTGCTTGCTGTTTTTATTTATTACAGGTATAGAATTTAAAGAAACTTTTCCTTAAATAAATAAGTAAAATCGTATCTCAAGCTCCCTTACTTTAAATCGATCAACAAGGTGAGAGTAACTATCGACCTTGCCTACTAAATCAAAATTAACTGTAACTGCATTAACTGTCGATTAATTCTAATAAAAGTTGTTTTTTATTGGCACTTATAAGTTAGCAAAATAACTTTATAAAAAATTATAATAGGGCAAAAAACACATTATAAATTCCAAAAGCAAGTTAGTTACACATGTGTTATAGGATTTCTGGGTTATAAATAAATATATATATATATATATATATATATATATATATATATATATATATATATATATATATATATATATATATATATATATATATACCTTATATCAGGTACCTTGGCAATACAGCACATTGACCTTTTCATCCTTTGATCAGGGGTGACAACACCTTTCTACTAGGTTTTGATTTAATTTTTGTAGCAAAATACGGAAGGTTATATTTAATATAATTTATTTGTAATACTGTGATTACATTTATATATTTTCTCTGATTGAATATTCGCTTCCTGTGGAGCTTTCAGATTCAGAGATGTCTGATAGATATCAATCTATATTTTTTTACTGTCTTTCGATTTATTAGAGTTAATTCTACGCATTTCTTCTTATTCTTTGACGACGTGCAGTATACAGCTTTTCCATTTTTGTGGTGTTACGTGCCTTAAACCATGAGTTAGTAATTTTTTACTATGATTCAAAAATCCGTTCCATGCCCTCTAAAACTGTTCTTTATTCCCTATGCGGACTACTATTAAACGTTTCCTTTTCCCAGTCGGATTTCTCGAAAACTGCGCAAAACGAAATAATCCAAAAAGGCACACACGCAAGCGCCCTCCGAACACAAAGAATATATAAATAAATAAATTACGAGTGCCGACCGGCCTAAAGGTAACGCACCCCTGGCGTCTATTATAAACAATTTATAGTACAAAGCAGCATAAAATCAAAACTGGCATTTCTGTTTATTTTTACGAAAAAATAATTATAGGTGTAGTAATAGTTTGTTATAAGGCTTGTATTACATTTATTTAAAAAAGAACGATTATAAAAGGAAATAGTTCGTTTCTGGTTACAAAATAAAATGTTAAATTAAACACTTTTAACACGATGGAAATTATTTTTATAAGTACCACATTCAATAATATATGACGAGTTACAAAATAAACTAAATGAACAAATCGTGTGTATGTCTAGTGTCGTTATTTACACAGATGTATTTTTTTAGTTTATTCAAAATTAATTATTATTAACTGAGGTCAATGTGCTGTATTGCCAAGGCAAATGAAAAGGACTATAGAGAGCAAAACTTCGGAGCAGATTTCAGTCACTGAAACCAAGGAAATAGCGGAGAGTCATACTCTTTACCTGCCAGGAATCAAACTCGGGAACTGCATTTGAAAGAACAAGGCGGGTTAAAACTTAGACCATAAGACCACAGACATAGTACCTATTAATGAAGACATCTCAAGGATATATCGTAACATCTTATTATAAGGTTTATATATTTATATTAGTTTTGATTGAAAGACAAATATATTACTTACGAATGTTAATATCTTAATGATAGGGCTGTAATAATCTGCGTTGAAGACGTCCTCCTCTCCATTTGAGGACTTGTGGACAGTGACACCCAAGTCGACGAATTTCAAAACTATCAAAATGCATGTTAGGACCAACTTGCTGATGTTAAGTATATTCCATGGTATGTTCCTCTCTTTACTATTTAATATGTAGTAAATGTCAAGAAAAGCGGCTGCCCACAGATATAGGCATGGTATCCATACCAATACAGTTTTTTGGAAACATGGCGTTAATTCCGGATTTTCTGTGTACCACGAAAGACTGCTGTTCTGAAATTTAAAAGGGTACAATTTAAATGCTCACCAAAATATTTTTTAGTCTCTAAGACTAAGTACCAAGTAAAATATATTAACTTCATATAAATTTAATCTACTCTATACCGAGGTGCCTAAAAACAAAGTTTCACGTTCCAAAATAAATATACACTCATCAGAATAATTGTACGTTGGGTATTTAAATTCTTTCAATCAAAATAGATAAATGCTCAGCAAATATTGTTTTACTAAAATAGTAACATTCAAACCAAAACTTACAGTTCTAAATAGGTTTAGTGTAACCAAATTATCCAACCTGAATCCAAAACATATTATTGTTAAACTAAGATTACAGTGGATGGTTGCAGAAGTCGTGGAAGGCCACGACACACCTTCCATGATCAAATTGATCGTGTACTAGCAGAAGGTGATGTCAGGAGCCTTAAGAACAGACGAGCGTGCATGACAAGAGCTATGAATGTCAAAGAAGCAAGTGAGGTGTGTAAGAATACACCTGAATGGCGCGAAGTTATGTAAGATTACAGTCGTTTCCCTTTACTTATTTACCCTGCAACCCGCACAGCCGCCACCGGCACTTTTTCTTTTGTTAGTTTTTTAAAAAGTTTATGTGATTGACTGATAATAAAACTACGTTTTAACGGTTTTAAGCGCGGTAATTTATTTGATTTTGGTTATTCCGACGTTTCGGCCACTTTTCAGTGGCCGTGATCACGGAAGACAAAGATGTCAAGTGTCAACGAGTATTCTTAAAGTTTTATTTAGCCTACCGCCAACTTGTTCACTATTTTAATTATTTAGTTTAAATTTTGTTTATGGTTATTATTTACTCTATGGGAGCCTTATCTAATTTATCACCGCTTCGCAACATGTTATAGCTTGAAGAGAAGAAGCGGTGCAAGAAACTCTTCAGCAAACATGCCTAGCTCTAATAATTTTATATAATATTAAAATGGGTGGAAGGAAAATAAAAGAAATTATCAGTCAAGTTGGTTTGTGTTCCAGTGCACGACATCTTTGTCTTCCGTGATCACGGCCACTGAAAAGTGGCCGAAACGTCGGAATAACCGAAATCAAATAAATTACCGCGCTTAAAACCGTTAAAACGTAGTTGTATTATGTATACAAGTCGCGAAAACTTAAGAAAATATTATGATTGACAGATTTTAACCATTGTGTTCCTTAAAGTGCCATTGATAAATCTTAAGTACAAATTAATCATATAAGTACCTATAAATATAATAAAACATAATTTCGTTTTACTTTTGTTTTATTTTCCTACCAGTGATTCATTTTTACTTACCATAATCATTTGTGTTGCAGTAATATTAAGAGTGAAGTATTTATGTGGCTATATTATGATATTTTAATCAAATTCATAAAACAATATACAAGCAACATGTGTTTGGAATATGCAATATTATATTTGGTATTAAAAATAATTGTACGCTCGACCGTATGCTTTTTTGCCTCAGCAAAAATTACCAAATTGAAGGTGGTGAAACTAAATATTGGTAATATCTATTTAGCGATAATATAAAATATTTGGTCTGAAATTAGCTTTAAAGGCGTTTATATATTTTTATGGCACAGCATAAAAAGGAAAATAGCTACATTTCTAGTACTTCATTCTAGTACTTCATGAAACACAATTTGGTGAGCATTTATCCATTCTGGCAGGTATTTCGAATTTATTGGTAGTAAAATAGGTGCATTTCTGATAGTATTGCCCAACCCTTTGAAGTACTATTTTTTTTTTCTATCGACATATATAATACTTACGGGACCCTTTAACATTGGTTAATAAAGTGTTTTAACAACAAATTAAACAATTTATACTCTCTTTTAAAAGAAGATCTGACTCTAAGTAAATTTTTGTTGATATAGGCGTAATATGACATTTTTACAGGTCGTTGTATGAACATTAAAATTGTTTCTGAGCGTTATTTCCAAAACTGTTGTGTTTAAACATTATCAACAGGTATTCATGATACAAACTAAGTCATAATAATGCCACTTTATGAAGCTGTAGTCAGGACTGTGGTTGATGTTGATATTGGTTTTAGCCAGCGTTCAATCGGTCCTATGCTTGATTATTCACGAACCACATCATCAATGCTATCTGGCGCCGCAAAGAGACTGGTTCCTACATAAGAAGACTGGAACAAGGGCTCGGAAGGTATACTTCAGAAGGAAACAACCAAAAGTAGCGATTTAAATTTATAAAAGTCACTTTTCGACAGGTTTCGAGGGTCGTACCTGCTTATTTGGTGAACAAAATGTTAATATAAATATTAGAACGATTAAAAGAGAGGATTTTTTATCCGTGCACGAACGGAGAAAATACAATTTTCTGCGGCCGGGCGGCATGTCGTAAGAGGCGATAAAAACAACCCACAGCCAGGTGTTAGGGTATTTGCCCGACCGGATGGCTACCGCCCCTGGTCTAAAATATGCCGCCATAACAACCTTGAGTTGTGTTCATTATTGTATTAGTGGCCAGGTTCCAGTCTCCGTTTAGAGAGCGGCAGCAAATTAGTAGTACCTTTGGTGTTACAAATGTCCATCGGCGACGGTAGCCGTTTTCCGTTAGGTGGGCCGTTTGCCTGTCTGCTGAACACATGCAATAAAAATAAAAAAGAGAAATTTAAAGGCGTATCAATCTGCCTGTATTTTAGAATTGACCACAACTCTTGGCAGAGCAAGACTTGAAGTTTTCCGAAAACTTGAAGACTTCGCAGGAAGTTTTTCAAAGATTCAATGCAAAAACAACGACCTAAAGCCTAATTTTCATTTAATCTTCAAAATACTAGCCGGTCGGTTAATTATGCCGGTGAGTGTACTTCCGTATAGACCACGACAAATTTTATATCTTTTCCAGATTAATCGCAGAAATAGAAAGAAAGAAAGCATAACACCTGGGGCCCAATTCTGCTATTACTGTCTCGTCAAAATCGCCGGAACTTATCGTCTCAATCGTAGCTTTGCTTGATTTCAGTATTCTATTAATGCCAATGGCGTGCCTTCATAGATATTTATAAGCGAAAACGCACAAAATAAATGTTTAAAACTTTGGAAGCTTTTCAATATTCATTTCGGGTAACGCCATTTCTGCTAATGGTAATACCAATTTTAACTACTATTATACTGTCGCGACAATATCGAGAAAATATTGTGGATTTAGGGCCGATTTTTCAATCACCAGATGAAAGTTATTCATAGAATAAAATAGTTGAATCGTTTCACTTTTAAATTCACTCAAGTTATGATTTATTTGACTGATAACATACATCTGATGATTGAAAAATTTGCCCTAAATAGAATACGACTTTTTGACATTATCACAATGGAACACATATCACAACAGAAATTGAAATACAGTATTAGGCCCCTGGTTTATATGAAAAACTGTCAAATACGTAGCCCTCTATGGTTAAGGGCGGAATTTGGACGTGGACTATATTTTATAAGTATAGTGCTAACATACTATAAATAGGTGTTTAACAGTTATCGATAACAGGTAACGTCACGAGTATATCATAAACAAATATTGCCTAAACGTTTATTAAACGCAATGTTTATATTAATGGTTTGTTTTTCGTTGTTCTTATAAACGGTTGATTTAATTAATAATAAAGATATACGGTATGTAACATTTAAAAACTGGTTTGAGTCGTATAAGTGTTATTATATTAATAAAATTACAGGGGTCACGGCCACGAGATTTAATAGAATGCGTATTTATTGTAGTCAGAAAGTCTAAAATACAATATTTAGTATGGTTTTATAAAGCTACACATAAATACAACATTATGTATGTATTAAGCTTAGATAACTCAATGGTATTAAGTATACCACACGAAGCTTTCTTTAAATCTCTTGCTGCATTTATATTTTATATCGCACATTAAAACTATTTACATATAACGTTCTCTATTCTTACAATCAAGTATATTTATATATCAGTATTATGATGGTCAGAACAGTGGCGTTCAAAAGAAAAATGTTGGTAATTTACATGAAGTGGTACCTAAAACCCCCATTGTATGTTTTACCAAAATTGTAAAGTTTGCTTGTTGTAAAGTTTTCGAGTTGTTATTTTTTAATGATTTTTGTTAAATTTCGACCGCAAGAGCTTTAAAAAAAATATATTTTATTTTTTGGTATGATTATTTGGGAGTATTTTTTAATGTAAGTAAGACCTTATTAATTGTAATTTTATACGTAAAATAAACAGCACTCTAACGTCAACATAAATTACAAAAAATGTATTTGAAAGTGAATTCTTTCCACTGAATCGGACTCGGATTTTGAAACTAAAATTAAAAATTGAAAAAGGCAACTTCATATTTTCAGAGTTAAGTGTTTTTATAAACTGCGTGTTTTTTAAACCCTTAACAGGCCATTTGTTGCTTTAACCGGGCTTCAAACGTACCGAGTGGTTTTCCAAGTTAATATAAATAACTTATATACCCACTAAAACTCGTCGATGTTGCTTCCTTCGCCTTATGCCAGGGCTACGGGAAAACGAAAGCTCAACCAACTCCGCGTGCCCTGGCAAGTGGGAGCCCCAAAGGGCCACATCCACTGCCGGGGTCGGAACGCAACAATTATCGAATCTCCCAAAATGATGAACGCAGCAAAATAACTTACGAAGTAATTTTATAAGTTTATTATTTTGGTTAACTAAGTTGAAGCATTAAAATTATTATCGCGAAAGGGGGTACAAACTATTGGCTTTGGTCATTATGACTAAGCAATTTAAGATTTATATCTACTACTCTTACTCACATAACTTGTTAACTATTAGCATCCATTATGTATATTTAATTTCATAAACTGTAGAGGTAGTTTATTGCAGAGATGGATAGTATTTCTTTGGACGATATCAGCGCAAACTGAATCAACGTAAATTATTTCAAAGGCAAATACAAACATAACAAATTTATATAATATAAACGATTTCAAACTTGTATCATAAAAATTATATAGATAAATAACACTACTGTTCACCAAAATAACAGACACAATAAATTAATCATAATATTTTTACGTAAAACAATAGGTTGCCTTATCGATTAGAGCGATATAAAAATTTGTTATAGTTTTCTTCACAAGGGGCTTTTTTCACATAACTTTGGCTGAGTATACTGAGAGAATTATTTGATAAAAAGTATCGTATATCTGAGAATGATATGATATCGAAGTTTAAGATCGTCCTCTATTCAGGTTGTAGATCTCTGGAATGCTCTGTCGGCAGATGTGCGACCTTTATTATTTAGCACTATCTAGCTGTATAAGTTGTTTATTATTTGTCTTCTATTTATATGTTACGAATATATTTTTATAGCTATAAATGTATAAAATATTTATCATGTCTTATAAATATTAACTTGTTCAACTGCACGCCAATGCCATCTTTGCATTTAGATCTTGTCCATCCAAAGGCTGCCTGGAAGAGATTGCTTAAAGCAATAAGGCCGCCCGTTGTACTAACATTATAGTACCTAAGTATTTTAGTTTGTTGCGATTTTTTTATCTTTCGTGTTGGTGTACAATAAATAGTATAGTATTGTTAACAAGCGACTCTTTAAGAGAGGCGTAACATTATATTTCCAAAATCTCGTAATTGTTCCAAGTATAGGATCTGAGAATCTATGCCGGCTAGCTGCATACTATGATGGGTACTTACGAGTTTTCCATAGGAACAGTCCGAATCCACTTTCGAATATACTTAGTCTTATTCATATTAAGTTAGACGACGTTTATAGGTTCGTTAAAAATAAATCGCAAGGAAGTGTTATTCATAATCGTATATTAAAATTAAAACGTTCTAAAACCCATTGCTAATTTGAAATAGCTAGAACTATTCTTTAACTCTAAGTATTATAACACATTGTATTTAAACCGATCCATTACCAATGCCCTGTAGACGGGATAAAGAAATATAAAAATAAACACACATATCTATAGTATGGAAACATGGATAAGTTTGAAAGATATTCCATCACTGCGACAGAAATCCATAAGGAAATAAAAATAATCCTGTATATTGTTAGCATATTCAAATGTTCAAAAGTATATGTCATGGTTCACGAGACATGATTAGCAAGTTTACCAAATAGTCCAAGTCATATTTTAATATTTTTTAGTATTTGGCGTCTTAAATGCATGCAAAATTAATACACTGCACGCTGAAGATGCGTGTTAAACAAGCTGGTACTTGTTAAACAAGTCTGGAATGACGACGCATCTTTGGAACTTACACATAAAACTTATTTGCTGTTAAATAAATATCAGCATAGTAACATATAACAATTTTTACATTCGTTCAGTTCAGTTCAATTCAAGCCATCCTAGTCAAATGCCATTACAGCTAAACGAATAGAATTTAATAGAAAATTTAAGGGAATGACATATCGTTATGCTAAATATTATGTCGATTAGAGATCGCTTTTTAGCGATAAGACCGCCGTTTGTACACAATTACAATAATACTAGTTCGTATATAAGTTCTCTGTAATGGTGAATAATTGTACATTAAAGTGTTATCTATCTAGGTCATTCTCATAGAATTGTATTCGATTCGTATACGCTAATGTCACTTGTATACAGGACCGGAACTGTTTAGCCACAGAGTACATTGGACATATACTAGCACAAAGTGGTGCTTTAGGAGGGTTCGCGAAGTTTTGTACTTAGTAACAGTCTAGTTGCTATTACATATGTCTTATTGGTCTTATAATTTTCAATTTTATATTTTTCACGCCATCTGTGGCGTTAGGAATACAATAAAATTCTAGTGAATAAAAACTTATATTTTTTAAATGTGTATAAAATAATATTTTTATGAAAAACAACACATCTATAGTCCGTCCAGAAATTTTATATCTTATACTAATATATAAAGCTGAAGAGTTTATTTGTTTGAACGCGCTAATCTCAGGAACTACTGGTCTGGTTTGAAAAATTCTTTCAGTGTTAGATTGCCTATTTATCGAGGAAGGCTATAGGCTATATATCATCATGCTAAGACCAATAGGAGCGGAGCACCAATGAAGAATGTTTCAAAATCGGGGGGTTCTGAAAACAAATTCCACGCGGACGGCGTCGCGGGCACAGCTAGTACAAGATAAATCGGATAAATAAACAGCACTTCACAATATCACGATGTTTGCACTCAAACATACTATGTAATCATATTAATATATATGTCCTAATGCACTTAAGAAACATCTATATTAAGGCTGGAATTGTTTTAAATTAACCATTTAAAAACAATATTTAAATCAATTTGTAAAAATTGGGGCCACACACTAGATAGCGCCATGGCGATTTGATATTTCGTAAAACTATTTATTATTTGTGTAGGTTTATGGCTTGGCAGCTAAGCCTTTAAGCCAGATCTTAGATTACAATATAATTTTTTCGTTTTGTTATGCCTATGTATAGCTCAGCTGAACTGTAGGTTATCGACTGACGCCATCCAACGGAATTCCTGTGACAACTCGAAAGGCCATATTTGACTATACAGTTCATATTTCTTACAAAAACACATAATTTTTTTTTTTTATTGCAGGAGTTCAGCAGTCAGGCAGACGGCCCACTTGATAGAAAGCGGTTACCATCGCCTATGGACATTTGCAACACCAAAGGTGCTACAAATGGTGCATTTACAAAATTATGGTCATAGATGACACTGTGACCTATGTTGCCAATTATGTAAATAAAAAAGACCTGAAAATTCCGACAAATATTCCCGCTGTTGTATGTCAGTTTCTTAAAAATAGCCTTTTTACGTAAAAAACTGGAAATGGCATAAATTGTCTATCCATAAATAAGGACAATTATTACTGTCCTTATTTATGGATAGACAATTTATGCCATTTCGAGTTCCAATTACTATTGTCCTTATTTTTGGATAGAAGAATTTATTTGAAACTATAAAGTGTAGTTCATAAAGCGAGAAAATCGGTGCTCAGTGGCCATATATTATTGTTTATTTTAATATCTTTATGTGGTATTTGTCTATGATCGTAAAAATGTTTCAATAATTTATTAAGGATGTAGTAAAAATGTATGATACTATTATGTTAAAATACTCAAAAATGTGGAAATCAATTTGACGGATTCGATGAATTAGTATTTGAAGGCTATTGATTGTTAGATATCGATTTTTATAACAATAATTTCTGTTGACAAGTTTCAAATGGCCACTAAATAATAAAATTCTTATAAAAATATTGATACGAGCTTTTGGGTTTTTGTAATATATAAATAATATTATTTATTTTATGTTTACTTAGATGAATACATCCACATAATAATAAATTACACACCAACATTTCATTTACTTGACATTGATATTGCTTATTATTTGGATTTCAGTTCACTGTTTTCAAACGATGTAAATTGACTTTAATTATCCTAATATTAAATAACAAACCAAAATTATGCAATAAAATTTCCAGTGCTTGATATTGATTATTATATTACATTAAATACTTATGGATTTAAACAATTAAATTACACAATTTAAGTAAGTGTATTTCGTTTGTCCAAGATAGCAGTCACATTATACTTTGATTGCTAAATTTTTAAACAGATGGAGATCCTCCTACAGAGGACTGTCTTGAAATTGTCATATTAATTAAAATTTTTGGCATTCCTCAACCGAGGCTAAGCGTGTAGAAATTATTACAACTCGTAAGATAATAATGCATTGATTAAATAAATAAATGTGAATAGATAGAACATACATGATTATTACGAAGATTGAAAATGAGTGGTCCTGAGCCAACTCAACCCCTGGACCGTCTCATTCGAAAAAACAAAAAGGATCCCAGACTCCGTGCCTTTTCTAAGGTCACCCATGAAAAAGAGATAAAAAAAGCGGATTTGTCTTCGAATGACAAAACTACAGCCATTAGTAGATTGCTACATGCCGTCAAAGGAATGCGCACACCTGCCTGTCGTAAAGCGCAGTTTATTGCCTTCCCGAATTTAATAATTCTCTTGTTTACTTTGTGTTTAGAATTTGAAATTAAGAAAAACATGCTATTGTTTTTCCTACTTGTTTTATGGCCGTCATTAGTGTCAAACTAATCCTTATTGTTATTGTTTTCGACTTTTTTGGCCGTTCGCAGGTGTGCAAATTACATTTTCTTGGAAGAACACAGCCCACGCAATCGATTATGTATTGTACAGTTTACTATAAAACAATGCCCGAACGAAGGGGTGGGGCAGTCGAGCGGGGATTACGATACGAGTAAGACGTACATTCGATAAGCGATATAGTGACGGACTTTGTGCGTGTTATTGAGTCGTGCAGTTTTGTACTAGTAGTGTTTAGTTATATTTGTACCTATGTTATACGTGTTTTTATAGTTCTAATAAATTCTATAGTAATTCCAACGGCATTTTAATTCGAGTCCCACACTCGTAACAATATGTAAATATGTATAAAAATCCGCAACCACGTACCCCATTAAAATGGAAATTGTAATAACGACAGCACAAGTTATGGGCACCTGAGAAAATATAACAATTACAAGAGTTTTAAATTAATATAAAACTTTTGGAAATTTTTCATCACCGATCGAACTAATCCAAAATATGAAATAATTGCATTCTAATATAAACAAACTATTGAAAGTTGTAAATAATAAACAGAACCTGCCATCATTTTCTTAATCGACATTTCACATTATGAAAAAAATAAATTTCAGTTATTTGAAGCGGTCCAGAAAAAGTATTCTACTGGATCTACCAGATTTAATTAGGTGGAGAAAAAATTATCGTTAAAAAATTAAAAAAAAACAGAAAGTATATTATTATATGGAGAAAACGTGGTTTAATGAGGGACACACAGCAAATTATGTCTGGATGGACCAAGACATCAACAGCAGCAGGCAAGCATTTTTAAGTGGCTTGTCGAAATGCCTAAAAAATTAACAAAAACGAAAATGACTAATAATTACCCATACTTGCAGTACTGACGGCTTTGTTGAAGGTGGAGAGTGGATTTTTGAGCCAAAAAAAACTAACCGCGAGGGTGATTTCAACGGTGAGATGGATGCACATAGATTTGGTAAAACCTGGGTCGGTAATAGTTTTAGACAATACACCATACCACTCTTGATTTGCCGACCGAGTGTCAAATATGAGGTAGCGAAAGGCAGATATACAAACTTAGCTGCTAAAAACCGCACACCACAGCAAAGCTGAACTATTAACAAAATTTGATAAAACAAATTATAACGCAAACGTTGTAGACCAAATGGCAGCCAGAAATAATATTACAACATTACGCCTTCCGCCTTAGCAATGTGAGTTAAAACTAATCGAGTTAATATGGGCACAATGGGGATTGTTCAAAAAAAATTACCCTCTGATTTTATATTTTTATTATGTAAAATAGGGTATTTTAAGATACCAATTTGAATATTTTTGTGTTTTAAGAGTTAGTTTTTTTTTAATTCGATTTTTAAACAAATTATCCGATGACGTCATTGAGGACAACTTTACATTAATTCCTTTGCCTATAAAAAGTAAATAATCATATTAATCTGTGCTACTATTTAAATGTTACTGTCATTATTCATTATGACACATCGTGATCATTTTAGTGTGGCCAGCTTAGCAATTTTACCGGTAGATTTATTTTATATATTTTGGTGTTCAACATTTATTATTTTCTAAAGTTACTGTTAAGTTATTTAAAGTGACCTTTAGTGAAAAATCAATATAATATAACTTAAACTGAATAATGTACAGTTAGACTGAATACCATGGATTGATAATCAGCCATAAATTACCTATTAGACACCATTGCGATGTCATTACTTTTCTTAATTTGTAATAAAGTATTCTTTCGGCGATTACAACAGATAAAGCTCATTCGACCACTAAAATACTTTAATTTGGTATCACATTTGGGTTATCATTTTTAATGTCTGATACCTAGACATAGTCTCATTATCCAATGATGTTGTCGATCCAGTTAAAATAAAAAGGTTGTATTGTCAGTTTCAATTGAGGGGGGGGGGGGGGGGAGTATTATTAGTCAGACCTTTAAAAAAAATATCAGTCGTTAGGACTGCACTTCAGAGATAAAAACTTGGTATCTGAGCGTGACGGTCGTGCGAATTTAGTGCATTTTCCCCATCCTAGAAGTATCTACCGAAGTTTTCAATTTAAAAATCATGGCGATGTTCGATAAGGTCTTTTTTAAGTCAATATGTTGGGAGTTAGTTTCCTACACACACGTGTGTACCTATAAGAATTACAAATTTTAGTAATTTCACTATTAGCAACCTGGCAACATTAGGTATTTAGGCTTTAGATCGGCGGTTAATACAGCATTTCTAAATTCTAATATTATTCATTACAATTAATTTCGTCCTTAGAAAAATCTTCTAAAGTCATCCGACAAAAAAGTGAACTGTTTTATTAATGAAAATGTATTAAATATTTTCTCTTTCTAAACATGGCCGGATCTTCAAACAGGAGTGTTAATTTTGTAAAGGCTGATACGCTAAACCTACCTAACATGTAATGTTATTAGAGTACATAGCTATACTCGTAGTACATATTGGAGAAATAAGAGGAGCTAAAATTCTGATGTAAGTAGTTTTGTGAAGGTTTCTAAATTCAACATGTTCGTCCATAGATCTTCCTTCCTGCTTTCCTTTTATAACCTGTGTAGTATATTACTATTCCTGTCTGTAAATTTCATCTATATAAGAAATCAGTAATGTTAATTATTAGTTAATATATGATTGATGTAAGTATACTTTGTGTTGAAGTCAAAATTCATCTAAAATGTGCACCTATTTATAGAAAAATAGCTACATGTCTCACTCATTCATTAGAAACTGATTAAAATAATATTAATTACTTATTTGATAATTTGGTACAATAAATAAATCAGCAACCTATATTACTTTCTTAATAATCTATAATACAAGTAAAGTATCTCATATAAATACATACAAATAAAGTAACAGACATTGCACCACTGCCCTGGCGGTTAGATAGTGTGTTTGATTGCTAACGTATGTTATGGATCTGATCTTATACAACAAATTACCGGAAAATATGAAACTCTCCAGTAGTTTCAAATATATTCACTTGCCGGCTTAAAAGTGATTAATTAAGCACATCTATGGCTTGAAGGATTTCATGGAATATGAAGATTTGTGACAAATACCTTAATGATTGTAAATCTCTTAATAATATGATTTTGATGTGTAACATAGTTACTAATATGAAAAATTATGAGTTAAATAAGGACTATGCAAGTAATTAAATAGACACTTTATATCTTTTTTTTTCAGGTTCAGAAAAAATTAGCAACAACTTTTCTGCATAAGCAAGGGTTATGCTTGATCATAGAATTTTATGACTTATCCACTTCAGTTTACATGAAAACTTTATGTATAGAAAAAACCAAATGCTAGCCTGCAGAAAAAAGAAAAAGATAAAACTGAACATTTCTGAAAAGATTATATAATATGTCCTAAATTATTATTAATAAGTGTTTAAGTAAATAAACAAGTTTAACTGCTAAAAGTTATTTATTATTTCATCTTGCAAAATAATAAGTCAAAAGATATATTAAAATATATCTTTTAATTAAATTAATCAATTCATATAAATATATGACACATACAAATTTATAACTCACAATAGTTTGCTTTCAGTATAGAAACCATCTTATTCTTATAACTCGTAATGTGAACTCTTAAGACATCAGTCAAAGTAAAGCTAAAATATTTTTGGAGGAATGTTAAATATTCATATATTGTTTACATGAATTATAACTAATAACATCTAGATTTATGTATATATAAAAATAAGTTATTTAAAATAGCCATCCTTGTTTTCAATTAATTAAGCTTTAAAGATATAGGCCATTCTTCTATGGTGGTATTATTTTTTTCAATCAGTTTCCATTTATTGATTTGGACTTGCTTGAGATAATTCAGGTTCTGGTGAACTTTTTGTATGCCATTAGCTCCAATGCAGTTCATAAAGAATACTCCAAAGAATTCAAGTCAGAACTCGATGAAAGCCAACCTATGCTCTGAACAAAGTCTGACAAATTGGCTTGCAACCAATGTTGAATTGAATTAGCTTCATGGGAGGGTACAGAGCCCTGTTGGAAAATCCACTGCTATCCAGCGAATAAAGTATCACTTAATGCTTAAATCATTGTTTCCAATATGTGATTTTGGACGTCCTTCTAACTTCTGGCGCAAGGTGTATTGTTTTGCCAGTTAAATTTTCTTCCACTGTGATGATCTTCTCATCAGTAAACAGGTTATTTTTTGGATCGTATCTCTTGAAAAGGTTTCGACATCGTTCCAATCGCCATTTACGAAGACGCTCGTTTATATAATGCACTTTTCTTTGACTTTTAGTTAGAGACCATATGTAAGTATTCTCTTTACACATATTTAAGAAATATTGGTCTGAAGAGATAATATATACTTAATTTTATTCTGGAGTACGTCGAATAAAATGTTTGTTTATGTTGATGTTGTATGACATAACAATGACATAAAAAGGAAAATGTCGGTCCTTTTGTATTTTGAAACTGAATGGTTTCGGTATTCATATGCATTTCACCAGACGTAAATGACGTCATAGGATTTAGTAAGGTCAAATAAAGGTCAAACGCATTTCTTTCAAAATACAAGGGGATTGTACGTTTTTTGGAATTTTAACTAGACAGAAATGATTAGGAACACTATTCCTCGAAATGGTTTTTCAAAAAGCTAAATTGAAAAAAAGTGAACAATCCCCATTAGAATCGTATGTTGGCAGAAACATAAAACTTTTATTGATGTTAATTGAATTTTAGCTACAGACACTTCGGACCAGAGTTTCTTAATACACGTATCTAAATCTGAAAGTGAGCGATAATACGTTAACAGAATTTGAATAAAGTTAAATTTAAAAAACTTGCTTTATTCATTACTTCATAACTTACGATAAAAATAAAATATTGCAAAGAACAAATATTTTCTTCCATAATCAGCGAAATGGTGCGTAGTCATACTGGATGACGACCATTATGACTACGCACCATTTCAATTGCAATGCAAAAAAGTTAAACAGTATGTACTCTTTTAATATCTGCAAAAATCGTACGTTTCCATTACCAGTTGTGTAAATCTATTTACATTGCATATATTGATGTTATTGTCTTCTTTAGGTAAGCTAAATTTATTTACTAGTCTAAAGAGAGACAAATTTCATAGCTGGAAATAGTTCATTATCTCACATTCGCGACCTATCCATGCAACTCAATTGATACTTCTATAATTTCCCAACACTATACATGTCTTTGGTTATTCGTCAGCCATTGTTATTTTATCAGATTGATCTTGTATTTTTGGACAGTGTATATACTTAGTCCTACCATAAATACTGTTACAATTAAAAAGAAACAAAATATTACATTTGAATTTGGAATCTGTCATTTTTATATGATTGTTCATTGTGTTTTCTCATTTTGGCGCCAATACATTGTACAACATTTTTCGATATTAAAATGGAGTGGGGCGATATAGAGAAGCGAATCGCTGTGAATGCATTACACAAAGTAGGTATGACGCCAAATGCAATTTTAAAACTCTCCATACGCTTGGTATTAGTCAAATGTTTGTGTGCCCGGCTATTAATAGGTACAATGAGACCTCGTCTGTTTGTGACAGAAAAAGATCTGGCCGTCCACGTAGTGTTTGTACGAAAAAGGTGGTCAAAGCAGTAAGGGAAAGAATTCGAAGAAATCCTGTCCGAAAGCAAAAGATTTTATCTCGGGAGATGAAGATATCACCTAGAGCCATGTCGCGTATTTTAAAAGATGATTTAAGACTTGCAGCCTATAAGAGACGCACTGGCAATTTCTTAACTCATAATTTAAAAAAGAATAGGGTGATAAAATCGAAACAACTACTGACGCGGTACGCAAAGGGAGGTCACAGAAAAATTTTGTTTACGGATGAGAACATTTTTACAATTGAGCAACATTTTAACAAACAAAATGACCGTATTTATGCTCAAAGCTCTAAGGAAGCTTCTCAATTAGTCGACAGAGTGCAACGTGGGCATTATCCGTCTTCAGTGATGGTTTGGTGGGGTGTTAGCTATGAAGGAGTGACTGAGCCATATTTTTGTGAAAAAGGTATCAAAACATCGGCACAAGTGTATCAAGATACCATTCTTGAGAAGGTAGTTAAGCCCCTTAACAACACCATGTTCAATAACCAAGAATGGTCCTTCCAGCAAGACTCGGCGCTGGGTCATAAAGCTCGGTCCACGCAGTCTTGGTTGGAAACGAACGTTTCGGACTTCATCAGAGCTGAAGACTGGTCGTGGTCTAGTCCTGATCTTAATCCGCTGGATTATGATTTATGGTCAGTTTTAGAGAGTACGGCTTGCTCTAAACGCCATGATAATTTGGAGTCCTTAAAGCAATCTATACGATTGGCAGTGAAGAATTTACCCATGGAAAGAGTGCGTGCTTCTATTGATAACTGGCCTCAACGTTTAAAGGATTGTATTGCAGCCAATGGAGACCACTTTGAATAAGCTTTTTATATTTTAAATTGTTTTATATTTATGTATTAAACTAACACACTGTAAAACTTATAAATGTTATTTGCAATAGATTTTTTTTTCTTTGTTACAATATTTATGGCAAGACTAGGTACATAAATTGAAATTACGATGTCAAAGCCCAAATCTGAACATATGATAGTTTCTCATTAAAGTGTACCACAAAAATGCGTAGACAATGGGATAGTGTTAAGGGTTCGCTTCGCTCGCAGCTGATAATGATAAATATGCTTATAAACGCCGAACGAGAAAATTACCCTTATTTTTGTATTCAAAGACTTTAAATATGGTTTACTATCGTATAATAACGACACCAAAATCAACGGAAAGCAGTCAGTTAGACAAAAAAAACCAATACAATGATAATAATTAGCAATGGCATAATAGGTAGTTAATTTTATAATTATTAATTATTTTGGTCAATGGTCATGTCATACGAGGGTGGTATGAAAAGTTTCCGACCTCAACATGAAGATAGCAGCACTCGTAAATAAAAGCTAGTGAATATTGTTGTTGTTCAACTGTTGACAGTTACTCTCCAAAGTTTCAGCAATTTTGGACGCGTAGTTGTTATGTAACAGTCATTTGAGTGAGTTGATGTGAGTGTTTTTATGAAAATGGACAAAATCGAGTATCGAGCTGTTATTAAATATTTGTTTTTGAAAGGCAATACGCCTATGCAAATCAAAGATGAGTTGGATTATGTGTATGGAGACTCTGCACAATCATTTATCACAGTGAAATTTTGGGCAGCTAATTTAAACGTGGCCGTAAGAGCTCGAAAGACGATGAACGTTCGGTACGTCCAAAAACTGCAACTACCGACGAAAACATCGCCAAAGTTCACCAAATGGTGCTAAACAACCGCCGAATCAAAGTGAGAGAGATAGCAGAGGTTACGAACATGTCAAAAAACGCGTTTATCACATATTAAATCAACATGAGAAAGCTGTCCGCGCGTTGGGTGCCGCGTTTGCTCGTTAGACCAAAAACGTGTTCGAATGAACATTTCCAACACTCTGTTGGCGCAGTTTAGGTGCAATAAATCCGAGTTTTGGCGCTGATTAATTACTGTAGATGAAACTTGGATATACCATTATACGCCCGAAACAAAAGTACAGTCTAAACAGTGGACTGCGAAGGGAGAACAGACTCCAAAAAAAGCAAAAACTGTTTTTTCAGCTGGGAAAATGATGGCGACTGTTTTTTGGGATAGTCATGGAGTTTAATCGATTATCTTCAAAAAGGAAAAACCATTTCAGGAGCATACTACGCGTCATTACTTGACAAGCCGAAGGCAGAACTTGCGGAAAAACGGCCACATTTGCAGAAAAAGAAAATCCTGTTTCCCCAAGACAACGCAACGTCTCACACCTCAGCGGTTGCCATGGCGAAAATCCACGAATTACGTTTTGAACTGCTTGACCATCCGCCTTATTCGTCAGTTCTAATCCCAAGCGACTTCTTTTCGACTCCCTCATCTAGAAATTGCACTCGGATGACAGATTTTCGTCAAATGAAGAGGCAATCACCTTCGTGAACAATTATTTTGCAGAGAAAAACACCGAGTACTATTTGGACGGATTATAGAGATGGGAGCATCGCTAGGAGAAGTGCATAGAGTTACAAAGAGACTATGTTGAAAAAAAAACTGAAAAAATGTCTTGTATCTTTGTTAGGTCGAAAAAATTTTCGACCACTCTCGTATTACATTTGCTATTACTAAGCTCGAAATTTAATAAGTAATTGTGTTTTTATCACAATTAGGTAAGTCGTGACGATAAAATAGAACATTATTTCTAATGATATGACGCACGTATTTAACCCAATCGTTTTGCTTTTTTCTGCCTTGATGATTTCCGATGATTTTAGTGTCGTTATTATACCATAGCAAACCGTCTTTAAATACAATAAAACGCATAATTTTCTCGTTTCATGTTTATGCATAATTACCAAGATATGACATCAAAATGACAACCACGAAAATTTAAAATCCTGTATAATTCTTAAAAATAATGCATCCGTCCGGAAACAAATTTTCAGATAGACAAAAATTCTACAAACGGTCTTTTATGATAAGGTACCGCATACATAGCAGCTTTCAATATATTTTGTATTCACTTTATAATCAATATACTTCAATTTCATAATTGATATAGGTTTGATAGCAACAATACTTTAAGTTTTTGTGGATGGATGAAGTGTATTCTATTATATGGCAATCTCCAAGGAGGAAACTTGTAAAACTCAGGCCAGAGCAAATTTCAAAAACATTTGCTTCCTAGTGAGCCAAGAGCCTAGTTATTTAGTTGAGCGAAAATTAGAATCTGGATTGCTGTTCTAGGTCGAAGTTTAAACTACTTACATACATACATACATAAATTCACACCGGTACCCTTGCGGGGTAGGCACGAACGACATCGTGCCATTTAGGCTTATTCTTACACACCTCACCTGCTTCTTTGACATTCATAACTCTTAAACTACTTAATAGTCTGAATCCATTATTGCACGAGTTTAAGTCGTAAAAAATCTTTTAAGATCTAGTCTAGACGAAATTTCTTTCTAAATAAAGGTGTAAAAAATTTAATAAGTCGACCAAGTGCATATCACACCTTGCACACTGAAGGGTTCCCTAGAGGCGATTAATGCCCACTATTTTCCTCATTTGGAATTACAGAATCATAAAAAAAGCAATTATTACGATAATTAAAACTACATTTTAACGGTTTTCAGCGCAACGTGTTCGCGGAAAATAGCTACTGAAAAGTAGCCGAAACTTCGAAATAAATGTCAAATAAAATACCGCGTTTAAAACTGTTAAAATATAGTTTTAATTATGTCTAATAATCACGAAAACTGAAGAAAACACGACTTAATACGATAGTCGTCTTATTTCAAAAACTACTTAACAAGTCTTTATTTACATGATTTTATGTAAGAATTTCTACATACTGACATGTTAATTTCTTTTTAATTATCGCCCAATAGTTAGTCACTAAGAAACAGTAAGATTTCACAACACTAGTTTAACAATACTCTAGACATACATGTAGTGAATTTTTTTTTCATCTCTCAATAAGGGATACAGATACATCAGGTTACAATGAATTGTAACATTAGGTAAATACCTAATGTTACAATTCATTGTAACCTGATGTAATTAACTTGTACTTAACTTCAATATGTGGGTTAAATACAATTACTTATGTTACGATTTCATAATTATTTGCAATTCATTATTTGAACATGATTCACTGAATACATCAAGCAAGCATCTTAAAATAACAATAAAGTGCCCAAGAGTTAACTATCTATGTAAACTGTAATTTTAATGCTTATATGTAGATACACCAAAGCATAGACAAATAAAAGTAGAAAAAATCCAAAAGTTAGTACAATGGGTAGCCTTATTGCCAAAAGGTGATCTTTTCTAGGCAACCCTTAGCAGGTATTAATATATGTTTTAAACTGAGGTGCTGAAATCTATAAATAATAAGTATGCACAGTGCATATTATTACAAAAACACATCTTATCATTTTAATTTTCAATATCATGATAGAAATAATTTCAATATTGTTAAAAAATTATTATTGCACAATTGGACTCTTTTTACTTGTACAAACTTATGACGTTATGAGTAGATACACTCTACAAAATCTATGACTGTGTTATGAATGTTAATTTGACTGTCCCCTCCCCTATTACATACAGGTGGCCACCCCTTAGAGTACTGATTGGACATTGTGAGCACTATATTAATATTTACGAGCACAAATAATTGACGACTTTAAAAATCATATAATGTGAAAAACATTGAATACTTGAATTGAAGTCTGACAATAGCCTTTAATAGTAGCTAAGTTGCTGATTGCAGAAAAAATTGAGATATACAGGAGATAAAACACTGAGTGAATGTCTTGTTTCCTGTTGTCACTTCCTAGTATAGATATGTGCTACGTAGTCACTTTTGGGCTTTAGAATGATTTGCATTAAAATTATTCGGATTAACCATATCTCAAAATAACAGCATATACAGTAATTAGTGTTGATGACTTGCAAAAGGCAAAAGGAAGTTAGGTGGTTTTCTCTTCCATTACATAGCCTTAAATGCAGAGAGACCCTCTCCTGTGGTCAGGCAACATCCTTTTGCTCATGGCGCCGAAGGTCATGGAGGCCAACCTGGCGCCGGAGTCTTCGACTGCGTGATGCCAGAGCTATGGCTCGACGCCCCCGCACAATCAAGAGGCATGGCTTAACTTCAATATGTGGATTAAATACAATTACTTATGCTATGATTTCATAATTATTTGCAATTCATTGTTTGAACATGATTCACTAAATACATGCAAGCATCTTAAAATAACAAATAAAGTGCCCAATAAAAAAAAGTTGTTTTATAGTTTAAATAATTTTTTATTGGTACATTCACTACTGCCTAGCACAATATAATAATAATACTACTGTCTGAACTGATTTTCGTAACAGCAACCCCTATGTACTGTAAACATTAGAGCTTTGATTTTCAAGCTACTGTGTGGTTGTAAGTGGTTTTTATAGCCCATTTTACTCAGAAATCTTGCGACAGATCTAAGGCGGCAGAAATGGACCACCGACCACAGCCACCAGTGGAGGCCATATGCCACAGTGGGAACATAAGTGGTGGTGACACACGGGCGCCACCTCTCCCTTCTGCAAACCCTAATGTCTGGGACACATGTAAATCTAGAAACTTTTCTTTTAGGTAAACATAACCTTACTTAAAACAGACGAGCGTGCATGACAAGAGTTATGAATGTTAAAGAAGCAAGTGAGGTGTGTAAGAATAAGCCGAAATGGCGCCCTGTTGTTCGTGCCTACCCCGCAAGGGAACTGGCGTGAAGTTATGCATGTATGTATAACCTTACTTATCTTTTTCACTAATATTGTACTAATATAACTTATATCATATGCCCAAAGATAAAAAATCTAGAAGAAATCTAGTAGCCAATATAAAAAAGATTCAAAACAGTCTAAAACCGACAATACAAATGAGTGTTCCCTAGCAGCGATCAGTGAATGTCACTACCAATTTGTAATCATCATTTTAAATAGAATAAATAACATCATAATGGCAGTGAATAGAGATGAAAATTGTACATGGATATTTTTTAATAGAAATAAATCTATTAAAAACACAGGCTACTAATTCAAACTCTCAATAAAACTAAAAAAAAAAAGATTTTTGTATTTAAAAGCCGATATTATTGACATATCCATTTATTAACATTTATCATAACAGCATCTCTATACTTTGTTTGACAAGTCGTAAAGTAAAAAAGTGACTGAACTGTGATTTATTACAATGAACTTTAAAATGATAATAAGGATAACCAAACTTAAATAATAAAACTAAATTTTAAAATTGAACTCAACAATTAACTTCTTTCTTAATTTATATTGGTAATAAAAAAAACCTAACATGGAATAGTAAAAAGCTGTGTTATTTAAAGGATCGGAAATACTATAATAGCAAATGAGAATATAATAGCAAATAGAACTGTTTCTAGGATACAACACTGAGATATAAAAAAATGTTCCTATCTTGCCCCCAAATTTATTACTGTCTATATCATATCTCACACATCATCTTACACATGCACAGAAAAATAATCATGGGCTGCAAGTCAGATACACAAATTTTAAGTAGTGGGTGGGTTGGGTAAGGAGGGAGGTATACTTACCCTTTTTGCAACCCGTATGGTCCGGTCCAGTGACTAGAATAGTGATTTAAGCTAGGTTTGATTAGTGTCAGACCACAGCGCGCAAGCAAAGCGAGTTTAGCAAGCATGCCACAGCAGTGGCCAGGGAGTACCAGAACCTACTGTAAACATTTACTATTTATTTTCTATACATAATTTATAATTTCGTCCTTATCGGCCGCCATTATGAATATTTTTATGGTTACTCTTGTAGTGTATGTGTATGAGAATGTACTCTGTTGTGTTTTTCATCATTTTTTGATGACTTATGCTGTTGTTTGATTCTTTTCTGTTGATTAATGGTGTTCTTTCAGTTTTGAAAGGGTTGTTTAACTTTGAACCTACGATAAAGTTCACTATTAGTGAAAAAATATGTTATTTTTATTAAAGAAATTAATATTTCAAAATCTCTGGACTATAGGGGTTGTAGTAGAGGTAAGTATGCCTTCCCCCTCCCTACTCCACCACCACACTATTTAAAATTCTTATTATCAAACATCTATCGATACATTTGCCTCATCATGAACCATTAATTGAGTCTGACAATTTAACATATTTTTGTTGGAATGAATTCTAAAGATAATTAACGTTTACATTTATTTGTATTTATTGTATGGATAAAAACCCAGAAACCAGAATATCACACCTGTATAACTTCTATACTGATAAAGTAACAAATTATTCAGACATGGTATTATTATAGTTACATTTTTTTTTTAATGATTTCAGAGGAATTGGCAGAATTACCTATTATGTGTAATTTTATATGTAAGTCTTGTTATGGCCCGTTCCTATATCTTACAAACCATTCATTTACCTTAGTATTGGTTAAAAATTGACATAAGTTGCAAATAAGTAATGCCAAAGTTCACTTCACAGGCAAGTGAATGAATTGTAAGATATAGGAACTGACCAATAATTATATAAAAATATATACCATTTAATCTTATTAGTTGATAATTACTAATTCTAAATTTACAAAGCAATGACTTATTAATTAACGATATCGTGGTTTTTTATAATCTGGAGATTTACACACTTCTATTGCCACTATTTTATTATCTCATTATAGTTATAATTGTATTCTTATGGTTTATATTACGGTTTAGTCGGTATATGATGTAAAAGTAGGTTACCACAAAAACAAGGTTTAAGTTGTTTTGAAAGTTTTAACTATGGATACCAAGAAGAGCACGTACTGAAATCAACTTACCCAAAACTTTGAGCCACAGAAGCTGTCAAGCGTGGAATTGTAGGACATTGTCACTCGGTTTGCTGTGCGGTAACGGAGGTTAAAGCTGCCATTAAACTTTCAATCAGTAAAATAGACAAGTAATAAATTTAATTGAAATTGTTATAATATAGTCTTTAGACACATGCTTATTAAAATACTGGAATAAAAACTTCGACGCTTCGGTCAATTATCAAACACTAAACACGACAAGTCTGATTATCACAGTTAACTATTGAGGTCAGTCAGCCATCAGACAACATAATCGTGACTCGAGTCTAAACGCATCACAATTCACACGACCAGCCTGCAAAGCTAACCCACCGTTAATCACAAACTACTATGGATACTACCTACGTATGTACGTATCCGCTTAATATTGGTTAATGTTCTCTAAATATATTATTATCTATGATGTTCTCTCTCCTATCATATTAATGTACTCTGCCTACGTTCCACAAGAGGCTCACAACGACCAAGTTCACGACCACGATTTTTCCCGTTCCACTTGTTTGAGTACGTTACAATCATAAACTCTAGAGGAACGGTTTATGGAGCTTTGATGTCATTAATTAAAGACGAAATACACAAATGTCATTGGTTCAATACGGTATTACACCATTTTTTGGAATGTGGCTTAAATCGATTCTTTGGTAATAATAAGCTACTGGAATTTTTGTTTTTATTTTATGAAACCTTTAAGTGCTATAAAATGTCATTTCAATTTTAAATCTGTCAAGCCCGCGCAAAATCGCTGTCCACCATTTTGGATATGTCACTGTCCTATAAACAAACATTTTACAGTCAACTGTATGTAAACAACAACGCAGTAGTCCGCAGTACTATAAGTTTTATTTATGCAGAGCTGTGATACAGACTATTTTTAGTCTTATGGTATTTTATACGCTCACTGGAACAATAACAAGAAACAACATGAGAACGTCGAGGATCTCGTAAGATCCTCTCCTCTCTCTTCTCCTCTCGTAAGAAAACTAATGTGTTCCTTAATCGAGGGATTTACTTACAGAAGAGACTATTTCGCCCATAAAAATAAGGTTAATAAAGCTATTAAAGTTTTCCAAGCCAAGATTATTACGCAATTCATTTGAAAGCAAAATTTAGAAGTACACAAAACCAGACAACTACAAAAGACCTTTCAAATCTACTCTTTGTACTGCTACTTCACCTTAAAAATATCTGAAGAAGGTACAAGCAAGCGTGTACACTTGATGGTCTGTTACGTTTGTGTCTGCTGGATATGCAGGCAGGATAAGCGATGTGAACTCGTGGGAATATAGCAAGTTTTATAAAATGTTTGGAGGCAAACATTATACCTATACATGTATTTTAGCTGATAGGAAGTTTAAGCATCTTGGATTGTGTATATCTCTAAGAGGGTTCATTTTCTTGAGATCTCATGAGTGTTTCTCCTGGATTCAAGCTTACAATTGAAGAAGAGAAAGAGACAAAGCAGATAATCAGTCTAAGAATACATGTTAAGAAAGTGATATATAGACTTAGAAAATTTAGCATGCTAAAATTACATTGTTATAAATTTAAATTTGACAGCCATGTTAGATTTACTTATGTATAAAGACAGCCTGCTCATTGATACACTTGCAAGATTGCAAGACACTCATTAAATAAATCACGTCATCGGTGACTACCTCTCGGTGAGGGCCGTCGTGTGCCCGGGTCAGCTAGCCAGCTGGGGTCGGCGAGAAATGACGTGCGGTGTTCCACAGGGGTCGGTGCTGGGCCCGCTCCTGTGGAACATCGCATATGACTGGACCATACGTGGTGCGGTCCTCCACGGTGTCAGCGTCACGTGTTACGCCGATGACACGTTGGTCGCGGCCCGTGGACGGACCCACCGGCAGGCGGGCCTACTGGCCACTGCTGGGGTTACGCACGTAGTCGATAGGATCCGGCGACTCGGTCTGGAGGTGGCCTTGCACAAATCCGAGGCCGTGGTGTTCTACGGGCCTCGGAACAAGCCACCTCCAGGCTTGAGTATCACAGTGGGAGGAACCACCATCGGCGTCGGGACGACGATGAAATACCTCGGAGTCGTCCTCGACAGCCGATGGGAGTTTTCGGCACACTTCAAGCGGCTGGCCCCCAGGCTCATGGGGGCAGCCGGGCGCGCCGTGCCGATAACTCTACGAGGGGGTCGTACGATCCATGGCCCTATACGGGGCCCCGATATGGGCGGAGTCCCTGACGGCCAAGAACGCCGCGTTGCTGCGACGTCCGCAGCGCGCGCTGGCCGTCAGGGATATAAGGGGGTATCGTACGATCTCCTTCGAGGCGGCCTCCCTCCTAGCCAGATCCCCACCATGGGATCTAGAGGCGCGCGTCCTTGCTGCCGTGTACGACTGGCGCAAGGTCGCCCTCAGTCGGGAATTCCGTCCTGCGCCTCGGGAAATCGAGGCTAAAAGGGCGGAGTTCCGGCGGGATCTCATGGTGGAATGGCAGAACCGACTTGCGCACCCCAACGCCGGTCATAGGACCGTAGAGGCAGTTAGGCCCGTCCTGCCAAAATGGATAGACCGGAGGCACGGCACCCTGACGTTCCGCCAGACGCAGGTACTGACCGGGCACGGCTGCTTCGGTCGGTACCTGTGTCAGATAGGCCGTGAATCGTCGTCAGGGTGCCAGCACTGCAGTGCCAGCGTCGAGGACACGGCACTGCACACTCTGCAGGCGTGTCCAGCCTGGGAAGAGGAGCGCCGTGTCCTCGGCGCCACCATCGGAAATGACCTGTCGCTCCCGGTCGTGGTCCAGGCCATGGTCGGGGGCCAACCCGAATGGGACGCCGTCGCCTCCTTTTGCGAGGCCATCATGTCCGCAAAGGAGGCGGCGGAGCGGGAGAGAGAGCGAGCAGCCGTGCTCCTCTCCCGCCGCAATAACCGGTCTCGGCGCCGGAGGAACTCGGACCTCCGGCCGCCATGAACGCGCGGCGCGGGTGACGGTCAGGGCTATAAGGCCGTCGCCCGCATCTAAAGCCGCTGAGTAGGGGGCGCGTCGGTAACCGCGCGCGCCCCTCTCAAACATGAGCACGGAGAGGCCCGCCCCTTGCTGGGGTGGGCCCACGCCAGCCGGGGTCGCGGAAGAAAAGCTCACGCATATCCCGTGACCCCGGCTCATGGCGTCAGGTAGCACCAAGGGGTTTTAGTGGGTATTCCGGCTTCTCTAGCCGGCGAGTCCCACACTCCCCCGCCGAAGTCGCCCCGGCGGGGGGTCCGCAAATGGATTTCCCCTTGCAAAAAAAAGGCCTTTGAGTCAAAAACCTAGACTTAAAACAGAAAACTTCTTACAACATCAATTTTTTTCAACTACCTTCAAAAATATCCGAAGTGAAATTAAACTTGAAAAGCCAATTTAATAACCTTAAATACAAAAAATCGCTTTAAAATTAATAGAAACATTTATTTTATTATTATTTATTAAAAGATACAAACAATCATGATAATCCTTATTAATCCAAAGGTCTATTAAAAGATATTAAATTTTGAATTATGATTATTTTCACTATATCTTAGATTCATATAAACTTTTTATGTAAGCAGTAAATAAAGAATATAAGCACGTATTTTTGATAAGCATATCAACACAAATCGTAAAGATTTCATGAATACATTAAGATATATTTTCACACTCGACGATCTCTTTTTTTTTTTTAAGTCGGGGGAAATACTATTTACGCACAATACTGGGTCCTTTGCAAGGGATTAGACCATAGTTGATCATGGAGGCTTTACCCTTTAATAAGGGGCAATCCAAACAGTAATCAACCAGCTTGTGTGGAGACTGCGAGAAGTTGCACGGGCATCAACCACTACCCACTAAAACCACCCTCCTCCCATGTGCCTTTTATGTAGGAAAGGATGAGACTTAGAACGTCGTTACGCCCAGTCCGATCCATCGCAAAAAGTGCCTGAATGTGCCCCGGGAATCAGAACACATCCACTTCGTTAGCGGGGGTGATGAATCCTTTGCTCCCTTGATAGCTAAAGGCCCCCCGAAGCGGTATTATTCAGGGTGGGAACACTCGACGATTTTTTTTTTTTTTTTGAGGCGAGGGAAAATGCTTAACCGATTTACGCACAAACTGGGCCGTTGCTAGGGGAACGACACGCGTCGGTCGGGGGCGACAACACTGCAGCAATAGTATGCTCTTGGTAGTGCTCCGTCCGCGATCGACGTCACAGAATAGTGTGGAAGACTCCGAGTGTTGCTACACGAGCGAGCAACCCCATACCCACTAAAAACCCCCTCCTCCCTGTCGACCCTGCGCTTTTGTTTGTGTTGGAAAGGCTGAGATTTAGAACATAGTTACGCCCAGTCGATCCAGCGCAATAAAGTGCCTGGAGTGTGTCCTGGGAGAACACACCCCACTTCGTTGTGCGGAGGTAGAAGGTCCTTTGCTCTCCTAGCAAGCTAAAGGCCCCCCGCGGTAAACGGAACCTAACTCAGTGAGGAAAGTAATGCGCGTACCTGCCTCTCCGGGTGCCAGCTGAAGGCCGGCGACCTCGAGAAGACGCATTAGCACGCGCTGCAGGACTTCTCTCCCTATCGCGTTCTGCGGCCTCCTTGAGTGACATTACTGTCTCACAAAAAGTAACCGCAGCCCCCCAATTGTCGCCGCTCTGCAGCATGGCCTTGACCAAGTCGCAGAGCGAATCGACCGGACCTATGTGCGTCTCAAGTTCGAAACGCTGCGGCGCCTATACGGCGCACTCGACTAGCGTGTGTAACGCCGTGTCGGGCGCGCCGCACTGGCGGCAGTCCGGGGAAGGCAAGCAGCCCACAATGCGATACAGATACTTATCGAAACATCCGTGTCCGGTAAGTATCTGCGTCGTCCTGAAGGTCAGGGTGCCCCTGGTGCGGTTGACCCATTCCGTCAGCTGTGGCCTGATTGTATCCACCGTGTAGCCGCCATAGGCCGCAGGGTTATCGAGCTCTTGGGACCAGACGGCGATCATGGAGGCGGTTTCCCGCTTCCTGATCGCCTCGATTTCGACCTGACAGAAGGTCAGGCCTCTAGCTAGGGCATCCTGCCGGGTGCGACGCACCTCTGTCAGGACGTTCGCCTGGAGATGCCAGGGCGGATCGCCCAGGAGGGTGGCCGCCGTCCGCGACACTGTGCAATACCCCCGTATGGTCCTCACAGCCAGAACCTGCTGCGCCCGGTGCAGCAGGGTTCTGTTGTGGCGGTGAAGTGCAATGGACCAGACGGGTGCACCGTACAGCGCCATACTCCTCAGGATGCCAGAGTAAAGTTTCCGCGTCGCACCCCCCGGGCCCCCCACGTTGGGAAGCAGCCTCGAGAGTGCGCCCGCGGATTTGACGAGTTTGGGAACTAGCTGCTCAAAGTGCGCTTTGAACAGCCATTTCCCATCGAGAACTAGCCCCAGATATTTCATCTGGGGCCCTACTCTAATGGCCACCCCTTGGACCGAAACCGTCAAGTCCGCGGGGGGATTGCGAAATTTCCTATGGAACATGATGGCCTCCGTTTTCGCGGGGGAGACCCTCAAGCGCAGCCTAGCTATTCGATCTACGACAATCGCCAACCCGGCGTTGGCGACGTCCACGGATTCCGCAAATGATGCAGCGCGTGCCGTGAGTAGGGTGTCGTCCGCAAAGCAGATCAGCCCTACCCCGGGCAGGACCGGAACCCGAAGGATCCAGTCATAACCTACGTTCCAAAGAATCGGCCCGAGGACCGACCTCTGTGGAACGCCGCACGCGACGCGTCGCCGACCTAACACGGGATTGCCGGACTCACCGCCCTCCCAAAGGATATGTCGATCCTGCAGGTACGCGCCCAACTGCCTCGTGAGGTACGGGGGGACTCCATGCGCGCGGAGCCCCTCCCTGATCGTCTCATGAGGGAGGCTGTTAAAGGCGTTTGCTATGTCTAGCGACACTGCAAGAATGACATCCTTCGCTTGGACGGCTTCGTCCGTCAACGTTCGCAGCATCTCGAAGGCGTCCATCGTGGAGCGCCTCCGCCGAAACCCGAACTGCGTTTCTGAAAGCCCCGGCTCCACAGCGTCGAGATGCTTCACGAGCCGCTCCGCCAAGATCTTTTCGAAGACCTTAGCGACCTCGTTCAGCAGCACTATGGGCCTGAAGGCGGACGGATCGTTGGGAGTACTCTCGACGATTTTGTTCTATGTTAAGTCAAGAAAGACAATTTTCGTTTGTTTTGTTGGTACTGTTGCTTGGTCATACATAAATAAAAACCTCTAACATACGTTCGGAAAGATCACTTTATGGTGGTCATTTGATTTTAGTAACAATGGTTTATAGTTGGGATTGGGATAGATTGGGATTTATTGGCAAACCGAGAATTAGGCTATCAAGACGTGGGAAACCGCGACCATGGTCCAAACTTGTTTGAGAGAGTTGGAAACTCCTTTGGCTGCCATTGAGACCGTGGAGGCTTTGCGCCCACACCGCTTGCGATGGCTCGCGCGGAAACGCAGAACCCTGACCCTCAGGATGACGCAGATACTTACCGGACATGGGTGCTTCGATAAGTATCTGAATCATATCGTGGGCTGCCTGCCTTCCTCTCAATGTCGCCTATATGGCGCGCTGGTCTCTGTGTTTCATACGCTGGTTGAGTGCGCAGCATGGGCACCGCAGAGATTTGAACTTGAGGCCGTCGTAGGTCCGATAGACTTGCTGGGCAGTCTGGTCCAGGCTGTGTTGCACAGCGATGATCATTGGGTGGGTGCGGCCAATTTCTGCGAGTCAGCAATGTCTCTGAAGGAGGCTGCGGAACGAGAAAGGGAGAGAGGTGCGCAGGCGTCCCGTGGGTATCGACGTCAGTCAGGTCCCCGGAGACGCAGGTATTCGCAAGATCTCCTCCCGTAATTCCCGGGGCACTCTCAACACTGATGCGCTAGGAACAGCGTGGGTGTAATTACGTTCTATGTCTCACGATCTTTCTACCATAAGCGTGGGGCACATGGGAAGAGGGTGGTTTTAGTGGAGTATTGGCCCATGAATGACCTCGTCACATACAGGGAGGTACGTTGCTGAGTCTCCACACATGCCGGCGATTGACTCTGGTGGCTGCGCTATCTTCAGTAGCTTACCTCTCGTCGCTTTGGTTTAATCTCTAGCAAAGGACCCGGTAGTGTGTGAAATGTATTTCCCCCGCCTAAAAAAAAGCCGATTGTCAAATAAACAGATCAACACAGCTCAACATTTGTACAGTTTTAGTTATATCATATTATAAAGTTATGTTCATATTATAAGGCGCGACTGAAGGACGCGGCTGATGGGTGTTACTAAAACGTATTTGGATAAAGGTGTGCACGCATTACAAGACACGTCCATCAGCGGCAGCTTGCGTCCGAACAATGTGCACGCACAGCGTTGGATCGGACGCGGCTTTTGTGATGCCAACTCTCTTCGGAAAAAATGTGCTATGTCAACTCTTAAAAAGCGCTTTATTGCCATGAATTTGGAAGAAGCGCTGAAAATAAAATAATAACAAGTAAATTACTTTATTACAAATGCTTATCTTTGACGATAGTATATCCGATAGACATTGATATTTCAAGGAAGGGTTATAGAATTTAAAAAAGCGCTACATAAGTCGCTAAACGCTGAATAATAAGTTTGGGAGCTCATAGAGATAAAAATCTAGCACTGAAAGACCTAAGCTGGCAACAGTATGCATCTTGTGGACTTGTAAGAGTCCTTATATGTACTGGTTTAAATTAGTCCCTTTTTCAAAGTCATTGTACGGACTCGCCCCTCTAGAAATTTATTACATAAAGCCAATATTAGATGGTTCTCTTCTGTCTTTCCATTTGGATGAATAAACCAAATATAAATACGAAGCACTCAATGCTGTTGAATATCGTCGTGTCCTTCAGTTCTGTGCTTTTCAACCAAATTAATTCAATGTAGCTGATCCGTCTAACATCGACATTGTTGACGACGACAACATCGATGTGCGAAACTCACCGACCCATCTAGACAGGCGATAAGAACATTAGTATAAATAATGATAAATCGGCAAACAAACACACGCTGTATATCCCCAAATTAAGCAAGTTACGCTTCTGTTATGGGTCAGATACAACGGATCACTCTGGGACCGATCCCAGACACCCAAACCAAAGTAAATAACGGAGAAAATTCGTTTCCAAAATTTACCATATCAGGAATCGAACCCTGAGCCTCTGCGTTGCAGTGAGGTAATCCGGCAAAGGCTTAGCCCGGTCAACCACAGAGGCCGTCAGTGTAATTTGCTAAGCCTCGTTGATAATGTAAAAGCGACCGTTGAGCGCAGGAAGGAGACGGGTCGGAATGAGACGGGTATAGCTTATGTATGAAGTTGTGTGTTATTATTTTTAAATTTGTTTTATTAGTGTTTAGAACTTAATTATTGGTCATAGCCTTAAGTGACTAGGTAATAAATGTTATAACGTTTGTCTTTCATTAAAAGTAGGACCCCAATAGATCCCGGTAAGTGAGACCGGGCTGCACGCAGGCAGAACGCGGCATGCAGTTCGGGACTCCATGGTAATGGGACTGGGCTACAGGCATGCAGAACGCAGCCTGAAACCCGGGACTCAATGAAAAGGGGACCGGGTTACAGGCGTGCAGAACGCAGCCTAGAACCCGGAATCCAAGAGGTATGCCTGCACTACTGCTTACTCCACAAGCGAGTAGGCCATAATGATAGTGCAGGCAGAGGTCCGCGCGTGGCGGTGGATGTGTTTACAATAAGGTAAATAGCGCTCGACGCTTTATATTTATACTAATGAAGCGAGGGCTAAATAAGTTGGCAACACAAAAGCCGCGTCAATTCCTTCGAAGCTAGATGTTCATATTACTTGGACGTGTCTGATAATGTTTAGGTACCTTTATATTATGCGTCCAGCTTTATATATCAATGGAGTATGAACTAAGTTTCCTTTGCCTGCCTTTGAACTTTGAGGCGCATTGGTCAATTGGTGGCGAATCTGGCGAATTCTACTGTTATTACTCATTCAGAGTCCGCAACTTTGTCACTATTTTCCTATGTGAAATCTAGATTTTACAATTTTAAATGTTTTTGTTTAGGAGATAAACTAATTTCTAAGTAGAAGATAGAAGACTAGTGTTACATTTATCTATATAGAATAAGATATATTTTTATCATTTTAATCCATAGAGTTTAAACGCACCGCGGCGTTCGAAGTTCGGAGCGTCGTCGGCGTTTCAGAATGGCAGAGTATTTAGCTGCTATATTCGGTACAGAAAAGGATAAGTAAGTTTACTTTTCTGTTTTAAACTCATACTCCGAGCAATTTTCACTACACAAGAAAATTAAAGACTAATATATAGTTGTCAGTTAGTATATAGGTTATGTTGAATGTATTTGGTGCTTAGTTGGTATTGGCTACATCTCAGTCATATTCTGGGGCACAACAATCAGTGGTACAAATAAAAAATGTTTCTGTTATGAATTGTTTGTAAATTCTCAATTACGATAGATTAGCTTTAAACTTTGGAATAAAAACAAAGTCTGCGCTTTGACCCAGAGTGGCATGAGAAGAAATTATAACAAGAACCCTAGTTTAATTCTTGTATATTTAAATATGCTTTGTACAGTAATGAAATAAATCGTAATTAAGTATAAATTTTTGAATAGTGGCAGTGTCTATTGACTCGTTCAAACTTGGTTTTAAAGCTCACCTTGCTAAAACTGTTGTCAATATATTGATTAATTACAATAAAAACATTGATTTGGAAATTGTAAAACCTATAATAAATATATAAATAAATGGATAATAAATAAAAGAATTTTAGTTAAATGTGATGCTGAGGAATTTCTTGTCTCATTACCCTCTTAAAAGAACAATAACATTTTGTGAAGCGGTTTACATTACATAGAGTACAAGGAAGACTTAAATTTTTAACCTATATTTATGACCTTTAAAAATGTTCTCCAGTGTAACTAGAATAAAAAAGTTGAATTTGCTTACTTGGATGTGGGATGAGCATTCTGCAGAAATTTAGATTTCCTGGAATTGAAATGTGTTTTCCTATGACCTCTTAAGTAGATATTATGTACACATTTTATGGAATTACTTATATCCCTAACTAGTCAATAAATCTATAATATTATAAAATTCTAAACACACCATATCTGTATATTGAAGCTATTAAAAAAAAACAATTGGAATAGACTATATAAACAATGGAGAATACTATAATTTTTTTTAGATTTTGTCTGTTTGTTCAGGATTCATATTATATAAACTACTGAAAAATTTCAATGATTTTCGCTAATCAACAGCAAATTCTTAGGCTTAAAATCTGCATTACTTATATATATTCCAACAGAGTTTCCACTAAAACAATAGCTTACATTATTTTTTAAACACTGCAATACTTTTTGTCCTGGGAATCCTGCCGGAATTTTAGGTTGAGCATGGACAAAGTTGCAGGCATATCCTAGTTGAAAATAAATTTATAGTTGTTCATTAATACTAATATTAATATAAATTCTCTTCTACTACTAAGTTAACCCTTTAATTCTTATCTGAGTAGTCAATTTAATTAGAAGGATGTAAATTGACTGGTTTTTGTATGAAATTGGCATTGATATAGTAATTTCTTGACAACTGATCTTGTGAGAACTGTATCTACTAACTATATTTTAGTTATAAGAACATAATAACTACATATACAATGGTGTATCCCACATTGTATATGATGCAAATGTTTCTTATTCAAAATCGCTGGTCAGTATTTGAAATTAAAATTAATTAAGGATGTGACACAATTTATGACCAAACTAGGTATATCAGACTAATTAAGCATGGACCAAGATGTTGATGGTCCATTTCTATACTACTTATTTTTGCTGAACCGGGGGCTTAACGTGACAACTTTTGCAGAGTCATACAATCATGACAAGAATAAAATTAAAATGGAACTCTATGCTATCTCTTATGATTACCAGTGTATCTAGACACATGTCAATTTCATTTAGGCCCTGAGAGTGCTTAGTGCGAGTTTTGTTACTACTTGATCACAATCAAGTTAACAGAGCTTTGTACTGCACAATTTACATTTCTCATTACGCTCACAAGATGGCACTAGTCATTCCCATACAAAATTGTGGTAACACACGATCTTCAAATATTTCTTAGTACTAAATTGTTTAATTTAAATGTTATCAACTATGTGACAGAGATGCTTGTCTGAATAGAATGTTGTGGAAAGATCAAATTTTTTAAGAGTATAGTTTGTAAGAGGTAGAAAATATCTCAATGAAGATCAGAAATGTTTATTATGTTAAAAAACGTCTCACTTACAAACTTACTTATGTTGTTATTGTGTGTGTGTGATATCACCAGGGGAAATGTTATGTTATGTTATGTTATGTTATGTGTAACATGTTATGTTATGTTATGTAATAGAAGATTAATGTTAAAGTTATTGCCTGGCTAAATGCATCTTATCTATCTTAAAAATAATGTAGTTAACAAATAACTACATTAGTTTATATACATACATTACCTGTCAATATTTAATGTCATGAACAAATAATAACAATGTCACATCTCGAATATCACATTAAACCCACACTACATCTGTGTGAAACAGTAAATAATTTTACATTATATAAGCTGAAGCAGTTGCATTATGATGTTATTATGTAAGCTAATGAATAATTTAAATCTTTTCTAAATTTCAGAGTAAACTGTTCATTTTATTTTAAAATTGGAGCATGTCGACATGGAGATCGTTGCTCCCGTATTCACAACAAGCCAACATTCTCCCAAACTGTTTTGTTGCAAAACTTGTATGTGAATCCACAGAACTCTGCAAAGTCAGCTGATGGCAGCCACTGTGAGTATGAGTTTATTTGTATCCTTGAGCCATTGCATATACTTTCCTAAGATAAAATGCCTACAATAGGGATGCTGACACATGCACATGCTATAATAAATTCCATTGTTTTAACATATAAAAGAACAGGCATTAAAATAACATCTCATCATCTAACTTTTGAAATATCATGATATAAATTATTTCAATTGCTGTTCAAACAATAATCAATGAGCTATTTGACTCCTTTTACCTACTTTATACCTACTTATGACATCATAAGAGATACACTCCTACAAAATCTATGAGACTAGAGGTTGTATAAGGTTATAAAAAGTATCTTATCTGAGATTTCTCCTTCATTTCAAAGGGTTTTTGTAAATATATCATGCTTTACATTCAAACTATTATTGTAACCTTATGACTTTCCAGAATTTAGCACTTGTTTATTAATAGTAATTCCTAATTAGTTTTCTAACCTAATGTGTATATTGTTATAATTACCATATGCTAATAGTGAACGAAAACATCAAGATGAAATCTCACATTGGTCTAAAGAAATTGGATAGATGACACATTTGGCAATAAATTCTAAAACAATGTTCATATAAAAGTGTTTGCGTAGTAAAATTGCCTTGTCATCATCTTTTTTCAAAACTATCATAATAGAAATAATTTTAATTACTTTTTATAAAATAATCAATACCTTATTTGGTTCTTTAAATTTATCACGTCATAACATGCTATGTTCTTAAAAATCTAGGCAGGTTTAGCATTTTGTAAGACGATAAAAAGTATCTCGGATCTTGACGTAACTGTCGACTACCTTATTTTAAAAATATATTTTGCATATAAACAGTAGTTAGTTATAAATATTTGAAGACGCCACCTCCACCAAAGTCCTTTTTGTGGATTAAAAAAGGTTTTATTTTTGTTTTATTGTAAAACTTTTGGGTTTTTGAAGCACAAAGTTTCAAATTTAAAAAATGTGATATCTCAAAATCAATGTTGCTTGACAAGATCATCTTCTTCTCTGAGGTCTTCATTTGTTACTTTCTTTTCAGTGGTTGTTGCCAATGTATCTGATGAGGAAATGCAAGAGCATTATGACAACTTCTTTGAGGATGTGTTTGTGGAATGCGAGGACAAGTATGGGGAGATTGAAGAAATGAATGTTTGTGATAATCTTGGCGACCATTTAGTTGGAAATGTGTACATAAAGGTAAGTAATTTTCATGTATCCAGTAAATCATAATAAAATGCACATGTTAAGGTGCCAAATCTAGGCATATTCAAGTTTTGGAATAATATACAAGTAAAAACCAAAACAACCAAAAAACCTTAGTTATTTCCAATTATTTTTCTATTGTGAAGATGACAATCAAGCAGTTGGCCAACTTGATGGATAGTGGTTATCATTGCCTATAGGTATATGCAACATTAGGGCCGAAGATAACGCTTTGCCAGCCTGAAGGATGAAATAAGTTTTCAAAATATGGGATGAAGATATTAAGGAAGTTACAGGTCCCTTATGGCCAAGACTAGTCAGGGACAGTGATACACGGGAAGAGTTGGAAGATGCCTAGGTATCAAAAAGATACACTAATCTTTAAGAACTTAATACTTACTTTACTTAATTGTAAAAATTATTAGCAATAATTATACATACATACATAACTTCACGCCAGTTCCCTTGCGGGGTAGGCACGAGTAACAGAGCGCCATTCAGGCTTATACTTACACACCTCACTTGCTTCTTTGACATTCATAGCTCTTGTCATGCACACTTGTCTGTTCTTAAGGCTCCTGACATCACCTTCTGCTAGTACACGATCAATTTGATCATGGAAGGTGTGTCACGGCCTTCCACGACTTCTGCATCCATCCACTTTTGCATTGTATATCTGTTTAGTCATTCTTTCATCATGCATTCTTTCCACATGCCGGAACCACCGGAGCATTCCTTTTCTTACCTTCACCCCGACACTCTCTTTCAGACCAACTCTCTTTCTTATGTCACTCCGCAGATTTTGCGCAGTGCTCGCATCTCGACCGCGTTTACTCTACTTTCATTCTCTCTCTCTTCCATATGTGACTGTAGGTACCAGCACCGCGTTGTGTATGGCAAGCTGGCAAGCAATAAGTATAGTTTAGCTATTTTTATTGTTGAGTATGAGATAGAAGGATCAGACAGGAGAAATGTAATAGGGAGATAGGATGTGGATGTAGGTAGGATAAGAGAATGGGGAAGTGGTCCATCGGCAGTTTCACTCGCTGCACTAAACACGATTAGCTTAAGGTTAACAATTTCACGTCAATATACAGTGGTATCTCTAATCGAGCCGGCCCATTGACCTGTAATGATTCCAGCATATTTGTTTCAAACTGTTATTTGATATTATTTTATTGTCATCATTTTTATTGCAGACATAATATATACTCTAATTTTTAATACCTTGAACTAAAATGACAACTGGGATCATCTTTATATGTTACAAGCTAGGAGCATAGTGTTGTAGTATGGCTCATTCATAAGTGAGTTGTTGCGAGTAATTGTTTCAACTCGTACAACTCAGCTGTCATTTTAGTCCAGGTAATTAAAAATATAGTAGATGTATTAACCAAAAGTAATATTTTGATATTATTAATTTATTGTAGATTGTAATTAAGTAAGAAATAACCTAAAGGAGAAATATTAAATTAATTTACAATAATCATAAAATAAACAATCTGATTTGACACATAAGATTGAATGTAACCAACAAAACTAAAAGCCAATAACAATTAAATTATTTAGTTGATAATGTACATATTTTTTCTACTGATGCATTATGTAATCTTATAAAACATATTTCAATCATTATTTTACTCCAATAAATGAAATAACATTATTTTTTTATTAATTCTGTTATGTCATATTTATCTATGAAGAAGTCCCAAAAACAGTTATGTTTAAGGCATCTTATTTTTAATTTTAGTGTTGGTACCAAAGGGTTGTTGCAATTCATTAACTCAATTTGATTCAGGAAAAAAACTATATACATATTTATTCCAAAACCTGACATTATTTATGTATTTATACTAAAACAATACTACATATGTGTATTGTAAACAAAAACGACTGAATTGTATAATAATATATATTATATGTCTGAAATGATATTATTTTTATAGATTTATTGTGGTGCGCGATAAATCCGTGCAGGAACGGAGAAAGAATACAATTTCCTGTGGCCGGACGGCCTGTCGTAAGAGGCGACTTAACAACCCACAGCTAGGTGGTAGGGCATTTGCCCGACTGGATGGCTACCACCCCTCGTCTAGAGTATGTCGCCATAACAACCTTGAGTTGTGTTCCGGCATTAGTGACCAGGTTCCAGTGACCCTTAAGAGAGCAGCAGCGCATTTGTAGCACCTTTGGTGTTGCATATGTCCATAGGCGATGGTAACCGCTTTCCATTAAGTGGGCCGTCTACCTGTCTGCCGAACTCCTGCAATAAAAAAAATGCATGTGGTACGCGAATGGCGATGTGATGGCGAAATTAACTTAAAATAACTCAAATGATTACAAATTCGTATAATTTTAAATCGATTTCTCGCGATAATCGGATAACTTGGTTAACAATTTAGAAGCTTCCATCCCTAAATATGTTGTAATGAGAAGTGTGGATTGGGCTTTTTATTTTGTGATTATTATAAAATTATTTTTGCACACCATAAAAATGGTGAAATCTGTAGGTAAATGTTGTACCTAACAATTTTTGTACTACATTCTGGCAAAATATGGATAATTTTTTATCTATTTTTATATTGCTGAAGCACAACAGACAGGCTGACGATGGCCAACCTGATCAAAAGCATATGAACATTGGCAACACTAAAGGTGCAACCAATATGATGCTGGACTCGTAGATGGGACTGGAACCTGGCCACTAATGCCAGAACTCTTAGACTAAGGGTAGTAGCCATCCAAACGGGCAAAAACCCTACCACCTGGCTATGTGTTGTTTTGTGGCCTCTTACGACAGGCCACCTGGCCGCAGGAATTAGATTCTTTCTCCGTTCCTGCACAGATACATTATTACTATTAGCATTGCTCTACCATAAATGGCCAGTTCGTATATCATATCGTGTAACAGTTCCGTCGCGAGGAGGATGCCGAGAAAGCCGTGAACGATTTGAACAACCGTTGGTTCGGCGGTCGGCCAGTGTACGCAGAGCTGTCGCCCGTAACGGACTTCCGCGAGGCGTGTTGCCGCCAGTACGAGATGGGTGAATGCACCCGGAGTGGCTTTTGTAACTTTATGCACCTGAAACCTATATCCAGAGAGCTGAGAAGGTATGCTTTCTTTGAGCTTTATGATACACAAAAAAATTACACTCATTTTCAAACAGGATTTTTGCCATGATTTACACTATTCAATGATGTTTAAATGTCTTAGATAACTTAAGCGACATCTAATGTCCGATATTACAGTTAAAAAAAATATGTTAATCATCTGAAGACACAATTTAACTAAAATTTTGTCCCAGAAATTTATCTATTAAAAAAAAGGTATATATTATTCGCCACTGATTCAATAATGTGTTTTACCTTGGAAATTGAAATTTTAAAAGGTCGGAGTTTTTTAACTTTCCAAAAGTATTATGTAGAGACATAACTTTTTTTAGTGTCAATCTATCATTTATAAGAGAAACTCAAGTTTTTTTGTCAAAATAAACCGGAAATGGCGGTTTTAATTATCAAATAAAAATATGACTTGTTGGACGTATTTTACGTTGTTAAAGCAAAGAGGCCATATACAAACTATAAATAATGCTCTTGAACAAAGTCGAGTTAGTAATAGTAGATTGTTACACGAGAGGTGAAAGTGACGTACTAGGTACGAGATGGTTTGGCGCACGAGCGTAGCTAGGACACTAATAATTCGAGTGCCTAAATAGGCCTTTCACCTGAGTTTGATACTGCTTTATATTTCGAATATGAGGGGAAAGTAAATAGCAACTGATTAGTTAAACAACTACATCTCGAATAAAAAAGGTGTTAAATCCATTTCTAAATCTGATGAAACGTCATCACATCACATATAAAACTGGTATTTTTTCTGTGTCATTCTACCAGCAAGTTTCTTTTGTCACTGATGGTAGTAAATATTTAGCTCAAATTCATGTAAATTGAATAATAATTTAGTGAAAAGTAATTTATAAGTATAAAATTAGGTTACGAAATTGTTGTTTTTTTTTATTACAATTTATGCAACGATTTAACAATAGCTGTAAAAGAAGTTGGTACATTAGTCGCATGTAATTATCCATGGTTCGTAGTTTTCAAAAAATTTGACAGCAGGAACGAAAAGTGCTGTTTTCATCCCTATTTACATATTAATTATATATATTCACATATGGGTAAATTAGAACAGTGTTCTTGAAAGCATTGCGGCATTCATTGGAAAGCATTTTAGATTAACTACCTTAGACTGTATGAGAGTTCTTTCTCATACAATCTGAGGTAGTTCATTAGAAACTGGCCTGATTGATGGACTTAATTATATTGTGCCTTAACATAAGATTAGGACTTTTATTGTAAATTTTACTTCTTAAAATTGAAACTGACTTTCTGTGAAACCTATCCCTTTTTTTTAATCAAAGTTAAAGGTATCAAAAAGTTCCTCTTTATTTGATAGGTTTTAACGTTAGATATGTTAATTTGGGAGTGCATGATGTTACAGGTACTTGTATTCGCGCCGCAAGGGCGGTCGCCGGTCGCGCAGCCGGTCCCGCGAGCGCCGCCGCCGGTCGCGGTCGCGCGAGCGCCGCCGGGAGCCGCCGCGCAACTCGCGCTCCGGCCGCTACTGACCGCCAATAAAACGTGAACAAACGACCAAGCACCGATCGCCTACCACCTCTATTTCAGAGAAAACACAGCCAAATAACACCGGACAGTTGTTTTGGAAACTTTAAAACTTCACAAACGAAATTTCCCTACATATTCTCCGGTTTTATAATATAGACAAGAAATGTTGAATCCAACGAACATTAATATCTTATCAGATATATTTATACAAATTAGCAAAAGTCCCTTAAAGTTTTATCTACCATCTTAATAGTTGATTGAATGGTGAATTGGCGAATGAGCTATTTAGAGTAGTGCTCTTACCGTTGTCCATTTAGCTCATTACACTTTGAAGTCAGTAGAGTAAATTTCGCAAACGGATTGGTTAGGTCATCAATTTTATCGTTGGGAAAGTAATCTTTTACAAATGATTTTTTTATTTTTAAGACTACCGTAAAGCAATAAGAAAATTGCAATATAAAATAATTCCGTTTTTGAGTTTATTACCTGACAATACCCTGTTCTTGCATCATTATTGCATTTTATGCCTCTCCATGAGTAAATTTAGAACTGTATCCTAAGACCACCGCTTTCCGAAACAAAAAAGTATTGTATATTTATCTCACTATCTTTAGCACATCATTATAAAACAATTTTCATTATAATTAGTTTGTAATTAACATTCCCTAAGCCGTATTTTTTTTTTACTAGAGGTCCCGGCAGATTTTGTCGTGTTCTGAAAAAATAAAAATCTAGGACTCGATCCCATCGTCACCTACAGGTTGCAGTTGTGAATCTAAATCGGAGACACTCACACAAAACAAAAAAATTCTTCAAAATTGGTAAAGTCGTTCTCAAATTATGCGCATACATACATGTCTATGATTCATTTTTATTTATATAGATTAGTATATCATTGAAACACTGATGCATCATGATAATATTGAGATTTTTAAATGAACTTCAGGTCTCGATTAAATATTACTAGATTAAATACTCACCAACTATTTTGAGAATTTGTTTGAAAAAAGTTCATGTACACATTCATTACTGTGGGATTTATGATTGATTACAATACAAGTACGTGCGATCAACTTACACCTATTTCTAGCAATACTAATAATAATTTTGACTAGTCCCAGGGCTGTTTTTACCCGGGTGTGGAAGTGGTGCGTGGCACCGGAGCGCAACGACCTAGGGGGTGCGAGCCAGTTGAACTTTAATAAAAGTCACTAAAGAATATCGTAAACACCCCAAACTTTTATTTTTGCTGAAAAAAGTTAAATTCTTAGTTAATGTATTACACCGATGTGTAGCGCCAAATAGATACTATATCTTCCTGCCAAAACATTAACGGGCATGATGAATGCATAAGGCTGCGTGCAAAGGAGCCATCGACCGCAGCCAACGGTGGGTAACGCGCCACCACGCGAGCAAAAGGTGGCGGTGGCGCGTGGCTGGCACCGCCCACACGTGTGCGGCTAGTCCCTATAAAATGTATAAAAAGCGTGAACTGCTTGTCGCTGACCACCGCCACCGGTTGCTGTTATCGGAGGCCGAGTGCGCCCTGACTAAAGGTTTGGTCAAACAGCGAACGGGACGGGACGGTGAAGCGACGCTAGCGGGACGGCATCGCGGCGTGAATGTCACACTGCGAGCGTGATGATCCCGCTAGCACACGTCGGCCGACCCGTCGCACTTGGCGCGATTTCGAAGTCTCGTTCATTTTTGTAAATAGATACAAAATTGGCGCCACGTCGAACGCGACGTGTTCTCCTCGCGCTGTCTATTTAACTACTCAAATGAATATCCATAAAACACAAAAAGATCATCGCGCTCTGTCCCGCCGCACTCGTATTGCATTCCCGCCGAACGCGGCGGCGACGTGACATAACCGCAAGTCGAGCGAGCGACGGCGCTATATGACATATTCTACATTAACTAATATATTACAACTCTTCACGTCCCGCCAGCGTCGCGTCGCCGTCCCGTCCTGTTCGCTGTTTGACCAAACCTTTAGGCTTCCGGTTATGCAAAAATGGCTAACAGGCATTCATTAAAAATTGAGCATAAAAAGTTAATTACTATTTTTATTGTTGGTAAGGGGATGCACGCTGATTTTCGCACCCCGGTGCCCTATTAGCTTCGGACGGTCCTGACTAGTCCGGTAGTTCTAGTGTTATACAGTCAAAAAATTGTACTATAAATCACAAAATAAGAAGCCCGATTTGACACTTAAGAAAGCTAATAGAACGTAACTTTACATAATATCAACAACACTGAAAGCCAATAATAATTAATTTATTTAAGTGATAATATAGATAATTTTTTTAATGGTGCATTATTTAATGTTAAAAAACATATTTCAATTATTATTTTCCTCCAAATAACGGAATAACATTACATTTATATTAATTCTGTAATGTAATAATCTATGGCGAAATCGTAAAAACAGTTCGTTCTAAGGCGTCTTATTTTTAATTTTAATGTTGCTACCAAAAGGTTGCATTTGATTAACTCGATTCGATTGAGCACAAATTATAATACATATTTATTTCAAAACATTCGATTATCATTTATGTATTTATACTAGAAGAATATTTGAATTAATTGTGTAGCCTCATAAAAGCATGTGGTATGCAAAGCCCGATGTGAGCCAAAACTTTCTCGCTCCATATTGATTTGGTGAGGTATTTGTGTGACTCAAAAATTAATTAACTTTAAATAAATTAATTGATCACAGTCATATAATAATTAATCGATTTCTCGTGATAATCGGTTAACTTGGTTAACGATTTGGAGGTTTTAATCCCTAAATATGTTACAATGAGACCTATCAAATCGGCTTCTTATTTTGTGATTATTATAAACTCTAACTTTATAGACTACCTTAAAATAACCAATAGGGATGGAAGCACAATAAATTCTGATATTTTATATATAAAAGAATATGCGATAAAATTACATTTTAACGTCTACCTTTTGAAATATTTTAAACTACTGTTTATGCTACAAAGCACTATTTGAGTCCTTATACCTACGTATGACGTCATAAATATAAATAGGTACGCTCATACAAAATCTATAAGGCTGCGACAATTTGTGAGATGATAAAAAGTATCTTAATTGATTTGACTGTCCGCTACCCTGTTTCACAATCAGTTATGGCTTTCCTACGTTTATTAGAAAAAAACCGATAAGCATATTGAGCATTTTTGCTACTAATAAAACTTCAAATGGAATCACATCTACGAGAACAACTTATTCAATAATTAACATGGGAGGTATCAACTCTATTCTACAAAAATGTGATATTTTTTAAAATAAAAAACGGAAAATTTAGAAGGGCAAATGGAGACTTATTTTCGATAACAGTTTATAAACGAATGTGGAATTTATATTTCGCGAATGCAGATGCGGATTTTCATCTCCAATATTCGCGAATGCGAATACGAATCTTTACCTTTAAAATAATATTTTCATGTAATATATATATATATATATATATATATGTAGATTGAAAATGTATAATTAAAACCAACAGTTAAATAACATGAAAATTATAACATTATATAGTTTTCCTCCGTGTCCCATAGCCGTTGGGTGCCCCGTATACGGAATAACGTATTATCATTATATATATATAAATATAAATATATATATATATATATATATATATATATAATATTTGTTAAATCACTATTATACCTATAAAGTATAAGATGGTAGTAAGTAAAACTTTCTGTAAAATGTCATTTTTCAAGGCAAGATATTCTCGCAAAGAAGTGAAACTATCTGAACAGAAGTTTTACAAAGGGGTGGTATTTGACAAAAATTACATTTTTACAAAATAATTTTAATTGTCTAACAGCAGTTGAGAAAATTTGAAAAATACAACGTGAAACAAATTTTTTGGTATGTTCGAGAAATAGTAGGTTGAAAGGTGAACACGTATTTAGTCGCATCGTACTCGTCATACGCGCCAAATTGTAAAATGAAGTCTGTAAAATTTATATAGTCTGTGACAAACTTTATGAATGCAATAAAAACCTGCCCAATAGACGGTTTTTGTACGAAACCAGTATCGTAAAAGACGTTATAGTTCATACAAAACCACTGCGCAGATTTCTGTTGTTTTGTTTAGACCTTCGAGTGCAGATCGCTTTTAGTAACAAAATGGCTGTCCAAAAGTTTCTTATACGGTCCTAAGTTGTTCAGCATCTTAAATTTATCAGAACAAGTTACGAAATTTGGCACAGACTATACGTATGTAACGAGTATTGTGTGTAACGTGTAATTCAGCGAGTGCGTTGCACTCACTCGCTGGAAGGGAATCCGACTAACAACTGCTTCTTTTTTTAACGAGTGAAAAGAAGCTTCGTTACGGCTACCATTTTGCAAAAATCTCCACCAAGTTTCAAGAGTAGGTGTGTGCGAAAATTAATTACGTATGGAAATATACTACAGGCTTAACAATTTTTTTAAGATAATGCTTGAAATTTTGAAAAGCATATTAAAATCATTCTTTGTTTAATTATTATGCTACTCATGAAATAAATTGTATATACAATTTTCTAAAAAGAATTACAAATAGTATATAAGTCCCAAATCTCTGTTGGTTGAGAACGTGCCCAAAACGCTGACCGCATTCCCACGCTGGATGGCAACGTTAATACGTTGCCCCGAGTACAGGTCGGCAGCCTTTGGGTCAAGATTTCTATCAATCGAGATGATAGGGCTCGATAAAACCGATAGGCTTCGGGACGCCTTGACCCTAGAGTATCGACATCGAACGCCACAAATATCGCCATTGCCAATAAATGCGTATTTGAGGCGGTTTAGGTTCTCCTGCCGTGCGGCAGTTGTGCCTGCTGAGACGACGGTCTATTGAAATTGTTGCAAAATAATAGTTTTCTTTTTCTTTTAGTTTATCTATGTTTAAATGTGTAACGTATCTTTTTTGCTTGCTAATAATACAGAGTGCCAAATATGCGCTTGGTGTGTTTATTATAACCATATAAAAATTAAAAATGGAATTCTTTTCCACGATGCAATCTATGTAGTAAAAGCATATGCCAGTCGGAATCCCTTAACCGGTAACGGTGGTATTGTTGTGTAACTATCGATTAATAATACTTTACTGCAACATTGTACATTAAATTTTAAGGTAAAATGTAGGATATAAGATTATTCCAAACTTATTGAATAATTTCTGTATGTACCCCTTATGTTGTTCTTATGTCCGATGTTGAAGTAAATTATCTTGAATAGACTTTATTGTAAGTATATTTGTGTATGAAGAATGTGGTATCATTATAAGAATGAGTTTCTTATTTTGTTGTTTCGTATTTTCTTTTTCCAAAAATGAATTTGACTTCTATTAAAAATACATTGTTTTTTTTGCTAATCAATAAAGAAGAATAGTGAAATATTTAATGTTACACTCCTGCAGGTAACCTTCTCTTCAATTTATAAGAAATAAAAAATATATTAGGGCTATCGACGCAGTTTTGCATCCATATCACAGGTTGGTTATAAGGCATTTTGTGTATAAAATCATTGAAGAAAACTATTAGGAATTACAATCGCAGTATTTTAATGTGTCTTGCCTTGATAATTAGCTAGTCAACTCGCTAGATGTCACTAGTATCGGCTCATCGTAATTTTGCCTACGTAAACCCGGCCTTACACCCTATAAGTTTTGCTTGTGTAAGCCTCTAAGGCTAACCGAATACTGTGAGTTGGGACTCATCAATATCGGACTTGGTTGTAAAAGAATGGATCCGGTATTGATAAGTCGTAGTGTACGATTAGCTAAGAGGTGTGAGTGAGCAAATTTACAGGTGTAGTTTGAGTTGTAACATTTGTGCAAACTTATTGCTTTACTCTGATACACTATTCAAGTATTATATTAGAAGAAATGTATTAAGATCGAAAGTTATCGTAAGTAAATTCTGTAAATCTATATCTTCAAAAACGTGATAATGCGCGAGCAAGATAGCGAACTCCGTTTAGGTATCCCCTTAACTGGACCATTGTCATCTTAATATTCTTCTTGTATGATGAAATGTATCATATTTTTCCTGGTTTCTAGAATGAGACTACAAAATTCTATATAAAAAATTCCACGGACTAGTAAAAGAGAGAATCGCAACGGACAAGTTGAAAAACGAATGGCAACAAAATTTTAACTTGAAGTTTTACGGGCAGATTGTTAATGTACTTGTCCAATTTGAAAACTTAAAATTAAAATTTTGTTGTGATTTGTTTTGCCACTTGTCTGTTGCCATTCATTTTTCCACTTGTCCGTTGCGATTAGTTTTTGCCACTTGTCCGTTGAAGTTTCAGTTCCACTATGTGTCCCAGCACACATTTAGATTATTCGCAGGTTTACTGCAAATTATGATTTGGTTAGATTAGGTACATTTTAATGAATGCATTTTTTATTTAAACATATTTTATTTTATCAAACAAAAAAAGTGAATTCGATCCGGAACTAGATATACTCTAACATATGCCGCCTCTCACCATGTCTACTCTAAAATATGGCGCTTTTCTTTTCACCACGGGCGTAATGCTTTTTCGTGACAAAAAATCCTAATATCCTAATACCCCCCGCCTAAGTTTCACTTCAATAGGTCCTTGTTTAAAATAGTAAAGAAAGGAAATAATACACAAAACGCGGTCACGTTTGTGTTTGTAAGGATTTCATACTTTAACATGAAAGAAGACATTACTACTCTTCACTTCTTACATGCTTTTAAGATAATATAATTTTGAAACCTGCGAGTTTGTTCTCTGTTCGTATTTATTGATATGCCATTTGTAATAATACAGACAGAGTATGTATATCTTCTCCGTCTTGGCAAAATTAAATAACTGACACTGTTTGGTAAAGGCAAGTGAGGTGTGTAAGAATAAGCCTAAATGGCACTCTGTTGTTCGTGCCTACCCCGCGAGGGAACTGGCGTGAAGTTATGTATGTATGTATGTATGTATGTATGTATGTATGTATGTTTGGTAAAATAAATGAGTTATGTGCATTTTCTTAAAGCTGAAATTGTTACGCATTTTTTGGTCTCTGACGTTTATAAAGCATGAATAATACTTGAATGAACCGAAATCAGAGATTATATGCATGGAAAAATGAAAAAGTAAATAATTATAGTTTTCATTTGATAAACTTAAAAAAAATATGGTTTGTTTACGATCCCAACATTATCGCCATTTATTTAAAAACATGAAATCGGTATTTTTTCGAGATTATGGATTTGTTAGGTAGTTGCGTTATTTAATTTTTCCATGACAGAACTACATTGCTCTGCTCTACTCTACTATACTCTACTCTACTATACTCTTTATTATTATCCTTTTATCGTTGTTTCTCCGTAAATGTTTTCCCAGAAGTCTATATTATCCTTATCTAAGTGTTGTGTATGTTTAAATGTTTTATCCAGAACCATTCCATTTCTTTCCACTTCAGAGAAAGGTTTCCATTGTTCTATGTCAGTTGTTGGGGTGGGATTACTAAAAAGTTAAAAAATGATTAGATGCATGTATTAGAGATAACCCAGTGTTATATTTTATCTAACACATTTCTTAGTATGCCTTAACGGTGTGTAATATGGACTTACCTAGTTTTAGCAAAGTTCGTCCAGAGCTGTACCAAATTTTCTGATATGTGTTTGGACTCCTTCGTCATGGGGATATCGATGCAAGTGACGTTGAACAGATATGGTAGCTCGTCTGCATGACATACGCCTTTGATATCATTCATTTTATAATAACTTTTTGTGTAATTTCTTTCAGTTTCCGCTATAAACTTATACAAAAAGACGGGCTTTGAATTATGGTGAACGTGATATCTTGCATATCGTATTATATTGTAGGCAAATAGTCTATCAGTTTCCAAATTAACTACTTCTTGATGCATGCTTTTAGTTACTTCTTTACTATTAAAGTAATACTTTCTTATTTTGCTGTCTGCGTGTTGTGTAGCTTCTAGATTTGATTTGATCTTTATTTCTCTAGGAACAACACTACCCACCATTGATAGAAAGCCTATAAATTTGGATAAATTCCTTGCTATTTCAATTCCTTCCCCTGAAGTATAACCTAATATTAATGGTACATCAGCTATGTGACCTTTAGTTACTAATTCGACGGGCGACTGAGCGAGAAACTTTTCTACTTTGTCTGGTTTCTCAATCACAGGCCCAAAAGTTATGGTGTCTGCCAAATCCATGTGCTCATGTATCACAGGAGGCAATTTAATGTTCACTAATGATATAGCTGGCAGGCTTCTGAGAAATTCCAAAAGTTTTTGAGGATCATCAGTGTCCTTACCAAGTGTTTTACCCAGCTGAAATGCCCTTTCACGAGCATAGAGATTGTAACTCCATTCGTTTAGACATACCCCACTCTGGCAAATCGCCTTATTGTATAAGCCTTTACTCATTTTTGATACTAAATGGTAAGAAGTAGATGCTGCACCTGCGCTGCAACCAAAAATGGTGATGTTATTGGGATCTCCTCCGAAAGAAGCAATATTTTTCTTCACCCATTTCAACGCTGCAACCTGGTCTTTCAAGCCAGCATTTCCAGGTACTTCCTCCGTATCTAAACACAGAAATCCTAGTACTTCTAGTCTGTAATTAAACGTAACTAGGATGATGTCATGAGCCATGAAAAACTCTGGGCCATAATAATCTGAGTTTCCAGATCCGGTGTAGAAACCACCGCCATGAATCCAAATCATCACAGGTAATGGGTTTTGCGGTTTGATCTCTTTTGTATAAACATTTAGAAAGAGGCAATTTTCGCTACCCTCATCTATTCGGTCCATGCGTTCGTTATATTGGGGGCAAACGGGTCCATGTTCGGACGAATCGCGTATGCCTTCCCAAGGCTCCGGAGGTTCGGGGGCCTGTTAATGACAACAATTTAATTACACAAAGTGTTGCAAAAGTTAGAAGCCGACAACATAATCTATCTGTAACATCACAAAACTGATGACCGATTTTGCCGCTGTGTAGGTATAGGCGACGATATTCACTGTAAGTAGGTTTTTTATTTGTAAACTTCCTACATCCTATAAGAATATACAAATATTGTGCTTTCAACATAAAGGCATTCAACCACAGAGACTGGGTAGAGAAATTGGTACAAGATTTTAACGTATACAGACTGTCAATTCTTTACGTTCGTCCAATTAGGAGTAATTTAGTCCGACATCAAGAATGTCATTCCAAAATTCAGGAGGGCTGATTTGAAAGAATAACGTTACGTGAGAAGTATTTTCGCAAAAGCTGTTATATGAAGGTAATAAATGAAGGTGAGTTATGTGTATTTTCGTTTGTTCTTTCTTTACGACCGTGCGATCCGAACCTATTGTCATTATAAGGTGTGTATTTTCGATAACGGGGATGAACTTAGATTTTTTTATTACAGAAAATGGGATAGTTTTCTTGAATAAGAAACCAACGTTTCTGCTAAATGAAGCCGCGTGGAAAGCTCTGATAAATTTAATCACAACAAAAATAAACTATTCATGCTATATTGCTATTACTGTTGAGTGCTACTGAGTGTTTATAATGAAATTTTATTTTTTAGATTTACCAGCTGTCAAGGTCATGAGGAAACATGTATTATACTCATATTCTACCTTTTATAGCACATGAACGGTACATTATATGTAAGTATGCTATACCATTGGTTGTAGAATGCTTGTACTCACTTTAAATCTCAATATTCCGAGTGGTGGTTTCGCATAAGGTATCCCTTTGAATGCGATGTATTTCACTCCGTTATCATATACGGCACCTTTTAGCACACCTTGTTCAACTTGTACTAAGGTCATATTGGAAGTGGTTCTGAAAGTTTACAATTTTTTGATCTTATTAATCGATTAATATAAATTGTGTAATTATTGATAACCCGATTACGTTTGGCTTGATTATGATTATAATATTATTTACTGTTTTGGTCTTTGGATGGCTGCCAGTGTTTACTATTGGACTATTACGTACCTATATTTTATTTTTAAACGTGTTACTACGTTCGTACTGAGTCTTGAAAGAAAATTAATCGAAAAATATAAGATAGATTATGTAAATTGGTCCATTCATGTCCTTGGGTCGGTTTTGGTATGTCCAACTATTTTTTCTCGGGCATATTACTATATCCATAAAATCAAGTAAGATTATGTAACTTATATACCGTTACACAATGCTATCGTGAAACCGCGAGAAAAAAATATTGAAGCTGACAATCATACATGTTAATGAATGCTAAGCTTTTTTATATAGTCCAGCCCCCTAGACAAGTGGCATTAGTGCTAAACGAATAAATAGAAAACGTATAGGAATAACATACCGGTACGCTAATTATTATGTCATTGGCATACATTTTCAATCTATTCATTTAGCGCTAATGCTACTTGTCTAGAGGAGCTGTTGAATATCTTTGGAGTAGTTTTAATATAATATGGGATATGTGCAGATTCCCTCTACAACTGTCATATAAATTATAGTTAATAAAACTCAACAAATATGCCTTGACAGTAAACTCAAAGTCAACTAATTAATTGTATTTAAGTATAAGAATAAAAATATTAACAAAATTATTTTATGGTAGAAAGTTGAGGTGCTATTTACATTATTTTTATAATAACTCAATTGTAACATTAATCTATATATTAGGTTGGGGAAAAAGTTTATTCGCATTTTATATAAAAATTAAAAAGGTTTTTTTATAAAGTTTATTTACATTTGACTAAAGTATGTAGGTGCCATTTTGTTGGATACCTTTTTGCCATCTTGTAGGTAGGGACGTGATCCCATTGCTATAAAAATTTTGGGGCTGCTGATAAAAAACTGCGATAAGTGGTTTTGGTAGTCCTCTCGTGATGTTAACCTGACACTGCCTAAAGAATTCTGCAGAGACCGAAACAGGTGAAAATCTGAAGGTGCAAGGTCAGGACTATACGGCGGATGCATTAACACCTCCTAGCCAAACTCGTAATTTTTGCTGAGTGGCTAAAGATGTGGGAGGTCTAGCGTTATCATGGTGAAAAACCACACCCCTTCTGTTGATTAATTCCGGCCGCTTTCTCTCAACTTTTTGCTTTAATCTCATCAGTTGTTCGCAGTACAGTTCAGAATCGATGGTCCTGCCTGGCGGTAACAGCTCATAATGAATAATGCTCTTCCAATCCCACCATACACACAGCATCACCTTGTTGCGAGTTAACTCGGGTTTCGCCACAGTCTGTGAAGCCTGACCAGCCTTTGACCACGATCTTTTTCGCACGTTCTTGTCGTACGTGATCCACTTTTCATCACCAGTTATCAGCTTCTTCAAAAATGGTTCGATTTCATTACGTCGTATAAAAGAATAACAAATGAGTACACGGTTCATTAGGTTTCTTTCAGTGAGCTCATGAGGCACCCAAATATCGAGCTTTTTTGTGTACCCAGCTTTTTTCAAATGCGCCAAAACCGTTTTGTGGTCAATTCCCAGTTCTCCAGCTACAGCGTAACTACTAATATGCCGATCTTGCTCCACTTTTTCAAAAATGGCATCAATTTTGTCCGTAACAGGGCGACCAGAGCGACGTGCATTTTTGATATCAAAATTTCCGGATTGAAAACGTTTAAACCAAATTTGCGCTACTCTCACAGATACTGCATTAGGTCCATAAACATCATAAAATTTTTTCGCGGCTTGTGTTGCATTTTTACCTTTTTTGTAGTAAAATTTTAAAATGTATCGAATTTCTTTATTAGATTCACTCATTTTAACAATAAGAAAAACAAATGAAAATCACACATTTTCCTAATTTGAATTTGGAATTGTCTTCTTTAAAATTAAACCTTTTTAATGATACCAAAACCAGCCAGATACAAATGGTATAGCCAAAGATATCTTATTACAAGTTCATACATACTATATGCGAAAAGACTTTTTCCCCAATCTATTATATAAAAAAATGTCGTGTTAGTTACACTATTTATAACTCAAGAACGGCTGTACCGATTTGGCTGAAAATTGGTGGGGAGGTAGCTTAGAACCAGGAGACGGATATAGGATACATTTTCGGTTGGAACCGGTAGGTGGCGTTGAGATCGGGTTCCAGAATCCTCCTAATCACCTGGAGCGATTTTGGTGATTTTGTTTTTATGTGTTTGAGTTAAATCCCGGATGGTTTAAATCCACAATTGGAACCGGTAGGTGGCGCTGGGATCGGGTCCTAGATCTTTTTTCAGAGCAGGACAACGTCTGCCGGGGACGCTAGTATTATATTAAATAAGAGAAATTAAGTAATGTATAAACTGCCGGGTTTTCGAACCCACGGTATCGTATATGCGAGTCGCCACATACCAGAAGTATGATTAAAATTTAAAATATGATTACAAAAATTAGATTTTAATATAACATTAAACTTACGATTTTTTATTGTCCAATATATCTTTTTGCCCGTGGTTGTAGCAACATAATCAAACGCCAATGCATTCTAGACAAAAGGAAGTAATACACCGTATGTGTTTTCGCTTTAAATAAGTTAAATTACACATAAACTGCTTTGATACGTTGTTAATGGGAAAATACGATAATAATTACATATATGAGTATGAATTGTGTTAATCTTTTATGGTAACTATTATCCAATGATAAGAACGTCGTCGTGCAAAGTTGTGTTTATGACTGATGTTTCATGACTTGCACTAATGTAGTACGTTCAAAGTACATAATTCAAACTAAAACCGTTTGAATATTTTAATACATTTTTCATATTTGTTCACATATTAATTTTACTTAAATATGGACTGAGAAGCATATCTTATACCGCTGCAATTGCATAATAATTATTATTTTTAGATGAATTGGTCCTAATATAATATAGTTTTATATTTTTCGAGTACTACCCTTGTAGTGAGTGTAGGCGGAAAGCACAGCCGCGTTTTACTTGAAGACCAATATTCGCATGATCTCCCAGCAATATAAAAGGGACCACCCCGCTGTAGTAAGATGCGAGTGTCAGACTCGCGTTTCTGGCCCATCTACCCCACTATACTGATGATATAGGTTGATAGAGGGAACAATAGGGTGAATTTAGTGAATATCCGACATTCGCTACGAGTACCCACTGTTCCCGAGCAGTGGTGTGTGCATAAAATATTCCCACCTCAAAAACGGCACTTTAGGTCCCTTTGTACTTAGCCCAACAGTATCTATATTCTAGTGGGTGCCGTATAGACAGTAACACATCGGTGGAACTCGTTTTTTCGGAGATTGGAATAACGATCTTCAATCGACACTGAAGTAAAGAAAGATTTTTACAAAATAATTCGTAGCGAAGACCTTGACGTTAGACGCTAAACCCGCAAAGTCCTGTCCATCCCTGCTATACATACACACACACACACACATATATATAATTCCAGTGAACAGTTATACTGCTTTTTTTGCGACCGAACTTTTATAAAAGAGTTCTGCTCAGAAGGTATTCACGTGCCCATGCCAGTAAATGATAAGAAAGGATGAAATTGGCATATGAATTGGCCGGTCATCATCATATTTTAATGTCATACGTAGGACCTGTGGATCACAAAGTTAAATATTTTATATTAAACGAGAAAGAACTGCATAATAGGTGTCAGTCGCTAACGCTGCTGTGGTCTTGGTTTATGGAAACAAGCAAGTTACGTACCTAGCTAAAGCAATTCTACAGAATTTAGTTGGAGGTGTTCAAGGTATTTTAGTTCAATATGGTAATATAAGTTATCGCTGTCCAGAGTTGGAATTATTCTATGGAAGTTAAGAATAATTCAGAAAGCCCTGAATTAACTAATATCAATTCACAAGTCTTAACTAGTAAGAATACCCCCAAAACACAGAGTGCTTTCCTGCAGTCGAATAGCCGCCAATACTAATTGTAACAGGTTTCATCCTAGTACGAGATTTTGAAAAGAGTGGTGCCTTTTCATAATTTGAAAAGAGAATGAGAGGGGTATCCGATGGATTACTGTGGGATAAGTAGGTAGGTAGGTAAGGTAACAGTGGCGCTGGTACCTACGCTCACGTATGGAAGCGAGAGTTGGGTATGGAAGAGAGAGCATGAAAGTAGAGTAAACGCGGTCGAGATGCGAGCACTGCGCAAAATCAGCGGAGTGACGCTCGCGGACCGCGTTCGTAATACCGAAGTAAGAAAGAGAGTTGGTCTGAAAGAGAGTGTCGGGGTGAAGGTAAGGAAAGGAATGCTCCGGTGGTTCGGACATGTGGAAAGAATGCATAATGAAAGAATGACTAAACAGATATACAATGCAAAAGTGGATGGATGCAGAAGTCGTGGAAGGCCACGACACACCTTTCATGATCAAATTGATCGTGTACTAGCAGGTGATGTCAGGAGCCTTAAGAACAGACGAGCGTGCATGGCAAGAGTTATGAATGTGAAAGAAGCAAGTGAGGTGTGTAAGAATAAGCCTAAATGGCGCTCTGTTGTTCGTGCCTACCCCGCAAGGGAACTGGCGTGAAGTTATGTATGTATGTACGAGATTTTGGCGGCCATCTGACTTTCCAGCTTGTTCTTTCTCTGTACAATTTGATTTTTGCCTTTTGTTTGTAACTTATACCGGGTATGGAATAAGGATTTTATATTATTTACTGACGACCACCTAACCTTTCTAAACGAATAAGGAAACTCGTAAGATGAGACCTCCCCTGCTCAAACACGGAAGCCATTCTGGCTGCTATAGTATAGAGCAAAATAGGGTGTCCAAAGTTTTTTTAAGACCCTTGGCGAGAAGCTATCTTGCAAAAGTGAGGACAGCAGACGACAGGGAGCTTACGTCTCACTCTGAAAACCTGGTGGATATGGAACGTGTCTACGGGCAATTATATTCTTCGCGGGGCGGATAGACCTACGGAAGATATCTCGGAGGTCGACATTGGCGAGATTAGGACGGCACTGGGCAATTTAAAAATGGCAGGGCTCCGGAGGATGACGAAATTACAACTGAGCTCCTCAAAGCGGGAGGAATCCCAATCCTGACGGCTATAGCGGGGCTCTTTAATTTCGTCGTCCTCCAGGGCACTGTGCCAAAGCCGTGGACTACGAGTGTGGTGGTCTTCTTCTTCAAGAAGGGTAATAAGACCCTCTCATATATCTATCTACCTATATAGGCCCATCTCACTGTTGAACCACGTCTATAAGTTATTTTCGAAGGTTATAGATTTCGAAAAGCCTACAGCTCCGTAGACCACATCCATACTGCAGATCATCAGTTCGTCAGATTATACAGAAGACCGAGGAGAATAATCAGCCGCTGTGGATTACTATAAAGCCTTCGAATCCATCGAAACTTGAGCTGTTCTGAAATCTTTGCAAAGATGCCGTATCGATTGGCGATATATTAAGGTCTCGTCAAGTCTTTGTAAATACTTTTTTGGGTCTTCATGTAATGTGATGCACAATGTCTTGTTTAGAAGTTTCAATCATTTATAATCTGATTTCATTTATCTTTGATAGCTTGGTATTCTTATGTTCATCAAATAGATAAGAGGCTTTTTCGCTTCTTGTATATATTTAGATTGTTTAGGTCATGTCGGTTAATACTGCTTGTTTCCTTTTAAAAACTCGTGGACGAAAAATTTGCGCATTCTTCAATTTATTTATCATTAAAGAACCTAAACTTGATAATAAACTCAACTACCTACTTGATGCTAGATTGAGGTACCTACGCAAGTCTATAATACTTGGCCCATACTTGATCAGAATTTTAATTTAGCACTGTGTGCTGCCCTCTAGTAAAAGACTTGCAAGTTTAAATCGCCTGTAGTAAAGCAATAGCATTCGTGCGTTGTTGCCATTTACGTGCTGCCAACAAGTTTAGTAACGAAATGAAATATGTTTCTGTCTCTTTCTGAAACAGCGCTTTGTGGTTTGAAATGCATGTAGCCTTGGGCTAACCGTCGCCCCTATACAACGTGTCTACTGTACTGATTGATACTGTCGCGCCAAAGTTTATCGTGGTGATTTGAAAGAAAATGAGTGAATTTCGTGTCGAAACGTAGTCAAAAAAGTGTTAACATCGACGAATCCTAGTATTACATCGTTAAATGTGTGACATTGGTGTTTAATGTGAAAAAAATCTTTATGATGTGTACGATGCATTACAAATTAAGTTGGATTTAAGAGGTTGATGTATGTAACAGTCGTGTATTTGTACGAAAATGGGTGTGTAAGATTTTCCGAAGGTGCTAAATAAGAGATAGAAAGTTGCCGCATTGTCAACATGCGGACCCGTCGGCTGCTTTCACCATTTACTTTGCTGCTGATTTGTACAGGTAAGCGGCGCTGCCTACTTAATTTCTGACTCACCTTGCCTCAGCTTGCTCGCTCAACGCGGCACTGGCTCGAGTTGAGGCTGTATGCGTGACTTAAGTTATATATTTGCTTCTTGTGTGTTTGTTGATTCTTTACTGTTTATGGAGACGACTACCAACGCTCTAAGTATAGATAGTACTATTTTCTTATATCAATTCATCATTCTGATACTGATTTTCTGCTCTGTTTTGATATCAAATTGTGTTGAATTATTTAATCATTACCTAGTCCTTTTATGGATTTCAGAGTGCCTATCTTCACTCACTTGACATTAAAATAAAACTAAGCTATTTTGAAACCTCATTACGCTCATTACGTTTCGCAGAAAAGACTATACTAAAAATCTAAACAGTGCCAATAGCATCTTACCGACAGACAAAATGAAACTGTAATGCTTTTATTGTAGTCATATTTCCGTCGTAACCAAAATCTATTAAGTATATTTTAGGAAGCAAACAGGTCTGGTGTCTTTAAGGTTCCCTAGCGATTTTGAAAAAACAGAATCTTGAAATTTGACAGGAACGTGTACATACATATATTCATCAGGATGCTACGCGGAAATTTAAATAATAAGACTTGGGGGTAGTCGCTATACCCTAATTGAGAAACGAACATTAATCAGTATGCATAGGCTAACATATGGATGTAGTTAGTGTTAGATAGGTCTTAAAAATTCTAATTAATATGATAAATGAGTTTTTCTGGTCGTAAATTGAGTTCGTTTCTGGGAATAATTTTGCGTGTTGCAATGGTGATGAGTGTTGCAAACACATTTTAAAATAACAGTATAAACATTTTAATTTTATATTTGTAGACAAAGTATTTTCTACGCTTTGTATCAGGTGATTGACAAATTTTCATAATAATATTGTGTAATAATAATGTGTCACTCCACATTTAGATAAAATTTGTCAATTTTGGGGCCTCTACGTGTTGGCCTTACGCAAGCCCTCCAAAAGTCCGGGCCATTTTTATGGCCCGTGGTCTTAAAAGACATACAGTATAATAATAATAATAATAGTTATTGCACACCATTCTGCAGGTAATCTTGAGCACCCATAAAGTTTAGTGCGAAATACGTCACTTAATAAATATGTAACGTTTATATCAAAATAATTCAATAAAAATGGCACATAAACAAGAAGTACCAATACAACTTTTCGCCGTGATTCAAGCTTAGATTAAATTCGTAATTGGTAATATGAAAATAAGAAACAAAAAGTGTCATAGGAATTAGATTATGTAAACGATATACATAGAAAAAGGATATAATTATATACTTACGAGTGTTTAAAAGAAAATTAGACAAACCTACGTACGCCCACGCATAGTGAAGGGTTTCGTATTTGTGACGAACGTTTACTGTTTTTACCACTTCACTATGCCACTTTAAAAATGTAACACCTATAATCTTAATATAGCAAAAACTTTACGTATCTTGTTCAAATAAATGTTCGTTGAGGGATTTTCAAATTTCTATACTATCTGAAGGTTTCAAAAAATTTCAACATTAAATAGCTTTTGATCTATGAACTAAACCTTTCTTATAGATATACTAAAACCCAAAAACCAGGCCCTAAACCATTGTTTTGTGATCTAGCTTTTTCAATTCGTCACACTACGTAAATATAAAAGACATTAGGTAATCGACCTATTTGCGGTAAATTTTTATTTCAGTTTTATGTATAGTGACCACCCCTAATTATTTTAAGATGTATGATTTTATCAATTTATTTGATCCATTCAACGGCATATAGACTACATCTTCTGTAAATTTTAAGAACAATTAGTTTGATATACATAGAAACACCCGACCGACGGACATGACGTAGTTATTGTTCCGTTTTTGCAATTTGCTACAGAACCTAAAAATAATTATTTAAGCAAAGCGTTTTAAGAATTTGTAGGTATTTTAAATGTTCCACAAATACTCGTATTTTCCGAAATAAAAAGTCTGTTGTTCAGAATTGTATATACCACAGGCTCAGCTGTGAAAGGACGAGTCCAGGATTAATAAATCGTAGTGCTCGTTTAGTCTTAGAGGCTCACGCGAGTACAACTTATAAGTGGAAGGCCGGGCTAAGAATGGATGAAAGAAATAAGTTTACAATGTTACTTTCACACATATTATAATTATGAAATATAACATTTTACAAAAAATTGTTAAACTAGTTACGTATTAAAAAAACAGGCCTTAAATTACCTTGTTGGCATCTATAATATTTTTATGATAATATCATAATAGATATTTAAATTATTCTTTTAACAATAAATTTATTAACTATTTGATTCGATAAAAATACGACGTCACAATGTATATTAATTAATTAATAATCAATGACGCTGTATGTATTAAATGACAACATTTTATCAGTTGATTTTTAAATTTGGATTATAAATAAATATAAGTTGTAGAAACTGTGTCTATTAGAAATTCATAAAAATGTTCGTAATTGCTGTACAGTGCAAATTCCATAGTAGATAATTAAGTAAAATGCGTAAATTAGGCAACGTCTGTGGTGTCGAGAGAGTGAAATCATGTTTATTGAAACCGGTTATATTGCAGGTGTGCGCCTGAGTTGAGTGGCTGGTCCGCTAGATCTTTCCGTTTTGTTCGTGGCAATAGCAGCTATGGACCTATTTTTATTTTTAAAAATAAGAAAAAGATTGATCCTACTTAAACTTGTTAATTAAAGAAACTTTTTAAAGATAGCCTGTATCATTTTGGTGCCGATAATTAACTCTTGAACATGTAGATATCAGACGGGCTACAAAACTAAACAAACAACTGTCTTTATACGATAAAAAAATTTAAAAATATGTATTGTACCGAATGAGGATGATATTATTCTCTGGAATACATCTAACAGAAATAAATATTTAAAAAAATATGTATGTTTAATATATACAAAGCAAAAAGCGAGCTTCTACGCTTTCTGTGTGGGTTAGTCTTAGATTTTGGTCTGATATCAATAATTTTATCTCCAATTTCAGGGTTATTAGTGAAATGAGAAAACGGAACTCTTGTAGTTGAATATGTCTATCTGTTGATCTAAAATAATATATAATGTGAAGGTAATTCCTGAAGAACTGACAAATAGCGGTAACGTAACGTATATATTTGAGGGAGGGGAAAGAAATAGATTGTACCTATTTAAATCAGTGACATACATAAAGACAGGTCTAATGATAGATTTATGGACCTGTCCTTATCGGTATTTTGTGGTTAAGTTAAAAGGACAAGTTAAGTTAACCGGTGGTAACAAATAACACCTGTCACCTCAGGCCACTTGGCCCAAGCTACTGCCACAGGGGGCCTCGAGGTCATGGTCGAGATCCCCGGACGCGCTAAGAACATATTCCAAGTGCTTCAAATGGTCCATGCGCTCGATCGTATCTTCGCGCATGCATACGGATGTGGGATATGTAGTCTTGAAGGTCAAGTACTCAGTCTTCGCCACATTTAGTTTCAGACCGCCGTTCTCCAGCAACCACTTCCACATATTCACACGTTGCACCAGGCGCCACTTGTCCGAATCTGCCAGCGCAATGTCGTCAGCATATATAGCATCTCTAATGTTGTTTGACACTACGTCTAATATCCGGCAGAACAGAAATGGGCTAAGGACATATCCCTTATGCACACTTGCCGCTATGAGGATAGTGTAGTATCACCAAAAGCGGGATTTGCCTTCATCAAGCAGGCACCATCTAATCTGTCGTCGGCATTGCTCAACGGGTTTGTTGGTTTTGACGCAGAGGTCCATGACAAGAAGACGGTGTTATGCGGTGTGATTCTCCGGGCATGACCTGGCAGTTGCCTACTTTGCTGAAGTGGTGTTTTCTGGTGAGCAGGTAGTCGATTTGGGTAGTACGCCTCATGCACCTGTAGGTGATCAAGTGTTCCGATTTATTTTTTAGGTACGTGTTCACGATGGGCATATCGGCAGCCGCATACATTTGGAGTATATCCTCACCTTCTGCATTGCGGCTACCGTATCCTAAGCCACCGAGAACATGCACAAATTCCTCCAACTTGACGCCTACATGACCGTTTAGATCACCACCCAAAACGACCCCCTGCGATAACGGGATGCCACGCAGCACATCACCGATTTGATTGCAAAATCTCATTCTATCACTGTTGCTACGGCCAGCCTGTGTCGCGTAGGCACTTATGAAATGGGTCACGACCCCCCGACGACCGACACGATAATAAGCCGCTCGCTGAAGCGTTTCACTTGCAAATTGTTACTATAGAACTCCTGGAAGAACAATATGGCAAACCCGTTCTCCCAACCAGGAGCACCCGTGTAGATTAGCTTTAGCCATTCCGAACCGGGATCTGCTGCGTCTCTATCGAGTCGCCTGCAGGAACGCCACGGCCAACTTCCGCCTGGAGAGTATTTCGGCCAGCTCCCTTGTACGCCCTGTCAGCGTACCAATATTTTACGTTGCGAAGCGAAGTTTCCTGGTCTGGGTGTAGACTTGCGTCGTCAGCCGTACCCGCCACTGACACGGTAGGTAGCTCTTGCACACTTGTCGCAGGTGTAGGGCGATATGCCTGCGGATCGTTTTGCGGCGACGCCCTAGCCATACCCAGTTGCCATGCCAGACCCATCAGCGTCCAGGTGGTAAACTTAAAAACACTAAACGAAAATTAGTTTCAACAAGATAATATACAACAAGAAGAAGACGTGGAGTAGCACTTTGTCAATATAAAAATATACAAAGTATTTACCTAAATGGCGGATAATAAGGTTCATGAGGTACCTACAAAAGAGTGGCATAGGTAAATGCCTAGTAGACGAAAAATTTGGCTACGATCGTTTTACTACTAGTATAACAGTTGTTTCAATTTATATGCCTAAATTCTCATGTCTTATACTTATACTTAGCTTTATCTTTTTTTGCCGAGGTGTAATCAAACATGGAACTCCGCATAGCAAGGTACAATTAAAAAGCTACCCCCCAAATCATCCCAGGTTTTCTCCGAAATGCCCGTTGTGTGGTTTTTACCTATAACCAACGGGGCTAGAGTTTAGGCGTAGCTGGTCTGGTTCGTTCTAGAAGACGTAAAATTCTTCTCTCCTTAATACATAGTTTTAAAATTGTATATGCTTTCAATAGCTTCAACATCTCTTTATTGGTCTTTTTTACTTTCTTTATTGTATTCACTAATTCTATATCGGTTCTTGGGTAAAATATTAATCTAATTAAACATGATATGCCTATAATTTGACTCCTTTGCGTCTCACCTATCGTAATGCTTTTAAGGCAGTGTTTGGACAAAAAGCTTGTTACTTTTAGTGGATTGATACGTTATTTATAATTAAGGTTTTGAAATAAATATTGTCCATAGTATTTACGTAAGTCAGCCAAAAATCATGTGAAGAAGAAAACAAATATCGATACAAAATGACTTGCATATTTGCAAGTACAAGGGTGAATCAATATTAAAATATGCAAGAATTTAAACAAAAATATTTTATTTTTCTACATAATCTCCCTCGAGTGCAATGCATTTAGAATACTGCGTTTCTAACTTCCTTATTCCTTGCGAAAAAAATGTTTTTGTTGAGTTTCTAAAAACTCCTCTACGGCAGCCGCGTCATTATCGTGAAATTTAGTTCCACGAATTTTCTCTTTTAATTCTGGGAATAATTTTTTTTTTATTGGTTAAGCACAGCAGAGAGTTCTAAGTTCTTATAGCGGCATACTCTAGATCAGGGGTGGTAGTCATCCAGTTGGGCAAAAACCCTTCCACCTGGCTGTGCGTTATTTTGTCGCTTCTTACAACAGGCAGCACTGCCGCAGTAATTAGTATTCTTTTTCCATACCTGCACGGAGAGTAAATCATAAAGCGAAAATCACTTGGCCCTAGAATATGGTGGGTGGTCCAGGAGATTGAATCCAGCACAGTGGATTGCATTCAGCGCAACTTCCGAACGATGAGCGGGAGCGGTGTTGTGAAGAAACAACACTCCCAACGACAGTTTTCCACAACGTTTTTTTTTAATCGCTTCACACAGTTTTGGAATTAAATTTGCATAATAGAGTCCACTAATCGTCTGGCCTTTTGGCATGTAATCAATAAAAAGGATTCCTTCACTATCCCAAAACACTGAGGCCATAACTTAAGAGAGGATGGTCGTTTCCAAGACATGCTTTGTCTCTTAGTTTCAGGATCGAAATGGTGGAACCACATTTCATCCATGATGACAAGGCGACTACAAAAATTATCCGAATCACGCTGGATCACTTTGTTCGAGATTACACTTAGAAATTTCCGAAGTCGCTTTTTGTTTTCTTCGGTTAACATTCGTGGCACCCATCTTGTCGACACTTTTTTAAACCCCAGTGAATCAATTAAAATGGATTGAACGCTATCAAAAGATATCTTCAGGATCTCCGCTATATGTTTTATAGTTATTCTTCTGTCTTCCATATCAAAATTCTCAACCTTTTTGACATTTTCTTCCGTAACGGAGATTGAAGGCCGCACAGAACGCGGGTCATCTTACAACTTTATAGACAACCTCTTTTAAATTTAGCCACTCAGTAGCAACCGTAGAATAGGGCATAGCATCATTTATGAAACAAAAAATCACATCTAATGTGTGCTAAATGTCCGAAAAAAAATCTTTTGTAGACATTTTTTTCAAGCTGAGATATTTTATCACCGCACGTAACTCACTTTTATCCATAATTTTGCGTTTTTAGCAACTCGTTGCACTAAACAATTGATTACGTGCGAACGAACTGACCAAAACAAGTGACAGGTGGCATAAATATTGTGTGATTTCCCGGGGTAACTAGCTTTGATGTGCGGGTGAACACGGGTGTAACTACGTTCTAAAACTCATTTTCTTCCAACTCAAGCGCGGGCACATGGGAGGTAGGTTCAGGTTTAGTGGTGTAGCTGAGAACGTCTTTATCAGAGTCACACAAATGTCGTGCGGTGCTTAATCTCGCCGCGTAAGGTCTAACCCCCACAAAGGGCCCGGTATTGTACGAAATATATTCCCCCTGCTAAAAAAAAAGTGTAATTGAGTGTTAATAATTTGAATATCCAACTTCTCGCAAAAAGGTTATATACTTAGTCTGGCCACAAATACTGTTACAATTAAAAAGAAACAAAATATTACATTTGAATTTGGAATCTGTCATTTTTATATGATTGTTCATTATGTTTTTTCTCATTTTGGCGCCAATACATTGTACAACATTTTGCGATATTAAAATGGAATGGGGCAATAAAGAGAACCGAATCGCTGTGATGCATTACACAAAGTAGGTATGGAGTCAAATGCAATTTTTAAAACTCTCCATACGCTTGGTATTAGTCAAATGTTTGTGTACCGGGCTATTAATAGGTACTATGAGACCTCGTCTGTTTGTGACAGAAAAAGATCTGGCCGTCCACGTAGTGTTTGTACGAAAAAGGTGGTCAAAGCAGTAAGGGAAAGAATTCGAAGAAATCCTGTCCGAAAGCAAAAGATTTTATCTCGGGAGATGAAGATATCACCTAGAACCATGTCGCGTATTTTAAAAGATGACTTAGGACTTGCAACCTATAAGAGACGCACTGGTCATTTCTTAACTCATAATTTAAAAAAGAATAGTGTGGTAAAATCGAAACAACTACTGAAATGGTAGGCAAAGGGAGGTCACAGAAAAATTTTGTTTACGGATGAGATTTTTTTTACTATTGAGCAACATTTTGTTAAACAAAATGATCGTATTTATGCTCAAGCTCTAAGGAAGCTTCTCAATTAGTCGACAGAGTGCGACGTGGGCATTATCCGTCTTCAGTGATGGTTTGGTGGGGTGTTAGCTATGAAGGAGTGACTGAGCCATATTTTTGTGAAAAAGGTATCAAAACATGGGCACAAGTGTATCAAGATACCATTCTTGAGAAGGTAGTTAAGTCCCTTAACAACACCATGTTCAATAACCAAGAATGATCCTTCCAGCAAGACTCGGCGCCGGGTCATAACGCTCGGTCCACGCAGTTTTGGTTGGAAACCAACGTTTCGGACTTCATCAGAGCTGAAGACTAGCCGTCGTCTAGTACCGATCTTAATCCTCTGGATTATGATTTATGGTCAGTTTTAGAGAGTACGACTTGCTCTAAACGCCATAATAATTTGGAGTCCCTAAAACAATCCATACGATTGGTAGTGAAGAATTTTCCCATGGAAAGAGTGCGTGCTTCTATTGATAACTGGCCTCATCGTTTAAAAAACTGTATTGCAGCCAATGGAGACCACTTCGAATAAGCTTTTTATATTTTAAATTGTTTTATATATGTATATTTATGTATTAAACTAACGCACTGTAAAACTTATAAATGTTATTTGCAATAGAAAAATATATTTCTTTGTTAGAATATTTATGGTAAGACTAGGTATATGCATTCCTAAATACTTTTTGATTCACATAGGTATATATCAAAATTGATGTTGAGCTCGTTCCTTTGAGCAGTGGGACGTTTATGGGCTGATAATAATCATACATATATAATAGAAGTGTGAATCATTTTATTATTAATTAAAAATAATAAGTGAATTTATGTTTTTTTTTATTGCAGGAGTTCAGCAGACAGGCAGACGGCCCACTGGATGGAAAGCGGTTACCATCGCCTATGGACATTTGCAACACCAAAGGTGCTACAAATGCGCTGCTGCTCTCTTAAGTGAGTCTGGAACCTGGTCACTAATACCGGAACACAACTCAAAGTTGTTATGGCGGCATGCTCTAGACCAGGGGTGGTAGCCATCCAGTCGGGCAAATGCCCTACCACCTGGCTGTGGGTTGTTTAGTCGCCTCTTACGACAGGCCGCTAGGCCGCAGGAAAATGTATTCTTTCTCCGTTCCTGCACGGATAAGTGTTTATGTATGTATGTATGTAATTAAAAATAAATAGAACCTTTCTATTCATAGCCATAAAAGACAAGTAATAAGTTTAGATTAGAACATAAGGCTAATATGTCTCTTTACATAGGATACGTTCATTGTATTGTTTCATACGCTGCTTACTTGATACTGTTTGCGACCGTAAATATGCAATATATGTACTTTGGTTAAAACAATAGCCGTTGTGTCGCGACTTGGCGTTCCCACTCTCCTATTCGCACGAAATTTTCTCACTACAGTTGGTTTCTTTTAACAGTGATATAATAAGGTCAATGTGCGACAGAAATAACTAACGTCTTCAAATAAGACGTTTATTTCGTAAAATACGAGTTCATTGTCAACCAAAATGATCATAAACATTTTTATTGCAGCAAAGAGTGTGCAAATGACCTTATTTTACGTGGCACATTTACTAAATCATTATAAGAAAAAGCAGGGTTCGTTGCACAAAATGTGTAATCATACATATTATAATAAATAAACAGATGCGTTTTATATTGCCAAACAAAGTAATATATTTTGCGTAATATACTTTATATCAAATCTTTTAGTTACAGATAACATCGGCGCATTATACTCATTAAAAATCAATAACTATGTTAATTTAATTTTTATTGAAAGTACTTTTTTAATCATTCATTTGTCTTTTATTGTGTATTTAATAGTGTTGTCAAAGAGTAGAATTATAGATTCTAAAAGATTTTGTTGAGCGAAAAAACGATTACATGACATGTTCACGGTGCCAAAAGGTACCTACTTGTACTGATTTTGTTTTAATTTTCATAATATGTTGAGGAGACTGAAGAGAAGAAGAGAGTTGCATTAGGCACATAGGGTCCCTGTCCGCAGAAAGCGGCTCCGGGGTCGGAGGCGTCGCTACGCACAAACTCTCCTTCCTCCATGATTCCAGCACAGGGGGCCGCGTGGACGAGTGGGGGATCCCGCGGACCCCCCCCCCCCCTGTTGTTGAAGAGGGTGTCCTTTCCCGCAGGTCACCCTGGGTTCGTTGACAAGCGTTGGGGCGTCACAGATACAGTGCCTATTGGTCTAGTTCCTGTGGCGCCCCGTAAAAGCGTTTGAGGTAGGGGCGCAAGTTAGGTTTAGTGGGTAGTTTGACGGCCGACCACCCCTGTCCTCCACATGGAGGCTATGGGGGCATACGGCCGATCAAGAGCCCCACACATCCCTCGGTGATCCTTCCCCCCAGGTCCGAGGACGGTGTCATAAGAAAAGATATTCCTCCTGCGTCATCAACAAAAAAAACAAAAAAAGGCACATAGGGTCCATATAGTAAAGGTTTTAAAGTTTTTATTCCTATGTCTTGAAAGGATAGGTAATAGAATATGTAACAGGTTTTTACCTTATAGGAAGAAAACTTTTAATCGCCAAATGTGAAACATACAAATTTTAAAATAGACGAGTCAAAACATATTTGTAGTTATATGTCGCTACAAACGAAGTTGGCACTCAGTAATATTACTGTGTTTGAAAATAGGTACTCCACAGCACTGATTTTCAGTGCACTCATCTTAATCTACACATATTAACTTGATACCCTTTACATATCTTTATAACTTTTCACATGGGATTTATGATACATTACTTTTACTAGGATTTAGTCACTACTCAAGTACTAGCTTTTCGTCGCCATTTAGATATCCGCCACTTCAGTTTGCCAGTTCGAGACAACTAGGCGTAATAAATATTATTGGTGTCGTGGTATTTATTCCATAAGCTCCGAATACTCCTGCCATATTTTTTATAGACCGTTTAACTCAGTTTAGTCTTCTTGTAGCTTATGAAAACCATTCTAACTATTATGTAATGGCATCCAAAGTTTTAGACATCAATAAGAATGCTAGCGTGTTAATTACTTTAAACATGCTTTTTAAACATTTTGTTCCCGCTAGAAATCGTTTTCATTGAACTTTACGTGGTGTAATATTAAACGTTCAAATTGTAGTTTGTTACAGAATTGCTGATGTTACAGTACGAACGGTCTATACGTAATATTGATTATTAAATTAATCTTGAGATTTAGCAAGGGACTCTTACCGATTACTATTGCTTGGTTATTTATTTTATTATATATTGGAAGTAGCGTACAGTTTTAAATGAAATAAAATGAAATCTTTATTTGTATGAAACATGGATAACAATGTCTTATGGTATAATGAGAAAATGTTTCGCCATTTACTGGCATACAAATTTTCTTAAAAACTAATATGGTTTATAAACATTCAATGGTCGTGTATGATCATTACAATTTGTTGCACAATTTTGTCGCCTTTGTGTCAAAGTTAAATACAATTATATATTTTATGAATGTCACTTTATTAATAATAATGAATTGTCGAATGTATTGAATAATGATCGCATTTTGGTAATAAAATAATAAAATTTATAAATGTCATTTGATGTAACTAGACAATTCTGCTACCCGATAAAAACATTTCTCAACCAGCCATGACAATAATTTTCTTTTAAATTCTTTGAGAGGTAATTCTCTTATTGACGCAGGTATTCAATTATATACTTTTATTGTTATTACTGGTATATTTTTGTGACTTAATGCAGTCCTACGCATAGGAATTATTGAAGTGAAACTTATACATATATAGACGAACGGGGTCTACGATTTTTCTCTCACGAAAAAACGTCACGGCCGCGTGTTCTAATACTTACATTTTTAAACTCGTGATATCTTTCGAATGGGATGTCCGAATTGAATAATTCAAAAAGTTATATAAATGTATTGAAGCAGTCTTGAATGTGAAGTAATTTATTTTGATAAGGATGAATACCAAGATACAAATAAAGAGCCTTTTCTAGCGGCGGCATATTAATTAAATTTTTAAAATAAAAGAACACTTATTGTGGCGTAACTATAAAGACATAGGCTGTCGCGACACTTTTTGTAAATAATGATGTGTTGTGCAAAGGCGTAGTACATTATTTTATTCTATCATCAATAGTTTTCGCAGCACACGCGATTTTAGGTTTTTTTTTTACACCTTGAGTTACATTATTGAAGTTTTAGTAAGGATCCCTAATTTTTTTGTAAATATAATATAGCCTATGTCACCCGGGGATAATGTAGCTTGCCAGAAGAATTTTTAAAATCGGTTCAGTAGTTTCGGAGCCTCTTCAATGCAAACAAACAATCTAATCTTTCCTCTTTATAATATTAGTATAGATATTCATATATATTTATTATAAAATTAATTAGATATTTGCATATTATAAAAAACGCAAGATTTTGCGCTGGAAGTTGTTTAATAAAATTGGGAGCTGGGTTGCCCTAAAAAGCGCTATGTCTAGCTCCGAAAGCGCTAAATTGGCAGCCCTGTGAGCCGAGCGCCGGGGAAGGCCCATAAACGAAAAAGCGAGCGAGGATATACCTCGTCCTCCGACGACCTCGTCCCTCTAATACCTAAAATAGCGATCTGCGCATTGGTAAGTGCGATGTTCCGAGCCGTCATTAATGGAGGCAAAATTAAATTTGCATGCGAACTATTATACCTCTGCTCTCCACGTGGCTGGGCATCACTGCCTCTATTTGTGGTCTGTGTAAAAAAATATTAATAAATAATTTTAGAGTAGACTATGGATGTTTTTTTGGTTCCGGATCGAATTCAGTTTTTTGTTTGATAAAATAAAATAAATTTAAATAAAAAATACATTCATTAAAATGTACCTAACCTAACCAAATCATAATTTGCAGTAAACCTGCGAAAAATCGAAATGTGTGCTGGGACACATATTAGAAGTGAAACTTCAAGAAGTGGAAAAACGAATCGCAACGGACAAGTTGAAAAATGAAATGCCAAGGAAAGAGTGGAAAAACGAATCGCAACAGACAAGTGGAAAAACGAATGGCAACGCATAAGTGGAAAAATGAATCACAACGGATAAGTGGAATACCTTTAACTGACAAGTGACAAAATGAATCGCAACAAAATTTTAACTTGTCCGTTGCGATTCATTTTTCCACTTATCCATTGCCATTCGTTTTTCCACTTATCCATTGCCATTCGTTTTTCCACTTATCCATTGCCATTCGTTTTTCCACTTGTCCGTTGCGATTCATTTTTCCACTTATCCGTTGTCATTCGTTTTTCCACTTGTCTGTTGCGATTCGTTTTTATACACTTTTTATTAGCTTCATACGTATGTTAGTATGTAACGGAATCTTTCAAGTTAAATTTGATTGACTTCCCGGTTTCCGATTGAGCTGAAATTTTGCACTTATGTGTATATCGCGTGACAATGCAATAATATGGTACCATGAAGCTGATCTGATGATGGAGTCGGAAGGTGGCCATAGGAACTCCTGTACTAAACAAGATAGATCCGTCGTGTTTGGGCTCGTTTTACTTGTCTTGGCTAGCACTCTGCTGCTACATGATATGCAGGATCTCAAAAGCTTGTATTTAAAAACCTTTTTAAAAAATAATAGTTTAAAAAAACTCAAAAATACGCTTTTATAAAAAAATCAACTAAAAAATGAAAAATAAATAATAGTTTAAAAAAACTAAAAAATACGCTTTTATAGAAAATCCAACTAAAAAATAGAAAATAAATTTGAATTAAAAATAGTGTAAGAAAAAATGATTTTATTGTAAAGAAAGCGTGGGGTGCATGGTATCAATAGTTTGAAAAGCACCCCACGCTTTTTTTTTACAATAAAATCATTTTTTCTTACACTATTTTTAATTCAAATTTATGAACATTTATTTTCTATTTATTAGTTGGATTTTCTATAAAAGCGTATTTTTTTAGTTTTTTTTTTAAACTATTATTTTCCACTCATCCCTTGGCATTTCGTTTTTCAACTTGTCCGTTGCGATTCGTTTTTCCACTTGTCCGTTGAAGTTTCACTTCTAATATGTGTCCCAGCACACATTTCGATTTTTAGTCTAGTTGGGTCTCTGTTCTTGATTTTAGATTAAAGAGAAAAAGATTTTATTTTAATAAATGTCTGAGTATCTTATTAGATAAACAAGTTTTATAATTACTTATCCAATTTTAAAGTTATTAAATTACCTATTAAGTGAAGATTACCAAAATTCGAAAGTCAACATAATATTTCCACTGCGATGACACATTGTAATCTCGAAAACCTTGGGGATAAGGTAGTGTTTTTCTAGCGTTGCATTTGCATCTGGCTTCGTGATTTCGATGCAGTGCACGCATGCCGCTGCCGACGCATCGTCCGCTGCTTACCTGCCTAGCCGGTCTTCCCCATCGCCTTCAAGTTGTTCCCGTCTCTTTCACTCTATAATATTAAAATGCAACGTCGCATCACGTATCGGATACCAGCCAAGCCAACGCTACCCACTATCTGACACTAGGACGTAGGATGTGTTAAGTTGAAGTTATACCTGTTTTTCTGTGGTCATTGGTTAGAGGTCGCGTAGTAATAAAATACCATTGGTAAATGATATGATACGCAATTACTACATTTAAATTTTCCCTCATTGTGCAACATAAAAGTATGAAATTGGGCTTTCCCAACCGCCAACGGCAGGTTTAACGGAACACCCTCGGCATTCGAGTGTGACGTCTTTTCTGTGCCCTTTCTGTATTTTATGTTCTTTATTTGCAGTCACGCACTAGGGCGTTTGTGTTATGTCTAAACATTTATTTATCTAACCACAGTTAAATCAACTTCTCAACCAGCAAAAAATATAAACAACTGGAACTAGTAGTCTTATTCCTTATCTATTTTATGTTAAGTTAGATAATCAAGAACAAGTTTGTAGAGTAATATTATGCGCAGACGATATTTATAAGATTAACTTTCAACAAATTCAAATCACTAAAATGGCAAAACATTGGCGAAATATAAGTTCCAAGGATATTTTATATGTCACAATCCAACTGCATTAAATTTACAACAAGTTTACTATAAAATTGATCTCGACGCAAAAATAATCTAATCATTGAGATATATATGATCTAAGAATCTAATATAAGAGGTAAACTAATGAAATATCACTTGTGTGCAATACAGGTTTATAAATTGTATCCCATCGTAAAGTATAAAATATCACCGCTGTCTGGGCACCGATCGGGTTTAGTTTTTTTGGAGTCATTCTCGACATCTGCCTGTAACATTGGTTCTGCTTGTAGATTACATATGGCGACCCTCCGCGCGCCTCGTCCTAAATATCCGGAGAGATCCGGCACCGCTCGTAATATATAGGTGCACATGCAAACATACGCGCATACCCCATTTCGTCAGTCTTATGGGTTTTTTATCTCACTTTTTATCAATTTAAAGCTGTGAAACCCTTGTCTGTTAATGCGTTTGCTATGTTCGAACTTAGGATGCTCTTATAAAAGTTAAAGAATTAGTTTTTTTTCCAACATCCTCTTTAAACACGTTGGTTGGTTTTAAGTTAGGTTGCCTGAAAGACTAGGTTTAAGCAACAACCCTTAAGAGTAATGTTTTGCCAAGTGTAATTAATTGTTTTTTTCTGTGTCTATTATTTTATATACTACTTATATAGTTTTCAAAATGATTTTGTTTGGATTTATCTGTTTTTATGTATTTTCTTCACATTTTTATTTATTATCTTGAAAGGAGACGGGGACTTTTGGGTCAAAGAAATGATTAGTATAGATATGGCTTTAAAAAGCGTTATTATTTTTCTATTACAAAATGGAAAACATCAACCCTTAATTCTATCTGAAAGACAAGAAAAATTTCTTAGCCTAACTAAGGAGACTCAATTTTTTGTCACCTTATTTTTAAGATTTATTTAGTTACCTATTACTATAATCGATATATGTGAATGGATTTTAACAATTAATAATATAAAAACACTTACACCACACGATTAATTAATTGAAAATAACTAAATCCATTACAATTATAAAAAATATAAACATAATAAAAAGAAATCTTAAATTCACTAATTTTTTACAATCTGGGACCTAAAATGTATGAAAGCTTATGCGTCTCCTTTGTGTGTATGTAATGTACTTACGATAACAACGTCGAATACAGAACATCTATCTCGGTAAGCAGTTTTGACGGTATTCGGAACTGAAATCTTCGCAACTGAAGTCCCGTGGAGAGCTCTAGCAGGATTACAAAGAAAAAAATAGTTTACATGGGACTAAAACCATGTCAATTGTCGCAAGATACAATTCATCTGCTATTACATTTAATACTTATTCATTATAACAACGCATTATCAATATCAATTCATCATTTTTTGATGAAATTTACTGAGGTAATCATGAAATTGAATGCTTCCTTATATAACGTGTTTTATTTTGAATAATCTTTATAGTCTGTAATTAACGCAAACGAGCGTTATGTTTAAACTTTGTGTGCATCTAATATATTATAATTGGTTTTGTTTATATTTTTACAAAGCTTATGAGTATGATATTAATTATGTAGGTGTAAACGTTCTTGCACTCTAAGTAAATTTTTGTCATTAAACGTACCATTCTCGCCTCGATCCGTTTGATTTTTGGGAAATGTACAGTTGACCAACTATGCTGGTCAAAAATAAATCGGCAGACAAATAGTATATGCTAGTAATCTATTTTCTCGATATCCTCCTTCGCTGTGAGCACGTATGGTAAGTAGATTTTCCATGGTAAGTAATTAATAATCATGCGCGTAAGATTTAAGAAATCCGCCTTATTTAATCGGTGCATGCTGTCCGCTACTATTCCAATTCACGCCATTGGAATGAAAGGCGTGTGGGAAAGATTTAGGCTCTCAATCACAGAGTTTTTGGTAAACTAATATTTTTTTAAATATTATATTATGTAATTCATTGCGGTACGTCTGCCTGCTTATTCTTTGATCAGGCAAATTTTGACAATGCTCCTAAGATAACAAAAGGATCACTATTTCAATTGAATTTAACAAGGACGGTTTTTTGTATCCCAGGTAGCGCGAACATCACGAATTTACTATACGTAAATGGCCGAGACAAATTTAGTAAAAAAAACCATAACCTTATGACTGTATTATTAACAGGTAGTATTCGAAACTATTATTACAAAACTGTATTAAAGTTCGAACGATGTTTTAAGAATAGCTAAATGTAGATATATAAACATGGGCGCAACATCTTTTACATAATTATTTTATATAATAACTAGCTATCCCGGCAGACGTTGTTCTGCCCTGAAGAAATAAAATTTAGAACCCGATTACAGAACCACCTACCGGGTCCCATTGTGAATCTAAACCATCCTCGAATCCACTTGAAACACACAAAAAAAATCATTCAAATCGGTCCAGCCGTTTAGGAGGAGTTCACTGTCAACACACGTACAGAAGAATTATATATAAAGACTAGCGGTCCCGGCAGACGTTGTCCTGTCCTGAAAAAATAAAAAACTGGGACCCGATCCCAGCGCCACCTACAGGGTCCAAGTGTGGATTTAAACCATCCGGGGACCCACTCAAACAAACAAAAACAAAATCACCAAAATCGGTCCAGGTGATTAGGAGGATTCTGGAACCCGATCTCAGCGCCACCTACCGGTTCCAACGGAATAAAAAGTATCCTATCTCCGTCTCCTGGTTTCAGCCAAATCGGTACAGGCGTTCGTGACTTATAAATAGTATAACTAACACGACTTTCTTTTATATATAACTATATACAGTTGTGGTCATATAATTAAGAACGATTTGAAGTTCTAGGAGTTTTTTTATTTAAATCGTGTCATACACAGAGATGTGTACCTTCTGAGAAGCAACTACACTGACGGACTCATAAACTGCATCAAAGTAATAGACGACTTTGAAATAAATATTTTAAACAAGTATGCAAACTTTCTATACAGATTTAAATTGAAACCTCTAGATTGGTTCGTGAACTTTAAAACAGCGTAGGGCCATATCCTTAAGTTTAAGTTTGTGTACTGGAAAGGACCTTAAGACTTTTTTTGAAGAAAAAACAGAAATTTAAGGAAAATTGGTTTAATTAAAAAATTGGTTTTAACAATAGACACAAACTTTATGCAAGGGTTTATTTATGTTTTAATAAGGTGTATTACCTCCACGTGCCCTTATTACGGATTCTAATCGGTTCCGGATAGATTTTATTAGGGTTATTAAAAGAACTTGCGGAATATTGTCCCATTCTTCTGAAAGTGCTGTTCTTAGTGCTGCCACTGTCGTGGGCAAAGGGTTTCTCGCATATACAGTTCTTTTTAAATTGTCCCAAACATGCTCAATGGGATTAAGATCCGGGCTGCGTGCTGGCCAATTCATTGTACGTATCCCAACCTCTTCGCAATATTGTCGAACTTGTGCAGTAGCGTGCGGCCGGGCATTATGATGCATTAAAGTAAAATTTTCGGCTATCAATCCTATGTAAGGCACCACGTGATCTTCTAAGATCTCTGTTATGTAGCGATGTGCAGTCAAACCCCCTCTATTACCGTTTTGATGGACCATGTCTATGAACACAAGTTCTGTTTGCCCGTTCATCGATATGCCACCCCAGACCATACACGAACCGCCTCCAAAAGGAACACGCTCCTCAATGTAACTTTGAGCATATCGCTCCCCACGTCGACGATAGACTCTTCTGCGACCATCTGCAGCATATAAACATGTCCTACACTCGTCCGTGAACAATACGGAGGTCCATTGCTCTTCTGTCCAATTCAGGTGATCACGCGCAAATCTTAAGCGAGCTTGTCTGTGAGCTACAGACAACTTTGGACCATTTGCTGGTCTAAAAGGGATGATATCCGCTTCCTTTAACCTTCTTATTGTTCGTGCACTCACGTTTACTCCACGCACTTTATTAAGCTCTGTTTTGATGTTAACAGACGTGAGGAAACGATTTCGCAGGGAAGTTGTAACAATAAATCGGTCATCACGACCGGTGGTTGCTCGAGTCCTGCTTGTACCACGTCTCCTTCTGTAAGAACCTGTCTCCACAAACCTTCTGTATATTCTAGAAACCGTAGACTGGTTTAAATTTAAATTTCTACCAATCGTTCGTTGATCCAAGCCCTCCCGCACCAATGCTACAATTTGAGCCGCTTGTTCGGACGAAGTATCCATATTATGGTTCAAAAACTGTCGATGAGTTTAAAAACTAACCCAACAATTCTGCTGGTAACAATAATTCAATTGACAAAAGAATAAAAAATCACTGAGAATCAATTTAAAACTTTGCTATAAATAACACGCAAATCTGATACTACGAGTAAATTTTCTTTTCCCGGCTATATTCATTTGTTTTACTGCGGTTATATTTTTAAATTTTCCTTTTTTTTGAGATTAAGAGCCAGTCTCTCCATATTTATATAATTTTATCTAAAAAGTTTGCATACTTATTTAAAAAAATCATTTCAAAGTAATTCTGAACTTTGATGCAGTTTATGAGTCCGTCAGTTTAGTTATGTTATAAAATAGCCACATTAATAGAGCAACGTGGCTTAGGAATAAAGAATAAAATCGTGAACTATTTTTTTTATTTCGCATTTTATTTATTTTACCAAAGTAACACATTCAAATAGTACTGAAGTTGGACAAATAATAGGTTGGGGAGAAAGTCTTTTCGCATATAGTATGTATGAACTTGTAATAAGATCTCTTTGGCTATACCATTTGCATCTGGCTGGTTTTGGTATCATTAAAAAGTTTAAATTTTAAAGAAGACAATCCCAAATTAAAATTAGGAAAATGTGTGATTTTCATTTGTTTTTCTTATTGTTAAAATGAGTGAAGCTAATGAAGAAATTCGATGCATTTTAAAATTTTACTACAAAAAAGGTAAAAATGCAACACAAGCCGCGAAAAAAAATTGTGATGTTTATGGACCTAATGCAGTATCTGTGAGAGTAGCGCAAATTTGGTTTAAGCGTTTTCAATCCGGAAATTTTGATATCAAAGATGCACATCGCTCTGGTCGCCCTGTTACGGACAAAATTGATGCCATTTTTGAAAAAGTGGAGCAAGATCGGCATATTAGTAGTTACGATGTAGCTGGAGAACTGGGAATTGACCACAAAACAGTTTTGGCGCATTTGAATAAAGCTGGGTACACAAAAAAGCTCGATATTTGGGTGCCTCATGAGCTCACTGAAAGAAATCTAATGAACCGTGTGTACTCATCTGTGATTCTTTATTACGACGTAATGAAACCGAACCATTTTTGAAGAAGCTGATAACTGGTGATGAAAAGTGGATCACGTACGTCAAGAACGTGCGAAAAAGATCGTGGTCAAAGACCGGTCAGGATTCACAGACTGTGGCGAAACCCGGGTTAATTCGCAACAAGGTGATACTGTGTGTATGGTGGGATTGGAAGGACATTATTCATTATGAGCTGTTACCGCCAGGCAGGACCATCGATTCTGAACTGTACTGCGAACAACTGATGAGATTAAAGCAAAAAGTTGAGAGAAAGCGGCCGGAATTAATCAACAGAAGGGGTGTGGTTTTTCACCATGATAACGCTAGACCTCACACATCTTTAGCCACTCAGCAAAAATTACGAGAGTTTGGCTGGGAGGTGTTAATGCATCCACCGTATAGTCCTGACCTTGCAACTTCAGATTTTCACCTGTTTCGGTCTCTGTAGAATTCCTAAGGCAGTGTCAGGTTAACATCACGAGAGGACTGCCAAAACCACTTGTCGCAGTTTTTTGATCAGAAGCCCCAAAATTTTTATACCAATGGGATCACGTCCCTACCTACAAGATGGCAAAAAGTTATCCAACAAAATGGCACCTACATACTTTAGTCAAATGTAAATAAACTTTATAAAAAAACCTTTTGAATTTTTATATAAAATGCGAAGAAACTTTTTCCCCAACCTAATAATTAAGAACGATTTATTAAACTGCTCGGGAATCGTTTTGTATGACACTCACATTTAAAAAATCACAATAATATGTAGCGCAAGAAATTTAAAAAGCAATTTAATACATTTTTAACTAAAATTAATAGTTAATAGCATATCCACGGCTTTTAATTACTGCTTTACACCGGTGAGGCATTGACTATATTAATTTTTGACATTTCGCAAGAGAAATAGAGTTCCATTTTTCTAAAAAAAACGTCGTACAGCTCTCTTAAATTCCCACACTATGTATTTGAAACCTTTTTCTTTACTTCGAACCACAGATTCTCTATTGGCTTTAGATCTGGGCTGTTAGCTGGCCAGTTTAAGACAGAAACTGATTGTGCTGTAAGAAATTCCTGTACGGTTTGCCAGGTGGTAGGGTATGTGCCCGACTGGATGGCTACCACCCCTGGTCTAGAGTATGCCGCCATAACAACTTTGAGTTGTGTTCCGGCATTATTGACCAGGTTCCAGTCTCCCTTAAGAGAGCAGCAGCGCATATGTAGCACCTTTGTTGTTGCAAATGTCCATAGGCGATGGTAACCGCTTTCCATCAAGTGGGTCGTCTGCCTGTCTGCTGTACTCCTGCAATAAAAAAAAAAAAAAAAAAAAAAACGGTGCGTGCAGTATGCTTTGGATCATTGTCATGCTGGAATGTCCAAATAACCGGTAGAACGTCTTCAGCATAAGGTAACACTGTTTCTTCCAGTATATTTTTGTATTGGAACTGACCCATGTTACCTTCTATCAATTTTCAGGTCCAACACCATCTCCAGAAAAGCACCCCCAAATTTTCACATTTCCACCACCGTGCTTTAATGTAACTTTCGTGTACTTAGGGTCGAATGCTGTATTCGGGGGACGTCGTACATATCGTTTTCCATCAGAACATACTCTGTTTATTTTCGCCTCGTCAGAAAAAAGTACATTTTTCCACTGTCGCACAGTCCAGTTTTCATACTTTCTCGCAAATGCAAGCCGGGCTTGCCTGTGGCAAAGTTTCAACATGGGTACCTTTCTTGCTATCCTACCGTGCAATTTTTCTTCTACCAAACGTCTTCGAATAGTGCGTGCTGAGATTGCTGAAGGATTGTTTTCACCAAAATATTCTTTTCTCAGCTCATTGGACCCTTTAAAAGGATTTTGTTTTGCCATGCGAACGGTGTTTCAGTCATCTCGAGTTGTTTTTCTCTGTTTATGTACACGTGGAACATTCGAAGTAGTTTGATACGTAACAAAATGCTTTACAGCGTGGAAAGCCATCGTTTTTGAACATTGCAGATGGTCGGCTATCTTTTTATAAGACTAATTCTTCCGGCGAAGTTTTATTATTACTTCCCTTGTAGATTTATCACAACTTTTATTTTTTCCCATTGTTTTGTCATAAGAAGCAATCACTTTTAATCTTTTACAGCACTAAAGGGCGCCAAAATTATACAAACAGTAACAAATCGACTGAGTGTTCTCTATTTAAATTTGAATAAAGGTATAAAAACTATTTAGCGTTCTTAATTACGTGACCAGCCAGTAAATAGGAATACTATGTTTAGAAGTAGTATAAAAAGTTTGTCTATTTATTTTTAGTTAATCATATCAATGAATACAGCGGTATTATGAAGTTTTACGATATCGAGAGAAATAAAAAAATTGCATGCAATTAGTTTTGCGTCTTAGTTTGAAAAAAATCTTCACTTTAAATCAGTGTTCTTAATTATATGACCACCACTACTACATATACTAGCGGCCGGGGCAGACGTTGTCCTGCTCTGAAAAAATAAAAATCTAGGACCCGATCCCAGTGCCACCTACCGGGTTTAATTGTGGATTTAAACCATCTGGAGACCCACTCAAAAACAAAATCACCAAAATCGGTCCAGGTGATTAGGAGGTTTCTAAAACCCGATCTCAGCGCCACCTACCGGTTGCAAAGGGATAAAAAGTATCGTATGTCCGTCTCCTGGTTCTAAGCTACATCCCACCAATTTTCAACCAAATCGGTACCGCCGTTCTTGAGTTATAAATAGTGTAACTAACACGACTATCTTATACATATATATATATATATATATATATATATATATATATATATATATATATATATATATATATATATATATATATATATATATATATATAATATATGTATATATATATATATATATATATATATATATATATATATATATATATGCTGTCCCGGCAGACGTCGTCCTGCCCTGATAAAATAAAAATCTAGACCCCGATTCCAATGCCACCTACCGAGTTTCATTGTGAATCTAAACCATTCTCGAATGAACTTGAACACAAACAAAAAATTTCATCAGAGTCAGTCTAGACGCTTGGAAGCAGTTCAGTGACATACACACAAACAGAAGAAATATATTTATAAAGATATTACGTTCACTATAGATATGTCTAGGCATTTTCACTCTACTTATAAGAGAAGAGTCACGCAGGGATGCCTAATTTGGCACTTCATATAAAACCGTATACCTACCTATTTCCATTAACGGTTCTACAAAATACACAGTTTTTTAACTACTTAAATAAATTCTTTGTTATAGCTGTTAATAAAAGCTTTGAGTGCCCATTTTATAATGTATGTTAAATTCTTTTCCTTAAATTCCAATGGCTATTTTTTGTTACGCCTCATTTAAGTGTACGTAACGTACAAAACATACGTGATTGGCATCAAGTTTGTAATGCAAGATAATAATATTAAGTGTTTATAAATGCTGAGTATGAGCCAAAAGTCGCAGTATTGATAATAATTTTAACTAAGTATAGTTTTTCTAACAGGGATTGAGACTCGCGAAAGTTGTTTTGAATTTAAAGCAAACTCATGGCTGTAGTATGTAAATACACACTGGCATCAATTATATAATTATATGCATGTTGTAACATAGAGTACCTGTGAATATAACCACGATTGCAGAATATTAGAAATAATAATATCTCGCGTAGTGAAAATCTTAACTAGGAAAGCTTTTGTAAATATTAAAGTCCCTATTTGATTTGTCGGTGCAGAAGCGATGCGGAATTGGTATGCTCAGTAGATGCGGTACCAAAAGCTTGTTGAGCGCCTATAGTCATTCAGAATTAGGAAACGCTTATAGGAATATAGGCGTTCCGTAAATTTTCGGTAGCGCGTATATTGAGCATATAAATATTATATGCATATAAATTATGGATTCGCCATTCATAGCATTAATATAAACCCCATAGATTTCCATTGCTATCCATTACAAATTGCTTTTTCGTTGTTTTGATGAATCAAATAATTATTAAATCTATACTCTAAATAAAACTAACTTAAAAATATTAATAAATAACAATAAAATCTTAAACCCTGCTTGAGTAGATGGCGATACTGTTTAATTTTTGTCTTGAACTTTTTACCTAATTTGAGTAATATTTGTTACTGATCGATGGTCATTCCCAATATTCTTGTTCCGTAGTAATCTTATAATTTACATTTATTTAGAGTATCATCGTATTGGGAGTTTGTAGTTTAAAGCAGGTGAGAAACATGCGAGCAAATAGATTTGCTTATGGCTTGATAAATTTTTCACCTATGAATGTTCGCGTAGTTAAGATTACACGGGCAAAAAATGTTGTCGAGCCATAATTAAGGGTACTTGCTATCACATCTAGCACCTGCTTAACAATGTGAGTGTTATACTAAATTCACTAACTTAACCAAAATATCGGTTTGCGTGTTGGACTATGCACACAACAAGTTCAATAGTAGTGACAAACTTCCATCCTTCGCTATTTGGCTCAAGAACTTGTTAACACAAAGAGGTCACGGGAAAAATCCCATATCTTATAACCACTTGACAAGCAATTTTAGTTTAAAGCATTTTAAGTACATACATTTTACATATAATTCAAGATTTAAAAGTCGGCTACAAATTTTAAATCTCATTATTGTTATGTAACTTTGCAACGAATGCATTTATTTTTTTAAATTATCGAAGACACAAATAACGCAATAAAATTAAACCTCAATAGGTAGAGATTTAAGTACCGCGAACCCCGGTAAATGATCAATTACGGTTTACAAATGCTGTAACTCGCAAATTTTCTCTGCAATTTAACTACGCAACATAGATGCCGCATGACCAATGCATTTAATTAAAGGTTGTCAAATCTGTTTGTAGAAGATATAATTATATTATACTGAGACTTTCACGCAGCTTCGTTCGAGAAATATAATGTATGAATTTCAAAAAATGTTCTTCATCGGAACTTCTTGACTTTGAATAACTTCGAGAATTTAAAGTATATTTTTTAATACCCGTTATCGAAAATCAAGTTATTTATATTGTAACATTTATTTATTTTTATTTCTAAAATATCTTAAACTTTATACTAATTTGTCAGATATTACTTATTTCAAGTAATACTAAAAGAAAAATATTGTAACTAAATTTTACTTTATAGCTATTTAAGTTTTGCAGCGTTAAGCTCAGATCCGTGACCTTTTTTTTTGGCCAGGGGAAATCCGTTTGAGGACTAAGCCGCGACAGGCATAGAAGCCTGGGGGGATGTTCGCGACCCGTGTGAGTGTGGGATTCGCTAGATCGGGGGTGGCACTAGCGTGCCAAGTCAGAGATGGTGCCACGCTATTGCCACTCCCCAGTTAGGGATACCCACTAAAACTCCTGGGTGTTCCGTCCTGCGTCTTATGCCAGGGCTACGTGAATGCGGGCGTCCCAACTCCGCGTACCTTGGCAGGCGTGGGCCTCCCTCACTGGGCCTCTTCCAATGCCAGAGGACGTGTCCCCCGGCTACAACTAGGTCTTTTCCAACGTGGGACGGTCTGTAACTCGCCCCACGGGAAGAGAGATGAGCGCGCGCGGAACACTCGCGCTCTCATCTCGACGGCATGTGCAGGTGAGTGAGAACCCCTATACCCCTAGGGGCCCCACCCGCGCCGCCCGCTTACGGCGGCCGAGGGTCACCAGATCCGTCTCCTGCGCGAACTATTATATTTTCCAGCATAAAATTTGTTCTGTATCTCCATTATCAAAAGGACATTCATACAAAATTTCTTGATATACGTTAACTAAAACGCCACTAACAAACATTTAATAAAGGTAACTCTCAGATGTATAATTATTTGCATACTGCTGGAATTGGATTTCTTCAAAATAGGGATAAACATGTTATCACGTGGTTTTCAATTCCTCTCGGTGTGTTTTACCTACAAGAAATATTAGATATCGTTTTTTTTAATAACGCAGAGGAATGTCTTTTCTTGCGACACACATTCGGGCCCGGGATACGGGGGAAGGTCAAATGCAGCACCTAGTGCTGCCTTTCTCTTCCAATGAAGAAAGAGGACCGACGAACTACCCACTAAACCAAGTGTTTTCTCTCTTCGGGACGACCTGCGTCAGAAAACACTTGGTTTTTTTTTGTTTATTTTTATTTTTTTTATTTCGCCAACTACCTCCGTCATTGTGCAAGACAGAGCATTTTCTTTTTCGTGTCTCTTTTAATTTTTTAATCTAATTTTAACTACAGAATAGGAAAAAGGGGTGGGAATTTTTAATTATTTTCTTTCTTTTTCTTTTCTTTTCTTTTCTTTTCTTTTCTTCTCTTAATAATCTTACTTCTATTATATATGTTATACATATGTTTATGTTACAAAAGTCTTATTCTTACTAGTGTTCTTACATTCACTCTTAACTATAATATTACTACTAATACATGTTTTCATCTGTTATATATCTATGTTTATATTATATTTATGTTTATTACTATTTATTATTACTGATTTATGGCTATCTACTATTAGGTTACATGGTATTATAATCTATTTCTTTAAAAGCTAATACTACATATACTATATTATATGTCTAAAGCTTTACTGGTTGCGCCATTCCTTTTGACTGCCTTTCTTACTATTTTTATTGCATAAGCCATGAAGCCCTCTAGCAAATTCTTACTTAGAAGCTCCTTAACGTTACTCCTGGTTATTTCGGTCCGCAGGGTGCTCTCCGCGTTGTAGCGTTCCTTGGCGAAGAGGGGGCATTCAAAGATTATGTGTAAGGGGGTCTCTGGTACTCCAGGTTCACAGACACACGATGGGTCATCCTTTAACTTGAAGCGATTCAAGTATTCGGAGAACCCACCGTGGCCCGTGAATATCTGGGTCGTCAGACTCGTAGTGTCGACTCTCCTGATGATCTTGAGGGCGCACTCTGAATTCGGGAAGAAGAACTTAGTCACGGATGCAGTTGGCTCATCCCTGAAGCGCCGGTTCCATTCGTCAAGGGTCCCCATACGGATCATCCTCTTGACGTATGAAACCGGACACCTGTCATAATGAGGCTTTGTCTTCAGGGTACGGGCAGCGGCTTTCGCCAGAGCATCCGCTCTATCGTTCTCCCTCACCTCAGCGTGTGCCTTGACCCAGAACAGAGATACTCCCTTTCCTATTGCCATACTCTCAATCAGGTTCCGCCTAGCTGTGACAGCAAGATGGTGTGTGCTACTCCAATTTGTGATAGATTGTAGAGCCGACCGCGAATCACTATAGACGCCAAAGCTGTCTTCTGGGTTTGCTAGGATCTCCTCCGTAGCTTTACATATGGCCAGGAGTTCCGCCTGGTAGACCGTGCAGTAGGACGGGAGTTTCAATTTCCGGTTGGTGGTTTCGACATCATTGTTCCAAAGGGACAATGATGCGCCCACTTTCCCTTCAATTTTGCTCCCGTCCGTGAAAATACGTACCGCTTGCGTGCAGTGGTCATTGACCTCGGTTTGGTCTACCAGACATATGAACCCCAGGTCCACATGTTTTGCTGGGTGGGGCGTGTGCGCAAAAGCAACCCTCCTCTCAACCTCCCTGTCCGCTAGCATTGGCAGGACAACTCCTCTCTTCGCCTCATACAGGGCTTTAGCCTCCTGTATGCGGAGGTCCAGAGGGAGCATTCCTGCCAGCACCATCGCTGCGTTCAGGGAGACTGTTCGGTAGGCCCTGCACAGCTTCTGGGCAAAGCCCCGCTGTACAACGCCTAGTTGCTTCTGCACACCTAGCTTGGCCGTGGCCGGAGCCCAGGCGCTCGCTGCGTACATGATTATCGGCTCTACGACGGCTGTGTATATTGTCCGGATGACTTCCGGGTGAAGACCCCAGCTGACTCTGGCAGCTCGTGACAGCTGTTTATAGACGTTCATCGCCTTCGCGCAAACGTTCTTTACATGCGCATTGAACGTGAGCGCTGCGTCTATAGTCAGCCCGAGGATCTTCACCTCCGATGACATGCTAATGTCAACCCCTCCCATAGACAGGCGTGGGTTATCGTACTTCAGTTTCCTGGTGATGGTCATCGCACTGGTCTTATGTGGCGCAAAGCGTAGCTTGTTACGTATTCCCCACGCCTGTATATGAAAACACTTGGTTAGAACGACACGAGGTGTACGACATAGTCAGTGCACTGTGACGTTCTAGTGTGCCAGATTGAAAAAAACCCAGGGATGCAGGGCTGTACCACTGCATAAAGTAGAGGTGAGGTCTACTGATACCCTCGTAAACAGCGGCCCACTGCTACGGAATTATTGGAGTTGGTTTAGTGAAATTGTTTACTGACAATGCCTCGGAATTCATCCGATGCACCACCCACGCTCGTCTGTGTTGAGACTATCCATCCCACGGCAATGTGGAGGTAGGGGGTATTTAATACTAAAGACTTTCACAACCTTCGAGGTGTACAATCTCAGAGATTATTTTTTCAAAGCCGGCGAGACCGTGGGTATGCATTACGATATAGTGTCAGTTGACAAAGGGCTCACCCCGCTATCCTTAGCAAAACAGAACTGGCAGAGGCCGTTGGTAATGAGTGTCTCTGATCGTATGGACGTACGGAAGAGCAACCATCAGCGTCTCCGAGACCACGTCTGTGACGGCGGCCTCCTTTTGAGTCATTTCTGACTCACAAAAAGAGGCAGGCGGTTGCCTGCCAGTGAGAATCGCTGTGGATCATGGCCTCGACCAAGCTCCTCAACGAATCTACCGGCTCTACCACAGCCTGGAGTAGGAACCTCTGGGGTATCCACGCGGTGGACTCAATGAGCGTAAGGAACGCTGAGTTGAGGGATGCGCCGCACTCCTGGCATAACGAGGTAGCGTAACGCCCTACAATACGATGCAGATACTTGCCGAAGCACCCATGCCCGGCAAGTATCTCTGTCATCCTATATGTTAGAGTCCCGTGTTTCCGCGGGACCCATTTGGATAAGTGGGGACGGTTGGCTTCCACCGTCTCCACTGTAGCTTATGGGGACTCCAAATGTCCATTCCAAGTTTCGATCATGGCCTCGGTTACCCGGGCTCTGATCGTCTAAATTTCAACCTTGGAGTACATCGGGCCTCTCGCCCGCGCATCTTGTCAAGAGCGATATACTGGCGCGAGCACCTTCGCCTAGAATTCCCAGAGCGGATCACACGCAAGCAGCGTTTCTCCCGTCTACGCACACTACAATACCCCCGGATAGATCTCACCGCCAGGACCCCCTCTGTATTCTCCTCAGAAGGGTCCTATTGTCGCGGTAGAGTTTTTGGATCCATACGGGAATACCGTACAGGGCCATACTCCGTATAACTTCCTAACCGTCCCGCCCGATCCCCCCGAGACATATATACCTATAGTAAGCCAGGATGACTTACAAAGCGATTTATAATCTCTGCTGGGAGTCAAACCCACAGCAAATCCTGGTATTATAGCCATTGAGCTACAATGGTTTCGTTTGAATGATAAGTAGGTATAAACAAAATTAAAACTACGTTTTAACGGTCGTCGAAATAAAAATCTATAATGCTTCACTTAAAACCGTTAAAACATAGTTTTAATTATGTGTAGTTTATATTATAGTCATAGTTTTAATAAACATAGTTGTATTATATCACATTTATATTCACTATTGAATAACATTTTTAATCAACAATAAACCCTCTGTTTGTTACTACTAATATCAAAATCCGTAACGAAGTATTTTGGAATTACAGCAATGGTTGTACGTTATTTTACCAACCCGTACATAGGTTTTGATTGGACGGTAATATTAGTTACTATTCAACACATGACGATGGAGGGAGCCCGCATACTCCCACGGTTTCGACTTACTGTTCGTCGCCATCTTACCATGTTTCCCGCTTATTCTTATATATCTACATGTCATCAACAATGCGGAACACGTGCGTTGTGAACATGTGTGTCCACTTTACTTAAGTGTGTGTAGTATAATGAGATGCTAAAGTGTATACTCAGCCTTAAATATCTAATGCGAAATTTTTAACGAGGGCGAAAGATCCGCTATGAACTCAATTTAATCCTGAGAAAGAAGTTTTTGAATTGCTCAATACACAATGTTCTCACGATGAATCAGTTTGTGAAATTTTAGTATTTGACTTGTGGCTTTTTAAGGTTCTGTATATAGTGACAGACGTGGAAAAAGAATAGCACGATAGTCACCGACGTTTTGCTTTTTCATATATGGCTATAGTACAATCATGCAATTATAAAAAAAACTGAAATATATTATAAGGGTGACCGATGTCTACGTTTGAAACTCTGCTAATCTGTGATATGTAATATAGAAATTGTCAAAATAAAAGTATTTTCGATGGTAATGTGGACTAAGTCCTTCGCCTGCCATTTAGGATTTTTTTAAACTACAATACGAAATGACTCTTATATTCTTTTTAGCGATGTTCCTAACACTTGAAAATAAATAATTCAAGAATATTCGACATATCATTTTTCTATGTGAACTGGACTCCGTTCGCACTCCTTCACAGCCGTCATAGTACTAAGGGATGAACAAAATAATGTAGAATTCGATAGAACTAATCGTTATTACTGTCTAATGAATAATTAATGCGGTGTTTGACTCTTTGACTTGAAGTGATTGTTTCACTTGTACATATTGGAAGAATATAAAAAGGGCAATAAATACTTTGACCACCAACACATACCTTGTGACCCAAAGCTCTCTTATCAAAAAAATAAACTGAACACTATGAAAACGAAACATGTCTAAATGACATTTTACAGTTTATACATTGACACTCTTGGTACAAAAAAAGAATGCCAAAAAAATAATTAATCATACCTGTATTAACCGCCCTTTAAAATTGTATTCAAACATCAAAAATAGTAAATGATCACCAAATCTTGATGAGCAAATTCATGCGCTATTACTACCTTAATAAACCACTATGATAGTTATAAAACGTCCAATGGGTCCAGTGTCTACAATCTGTCCATTGGACAGACAGAGTTACTTTCACATTTATAATATAAATAGGGACTAGTATACAACCAACATCAAAATACAGTAGTATCGCGCAGTTTCCACAGATGGCGTAAACAGGCATACACTATACCGTGGTCACCATTTTTTCTTTCGCTTAACACTTTTTCCGTCTAGCTCCTATCCCCCGAGTAAAGTGCGAAAAAACAACCCATAGGCGAATTGAAGACCTCTTCTTTTTTGAAGTCGGTTAATAGTGTTTTTTTTTGTTGTAATGGTAATTCATTTAAAATCATAAAAGCTCGGACTTTAGTAAACATTTTATAATAGTATAAGGTCAAACATTAGGATTAGATTTACTATATTTCGTAAACAATAATTTATCTAGAGCAATTTACTTTTATAGGATAACGGGACTAAATATTTGGATGGCGCTTTAAATCAAGGGGGGTTAAAATGTTGGTTGTCATATATTATTTTTGGGTTAACAATGATTAGTTTCAAGTTATTTGCTTTAATATATATTATTATTTAATAGCATTAATTATTTTCTCGATTAAGGTTTTAGCAAGGGTTGCTCTTTTTGAAGATTAACAGTAAGAATGAATATTTTTACACATTGTAATATCAATTATTTTAATTGTAGTGCTTATTGCTGTGCGACTCAATTTCATCTATGCTTATTTCTGCTCCGCTAATGTTAAAGAGCCTCACCTATTATTGGTTTTTTGTATAACCAGCGTCATTGGAACAAGGATCGGGGCCGTTGATTAGTTCATAGTTATCACGAATTCTCCATTTTTTATGTGTTGGCTATTGTATAATCTTAGTATATTTTTTTCAGTGGAATATTTGCGAGACTACTTCCTCTACGATATTTTGTTAAAGAGTTATAAAGTTCTTCATCTTCTTTTAAAATATGGCTCTGCTTAATTTGTATATTTTGTTAGTGTCCAATATCTTCCGAATATTCAAGTTTTAGAGTAATCTGCAAACAAAAGCCTCAGTCTTTAATTCATTGACTGAAGCCAATCGAGGAAGTTCTAGTCGCAGCTCGAATAGATCCATTTCATTTTTAACTAATATTAAGTATACATTTTTTTTTAAATAAAATTGCGTACAAAAATCACCTTTCAAGTTCCTGTCAAAGTTACTTATAGAGTTCAAAGAGACTCCCTTGACGGCTGATGAGGACAAACCTTACGACGATAGGTAGATGCAATGGACAGCGGGCACGCGACCTCGTGTCATTGACCGCAACAACCGCACCTCGCGAGCCGTCGTGCGACTTGCGCGAGCGCTGATGCCGTTGAGCCTACTCCAATGGAGTTAACTGCATCACACGTGGCCTATTTTAACACGTTTATTTACTTCAATTCATGTAAACAAATATCACTAGTCCGATTTTAAAGCTTTGGATCAAAAGGAACCAACGGTACTTCGTTAATTGATCCGTTTTAACTTAAGGCCAAGTGTAAAACTTATTATTTTTATAGAGAACTTAACAATGGAACAACCGTGTACGCCATAACTCATTTATTTCGATCTACCCACATTTAGGTATATTATAATGCATACACCTACAATCCCCTTATTAAAACAAATAAGAAGAAGAGATGAAAATTAAAAAAATACTTTTAAATTTTAATAATTAATTAATTAAATTGTTGACTTACACATGAGTTTAATATACATATTTTAAAGTCCACGGAAATCTTTAACCCACCACCTTTCTTTCCTTAGAATTTTAATCAACATAAGTATTATCTTTCCTAAATATTAATTTATTATACTAAAATATTTTATAATCTCTATCATGCAATTATATTATTTTTATAAGTTCTTGTTACACTACTAGTACAGAACTTTATAACATGTTTATTTTTTTTAATTACAAATTAATTAAATTAAAATAATACAAATATATTTATGCGAATCATCAATATACTTAATTTCTGTTACGACGTCGGACTCGAAGGTCCCCTGGGCAGGTCCATCGATCAGGAGGTATCACTTCCCTGTCAGAACGGGTACGGTAATTATTACTTTGTAATGATTTTTTTAAATAAGTATGCAAACTTTTTAGATTAAATTATATAAATATGGAGAGACTGGCTCTTAATCTCAAAAAAAAGGAAAATTTAAAAATAGAACTGCAGTAAAACAAATGAATATAGCCGGGAAAAGAAAATTTACTCGTAGTATCAGATTTGCGTGTTATTTATAGCAAAGTTTTAAATTGATTCTCATTGATTTTTTATTCTTTTGTCAATTGAATTATTGTTACCAGCAGAATTGTTGGGTTAGTTTTTTAACTCATCGAGAGTTTTTGAACCATAATATGGATACTTCGTCCGAACAAGCGGCTCAAATTGTAGCATTGGTGCGGGAGGGCTTGGATCAACGAACGATTGGTAGAAATTTAAATTTAAACCAGTCTACGGTTTCTAGAATATACAGAAGGTTTGTGGAGACAGGTTCTTACAGAAGGAGACGTGGTACAGGCAGGACTCGAGCAACCACCGGTCGTGATGACCGATTTATTGTTACAACTTCCCTGCGAAATCGTTTCCTCACGTCTGTTAACATCAAAACAGAGCTTAATGAAGTGCGTGGAGTAAACGTGAGTGCACGAACAATAAGAAGAAGGTTAAAGGAAGCGGATATCACCCCTTTTAGACCAGCAAATGGTCCAAAGTTGTCTGTAGCTCACAGACAAGCTCGCTTAAGATTTGCGCGTGATCACCTGAATTGGACAGAAGAGCAATGGACCTCCGTATTGTTCACGGACGAGTGTAGGACATGTTTATATGGTGCAGATGGTCGCAGAAGAGTCTATCGTCGACGTGGGGAGCGATATGCTCAAAGTTGCATTGAGGAGCGTGTTCCTTTTGGAGGCGGTTCGTGTATGGTCTGGGGTGGCATATCGATGAACGGGCGAACAGAACTTGTGTTCATAGACATGGTCCGTCAAAACGGTAATAGAGGGGGTTTGACTGCACATCGCTACATAACAGAGATCTTAGAAGATCACGTGGTGCCTTACATGGGATTCATAGGCGAAAATTTTACTTTAATGCAGGATAATGCCCGGCCGCACGCTGCTGCACAAGTTCGACAATATTGCGAAGAGGTTGGGATACGTACAATGAATTGGCCAGCACGCAGCCCGGATCTTAATCCCATTGAGCATGTTTGGGACAATTTAAAAAGAGCTGTATATGCGAGAAACCCTTTGCCCACGACAGTGGCAGCACTAAGAACAGCACTTTCAGAAGAATGGGACAATATTCCGCAAGATCTTTTAATAACCCTAATAAAGTCTATGCGGAACCGATTAGAAGTCCGGGGAGTACGGTGGATGTCTTAGACATTCCAATTGAAGCTCCTCTAATTTGGTAGCCGTCTGTTGTGCAGTATGTGGTCTAGCGTTGTCCTGAAGCAGCAGTGGCCTAGACCGATTGTCCAGCCTCGGTTGTTTAGCAGCTAGCTTTTCCATCATGGTTTGCAATTGCTAACAATAGACATCCGCCGCAATCGTCTGGCCAGATTTAAGAAAGCTGTAGTGTACGACACCTGCACTAGTCCACCAAACGCTCACAAGTAATGTTTTTTTTAGTCAATTTTCGCTTTGGGCAGGATTTGGCTCAGGGTTCAGCCATTGCGATGAGCGTTTCCGATTATCTTACAGGATCCACTTTTCATCACAGATAATGATTCGATTTAAAATCCCTTCATTATTGTGCCGGTTGAGTATGTAACGCAGCAGTCGACACGCGTTTGTCGGTTTGCTGCACTCAATTCATGAGGTACCCACCTTTCAAGCTTTTTCACCTTCCCAATTTGCTTCAAGTGGATTAAAACAGTTTTATCACTAACACCGCAGCCTGCAGCTATCTCGGACGTGGTTTGCGATGGATCCGCTTCCACAATAGCCTTAAATTCTGCATTATCAACGTTGGTCTCCGGCCGTCCACGGGGCTTGTTCTGTAGGTCGAAATTTCCAGAACGAAAACGTTGGAACCAAAAACGTACTGTGTTTTCTTTTGCGACACCGCCGCCATACACATCATTAATCCTTCGAGCCGTTTCGGCAGCACTGGTGCCACGATGGAACTCGTACTCGTAAATAATACGATATTTCAAGTTTTCCATTTTGTAAACTGAGTGACGCAAAGAAAAAACCAAAAGAGGAAAAAACAAATGAATCAAGATTTTCAAAACACAAAAGCATAAGTAAATAGCTGTATACATTTCAAATTGGAATTCTTAACCAAAGAAGAGATATTTGAGACCAAAGTGGTCAGTACGACAAAACGCCAACTTCATATGTAAGGACCTAATATTATACGTGTTTATAAAATGTCAAATACAATATTTGAAAAAAAAAGTATTATGAAACAACTCCAGTGTTCAGTCTTTTAAGCAATGTTAATTATAACTCTCCATACTCAGAATTAATACCTAAACAAGCCTCTCCCTACGTTTTCTATATTTTTTTAAATGAAAATTTGAAATGTCTCTTCTTTTGCAGTTGGACTACGAGCACAAGCTCAGTATGAGCAGCATGATGCCAGGGAAGGTGACGACGTTACACTTAAGTGCAGGTTTGCTATCACGGCTAAAGGCAGAGAATCTCCGGTACATTACTGGGCTAAGAGCACAGCGAACACACATGATAATGTTGCCATAAACGACTCACCGTTAGGACCCAACTACAAGTAAGAATTTTTAAAACATGCATTTCAATAAAAATTTACTCGAGTGATAAAATTGCATTGTTACTATCTTGCTTTTTTGTCTTAATTGTTTGGTATTTTGTACAATACCGTGATTACTAATCAGTATTTTACTATGGAGTAACGCTAAAAAATGAACTTTAACGTGTATGACAATAGTACATTATGGTACTAGTGTGTAACATTGGTGATTACCGCCGAGGCGCCATTGAGACTCGAGCCGTAGGCGAGGGTCTTAAGAGAGCCGAGGACGGTAATTATCAATACACACGTGTATCATACGACGTTTTTCAACACACTTGTGAATAAAATAACAACAAAAACTCATTTTATTTAGTAGATAAAAAAAAGTTATATATGAGTGAAAGTTTTATTTATTAAACACGTACGAGTTAAAATTATCTATTTAAATAAGAAGTTGCATGAAATGAGCAAGCAATAGGAACATTAATTTATTTGTTCTATAGAACACGAATTTTTTTTTTTGAATAAAAACTTTTTTAGGAACAAAGCAACTCAACCAATAAAATTTAAAAAAAAATCTATAACTCACTAGTGAGTTATAATGTTTTTTACTCACAGTTTGATAATGGGTGTCATTCTGTGCCTAATTGCGGTGACCATAGAGCCACTTTATGAGCAAGTGTGTTGAAAATACTTTTATACAACTTATAAGATATGTCATGGAAAAAAGCATTATTTCTCTTTGTTAGTAATAATGACTTTATAATATAAATAACTAGCGGCCCGGCGCAGTTTCACCCGCGCTATGTCCCGCTCCCGTGGTATATAGAGTCATGTTATATAGCCTATGACACTCCCTGTTAACATAGCTTTCCAACAGTAAAATAATTTTTAAAATCGGTTTAGTCGATCCAGAGATTACCCCTACAACGTCACAAACTCACAAACTTTACCTCTTTATAATATTAGTATAGCTATCGGTCCATAAGTAAACGTTCGACTTCTAAAAACGACCCTCACTATTTAGGAGAACGGACGGTATACACCCGATATTAGTCCAAAGCGTAGTGATGGGTTTCAAACGTCAATAATCGATGTTCATCAGGTGGCCTCATGATTTTCTCTTGAACTTCAGCGAGGGTGTCAAAAATTAGAATAAGCGGCTTATATCATATACATATTTTTCCATACAGCAATCGCGCCCGTGTGATTAAAATGCGGAATAAACTAGTTGCTAAACTACCACGAATTTTGGTAATAATAACTGCGCATTTATGTTGATAAGATACAATTAAATACTAATATACTAAGGGAAGCGTGTCGAAAAGGGGGACATTGAAACACACCGTATGTCAATGCTGATTTGCCGGCGAAATATGAGCCAGCGTTCTGACTACGGGTGGTATCAAAAAGTTTTTTTGCAAATTTCTTTGAAGAATGTGAAGGCACCCTTTGTCTATAGACTATACGGACCTAAAGTCAAAATTCCAAATGGAGTAATTATGTTTATAAGTAATTATTACTTTTAGGGTAAAATTCGACCCCGAAGAAGGAATATTCGATCTTTTCATATCAAACGTTTCATACGAGCGCGACAACGGTCAGTATGAGTGTCGGGTGAAGACATCTGGCCCAGGAACATTGTTACACACGCAGCTGCACACAATCACGGTCCTTACACAGCCACAGGCACCGGTGTTGACGCCAGGACCTCATGCGCAGACCCAGGAAGGCCGAGAGCTCAATTTATCGTGTTCCAGCTACGGTGGCTCTCCTGAACCTACTATAAAGTAAGTAACAAAATACGTGAACTGTATCTACCTATATAAACTATAAACTCGTGACTATGATAAGCCCTCAACTTTCGTCTGCTAGTTTGTAAAAACCAACTTACCGCACTATATACTATCATAGATTAATCCCTCAGCCGACCATTTTTAATTTTTAACTTTTTCGCAACTTCATTACATTACACTTTTGAGAAGCGGCATATTATAAAAAACATACCTTGCCAAATTTCATCACGTTAATGAACCTAGTAGTTTTTGAGCGAAGTGGCTGTGACATATTTAGACAGACAAACAGAAGGAAATTAGTATTTTACTAGTGTTTTTAAAATAGTCACGAAACCTTAAGAATCTTAATTTATATTTTTTCTTTTAGATGGTATCGTGATGGTTCCGTTTATCCAGTGGATGCGAAAATAACACACGCGAAGACACGCTCGGAACCTACAATTGCTACTTTAACGTTGAATCCATCGAAGGAAGACGATGGGGCGACATTCCGGTGTGTGGTCTGGAACCGTGCTATGCCTGAGGGACAGCAGTTAGACGCTACTGTTGACATTAATGTAAACTGTAAGTTAATAATGTACATATAAATGTAGAATTGTTGTATATTTCATCCTTCTTCATAGTTTTGGATTTTAACATTTTTTACAAAGTCTTGGTACATACAGTATGTTTATATGGGCAAAAATTTAATTTTTCTAACAATATTACCACATGTACAGGTATAATTAATTATTATTAATTATACATTTAACAAGCTATATGAAATAACTGACATTTACATAAAATATACAAGTACAGACTGATTAGATTTGGTGTTAATTTTGACTAACAACTAAGTACTTACTTAATTTTAAGTTTTATATATACAAACTGTAGTGCCGGATAAACTATTATTTTTGTTTTGGTAGATATAACAATAGGATATCTACTCTTTTTCTCGAAAAATGCAAGAGTACTTGCAGATAACACGTTTAATTTGGCGAGCAAAACCGAGAAAACCCGCAGTATATACTATCCGTGCAGGAACGGAGAAAGAATACGATTTCCTGCGGCCGAGCGGCCTGTCGTAAGAGGCGACTTAACAACCCACAGCCAGGTGGTAGGGCATTTGCCCGACTGGATGGCTACCACCCCTGGTCTAAAGTATGTCGCCATAACAACCTTGAGTTGTGTTCCGGCATTAGTGACCAGGTTCCAGTCTCCCTTAAGAGAGCAGCAGCGCATTTGTAGCAACTTTGGTGTTGCAAATGTCCATAGGCGATGGTAACCGCTTTTCATCAAGTGGGCCGTCTGCCTGTCTGCTGATCTCCTGCAATAACAAAAAAATAAAAAAAATATACAATATATTCCAGATAGATACAATTGCGTTGTGGTTATACAATTTTATTGACGAGACACGATTTTGTTAGACTAGCTACTGTCGACTACATAAGACGACGATCGATTGCTTGCGCAAACAAGCATGAGGAGCATTAAGGCCATTGGATTGTGTTAGTAACATAAAAAGCTTGTTTAATGTATTATTTATTTAAATAATTGTATGCTACATGTTGTATGTTATATAATATCTGTGTATCTTTCTTGTCATCATTTCAATTGTTTTTAATTTTGTTTCATCCTTCTACTTTTAGCATATTAGAATTCACAATCATTTATTTTAATTTCTAATGTGTAGGGAAGGTACGTTCCATTGGAGCTTAATATATTACTTAAAGCCTAGATCGTGCATAGCAACATTTATAGACCTGGAGTATTGAGTTTTCACATAATATTTGAATATAACATCAGCCTATAAAATGTATTTGGCATAACTTCTTCATTTTGAGGGAATAGATGACGATGAGTAGACCCGACTCCGTTATCAATGACAGATTTATTGGTAATCTCCATGTGTGTCGATCTGAAGATGTTTACTTCTCGTCAATACGTAGAAATTGTAATGTAACTAACTACACATTATGCTAGAAAAAGTACTTAAACGGTGTATGGCTCAATGTTAAGATTCGAAACTATGTCATTTCAATAAGATTTGGGTGTCTTAGCCACTGAGGTAACATGTTTTTTAATTCTCTATATCATTAATATTTTTACACATGTTACAAAATTAATACGGTGTGTGTAATTTCTTTAACGAATGAATCACAATAAAATTTGTAAAGATTCTGAAATGGTCTGATTAAAAAAACATACAAAGAAATAAAACAGATGTTCTGGCACGATTTCCGGGTGTTTTCGATATGGTGCGCCCGATGTATCCCCGATGTTATCGTTTTGATAGATAAACAAGCAATACCGAATGCATCCGCCGAGTATTGGGCAATGGTTATTATCAGGTGACCCATATAAAAATATATCTCAAGTCAAATGAAGAAAATGAACCGTAGGGAAGAGCGATACTTATTTATGAACCGTATTGGGGTGAAACAGATTTATACCAACGATCTTTTCGACATGCATCCGGAAACTTGATTTAATTTGAGAATTTTCAACAACTGAGTCAACCGAACTGTCGGCGTGCGGCCTCTGAAGTTTAGAAATTAAACCATTGGCCGCTTAGTTCACTTTTCTCAGAGGTCCTGGGTTCGATGAATTGCTTCTGCTATTATATATTATCCTTAATATTTCGTCAAGGAAATTTCCTTTATTTAATCTGATCTGGGTGTTATGTGGATTGGTCCCAGGGGTTATTTTAGTAGGTTAGTTGCTAAAATTCAAGTTATGCCTGTGTTATAACACAGGCATAACTTGAATTTTGGGGGTACACCTATAATGTGTCTATCGGCAAACTCTATACAAGTGCATAAACTGAAATGTTGATTTTTGAAGCGAAACTTTTATATAGACGGGGTCTTAGGATTTTCTGTCACGAAAAAGCGTCACGGCCGCGTGTTCTTAATACTTACATTTTTAAACTCGTGATATCTTTCGAATGGAATGCCCGAATTGAATAATTCAAAAAGTTATATAAAGGTATTGAACCAGTCTTGAATATGAAGTAATTTATTTTGGTAAGGATGAATATGAAGATACAAATAAAGAAAGACCCTTTTCTAGGGTCGGCATTTTAATTACATTTATAAAATAAAATAACACTTGTTGTGGCATAACTATAATAGTTAGAGACATATGCTGTCGCGACACTTTTTGTAAATAACGATGTGTTCTGCAAAGTCGTGGTACACTATTTTATTCTATCATCAATAGCTTTCGCAGCGCACGCGATTTTAGGTATTTTTTTACTCCTTGGGTTACATTATTAGAGTTTTAGTAAGGATCCCTAATTTTTTATAATTTTAATATAGCCTATGTCACCCGGGGACAGTGTAGCTTGCCAACAGTTTCGACACTCCCGACAGGATGCCCTCGCACGTGGCCTGGTTTACTGCCAGGCTGAGCTTCAGGCGATCAGGACGCGGGAAACCGCGACCATGATCCAATCTTGGTCAGTAGAGTTGGAAAACCTTGTGGCTGCCATTGATACGATGGAAGCGGTGCGCCCACACCTGTTGCGATGGCTCTCGCGGAAACGCGGGACCGTGACCTTCAGGATGACGCAGATACTTACCGGGCATGGGTGCTTCGATAAGTATCTGAATCACATCGTGGGCTGCCTGCCTTCACCCCAATGTCGCCAGTGTGGCGCCCGAGACACGGCGTTTCATACGCTAGTCGAGTGCGCAGCATGGGCAACACAGAGGTTTGAACTCGAGACAATAGTAGGTCCGTTCGATTCGCTCGGCAGTCTGGTGCAAGCCATGCTGCAGAGCGATGATCATTGGGTGGGTGCGTCCAATTTCTGTGAGGCTGTGATGTCTCAAAAGGAGGCCGCAGAACGAGATAGGGACAGAGGTACAAGTGCGCATGCGTCTCGCGGGTACTGACGTCAGTCGGGATCCCGGAGGCGCAGATATGCGCGCATGACTTCCCTCCGTGAAAATGTAGGGAGCAGAGGAGTCTTCACCCCTGTTGACGAAGTGAGTTTGCACTGCTTCCCGGAGCATTCTCAAGCACTGATGCGCTAGGATCAGCGTGGGCGTAACTACGTTCTAAGTCTCACGCTCTTCCTGCTATAAGCGCGGGGCACATGGGAGGAGGGTGGTTTTAGTGGAGTATTGAGTACTCGGGTATCCACACAAGCCGGTCGATTAGTGTTTGGATTGGCCCCTTGGGAATGCCTCCATAATCGACTATGGTCTAATCCCTAGCAAAGGACCCGGTACTGTGCGAAATGCATTTCCCCCGCCTTAAAAAAAAGCTTGCCAACAGTTAAAGAATTTTTCAAATCGATTCACTCTTCAATGCAAACAATATAATCTTCAAGATAAAATTTTGTTGCGATTCATTTTGTCACTTGTCAGTTGAAGTTTTTCCACTTGTCCGTTGCGATTCACTTTTCCACTTATCCGTTGCCATTCGTTTTTCCACTTGTCGGTTGCGATTCGTTTTTCCACTTATCCGTTGCCATTCGCTTTTCCACTTGTCCGTTGCGATTCGTTTTTCCACTCATCCGTTGCCATTCTTTTTTAAACTTGTCCGTTACGATTCGTTTTTCCACTTGTCCGTTGAAGTTTCACTTCTAATATGTGTTCCAAAACACCTTTTGATTTCTTTTTATAATTTACTGAACTGACATGACGTTTTCAAAATAATTGTAATAATTAATTTTGTTTCCAGATTTTCCACGGGTGGAAGTGGGGCCTGAAAATCCACTTCGAGTGGAAGTGGGTGGTAGTACAAGTATAGTCTGCAAAGTTGACGCGAAACCTCCAGTTACTTCCGTAAGATGGACGAGAAACGGGGAGTTTATATCAAATTCATTTACTCATACTATCCAAGGCGTGGCCGTTCACGACGCTGGAAAATACATGTGTAGTGCTGACAATGGTTTAGGTCACCCAGGAGAAAAAGAATTAGTTGTCGATGTACTGTTCCCTCCCAGTGTAACATTAGAATCTAAGACTTATGAAGCGGAAGAAGGTGGCAATGTCGAAATTCGCTGCAACGTTACAGCTAACCCGGAGCCCATTTCAATAGAATGGTCAATGGAAGGAAAGCCAGACTTTCATCAAAGTGGAAATAGTCTTATATTAAACAGAGTCAACGCTGACATGGCTGGTACTTATGTTTGCCGTGCAGTAAACATCATTTCATCAAGTAATGGTAAACGTGTCGAGCGTTCAAATAGCGCTTCAGTGGCAGTATTAGTGCGCCATAAACCTGGCCGGGCTTTCATCAGTCCTGACAGGCCGATAGCTAACGAAGGAACCAGTGTTACTTTAACTTGCAACGCCAAGCCTCCTGGTTGGCCCGCACCCCAGTTTAGGTGGTTTCGTGATATTGACTCTACGGATACGAAACCTGAGGTTCTTGCAACAGGGAATAAATACACTATACCCAATGCGTATTTCAATAGCGAAGGTGTATATCATTGCCAAGCGATGAATGAATTAGGACATGGTGAATTAGCATCGGTTACCCTGGAAGTCCATCAGCCACCTCGTTTCCAAACTAAGTTACAAACGCATATTACAAAGAGGTCAGGAGAACAAGACTTTTCCGTAACCTGCAGTGCAATGGGCAAGCCAAGACCAAGTATAAAGTGGTTCAAAAATGAGTCTGAAATCAAAATAGAATCGGACTTGTACGAAGTGAAAAACGATGTAACTGAAAGCAGAAACGCTGTTTATAATGTACAGAGCACGTTGAAATTCAATGGTAACGCCAGACCAAACACAAACGAACTATTACCGGAAGATAGAGGCGTGTACTTATGCAGTTTTGAAAATGAAGTGAATAATGTCAATTCTACAATGCATCTTCGAATAGAGCGTAAGTATATTTTTCGGAAAATGAATTACCAAAAATTGTATTTTTAAATATAATACGACCTAATAATAATTCATTTCTATTGATATTTTAAAACATGGAAATGTGACGAGTAATCTGAACTATATTGCTTATATTTGCTTCTGTCTGGTATGCATCAGAATCTTTAGTGCACACAAATATAATACCTATTAATATTAGTATATTATCAACTTATATATATTAGTAACTCTGTCCGTCTGTCTGTTCCGTTTTAACAGAAAAGCTACTGGACCGATTTGGTTAAAACTCGATATATATATATATAGACCGATTAGGCTGAAATTCGGTATATATGTAAATTTTATACCGAGGGTGGACAAGGGATACTTTTATGTCGGATTATAGGATAGATTTATGTAAAGGTATCCCAGAAAATATGATAGGGTTTTTATTTGTGGTTTACCATTTTTATAATTTTGTTTATTTTGATCAATTTGGATATTTTGGTCAATTTGGTCGTTTTGGTCGTTTCGGTAATGTCGGTAGTTTTGGTAGTTTTAGTAGTTGTGCTAGATTTTTGTTTGTATAGGAGACCAATCATTTCTGAAGTTTATAGATATAAAAATTCATAGAATATAAAAATAATGGGATAGTAACTCGATCTGTACGTCTGAATACCGAAAATGGACACAGATACTTTTCATCCCGGGAGATGGGATAGTTTGCGATATAAAATGAAGTATGTCTTCCGAGGGCAAATAGCGCCAACATAAAACTATAATGATATATAATATAATGTAACTTTAATTAACGCCTGCTCTTTAAACAAGAGGTATACACCAGAGTTTAACCCGCGGCGCAGCCGCGAAACTCTATTATCTGATATAAACTATGTGATGATGTAACATTGTTGTTCTTTATGGTCATAATAAACGATAATAATGAAGTTTCAAACAAATGTGTTTTTGATAAAGAGGCGAGGATGATAATAGAATAACTTATTACTCCGAAAAAAAAACAAATTTCGCAGGATACAGATACGAAGTTTATGTAATCAAGTATGGCACAGTTTAGTTAAATTTAAAAAGATTATTGTAAGTTCATTATTACTACATTTCTAAGAAATATTTTTAAGTTAAGTGTGTTATTATAGTTCTTAAAATTAAGTGTATTATATATTTCAGATGAACCAATCTTAATTAAACAACAAAAAAAGGTGGCTTTCGATGTTATGGAAAACGCAGACATAATGTGTAGAGTGTTGTCATTTCCTAAGCCCGAATTTCAATGGTATTTCGGCACAAACACTGCCCCGTTGGAAATGAATTCCGATGGGCACTATGTCATTACTACCACTACCGACAGCAACGACGCTTATCTCAGTATTCTTAAAATTAAAGGCATCGAGTCAAAAGACTATGGAGATTACTATTGCAAAGTGAAAAACTCATTGGGAAGCATAAGAACGCAAATTCGTTTGCAACCAAAAGGAGCACCGGAATCGCCTAAATCTCTCGAAAGTCAGATTGTGGGGCCTACGTTCGTGGTTTTAAAATGGGAGAATGGTTTTGAGGGTGGATTGTCGAATACTAAGTACTTTGTTAGATATCGGCGTGTTTTATACCGATCGGGATCGGAGGCCAGTGTTGTAAATGAGCATTGTTCGACTGCTCACGTCAATGAACATGATTGGATGGAATATGATTGCGGGCGTAGGAATCCTTGCAATGTTACGCAGCTCGAACAACACAACACATACTCATTTAAGGTAAATTTTTGTTTTTTAATTTGTGGAATGATGCCAATGTCAGCATTGATTTTATAATATTTTAACGCTTCGTTTTTGATAAAATACCTATAGAATCCTAGACACCAAAAATTGTTATTTTTGGTTCACAGTACAAGTTTGACTTTGATGTGTACAATCGAAAGGTTTTTGTTAACATAACAAGGAGCACTCCTTGCCATGGACTTAATTTTGAATATTATATTTTTTACCAGCGGTCCGCCCCGGCATTGCACGGGTATCTAAAAAGAACTTTTTTGTTGAATTTAGTTACCTACTAAGCGAATTCAAAATGTTTCCCCTCCCGTATGGCCCGTACTCCGGTTATGCCTACATCGCATAAGGTGCTGCCTAGCTAACCGAGCAGAGTGAGCGGCCACCACGCAACCTTTTCTAATACTTACATTTTTAAACTCGTGATATGTTTCGAATGGAATGTCCGAATTGAATAATTCAAAAGTTATATAAAGGTATTGAAGCAGTCTTGAATGTGAAGTAATTTATTTTGATAAGGATGAATACTAAGAAACAAATAAAGAGCCTTTTCTTGCGGCGGCATTTCAATTATTTTTTTAAATAAAAGAACACTTATTGTGGCATAATTATAATAGTTAGACATATGCTGTCACGACATTATTTATAGATAATGATGTGTCCTGCAAAGTCGTAATACTTTATTTTATTCTATCATCAATATTTTTCGCAGCGCTCGCGATTTAAAGAATACTTTCGGTATTTTTTTTACACCTTGGGTTACATTATTGGAGTTTTAGTAAGGATCCCTAATTTTTTTGAAAATGTAATATAGCTTATGTCATGGGATAGTGTAGCTTGCCAACAGTGAAAGAATTTTTCAAATTGGTTCAGTAGTTTCGGAGCCTATTCAATGCAAACATACATATAAACAAAAAATCAAATCATTCCTCTTTATAATATTAGTATAGATAATTGTTTTATTTTACCTGAACAGGTGAAGGCAGTGAATACAAAAGGTCAAAGTAATTACTCTAACGAAATTATAACAACTACGAAAGTGACTAAAATTGTACCAGCGGAACAGCTGACATTTGACCCTAGTTCGCGGGCGATAGCTTTCACCATCGCACCGACTTGTTTGCCTCTAGTCGCAGTGGCTGAAGGATTGTTAAATATGGACGGAACTCCGGGTTGGCAGGTAATTCTAACATATAGTTTTTTCCCTCTGTTTTTTTTCCTTAGCGGCTAAGGCATCTGCGTCTCATTCTAATGCCGTAATATGAATGCTAGACGGATAAGATGCACCTCTTATTTTTGTCACCTAATGTGCTTATTGTTATAATAATCACGTGCTGATGATAATGCACGGGAAGGAAGACAATCGAAATTACAAAAGTGTCAAACTTGCTAATCAATATTAAAACCGTCACATTTATAATGTGCACTGCTAAAACCATTCACGTCTGTATTCTATTGTATTAAAATACTTAGAGCTGATTGATTATCTTTTGGTCCTCAGTGAATATGTATCTTGTAACATACCAGACTACACGTACTGCCTAGCAATAAAGAAAGAAGATGGTGGGTTAATGTGCAAAACATAGTGATTTATAATAATTACCTCCGTTTAAGTTGAATAAAAAGTCAATCCTATCCCATTTAGACAAATCGACAAATTAGTTAAGAATTTTCTTTATATTGGGTTACCTGGAAGAAACCTCTCGGCCCAAGTCCACTTATTGTTTTGCCAAAAAATGTATTTCAAATATGTATTTTTTTCGTTGTTTGTTTTGATGCATTAGTGTTGTTATCAATTATTTTATTATATTTGGGGGGCTAACAGCTGTCATTAATAATAACTAGAAATAAGCTAGATTAAGAGAAGCTATTAATAAGCCTTCACAGATAACTATTCATCTTCTCATATTGACTGCTGGGCTTGTTCCGTCCCCATTTTTAGGGGAGAACAGGTAGTATACTGGTTGCGTATGCTTGCCCAAGGTGGATTGACGGATCCAACACATTGGTTATCTCAACGTGCAGGTTTCATCACAATGTCTGCATTCACCGCGAGTTCGTGTTAATTGTAACAATATTCATACACATCAAGTCAAGTACCCTACCTAAGTGGTGCATGATTCCCAGCCAGGAGTCGACCCCACTTCTTTTGAAATGTGAGCTTGAGACTCGAGAGCGTTACCCATCAAAACTGCTTATTGTTCGTATAGGTGGTGGAAACCATCCCACTGCATTTGTCAGGAGCTACGACTAGTGTGCAAGAAGCGACCCTTGAGTTGCCGAGCAAGCCCGGCAGGCACCCGGGCCGCCATCCCGAGCCGCCTTTGGACGAGCTCAACCCGAGAGTACGCCTCAAATTGTGCCTCCAAGGCACTCAAGAAGTCTGCAGCGATTACACTGAAGCTGAGAGTGAGTGTAATTAATCTTTAGAAAAGTCTAAGGAGACGGAGTCTTTTGGGCCAAAGAAATGTAATGAGTTGAGATATGGCTTAAAAAAGCGTTATTTTTCTATTACAAAATGGAAACAACAGCCCTAAATTCTATCTGAAAAATACCAAATAAAATAAGTTATCTGTATTTAAACAATTAGTAATATAGAAATCCGTCACACGATTAATTTATTTAAAATAACTAAACCCGTTACATTATAAAATCATTCTCATCTTTTTACAATCTGAACCCAATAATGTATGAAAGCGCATTCGCATAAAGGTACAATATGCGATCTAAGCGTATTTGTTTCCTTTTTGTAATGAATTTAAATTAAAAACAAATAGATTTTCAGTGTTAAGTAGTGTCTTGGAATTCTTGCCAGTCAGTTCACAGGTGGCTTATATAAATATCTCAGATCGATATGCGAGGCTTCCTGTAAGATTGTTGATCAAAATCATCGGAACTATGTCTTACAACGTAAATATATATACTAATACGCATACATAATAAACAGAGTTGGTACTTTATGGCAAATGTATACTGTAGGCAGTCATAGGATAAAGAATCTGCCACTACGTATTGTTCTTTATACTTAGTTATACTATTCCAGGGGTCATTAATTAGTTTCGTTGGGGTCCGTTTTAAGAAATGAAATGACCATCGCGGTCCGCACAACATAAAAAAAAAAAAGTATTTATTATATTAAACAAATGGAATTACGGAAATAACAAAGGTATTTTTTTACAATCTGTAGGGTACCCATTTGAAGATTAAAATATTACGAGAGTACACCCGTTTTTACCTTATCTCCACCACGGTAGAGAACTCACATTGAGGGCACATATCACTGCCCCACAATATCAATGAGAAAAATGACTTTTTTTTCACGGTCCGCATAAAATGGGTCGACGGTCTGCCATTTGGCGACCCCTGTACTATACTTTACATTTACTAAAGTCAAAAGTACTTTTTCAATTTAGTAGTTTTTTATAAAGATTATTAACTATATAACACTTTAGAACTTTGTAAAATAAAATGATTTAATGGCCGAACTGTTGAAAAACTCAATATCCAACATAAAATTTTAATTATATTTCAGTCGGCACATCATATGTGAAGGAATCTTCGGCTCTAACAACTGCAACTATGGTGGCAATATTATTCTCCTGTCTCGTATTCATCGTGTTTTTGGGATTATTACTAATATTCTGTCGATGCAAACGGAAGGAGAACAAGAAAGACAGGTCGAAAGACTACGAAATGGACTCGATGAGTCCGACAATGGCGAACGCGCAAAACCAGGCCCCACCGCCTTATTATCCGAGTACAGGGATGGAGAACAAAGCTCTGGAACATTCCATGGATCTTGGGTTGTCTATGGATGATTCAAAAAATACAATGTACGCTACCCAAGGCGGATATGCTTACCATGTTCCTCCGCACTCCATGTCACATCCGGGACAAGCCATACCTAATCCTGATTGTAAGTATAACTATTCCTAAGCAGTCCCTGGCCTTCTATAGTTAACTTTACTTAATACTTGATTACTTAATGCTCGTGTATTTAAAAAAAAAAAAATATACTTAAGTAACGAAAAAGTATTGTAACAAATTATGACGTGCAGTTAAAATTCAAATAAATAAAGAAAGTTGGAATTCAGCGACAACCAAACGATAGTGTGATGCCTAAAGTTCTAGTCACCATAAAATATAAAATTTTAGCTTTTTACTATTTAAATTGACTGCAGACGACTCTCTTTGACAGAATAAAATCCCTAAAGTTCTTTGTCGTACCTAAAATATATTTATTAGCGTTTATATGAATGTTTGTATGTATTTAGGAATAAGTATATCGATTTTGAAATTTTTGTTACTTTGGTACATTTGATTTAAAATTTGACTAGCTGTAGACACCTTTCCACTTAGATTGCACAGTGTGTTAAATCATTCAAATAACTATGTTTTAAATCAGTTTATTTTCACTCATACACAATGCTGATTGCATCTTGTCAAAACTATTTGTTTTTTTTTCGTCTATTTAGTACTTACAACAAAATCTTAATTTTCTTTTGCTCACACGAGGATTGGCCACAAAAATGAGGTAAAGTTCAATAAGTCACTTAAATGCATTTTATAAGCTTAAAATCAACATTCATGTTGCTATCTATAAAATCAAACGGTTGATAAGCAGATTCGATATTAATCTTGTAATATATGTATGTACGGGTAGTTTCGCTAAGCGTACCTATAAGGTAGAGTTTGCACAGAGGCAGCCATAGCAGATTGCTTATTCCCTACGATCTCATCTCTCATGGCAACCATTCAGATGAGGTAAAGCCCCCTAGGGAGCTCCCTCGAGCAGGCTGCCCATGTTAAAGCTGTAAGTAAGGTCTTCGGACCAACAGCATAGAGTCAAGTCCATATAAAAAAAGCACAGCGGCAGTTATTGTCCAACCGCCAAGGCAGCAAAAGGTCAAGTACGGTGACGAGCCGTTCATGGGCATTCTAAAGATGAACGGCATATAGTACAGATCTCAGATCGGAAATTTTACTATATTTGATGACTAGTTTTTCCATTACAAATATTCAAATGTCTTTGACGATGATATACATTACACCGGACCGATAACAAGTTAATGGGTACAGAACACATACATACACTTTTTAGCGGGTTTGGACGAATAAAGCACGAAGCTCGGACCCGATACCGGCCCGGCCGGTATATTGCCAGTCATCGACAGTTATTCGACTATTAATAACTTATGTATTTACAGGGAACATGGGCTTCATAGACACAAACTACGACAACAGTCACAACGGGGGTAGTGTCAACTCCCAAGACTCATTGTGGCAAATGAAAATGGCCGCTGGCAACAATGCCCCGGTGTTGCCAGCGCACCAAATTATGGATCGGCAGAGTAATTACGATTACGACCCTATCACTCATGGCGGGTACCGCACTTTAGACGACTACGCACCGTACTCGCACTTACCCCATGCCGGGCAGCCGCCCACTCCCACCGACTACAATATGCGTGGAAGCCAAAACCCTTCCCGACAGGAGTACTGTTCAGATCCATACGCCTCTGTGCATAAACCTAAGAAGCCACGCATTGATCAACACAGTATGGGTAAGTTATTATTGCAATAATATCGCCATAATTTATGACTGATTTACAGCATTATCATAATAATTATGGTTTGTTTAAAAGTGATACATTGCATGATCGCATATCTTAGTTATTCATGGATGGCTACTTATTTTAAAGTAATTGTTACGTAATCAAAAACGTGTTGCATTGTAATATAATACGTTTCAGGACTCGTAGTCCATATACGATTCGAATACGTTGTTGTCATGCTTGTACTGACGTCTGAGTTAAATGAGCAGTACTATGCATATTATGTGTTGCTCACAATATTGTTCTTTAGTTTTTAAAACCTTCAATTGATGTTCAAACGCTTACATTGTTATGAATAAGTTAGGCAACTTTTGTGATTCAACTTTTGTGATTCGACCTCTATAGTCGCTTTTCATGATCAGAGTCTCATTCAAATCATAATCTATTGCTCAAGCTTCAAAATCTAATTTAAGGTCAGCCTTAAATAAACGAAAAAAAATGAATAAAAGAGATATTAATATTATTATTTTTTTAAGCAAAATCGCGTAGTTATTATGTGCAATATCTCAAATATTTCAATGAATAAATAAACAGTTTTGTAAAATTAGACTTCGTGCTGCCCCAATCGTAATCCATATATCTTGAGGCGGGCTTTGCAACTGTAATAATGGCAAGACTCATTCAAAAGGCTGTGTGTAGCCAGAACATTCCAAAATCAAATTCGTAGTTTTAATTAAGTGTTTCAGCCCTTAAAATGGAGAACATTATTTTGATATTTACAGAGTCACCGTACCACGAAGTGAGCGGTTTGCCCGAGTACGGGGCCGCCGGCGTGAACGGCCCAGACGACGGTGGGGCCGAAGACAAGCCGCCGCACCTCTCGCTCGGCTACGACGAGTCCCTCGAATCGGGGTACTCCACACCCAATTCCAGAGCCCGCAGAGTGATACGTGAGATCATTGTGTAAGCGAGGATATTCACATTATTGTAAATTGACGTTTAAAGACGATTTATTCTGGACCGTGGCGGGCGTGAACCATGCGATCGTGTACATCGATGTCTATTTTACATGATATTTTAAAACTTCCTACAAGGCACGGATCCCACTCGCACGGTCTGACATAAATGATCCCTAGCACGTTTGAGACGAGCAGTATCACAATTTACCAGTACAATATATAAGAATGACAACTCCCATAAATCATATCAGATGACTTTAATACAGTATCTTTTCATTAAGCTTATATGGTCAATACAACATTTTTAAAACTGCGTTTGTCATACAAACTGATCATTTAAAAAACAATTGAAAATTGTATTGTTTTTAACACCATCTGTAGATGCTTAAAAATTCGTCAAATAAAATGTCGCCATTGTTTACGCTACAATAAGCGTATTAATTCCGAACTGGATCAGTATCACAATTTAACATTACGGTCATGATGATTTTGTTATAAGTTCCAAAGTGTATTTTGGGCTTTGAAAACATGCCACATTTTTTACGTTTTTTCTGCATTTCAAACTTAAATGTTGCGCAAATAATAATAAAGAGCTATATTACAAATTAAATATCCAAAAGTGAGGTATGATGGATAGTCCGATTTATGATACAATTCTGCAACAATACCAAACTTGTTCTTATAGAGCATATTGTAAATTTATCAATAACAAAAAGATATTTGATTATGTCATATTTTTGGGAGTTGTCTACATTCTGGATCTCTTACTTTTCTGAGAGTCTAAACCGGCCACTTTCGCAGATTCGTATTATGAATGTGATAAGTATCAAAATAAAGTGAAACTTTATACTTTAACTAACATCTACCAACTATAATACACGTGTCAATTTGACTAAGCGATTCTCCAAAAGCGGCTGCTTTAGATTTCATTTTAAAAATGTACCAACTGTAACAAACACAATTTTAATAATGTAAAACATTTAGTGAAAATGTACTATGAAAGTACTACCATGATTGTTATGGGAAATATATCTCCATTGTTATCTTTAATGATGTCGGATATGTACCTACTTGTGTACGTTTAGCTTTTGCAACATTAAACAGTATTGTGTATCTATTAGTCATTTATTAGGGGTAATTGTGCATAAATGCGGAACGAGTAAATTATGCGTTTAATAATATTAATAACAATAATGTGAAAAGTCTAAAATTCCGTATTTTCATATCATTCAAAGTTCTTCAGTTTGATTGACTGTTATTGATATTCATGCTGTATGGATTTAGTTCTTTGCCTGACATTTAGTAAAGTTAAGTAAAAACTTTGTCTCTTAATATTATTAATCTGAGGTTTACTTACAAATTACAAATATGGTGATTGGTGATGATTTTTAGCAATGGCATAATAGGTATAGTTGATTTTATAATTATTAATTATTTTGGTCATGTCATATCTATTTTTATCAGACATTTGCAGTCTAATCCCGAAAATAAATAAGTAATTGTGTTTTTATTATAATTAGGTAAGTTGTGACGCTAAAATTGAATATAACTCCTATCGATATGACGCACGTATTTAACATAATTAATTGTATTGTTAATTATTTTTTTGCTTAAATGTTTAAAGCTTAAACATGTTTAAGTCTTTGAATAAAAAAAAACGTAATTTTCTCTTGCCGCGTATATGCATATTTACCTTATCAGGTTTTGGCGTCTGGTATATATAATATAAAACTACATCTTGTTGTATTTAGAAGCGGTTTTGATTCGATTATTCATAGTTTATTTAATTTGAAGATTCTATCATTTTGCTGTAAAAAAAAAGAAAATGCATAAGAAGTTAATAAGTTTTAATTAAAAAATACATTTATTCAGGGTACATATTTAGTAATTTCCCTTTCTTCGTATTCTAAAATATGTAACGAGGCAATATAATATTAATTGGCGCTTAAACCTAATCTACCAAAATCCAAGAGACTAATTACTAATTAGGTACTATTGTTGCATAAGCTTTATTACTTTATAAGACTTAAGAAATCACATCGAAGTATTTTTACGAAACATTACCTTGTTGCATTTTTTATATTGCTAACGTTTATTTTAGACAATGATTTTTCTTTACAATGTTTTTGAAAATATAATGAAATAGAGTTTTTAAAAAGTTGATCAGAACCACAGATTATTTTGCACGTGACATATTTTTATTTTTATAAAAATAATAGACTATTATTATTTTTTTCATAAAAATAATTTGTAATTGTTAAATAACTAAAACAGTTCTGGGCGGCTTTTTTATTTGCTAAAGACTCGTTTCTTATACAGCGTTCTCTAGTTAAAAAGGGAGTATTAGGTATATGGAATGCCATATATCTCGAAGACATTGAATTCTCTATCCAGGCGAGTTCAGGTCCAGTTTCACATAAGTTATAATTCCGATCGACAGTTTTCATTGGCGCCGAAAAGTGCAGACTGGTTTCCGGCGTGTAAATAATCTTTATTAAACTTTATTCGCAAACGGAAATGGTAGTAATGCTTGCTATGCATTATTAGCTCTGTTCTGCTTACACGATTCGTACATTGTCGGATGTTTTCGCGCTACTAAAATTGGTCTACTATGCTGGTACATCGGGAGGAATTATTAGTTGTGTAAACTGTAACTGTCTGTAAATACGAAAAGATTAAAGTAGAGCTCTTGCTACAAAAGCTATAAAATTTTAAGACTGGCTTAGATAGATTTAAGAGCATACAAGCTAATTTAATGCACTTTATTATTTTATAGGTTGTTAAGAGCAGCTATCATGACTCATTGAGGGTTCTTCTATGATACTTTAGATAAATATAAATATATTAATAGTATTTTAGAAATAAATGTATGGATTACTAAGTAAATACTCTTAACCAATAAATACCTTGAGTGCCATTAGTATATTAACGTACCTTAACTCCAAATATAAGGGCCACATCACACATCGCTTTTTAATTTCATACTTGTCTTTTAGCCTTCGCTCTTGAACTTCCCAGTTTAAATGCCTTAAAGCTTACAGTTTAAGCAATTAGGCTAAATATGTATAATTGAATTGCGTATTGTGTATTATAATAATAAAACTGTACTTTCAGTACGTGAGCTGAAGTAATAATTATTAATCTACTTCATTTGAAGATTCAATTCAAAGCAACTTTATATTGAATAAACTGCAAGATATTATATCTAGTACGCGTCAAATTTTATGTCTGCTTTTAGTTAGCAATAATTAGTGCGCACAAAATGTATTGCAGCGTTATATAGTGGTGGTATATTTGACGTCTTTGTAGAACAAACCTAAGTTCCCCGAACTTGTTTTGGATAAATGCCAGTCTAGCCAAAATTATATTTTTGAAAAGTCATCAACTAATCTGCTTTATAGATCGCATAGTGTTACTCACACTATAAGATTTTAATTCTATAACTGTATTGTAGATCCTACTCGACCTCTGAGGTCGACTAAGATTACTTTGGGTATCATAGGTATATACTAACCGCAAGATTTAACTTGAGACCTGAGCGGAATGCGCGCTCCCTTCCCGACTCCCGCCTTCTTACCGCTCTCATCCTCCCGACGCCCGCCTTCTTACCGCTCTCGCCCTCCTGATGCCCGCCTTCTTACCGCTCTCGCCCTCCCGATGTCCGTCTTCTTACCGCTCTCGCCATCGACGCGTCAGTATCTCGCGCTTACGTCATCCGTGCGAAGTCTCAAGTTAACTCTTGGGGTTTATATATATATTACATACATTTTATTTCAATTTTAATAATTTTTTGATATATTACAATCATAATTTAATAACGTTGACTATATTATTTTTTTGTCAGAATTTGTATTTAACTTTGATACGTGATCTTCTTTCGTAAGTAGGTATTGAACAGTAAACGCAGGGTTTGGCAAAACTTTGTCAGTTAATTGTTAAATTATTTTTGTGAGAATGTATTAAAATTATCATTCGAAATCCTTTAAAAATAACGTTGTTTCACTGACAATTATTTGAGTCAGAAGTTAGTCTGATTTACTTAAGGCTTAACCCATAAATACATTTGATGCATGCATTTGGTAAATAAGTAAGTAACTGAAACATAAAAATATTAACGACAAATAATACTATTTAAATAAAGTAAATATTGTGTTCATTATTGGATTAACATTCCCAACTCGGACAATAAAAGAAATATTTTACGTACATTTATTTTTCTGAACATAAATAATACGGTGACCAGGTGCTTAATGAATTTTGAAAAAACAAACAACACATAACATAGCTATTATGTCTTTATTCAAGTTCTTAGTGAGATACTCTCTAATCAAAACAACATTAAATTAAGAAGTAATCCCACCTTTGTTAATTATATTTGGTTTCAAATTCTAGATATTATTTTAACCTCAATTACGTCTATTTCATCTTCATTTAAACTCACGTTCTCGTGAGGGAATCTTTGCTATAGTGTATATTGATAAGTTTTTAGTGTGTAAGCGACGAAGAATGCCCCTTTTGGCATTATTTTTTGTATATAAATAGATAGTTTTCATAATTATGTTAATCATGTAAAAATAAGTACTCTTAATTAAAGTTAAAAGGCAGCTATATTTTAAACGGGGGTTTTCTACATCCCGTAGCGCAAATAAAAAGGCTATCGGGATAAAAACTTATTGTGTTAAGGTTTTATATACTTTTAGATTTAATTATAAATATATTATATATTTGATGCATAAATCAGTTATTTGATAATTTGTAAAACAATATTTTCTTAAGCTTTCGCGACTAGTATATATAATAGAACCACGTTTTAATTTGTAAAATGTTTCAAAATAGGCGTTCATTATTATTATTATTATTCATTCATTTGATTCGAAACTTACTTGATCTCCATAGTAGTGTAAACTTAAATACTCAAACAGTTTCCCGTCTCAATAGAGTATTTATTATAGCCTGGATGATTATTATACCGAAATTAATAATCGTCTAATTTAAAATTAATTTTAGTATATTTTTTTTACTTTTTATACATACATACATACATACATACATAACTTCACGCCAGTTCCCTTGCGGGGTAGGCACGAACAACAGGTACTTTTTATACTTCTGAAATATATTGTTTCGATTAATATTACGATTTCTAACCCATTTTTTATACTATTACTTTATTTCCATTTCATTTTTTCGTTGTATTACGCGTTCATCATTGCTTCAGGAGCTTGAAAAGAGCTTAAACTTACATATGTATAAATTTTGCTAAGCTAAACCATCTCGTTTCCAAGTAGTAACTTATATAACTTTGTGAGTACCTATACCTTTTTTTCCGATGCAACTTTTTAGGGAACTTTTCATTTTGATTTATTATCTTTATCATAGCTTGTGTTATTTCATTGAAACTTGAATACATAACAACACGAGTTTAATTTTGTATATTTCTAATAGATTAAGTTAGGATATACATAGGTTTTCCTATTATATTAACGTACTCTATGACATAGGTACATGAAGGAAAAGTTATTTTAGTATATTTCTTTTTGCGTCTGCGAATTATAGAACGAATATTGTAGATATGAAAAAATGTTAATCCGCCTTTTTATATGGTTATGGAATGAACAACACTGCAATAACACACAAGTGTCGGCTGTCTTAAAAGTCCATTTTTGGAAGGGTACCTACTTACTATTTTTTGTCGGATGAAGGTATTAAAAATAATTAAATACCTAAGTGTTTTCGGATTTTATTACAAAATTATAGCATATTTCTTGACTAATTTTATGTCAGATTCTAGTTGGCAAAAGGTTGATTGCGGAGTAAGCGGTTTTTCATATTAAATCGGTTACTGCTCAACCTTCTGCTGATTAATAACCTTTATTAGTTTAAAAGTTTGGAGCCAGCTCCATGAATCGTATATTTTTAATGAGCTTAGCCTGTCTAGGCCTCTTCATTCTTCTTATTCATTTAGTGAAATAGATCTGATATGATCTGGTATATTATAGCAAAACAACTTACAAGAGAGTACTTATATGCATACAGAGTTAGATTTAAGCAAACTGCGAAATCAATTTCTATGAACTTCATGTAAATATTCCTCGGTGTACTACTTAACAATAAATCAATTTTATACAACTATTTTGGTTTTATTTACGCCTTAATATTCCTAAATTATGCTGAAAAAATATTTTACGAGAGGAGCGGATCATCGATTCGTTCTTCATAGTACAGGCTTTGAGCCAAATGGATGTGCGACGGATGCTTGTACCTACTATATACATACATACATAACTTCACTTCACCTACTATATAACCCTAATGAATGTGGTCCGATGGGTACTTGACTGGTATTTTATTATAAATCTAACATTAAAGTAGCTTATTGCATCGGTGCATTTTATTAGAATATCGATGTTTTGAATCTTGGCAGACTTTGTTTTGCCCTAGGAATATTATTACAATGAACACGTATCAAATGTGTAACATAATGAAGAAAGCGTCCTTAGCAAACCTACATGTCCATGTTAACGACATACGAAGTCTAAGACAAGGGTGGATTATAGCGTACGGTAGCCCCAGTGTCAGTGTACAGGCAAAACGCTGATGGAAATTTAAAATGTTTACATTAGGTAACTAGATATATGTACGTAAGGACCGTTGCTAGCTGAAAGCTGATCAAAAGTTTTGCAAAACTCCAAATCAACCCTGAAGAGCAACACGGCCGTGTAAGTGACCAGAAAGAGACAATGAGGATATTTCGATCATTTTTCCTCCCACAAGAAATATATTTTATGGTTTGAAGAAATTGCGACATCTGTTAATGAATTTTATAACAGTAATATTTATATATTTCTAAACTACAAAATATTGGGTCAGATTATTTAAATTTTTGAAATAATCTTTTTTCGCGAGGTAATAATACCTAAATATTTCGTTTGTGGTTAAAATTATTGCAAATATTACTGATCTACCGTACCTACTGAATGCATCTTTAATTATTGATCTTATTATTTCGGCGCATGCTCCATACCCAGTCATTACATGGTTTTACTAGTTACTGAATGGCTGTGAATTTGCTTCATATTAGATTTTTATACTCGTTTTAATTTAGATTTGCAATTGTTTTTTTACATTTTAAGCCGAAATTTTCATTTAATTAAAGAGTAAACATGGGAAACAGTCAAGCAAACGAAAAACAGCCTAGATCTGGAAAGTCACCCGCAAAAAGTAAACACTTTATGAGGAACTTAAACCGGAAATCATCAGGTAGGGAAAGTAAAAAACATGGAAGGAAAAAAAGTGACGCCAAACGAGAAGCAATAGATAGAGAGTTCGATAAAACGCCAGATTCCGATAACAACGAATTGATTGAAGCATCAGATAACGATATGGTCGAGTGCGCGTTGAAAACATACCGCCGGGCAGGGGAGGGCGCGGAGTCGTCGAGCGTGCAGTCGGAGGTAACGGTGTCCAGGTGCGGGCCGCGCGCGGAGTCGCGGTCACCGACCCGCGACCAGCTTCGTACCTCCACCGCCGCCGCCGCGCTCCCGGCTGCCTCGCCCGCCAACGACTCCACCTCCGAGTCAGTGTTTACGGACCCGCTGACGCCGCTCGCCGTTGAGCTCAACCAGTGCTACTACTCCGCGGAAAGCGACAGCGCGCACGACGAGCCCCCGCGCACCCTTACGCCACCGCCGGTGGATGCGCCCGCGCCATATGCCAGCCCAACCGACACCCACACATGTACCTTGACCCACCGCACTGGGCTCAGCGACATGCCACACGACGACACCGCCTCCACGGTCTCGTCGGATGACAAGGAAAGAGAAGAAAAATCTGACATATTTGATGTCAGCGTTGACAGGGACGAGAATGATAAGGTTATGGGCGCGATATTTTCGGGATCTCGCGGCGAACAGTTAGAGAATAACTCGCATGAATGTAACCATGATTTTCTGGACAATCGGTTGAAAGCATCTCCGGGCCAAACATCGTTTACATTGTCTAAGCATCGCAAGGTTGAGCTACCACCTGTTACCTGTGATCCTACGCTCTCTCTTCTTAGCGACGGTTAGTTTTGAACTACAATTTCATATTACAATAATAATGAATTGATGATCTTTCAAGGGAGGGATCTTTTCTATCTAGTACTCGCCAACTTGTTATCTCTTATCCTACCCCTCTTATAAATTCAGTTCAATTGCTGATAAGCCATATGATAATATCGATCTATTGATATTGGCATAATTTCTGTAGTCGAAGAGATTTGTAGAAAAACTTAAGTAATGTACTTATTTCGATCATTCTGATGATTTGCAAAATTTGAAAACAGTTCAAACCAGTTTTGCTATGATTATTATGAGCAATGAAATGCCGTTCAATTTTCTACTGGAGCGTTTAGTTACAACAAATCTATTCTTATTATTTACAATCCTTACACACATATAAGTTTGTATTAATTTACTAAGTATTATCATGGACGATCTACCTTGGTAGTATGTTCTATTAATTTATTATCGTATATATGCCTTAATTCAACGTAATATAGTTGCAAAAGAAAAGCTATACTAAGGTGTTTTTAATGTCAGACTCATTTATTTTCATGTAATCTCGAATCCCTTTTGTGATACAGCTCCCGTGTCTTATTCAAGTTCAAAATGGGTAGTTGCAACTCGTATATTGAAACCAGCATTAGGGTGATCTACATAGCTCATTCAAAGGTTAAGAATATATATATATATATATATATATATATATGTGTGTTATACGCAACGGAACCTATAGGCCGAAGTAATCCATGCTGATGGCGCTTCTCTTACTTCAGATGAACGTGACATAGTACCGTGCATATAACAACATATATTTTTTGGCTTGCATGAGTTCAGCAGACAGGGAGACGGCCCACCTGGTGGAAAGCGGTTACCATCGCCTATGGGAATTTGTAACACCTAAGGTGTATCAATGTACTGCCGCTCTCTAAAGGGCGACTGGAACCTGGCCACTAAGGCCGGAACACAACTCAAGGATATTATGGCGGTATTCTGTAGACCAGGGGTGGTAGTCATCCAGACGGGCAAATACCCTACCACCTGGCTGTGAGTATATAATACACATGTTTCTTATGGGCATAGGCAAAGACATTAAATATCCACTTGCAACGATCCTGACAAACAACTTTCGCTTCATCTACTTTCATTAATCTCTTCATACATGGTCTAATATTTATTTGAGGTGCTTCTTACCTGACGTTTCTTTAACACTTCTGCGATTTGATCATGGTGTGTACGTCGGGGTCTTACCATAAAGTTATATAATTAAGCATATTACGAATTTGCTATAACAAAAACAACCATTTCTTTGCGGTCAAATCGGCTACAGAATCCTTTACGCAAGAAACTTTCTGGGTAGGTGGATAGCAAAATAAACATAATTCAGATTTGAGTTATTGATGTTTGAGCTATCTCTGGTTTGAATTTCTTGTTCAAGTGTAATAATATTCCCTATCACCGAGAAAAATCAAGTCCGCACCCTTTCAAAAATTAAAAATCTAAATACTATCACGTTAGCTTAATACCTGAACTATATAAGACTCACTATTTATATTTTCCTAGCAGTTGCAGAAGAGGATCGGCCATCGAACAGCGCCAGTGAAGTAGCTGTCACAGAATCTAACGTGCTAAGAAAAGTTGCATCTTTAACATTGGACAAGCATTCAGAGACGAAAGTGATACGACCTAAATTTGTTCCTGACAAACTTGATTTTAGCCTCTATGAGAAATTCGAAGGTAAGGAGTTATTAGTTATTACTTTATAACCTTCACTAAATATCATATTCCATAAATTGAGGGCTTATAAAAAAAAGATCATCACTTTATTACCAATAACTACAATAGTTAAAATATTTTTAGGAAAACAATAGGGCTTATCGCTTATGGCCAGGTCCTATAAACCTATATAATTATAAGACGATATTACGAGCGGTTAAAATATAAGCTCAATACAAGTAATGTTATTATCAATGGTAAGATAGTAAGACATAAGAACCGGTCTTTAAAGAAAATTTTTAACTAATCTGTTGATATATAAGGACTTGCATAAAGTGTATTGTGTGATTATAGTATAAATAAATAGAAACATAAATAGCATAAAGATAAAATAGAATTGCTTACTTCCCTATTTTGTTTCGTGTTGTCGTATAGGAATTAGTTACATGCGAATTTTAATCACAACCTTCTGAAAACGTCAACAGGTGAATGAACATCGCGATAAGAATATTATCTTTTAATAATAAATAGCGCCTAATTCTTATCTTAACAATGATTGGCTTCATTAAAGATAGTGGTCAACAGTATCTCACAAGTGTACGTGACTAAAGCCGGCTCTAATAAACTTTTAAAATGCAATTATCCACAAGCCGTATGAATTTTACTACTTCTTCGGTAGCTCAATTTAATTATGTGCAGTTTGTTAATAAGTTTCGTTCGTCTCGTAAAAACTTTCAAGATATAGTAACAGTGCTTGGTTTACATACCGATGAGATTTGCACCTTAAATTTGGAGGAATTGAAGAAAAAAACAGTATTTCGCGGCTTAAAATCTATACCTGAAAAGAGAAATCTTGATTTGGTATTACGCAAACCAGTAAAGAAAATGTCCTTTAAAATTCGGAAAAGTGTAAATTGGTTTCAAAATGTTTTTATTGTCATCAACCAGTCAGGATACAGTGTTAAAGTAATATGTGATTTGAAAATGGCATCCATTGTGACTGAAGTGTTTATTGTGGTCGAAGTGGGGGTTTTGTACACTATCAAAAGTACTGATTTATGTTTTCTACTTCTAAATATGGCTCTAACTAATTGTAAGTTTTAGGTGTTTGATTGATATTGTATAGCTATATAGGTACCTACTTACTACCAATGAATGCATGAAAATACCTACTTATTAGTAGGTACCTATGTAATAAATGGAAGAAGAATACTATCTTTTTCCATGCTAATAGATAGAATACATTCTACATCGATTCGCTCCTGTAAACTATTACATAAGTATCTGCATCCAACAAAAATTTACCTATTTTCCAGAATGAAACCGTTAACTACATGTACCTTTAACGATAACATTCTCATTTTGTTTATTCCACATAAACAGCGTACTCGTTGAAACAAGATCTCATGGAAATAGGGTAGTTGTCAGTCAAGCTAACTGAGAAGGTTTTTGTCATCTTACTAAACGCTTGTTTACGAGCATAGCAAGTTATTATGGCTTGGCCACGAACTCGGGCTTAGCAGGTTTTACAACGCTTAAATCTTGAATTGAATTTCTTTTATCCGTGCAAGAATGGAGAAAGAATACAATTTTCTGCGGCCGGGCGGCCTGTCATGAGAGGCGACAAAATAACCCATAGCCAGGTAGTAGGGTATTTTCCCGACTGGACGACTACCACCCCTGGTCTAGAATATGCCGCCATAAGAACCTTGATTTGTGTTCCGGCATTAGTGACCAGGTTCCAGGCCTCCTTAAGCGAGCAGCAGCGCATTTGTAGCACCTTTGGCGTTGCGAATGTCCCTAGGCGATGGTAACCGCTTTCCATAACGTGGGCCGTCTGCCTGTCTGCTGAACTCATGCAATAAAAAATAAAAAAAATATACGCCCACAGTCCTTAAAAAAGGTTTCAATGGCAAAAACCCGACTTTGAAGTTTAAAAATTTTGCCTTACAGTAAGTAACCTCACAAGTATAATTTTTTTCTTGTCTCAAGGGAAAAAAGGACAAAAATAGATAACCTTTTGGCAGACCTTTGGGTCAAAAGCACCATATAAAGATCCATATAAAGCTATTATGTAAATAGCAAATATAGAATATAAGCAACTGTCTTTGTTAAGCAGTATCAAAACAAATCGTAAAGATTTCATGAATACACTATGATTTATTTTCACACTCAACGATCTTGTACGATGCGAAGTCAAGAAAGACAAATTTCTTTTGTTTTTTTGGCAGTGTTGCTTGGTCATACACAAACAAAAACCTCGAACATACGTTCAGAGACATAAGAAATAACTTTATAAAAAAAGTGGTAATTTAAGTTTAGTAGCATGGTTAAAGTTGCGGTACTTAGAATAGTACCCTGGTCGTTTATTTGACGAAATTGGATTCGGTGTTGGGCTTTATTCCCTTTTTATTGAAGTACTTTTTAAGGACCGTGGGCGCTAGGAAACACGTTTTAATTTAATATTTAACACAACCACGTTTTAATGGTTTTAAGTGAGGTGTTTTACTTCGTTTTTAATTCGAGGTTTCGATCACTTTTCAGTATTGCTGAAAAGTGGCAAAATAATGATCAAATAAAGTATCGGGGTTAAAAGCGTTAGGAAAAAAGTAGTTTTCTTATTTGTTACTGGGCTCAAAAATTTGAAAAAGTACTATGTGAATTGCTGTTTGCTTTCGCTGAAGTCATTTACTTACGACTTATTGATTGTAAAAGGTTTGGACTCAAGAGCCAGTAGCAAAGCAAAAAATAACTTAGGGGCATTATATAATTTCATTAATAAATAATATATAAATTAAATAATAATAACTAATAATAATAAATAAATTAATATTATATACTTTGTTAAGTAATTAACGAAATTATATAATGCCCCATTTTATTGAAAGTTTTTATTAAATTTTAATGAATCCCTGTTTTACAACTACGTTTTAATGGTTTTAAGCGGGGTTTTTTTATTCAATTTTTAATTCCAGGTTTCGGCTACTTTTCAGCATTACTGAAAAGTGGCAAAATAATGATCAAAAAAGTACCGGGGTTAAAAGTATTACCTAAAATGTAGTTTTCCCATGTGTGAAATTACTTACGACTTATTAATTGTAAATGGTTTAGTGATTGGAAATTATGAAAAGTTTAGATATACGAGTTTGGCGGAATTTGTTTTTTATTACAATTTCAGTAATTTAAACCTATGCTGTGAAGCCATATCAATGTTAAAAGAAATTTACATTAATGGAGGGTGGTGACAGACTTACTGACATTGACAATGAAGTGGTTTAATTTATAAAAATTAAAAAGTGTTTCAATATTTATTTGTTTTGTTTTGGTTTGTAAATTGTAAATGTGTTTATATTATTTTACCTAATATTTCCAGGGCAGATGCTTCTCAATTGGTTCATATCTTCAGTTTCTGAAAACAATCATTTGAATGGATTATTAAACACACAGGATCTAAAAAACCTTGGAATACAATATTGCACTCATCTCCTTGCAGCGGGTGTACTTAGGCAGATAGCTGATAAAAATGCACCCACGGAAAATATATTCAAGGTTAGTGTCATATCGAATAATACGTAATTGTTATAAAATATGTATGAACTCACGGATTTGGCTTCAATGTGTGTTGTTTAATTTCAGCCTAACTTAATGTACTTTTGGGCACACATGGAGGCGCCAGCATCACAACCTGTTACTCCTGGCAGGCTTCAAGTAGCTTCCTGGCCACCTGACAAGGAAACCCAGTTCTTTATGTCTCATGATAATTTGCCTCATCATTCTGATATCCAGAATTTCAAATATTCAAATCAAAATAACAATGAAGAAATTAGTGACATTAGTGAAGCTAAATTAGTAATCTGCCAGCTGAAAAGAAAACTGCAAGAATTGGAAAATCAATTAGAGAGATATAAAATAGCAACTCAAATTGATGTAATCAATAAAAATTTAGAAAAAAGTGCAGACTCCATAAATGAATATAACCAAATCAAACATAGAATTGAACAACTTGGGAAAGAGGTGGTTGCTAAAGATTTAAGTAGTGATTTAGCAAAGTTGTCTAATAAAACTGTGATAAGTATACCTGAATATGATGCTCTAAGAAAAAATGTAAATACTGAAAATAAATTAGAATTAGTTAGCATAGATAATAAAATAGAAAAACCTATTAAAGACTTAATATCAAAACCTGAATCAAGATCTGATAAAATTGAAAATTATTGTAAGTTAAATAAAAGTAGAGATTGTAATAAGATATACCGGAAGGAAAGCATTGTAGATCAAAAAGAACAAGATGGTATTCTTGATCAGATAAGTAACACAGATATTGTTAATCAGTCTCAATTTGCGAAGTCATCAGATGTTGAGCATAGTGCAGATTACATGAGCTCATCTGACATGTCATTTGTAAGTACATTTGCATCAAATGACTTAATTCTAAAGTCAGAAAAGAGTTCCTCAGAGTGTTCATGTGAAAATTATAGAAATATTATTAATAAAGATAATAACATACCTATAATGCAGGTTTTGTATACAATTAATAATAAAAAGAAAGAATTATTGGATGAAAATATTGAACCTTCTAAATTGCATACTGATTACCAAAAAGGTACTAAAATCGAAGAGCCAAAAATTATTTTAGACGAAAAATTAGATAAGATTCAAACCAGTGAACCAAAGACCAGTAAAATTACAGAAGAATTAATGTTCTCTCAGCTTTCCATCAAGTTACAGGAAGAATCCTTGCTGAAATCATGTAATGAAAATTTATTAAATGAACATAACCAGACCAGTCAAATGACATGTCAACCATGTTTAGGACAGTCAGAAGAAACAGGATTACCACTTCAAATAACTGAAGTAGCTACTGATGTTTCACCATCTGACACTAAAACTTTATCAAAAGCAGAAAAGTTCTCAGAGCCACCATATCCCACTTTGCAGGATTTAGGTGCTTCTTCTCCAGATTTATTTTGTCAGAGTCCTTCTCCCTGTGAAGTATTGGCCACAGGACCTCCTGTTCCATCTGCACCTTCTACACCAAGTTTGGGGCCTCCTCCTCCTCCAATGCCATGTATTAGTCATCCGCTATTTCTTATGCCGGGCATGGGACCTCCCCCACCTCCTATGCCAGTTATGGAACCTCCCCCACCTCTAATGCAAGCTAAGGGACCTCCACCTCCTCTGCCAGATACGGCACCTCCCCCACCTCCAATGCCAGGTATGGGACCTCCCCCACCGCCAATGCCAGTTATGGGACCTCCACCACCGCCAATGCCAGGTATGGCACCTCCTCCACCACCAATGCCAGGTATGGGTCCTCCTCCACCCCCTATGCCAGGCATGGGGGGACCACCTCCACCTCCTATGCCAGGCATAGGTCCGTCTCCTCCCCCATTACCAGGTATGGGGCCTCCCCCACCACCTCCAATGTTAGGTTCAGTGCCACCTGTACCACCTTCACCTTCTCTTCAATCAGGGCCAGTTCCGTTTCCTGCCCCACCAGTTGGAGGTTGGAGCATGCAAAGATCCAGTAAGTTAGCTTATGATGCTTTCAATTAATTTCTTGCCTAAAAATATATTCTTCAATGTTGAAAGGGTTTGATTTTAAATATTGGGTATTAAGTATATATAAATATTGACAATTAACTATCAAGATTTCCTTCCTAACTTAGTTTACAGAAATTTGGCAATAGCCATAAAAATACCTTTTGTCTTTGTTATACATGCAAATATGAGCAAACAAAAACAGTTCTGTTAGGTTATAATATAAATAGTAGATATCTATATAGAAGATCATTATATTATTTGAGGTAAAATTTATATGTGGAGAATCTGTAAAAAAAAGCAATTTGTCAAAAACATTGATATGCAGTTTATCACATAATTGGGTGGTTCACACTATACAGTATCTTTGGTTATTTATTCTATCTCCTGCTAATAAATAATAGAGATTATTTTGCACAGTAAGTCAATAGCAGAAAATTGTTTCTGCTAATAAGTTCTAATTGCTAGAAGAAAGCATAGTAAATATTTGCCTCTTTACACTATCTATGGTCTAAGACTTACCCATTTGTCCTTGGTTTTATACCTTTCTCTTTCACTCACCAGCATGACATCTCTTTCCTTGATATGATAGATGTCAGATAGCTGTCAATTCATATGCATTGTAAAATTTTGCCGGTAAAACATTGCAAAATTTGTAAATTATTTCAAAGTGTTAAAACTATTCAATATTAATAGAATTTTGAAGTGTTGACAACACAGTGCCAAGAAAATAATATAGTACTTCATTATAACACTTACCATTCGTCTTTTAATTGTGTTATAATAAGTACAAACTACGACAAGTAAGTGTTCCAAGTGGAATGTGCAACATTCGAAATCTTTAAGCCTTTGGTGATTTCTGTTATTACGAGCACATCGAGTGAAACCAATTACGATAAATTATCTTCGTTTCTCAAGTTCGGACGAAGGGGGAAGTATTTTGCTTTATTCTACTGAACATGAGATGTAAGTACAATTACGAGTTTTCAAACAGGATTGAACTTGTTTTAACACCTAACTGAAAATCTCAGTAGGGGAAATAAAACACCGAGGTTAGTAAACCGGTTGTTTACTTAAGCTAACCAAGAGTTAGTGTCAAAAATTAAATTGATTTTTAATTAATATGATTGAAAGGACATTTATCACAAACTTGTCTTGCTAATAGTGTTGTACTAAGACATAACATTTGTCATTTCACTGTAAAAGAAGACCACTTATCGGTGCAGAACCATTGTGGACAAATTTGTTTTTTATAATATTCTAGAACAATGACAATTTCTGAACAAAGGCTATAGCTGGATAAACATCCAGCTGCTGCTGGCTGAAGTTGAACAGCTTCTTTAATTCAGTGATAAAACACTGGGGTGTGTATAGATAGTCGGCCCATTTATTTATTATTTGAGATATAAAGATAACTTTGGGTGGTTATAGCCTTCTAACCTATATTAAAGAAAGTTTGGATCTGTTCATGGTACATAGATGTGCCATGTGACTATAACCCACCTGAACATTGGTCTTGTAAACGAGGGCTTGTAAATTAAGTCCTCACAGGAGGCACCACAACTGATTTTCACCAAAGCCTAGTAATTTTTACATTACTTATTGACAGGATTAATAAAGTCAGTGGGACCAATGTCCCATAATTAAATATTAGAGACTACATTGCAAATTATTTGTAGTCAAGACTATATTTTTGTCCTGATGTTGTACAACTTATTAAAGCATCATTGAGTGGCTTACAAGGGTGATTAAAATTTAAAGACAAGTACGTACTTTAAGTTAAAAAGTAACACATCTAATGTCTTGTATGACAAGTGATCTAAGCCTTACTAATTATACAGCCAAGCCTATAAATCTTAGTGTAAATTGTTTAGACTACACAATACACATAATGAGAAAAGAGATAGTTCACCTATTAAAAGTAGTGAATATAACAGACTCCATCCAAAGAGCTGCATTCAGATGGTTTTTGATAAAGAAGTCAGATGTTGATTTCTGCCCTCTTGGACCTCAGAGGTCTTAATTCATATGTAATATATTGTAAAACATTTTATATTACAAATAAAGAGATTAATTAAAGTTAAGACACATTGGTTAGTGACAACAAACATTCAACAGGCATATTTTCACTTACCAATAGCTAAACCTCATCCGGACATTCCTCCGAGTGGTTTATAGCAAGATTTTCAGCAAACATTTAGTTACACATTACAATAAGTAATTGTATTAATTACATATAAGAGAGCAGGGGTTAAAACAACAGCTTATCATCTTACTATTATAATAACATAAGAGATAGTTTGATTAATCTTAAGACAGCAAAGTAGTGGTCTATTTGTATACTAATTTTAAACCTTATTTATACAAACTTATAATATCATAAGTGTCTATGCTATGAGACTGTGACATTCTGTAAGATGATAAGAAGTATCTCAATTGATGTTTAAAGACTGGAAACTCCCCTCTTTATTGCTCTTGCTTTGTGGCTTAACATTTGGCACAAAAATATTTGCTATTATAGCAAATTGGATTGCAGAAATCCTATAGACACCATATCCAGTTACTCTAGAATCAGTCAGGACGGAAGGTCCTTGATTCTCAAGTTGCAGAAACTCTGAGAATGTTCGATACGAGGATGGCATATAAGTTATCAAAAAGTCTATCTTACAATTGCCATCATGTGAGCATTAAATCTCAGGTGTGATCAAATTATTTGCTCCAATGTCTAAGGTCTGTTTTCCTATTGTTATAACTGTCTGGGACACCAGGCGAGGCAGAGTGAAATTGTCCTAAAAACCATAACTAAAAATAACATTTCTGATTTCAAACATGTGGAATAGATATATTACTACTCCTAAAGGGGTTATGACTAAATTGAGATTTTGCATACTATGCAATTTTAAAGAATTGGCTTCACAATCACTATGCAAATGTTCCTAAAATTATTCAAACAGAGCAGGCCAAGAGGGAATATCTAACCCTACTGTTTAGCAAGACCTGAAATAAAGTTGGTCAAAGGAGAGCAGGGCTCAGAACCAGTACTCAAATAGCTGTATTATTCAGTCTTTTGACCTCAAATTCAGGTTGAGGTGCTCAGCTAAACAGGATTTGCTCACTGATTGGAAAGTGGGCCTGTAACCAATTTCTTGGAGTTCAAAGAGGAACGAGATGTATACTATGTTTGTAAGAATAAATAGTCAGTGTATGACTCAAAGAGGTGCATATTGTACATACATGGTGAGAAAAGGACGTAATCCCTTTACCTAAAAAAGTAAATAAATAAAGATGCTTACCATATTGTTGAATCTCACAGAACAATGGAGCATAACTCTCTTTCTCTGCCACTTAGCTCTCGGGGAAGCTAAACTGAACGAGAAGCCAGATGCCAAATGGTCCTAAAGTTCTGAAGTGGCTTCTTCTGCTCCAGGCCATGAAGGCTATGTTCAAAATTTGGAGCGTCCAAGGCATGAACTTATTTTCATCAAAGTATGTGATGAATGGCCCCAGACAGGTGTGCTCATTTTTCTACAATGTATTCGGTAGAAATGAGACTTTCGGCTGGGCTTGGCAATTTTCCCCACCCAGCCTAATAGAATACTGTCTTACTTGAACCAGGTTAAAGGAAATTTCCTTTTATTAATACCAGAATAGACCAAGGGCTTTCGGAGGCCAAACTTGAAAGCAAAGATTATTAACAATTCTCATTTAAGACAGGAGGAAGATCTCAGTAGATGGACAGACAGACAGATTGCCCCTTTTTGCTTAAAAAGTTAGAGTTTGAATGATCAAGTCTCTTACTGAATCACAAATGGCAAGACTTATCAAAGTAGTTGGCAGACACCTACTTAATAATACTTACAACTACAATTACTATATATCTACAATAGACATTGCCAAAAATAAATTTTAAAAGGCTATCATATATTACTAGTTCTTAAGTTTTTTGAAATGGTGTAAATTAAAGTGTTTTCTATCTATCATATAATAACATTATCAGAGATGTAAGATGATCATCAAATACTTAAGACCATTTCACTTGTCAAACCAGAAATTTAAAATGCTATTTGTCTAGAATATTAGCATTTCTATTTGACAAAATTAAAATAAATAAATAAAATTATATATATATAAGTATATATAATTTCATATTAGTAGCTGGATAGTCACTACTATTACTTGCCTCAGGCTGTAGAATCTATGATCTGTTGACACCAGGGCATCCCCAGACAATCAAAACAATCGGCTGGTAGCCACAACTTTGTGTAATAACAAGATTATAAATAAAATAATAAGCAGTCTAGCTGGATGTTACGGAAACACCGAAATTATTGTTTTGTCCTGTAACACACATTAAACATTTTATAACAGTATCTGAGAGGTCAAAAAGCCTAGATAGAGAATGAGTACAAGTTTATACATTTCTATCATTATCTTGAAAGATAAAAATTGCTTAAAGAACCATAATTACTGTTTTCAGAGACATTGTATATAATATTTTTTGTAAATATACAATATAGTACTCTATAAAAAAAAAGGGGGGGCAGAGATTAATACTACTCTACATATATATCTATTAGCTAGATGTTGATACAAGATGTTAGTTATAAAATGACCAGTACAAGAGATATTAGAGGAATCTTATAAGTATTGAAACATACAGATGTTTCTATTAATGATATCAGACCTAGTCAAGATTAGCTATAAACTAATTTTAGTTATTATTAAGGCTCTTTAGTTATGTTTACCTTTAGGTTTTCCATTTTTAATGGAAGATTCATAAGATAAGTTCTTTACCAAGGAACCTTGAGATCTTATCATCTAATCAACATTTTCTTTAAAATAATAATTGATTTCAGATAGGAGGATTATTATTTTTTCTTTCTTTATTGTACACAAAGTAGTTACATATAAAACTACAGAGAGTGGTGATGTACCAAAACAAGATTAACAACTCCAAAGAGAGTTTTCTTCCAGCAAACCTAGGGAGACAGGGAGAGACTATTATCCATATAATAATATAAATCAATATTGTTGGAAATTGATAAATTGTGAGGTTATTAGTATTAATTTTTTTTTATTTTTCTTCACAGACAAATTAAAATTCTTAAAGTAAATCGGATATACTTTGAGAAATATTTTAAATCTCTAATCATCATATGCATTGTATTACTTGTGTTTTCACCAGCAGATAACAAACAGGTCTTCTAGCAACACTGTGTGTCGACAGAGACACATAATATAACTGTTTTGCATTCCAACAAAACAGGTATTATGTGTTGACTGAGACACACAGTGTTGCAGCAAGTTTCTTGCTGGTGTGTGGAAGACTATATGAATTGACAGCTATCTGACATCTATCATATCAAGGAAAGAGATGTCATGCTGGTGAGTGAAAGAGAAAGGTATAAAACCAAGGACAAATGGGTAAGTCTTAGACCATAGATAGTGTAAAGAGGCAAATATTTACTATGCTTTCTTCTAGCAACACTGTGTGTCTTATCATACTTTTTATTTAGGCTGATTATTATCCCATGTTGGTTTGGGTATATAATATGAGTTTAACTACAGAATAGATTTCTTTTACAAGGATTTTAATCCTTTGGACCACTGAGAGGAAAATATCTTCAATAACTTTAAGTCCCATTGGTCAATGAGTTTTAGTTTCATGAAGTTAAATGGATAAGGAAATATCTTTATATATAAAATTCTTCTGTTTGTTTGTATGTCACTGAACTAAGCGCCTGGATCGATTTTCATGAAAGTTTTTTTAGGTGTGGAAGTGGATTCGAGAATGTTTTACATTCACTATTGGATCCGGTAGGTGGTGCTGCAATCGGGTTCTAAATATTTTTTAGGGCAGGATGACGTCTCCTGGGCCCGCTAGTCATATTGTAAAATAGATAATTTATGTTTTCAGTTTCTCATGAGCAGTGAATCTCTAAAGCGGCTATTCGCGATAATTTTAACACTTGGTAATTATATGAACGGAGGCAACGGGCAGAGGGGACAAGCCGATGGCTTCGGCTTGGAGATATTAGCCAAGTTGAAGGATGTCAAGGTAAAATATTTTATCAATTATAATTTTAAATTATGATTTTGTATATATGAATAATTGTATTACGCCTGTCTGTGACGACCTTGTTTTATAGTAAAATATTTGATGCAATTTGTTCTTGTCTTTACCATGCGTATTTTTTTTTAGAAAATACGCGTGGTAAAAATATAGGAGAATCCCTAAGAACAATTTTTTCGAGGTTTAATATTTTAGTACACACTCCACTCCTCCAGCAGACTTATGGCAGCTACCAGACATTACTAAAACTTCCTGCCCTGGTATTACTTCAACTTCAAAACACTAAATTCTTCGAGATTTTGTACAAGAGCAGCAAGTTGTGAAGTAATTTCTTTAACATATGAAATAGAGTATTAATTTATTATTGAAGCTGTAATTTAAAAAATCAATCACGATATTCTAAAAGTATAAAGATAACATGGTGTTTTAACATCCGCTATTTTATATTATTATGGACAGATAGACTATGTAAAGTAATAAATATTTATAGTGATATTACTGATCTACATGCAAATTCATATTACAAATTAGGATATACCCGCGACTTCGTCCACGCTAGACTTGAAATTCCTAGGAAACACAGTATCACAGCCTTTAAAAAGGGAATGTAAGCTATCGTTTTAGTGAAAACTGTGTTGGAAAAAGCTAATTTTTATGCCTCCGAACAACTAAGAACCGCTCCCGGGAAAATTCGCGCGGGATTTCCGGAATATAACCATGGAATCACTTGAAAAAGGAATTTAATCTATATAAAAGGAGTCAAATAGTGCCTTAGATCTTGTTTATACAATAACTAAAAAAAATATTATTTTTAAGATGTTATTTTAATGGCTGTTCTTTTATATGTTAATAATGTTAGAATTTATTTGAACGTGTGCTCGCATCCCTATTGTTTCTGAATGTGAGTGTGGTGTTGTGGGCGCAGTCGAAGCAGTCGAACGTGACTCTGCTGCACTTCATCGTGCGCACGTACATGCGGTCGAGCGGGGGCGCGCTGGCCGAGGGCTGCGCGCTGCCCGTGCCCGAGCCGGGCGACGTGGCGCGCGCCGCCGCCCTCGACTTCGCCGACGTCGACTCCAACCTAGCCAATCTGACGCAACACCTCGAAGGTAGTCAGAGCAATACATTTTTATAGCAATAACATAGGTTGAACATCTGTACATGAGTGTTTCTCAAATTTCTTGACCATGATTTGAAAATTAATTTTTTTTTGTTACTTGCCTCCCCGATTATACGATAAAGTATAATCGGGGAGGTAAAATGAAAACAGATGTAATGAATTAGTGGTGTAAACCTTTCAAAATATATATTCTATTGCAAAACTATGCCTTTAAACTCTTAACATAAGTTCCTTGAAAATAATGACAACGATTGTGTTAAAAGTACTTGTGATATCTTGGGACAAGCAATTTTCTATACCTTCCAATTTCCAGTTTATTTGTTTTTATTGTTTCTTAATTAAATTGACTTAATTTTTATATTTTTTATTGATGTGAAGTGACCAAAACCAAATATAGGCCTGTATGTTTAATGAACTAAGTATTACTTATTCTTTTGCAAAAATGTGGAACACCGTAAAATTACTTTGGCTAAAAATTTTGAAACACGCTCGTATAGTATGCATAAAGAAAAAAAAAATAGTTAATTATTTCTCCAGCTTGCAAGGAGAAAACGCAAAAGGTAGTAGAAACCGATGCTCGAATGCGCAATCATATGGAAGAAGTGCCGCCAGACGACGGAAAGAAGCGTATGGAAGTGTTTGAAGAGAAAATGACGACTTTTCTCACTGCTGCCGAAGATAAATTGAAAACTGAACGTGAAAATTTAGAGGAGTGCAGAAATAAGTTTATAGCAACGGTGAAGTTTTATCAGTATTCCCCCAAATGTGGAAAAATTGAAGACTGTGAACCAAAAGAATTCTTCTCATTGTGGACATCCTTTTGTACGGATTTTAAGGATATTTACAAGAAGGAGGAGCAACTTGCCATTAAGGAAAAGTAAGATTCATTTTTAGTTTTTAGTTCATAGAGAAATATCACCTATATAGATACTGCCTCCCTAATTATCTATTTGGGTTACCAGTACAGATTTGTTAAGGTTCCTTAGAAATTTTGGTAAGAACACTACTTTCTTAAAATTGTTGTCTGACATACATATATATACATCTCTATTTTTCTCAAAAACAAGAAAGCTTATAGCGAGTTTTTGGCGGGAACTGGAAGGAGATGTTGTGCTGTGCAGTTTTATTTTCTAAAAATGTGTAAAATTACTCTAAAATGAACAATAGTTGTAGGATATTGATAGTTTTTGAATAATAATTATGTATTTTGTGAGAAATATGAACTGTATAGTCAAATGGGGCCTTTTGAGTTGTCACAAAAACTCCATTGAATGACACCAGCTGATAACCTACAGTTCAGCTGTGCTACACATAGGCTTAAGAAAATAAAGAAACTACATTGTAATCTAAGATCTGGCTTAAAGGCCTAGCTGCCAAGCCATAAACCTAAATAAAATAAAAATAAGAAAGCTTTAGCCATATAAAACAACTTTTCTTGGATGCTGTAATGACATAAACAGAAAAATTTGGCGTAGCCACATTGTAATGAGAACATAATTCTGAAAAGAAATGACCAAAACATTATGTATTACACAGGTCTTCAAAAATCATAGCCATTCGTCTTTATTACTTGTTAAATTAATTACTCCATTTTGAGAAATACTCTTCTAAAATCATTCTGTAAAAATCAAAACTTAATGATATTCGTAACATAAATTGGTTTGTCTGTTGACTTTTATGAGGATGGGATGATACCTTTTTTAATTTAATATTTTATCACCCATTTCAGATTAAAAGAAGCCAAGAAGCTACAAGAAGAAAGGAAAAAACTCACTCAGCCTAAGAAGGAAGGTGGTTTAAAAGCTAGACTACAGAAATTATCGAGTACAAGAAAATAAAACAAAATATTGCCTAACTTTAATACAGTGTATATAATGCATATTCTGTGTTTTCAAATAAAAAAATCATTCCTTTGTTAATGAAATATAAAATGTAAATAATGTTCGTATTCATAAATGCTGCATGTTTGTTACTGTTTTGTTTTACAAAAATTTTGAGAGATTTAAGTTATTCCATTGAAATTACGAGATAACAGAAATAGCAGATAATAATAAGCAAATATCATATTTCACATGCCATAAGCAAATATATATACATACTGTATGTGCAAAACTTAGATAAGAAAAGAGAGAAGTTGGCTCTATGACTGCACAGTTCAATCAAGTGTTTAGGAATGTTGTCAACAGATGGTCCACGGACAGACGCCTTGTTGATAACCAGTGCACCTCGCGTAATCACAACAAGTGTTGCATGACCCACAAATTGTCAGCAATTGCCACTATACATTGTTTTTCCTTCAGAAGATCATTTTCGTACATTATAAACAGGAGTTTTGCAATGAATTACACAATTTAAGGATAGTTAAATGTCTTGACCACTTAAGCCACATCTAAGGTTAGATATTACAGTAGAAAATGTTGCATATTCATCTAGTTCTAAATACAATTTAACTAAAATTTTATCCAAAAATGTATGTTGTATGAAAAAACAAGGTATAGATCTATGCTGAATCACTAGCAGGCAAGCCTCAGTCTATGCAGGACATGTACATTGTCAGAACATGATCAACGTGAGGCAAAGCATGCGAGTAGTGGATGTTTCACTCCCCATCCACTCCTGGACAGCTTGTGAGCGAGGTGATCCAGTGATAGTATGGGGTTGATAAATGAGTGTATATGATGAATATGCTCACTTATGCATATGTAATCATCAGACTGGCTGCTTTGAATATCAATTTTTGCCGTATTGATGGAACCACAGAAATGTTTCCAGTAAAAATATAGCTCTTAAGAGCTCCTTAATCTTTCTTGTCTCAATCAATTTCGTATGTGTATTGTAAATTTGTGTTGATATTGAATATCATATACCTATTGTAAATGAAGTTAAGCCAACATCCAAGTGAGGGTTGCTTTACAAAGATGCCTAGCAATTCTGAAATGGTTTGTACCTGATTGTGCACTGCTTTTAATTAAAAATAATCGTAATACAGTGTTGCTACCTATGTTAAGTTGTTATGTAAATAATGTAATCATTCTATTATGTAATTCTTGTAAAAATAGTAAAATCAGGATGGTGTGCTTTTGAAAATTGATGTTTTTATTGCACAATGTTAAAAGAGAAAATATTGGAATAGTTGTTTAATTTAATGAGCTTTATTTTTCAATGACACATTATAGTCTATGAAAATGCACAGGCAGTATCAGTATACATTGAAGTTTGAATGGACTTAAACCCAACATTGCTTGAAAATAACTTATTTACTTTATAAAATAAAATTTGTATTGCATTTTAAAATGAGCTATATACATAAGGGATGGTGCTGTAATATTTACTATGTAAATGTATAGTAATTATAAAAGTAATAAATATCTTAATAACATTAGTTTAGTGTTTTTTTAAAGATAATCTAAACATTTCTCTTCCCAGATTTTTTTCAGTTTTCTTTGTATTTTCTTATTATTCCCTACTATGCTGCAGGCATTAAGTAATGCTTTTTTCAGTGCATGCCACTGCATTAGACTCAGGTGGTTTGTTAATGACAATTTATTTTTATCATTTCGAAATACTTCCTCCTTATCTATGAATTCTTGCAGTGATAGGGTATTTATGACTGTTTCAAATGTGTGATTACATTTACTATATTTCATTTTATTATGAAAATTATGTAAAACATTAAAACTTTCTCTACACACCACTTCCCCTTGATCAATTGAATTTAGTCTTGGCACTTGCAGTTGTTGGGAATTTGCAATTCCAACAACAGGAGGTTCATGTTTGTCAAGAACAATTTCATCTTCATTTAATTGACTTACAAATCCTAATATATTTAAAAATCCATCTGTATCTTCATTGCTCATCAATGTTGGGTCTACTGTGTATTTTTTCTCACTCCATTCAAATCTGCCAAGGTTGTCAAGGCCTTCTAAACCCAACCACAGCTTGACATCTTCTGGCAATATATAACCTTCTGGTAAATGCCTCATTCCTTTATACTGTAATTTATCTACATATTTATGCAAATTTGTATACCATTGTACAGAATGCTGCAGTAGCACCTTTGATATAGACCAAATTCTGCTCACTAGAGCATAAGGCATTAAACACATCCAATGAGTCTCACCTCTCTTAATTCTATTCAAGTAAAAGACTGCCGATTGTTTGGCACATACATTCATTCTTAACATTATTTTAGAGAAGGTCACTAATTTTACTAATACATACTCCAGCATTTGTCTAGTCGGGTAATAATATTCATCTTGTTCGGTTGGTAATGCAGAAGTAAAATTTTCAATATCCTTGAGATAATTTATTTTGAGATACCTTTTTAAAGCCGTGTATACCTTTTTGAAATGCCGATAGCCTATGTCATGCCGAAATTTCTTATCAAATTTGTAAATAAACCTTGAGCAAAGGGCGCCTTCTTTATGAAGTGGAGACTGTTTTGAGAGTATTTTTATTACATTATCGCATACGTGTTTCAATTCACTGGAATCTGAAAAATACATATTTGTCATTATATTCTATAGGTATATCATGAATGGGTTGGTTCACAAATGACTAACATTATAATTAACTACTAACCAAAACTAGCTTTAATCTTACTAGTGTGGATTGGCGGTGCTAATAAAGTAGCATTGTTCCAAGGCTCCATCATCTTTTTTCGTAAGAAATGTTCAGTTACATTTCACAATCACTTCCAATCAAAGAAAAATAGTGTACATAAATGAAATTGAAATTTCTTCCCTTAAAACATTATAAATTACTTTATGTATATTTTTCTCAAGGTTTCCTAAATCCTAATTATTATAACATTTATACGATTTTGTTTATACTTTATAGGTTATTTTCGATATTTTGAATAGATTTTTTAGTTGAGTGACAGCAGTGTTGCCAGATTCAGATGACCATCTCAATTAAACCCAAATTGTTTCAAAAATCCCAAAGCTTTTTGAAAAAAAACCTCAAAACAGTTTTTACTTATTTTAAACGAGAAATAAAAAAGCAAAACCACCGTCTTGGCGAAAATGTCACTAATGACGTCATCGTTTTCGGTCACGGAGCGCTCACAACGACCCGTGTCAATAGGTGGGTTACGGCGGCTTTCAATATTCGATCTCAATCCTAAAATGGTTATCTATCCAGATTTTAACCAATCCATCGATCGATCCAAAATCCTCGTTTCAATATAACATCTGGTTATAAAATCTCACAAAAAAAAAGGGATTGGTCATAAATTTGTGTCCTCCCGAACGTTTCGTTTCACGCAGTTTTAGTTAAGAGTTCTTTAGATTTTGATGATAATTTTTACATTCAAAGTAGTATATTTCACGAATAAACATAATATTTTTTATATTTATTAATATATATTTTATAAATAACCTTAGGGGATTTATTAAACATTTTAGCACACGTTCTGTTCTTCTGTAACTCAAACCTTTGAATAGGAACGGAACAGCATCTTAAGAAAAATAAACTTCACGCCAGTCAATTTGATATTATTAAAATGTTGTTGTTTTTGTAAGCAAGTATTAGATATTTAGGTAGTTTAAAGTTTGTTTTGTAGCAAGAAAAACTAGAAAATGGAGAATTTAATGGTAAGTAAACATTATGTAACTAAATATCTATTGAATTACCCATCATATTTATGAATAAATAACAATTTTCTGTGATAAAATTAATTAAATACACAACCACAAGGACAAGTGTGTTTTATTACTTTTTTAAAACAACATATTTGTTAATAATTATAGATAAGATATTGTTAAGTATGGTGCAAGTAAGTTTGTCCTGGTTGGGCGGTTGTTAAAGTTCTACTAAATAACCCTGTTTAGTAAGAATATAAGTTATTGTGGACAAGTGTTATTACATTTGAGTCACAACTTAGATATCCTAGGTCTGATTCCCCCCCTGTGTATTGAAACTCGCACACTGAGTACATACATATAGTAGCCTCAATGACTCAATTTTACAACTATTGCAGATGTCAATGACATTAAGATTCTGTAAACTACATATAAAATATAATTCTAGAAGGAATTTAATTATATTTAAATGCAGATTATTATATCACATTTTGTTTTCACAGGTGCCAAACGCAGGAGGATAAAAAGTGATGATGGTTGTGAAGCCAGAAATAAAGCTATAGAATATTATATAGTCAAGAAAAAATTATTAGAGTATGGTTGAAAATATTAAATTAGAGAATGACAAGTAAAATTAGAGATAAGGAATTTGAAGGCAGAAAATGTATAAAATTGTTTGTTTTAGTCATATTAATTCATTTAGTTTTTAATTTAAAAAAAAATAAGTTCTAGGATGTTTTACATTTGTATATTTTAATTTTAAGTTTGTGTGTATAATGTGAATGTAAATATTAATAGTAAGTAACCTAAATGTAGCTATTAGAATTACCTACATTAAAAAAGTTTTTAATAATATGTAATGATGTACCTTTTATGTTGAAATTAAACAACGTTATAGTATGATCTGTATATTTTATTTCCTGGACATTATTCCATTTAAATCTAGCATAATTTAAGTAATAGCCATCATCACAACACATATTTACATGAACTTTAAACAATTTACAAATCCTATAAATATAAATAAATGTGAAAGTTTGTTTGTGTGAGTGTTTATTTGTCAATAACACAAAATGGGTGAAAGAATTTTCAGTAAAGTGTAGCAGTAGTACAAACATAGCTTACAATCTCCATTAACACAGGCAACTTTTTATTTCAATATATTATACACACATAATATATATTTAGAGGCAGGTATAATATATATGTGTATTATTAAAAATAATTTGAAATTGTATCTATTCTATGAGTAACATTATTTTCCAAATTTTCTGATGTCACAGTAACTTTCTCACGACAACTCTACTTCAGGGACCACTTCCTCAATACTAGGTCCTACAAATGATGCGAAGAACTGCTGTAGCTATTATAACCTTTGTTATATTTTCTCAGGACAATCGCATTGTCAGTGATATTACTGGGAAGCAATGTTTCCAAACACCTGTACAAAGAAATATATTTTTCAAATTAAAAAAGAAATGCTATTTCCTACTAGTAAACAAGTGGGTACTTTCTTTACTGCTTCCATTTGACCTATGTTTCCTGTACATGTAAGAATGTTTACATTTTAAATAGAAATATATTTTAAACTAGCTGATGCCTGCGACTTCGTCTGTGTGGTGCGGTTTTTTAACTATCCCACGGGAACTTTTTAATTTTTCGAGATAAAAACTATCCTATATGTTGACCAGGGATATAAGCTACCACCATACAAAATTTCATTTAAATCAATCCAGTCAGTTCGGAGATTAACTGGTACAAACAGACAGACAAACAGAAACAGAAAATTTGAAAAAAATCTAAATTAGTTCTATTTCACTTCTTACATCCCCTGACTCGGTATATAGCATTTTTTCTCATTGTACAGAAATTCGACCTCTACAGTTTTATTATATGTATAGTTGTAAAAATTCTTACATGTACATAAAGCATAGGTCAAATGGTAACAGTAAAGGAAGTACCCACCTGTGGTAAGCAATATGAGTACCTAATAATCTTAAGTGTTAGTTTTACCTTTCAATTGTATTTCTAGTTTTTATGTGGGCCTCATTGTATCTGATTTCTTGTGTAGTTGATGGGTTTAACAAAGGTGCAAGCAAGTCAGTAAAAATTGTGTTATATATTTGAAATAGAAGTGACAATATAATATTGCCAACCTCTTAATATTGAGTTCAGTTTCAATGAATGGCACCATATACTCTAGAAAACCGAGTGATATTATAAAATTTGTCTGTAGTCCAGAACAGTATATTTGCCATACAATCTAGCAATAGCAGCAAATATATCTGCCACTATCCTACATACCGCTGATAGGGATACACCAACAAAATCAGCCACCGAATTTAGCATTGTCCCCAATGCATAAAATCGTAGAGTTAAGTAAAAGTTGATGCAATGGTGGACAGACGTTGTTTCTAAAAATAGAATTGAATATTATTTTAGGTCATCTAATGTATAAAGCAATGTAAATATTATTAAAACACTTTACCGCCTCGATTTCACTAACAAATGGCATTATTTCGTTCAAAACCATTTCAACGGATGTTTTGTTTATTCTAAACTTTGCAAGAAGTTTATTTTTGAGGACTCTGCTCTTTCTAGTTCGCCGTCACTACTATCCAAATCCCATAATTGAAGTAACATTTCAATCACTATCACCATCACTCGCAAATAACTCCATTATTACACAAGAATCTCTCAATATTGGGGGATCGCAAATAAAGATCGATTGAGGTCAAAAACGGATCTGTCAAAATTAGAGATCGTTTATTGAAAACGTGTAGCTGTCACTTTCATACAAGTGGCAATCCAAAAATGCCGGATCGCCCTCCCAACGATAGATTCGTAAAACGGATCGACGAAACGATTACAAAAGTAGGAAATGGATTGAAAATATCGATTTTGGATTCGAGATTAAAGATTGAGATTGCATATTGAAAGTTATTACTCAAAAACTATCAATATCCTATAACTATTGTTCATTTTAGACTGATTTTACACATTTTAGAAAATAAAACTGCACAGCACAACTCCCTTTCAGTTTTCGCCAAAAACTCATAGTTGTCGTTTACAAAAGAGCCACGATAAAGTTGTTAACGATTTTGCCAACATGTTAATGGTTGTCGAACAAAATTGAAAACAATCAATTGACAAGTTTACAGCTTGATCGTTTTCCGATAGCTATCGTTTGGTGAGTCATTCACCCATTAGTCAAATAGTTTCAGAGTTTTTTATCTGGCTGATGCACAATCTTTAGCAGGATGGGTATATTTTAGATTTTTTTTTTGGTACCCACCGCAAGTGAGTCTGAGGGATTAGCTATTATAAAAACAATTAATAGTGGTAGTTCATAAAGTAGCTGTAGTAGCGTTGTCAAACATTACACCAATTGGCTAATACATATCATATAAAATCGACAACTGAAAAAAGACTTAGCCTTCAGCCGTCACTATCCATTCACCAGCTGGCTAATTGTTTGTTATATGAAACCGAAAAGTGTCAAGGTTAAGCCAACCGTCAGCAGCCGTGTCGATTGGCAAGTCATTCATTCGTAGACAGAGAAACTTAGTCTACGCATTCATTTATTAGGCAAAAAGCAATCGAACGTTTTTTAAATCTGTTATTCCACTATCACTAGCCGAAAGGAAAAGAATTTTGAAATTCGGTTGTTTACCCTCAGCTTACAGCAGCCTTACTTATCAGGTGTAGGTTTTATTCGAAAATCAGTAATTGGCTAGTGTGTTGATGGACAACAACAGCCTTATCTGTTTCCTGAACAACGACTATTTCTAGGTTTTGTCAATAGCTACATCTCTTCAGCATATTATCTATAGTTTTTACTTTTTTGTGGTCCCTGACCGGAGTTTTTGGCGGGAACTGAAAGGGGACGTTGTGATGTGCAGTTTTATTTTCTAAAAATGTGTAAAATCACTCTAAAACGAACAATAGTTGTAGTATATTGATAGTTTTTGAGTAGTAATTATGTGTTTTTGTGCCGAATGTGAACTGTATAGTCAAATGTGGCCTTTCGAGTTTTCACAAGAACTCCGTTGAATGGTGTGGATTGTAGCCTACAATACAACTGCGCTTGGCTTGAAGGCCTAGTTGCCAAGCCATAAACTTAAAAAAAATGTTGTCCCTGACCTTCAGTGATTAACAAGAAGTAAGCTTCTTGGTGATTAATGTCACTGAAGTAGGAAACCTAAGAGGTCCATGATTAATGTTCGTAGTTCGTGTCATATCCATAGTAGTTTGTGGTTCGTGTATAGTATCCATAGTAGTTTGTGGTTCATATCCACTGTGCATACGTAGTATCCATAGTAGTTTGTGCACTGTGCTGCGTTTAAGTGCGTTGTCAAAAGTCAAAGAACACATTTTGAACCGGCGTTTTTCAATATATTACAAAATTAGACAAATTTAGTTTCTAGTTCTACTTCATATTTACAAAATCATAAGCCACTGAAAACTATGCCAAAGAACAAAAAGAAGCAAGAAAGCTCTAGCAGCAGTGATAGTGATGATGGGCCTACTGATGTGAGTTAAAATTGATTGAGTAGGTAGTACAGGCGTTGTTGCCTATCAAATAATGTAAATAAAATATCTATAGATTTTCCGTAGCGCTATTCGCATATTCAGTAATAATTATGAATATTGGAGGTTATGAAACGAAATAATGGCACGATGCAAGAGATTGCAACAAACATACGTATTTCACTTAAAACTTAATTGGTAAACTTGGATCTCATCTGTTCTGCTTAATATAAACAACGAAAGGTAAATTTATAGATATTCGACACATGTATTTTAAGGAGTGGGGATTCTTATCCTTTCTACAACCCCTATAGTCCGGAGTTCTATCTTTGTTTATTCTATCTTTTTATCTTTTTTTATTCTTATATCTTTTGTTAAACATAACCTCACTTATCTTTACACTAAAATTGCACTTATAAGTGCAATTTTACTCTAAAAATTGAACAATCCAATGAAAGTCCAAAAGAAAAGCAGAGAGCATCAGAAAAAATAACCAGAAAATCCAAAAAAAACAGGGTGTCGTCAAAAAGTTAAGAAAAAACAAAAGAGCACAGTCACATACTGCAATGAAAATCTTCATAATGGTGGCCAAAAGAGAGAAAATAATAAATTGATATTTTTTTATAATAATAATATTATATACCCGCAGCGGGGGGCTTTGCGGCGAAGCCTTAGGTGAGTAGCGACACCTCATACCTGACTCCAGGGGCCAAGGCAAGGCCCCCGCCTGTGTGCTTGCCTTAGCCAGCTGGCACGCAGTGGAGAATGCTAGAGTTAAGACTCAAGCTCCAGGGGTGGAAGTGATAAATGGCATCACGTCAGAAGTAGCTACGGTGAACCTGCAGCTCACTTCTCTACACTCCTTAGTCACTCACACCCATGTTGCCCCTGTCTTTATGGCATTTTTTGGGGCCCATGCAAGGAGTGGCGAGTCACCGTCTGCACATGTTTCCATGTTCCGTGAACATTGCAACGGGCAGACACCATAGTCCCCATATCCCAGACCCCTAGTACCACTATTAGTTCACCCCAATAGCCTGGTACTTTTTGTCCTCATCCACATTTACATTAAATTTGTCAAAGGGCCTCTACGTGTTGGCGTTTCCATGGCCCCACACAAGCCATCCAAATGTCTGGGCCATTTTTATGGCCCGTGGTCTTGAAAGACATACAAATAATAATATTATAATCACATTTATTTTTTAACCATATTACAAAAAATTGTATGTCCTACACTGTATTTAAAAACTGGGCTGCTACTCAGATGTCCGTCCAGTACACAAATTTTAAGGATTGCATGGGCAGAGTAGGTCCGGGGGAAGGTATACATACCCTTTCTACCCCTATGGTCCAGAGTACTTGAAATATTAATTTTTGGTAAACATAACCTCACCTATTTTTTCATTAACATTATTGTGATAGGTGGTAGAAGGTTGTGACCATTGACTAGAACAGTTATTTAGGTTAGTATCAGACTACAGTTTGCCAAAAATTAATTTTTCAAGAACTCTGACTATAGGGGTTGCAGAACGACTAACCATATCTTCAATGTACACACTACTTAAAAATTGAGTACCCAATATCTGAGTAGTAGCCCAACAAAAAATAAAACAAATGAAACTAGGTCTATAACGTAAATGTAATTTCAAATGTAGTTGGGTGAACAACAGCCTTGTGCACATTGTTTAGATGTATCTGCATATGACCATTGGTTGTGTTAACCATTATATGAGCTTTATATATATGAATAGCAAGATATAAGAACCAGCCATTAACCAGCATGCTGATCAGTAGTTTTTTGTTGTTTTTTACAGAGAAATGCTCCTCCAGAAAAAAAGGCTAAGATGGGCTCTAAGACAAATGATAAAGAACCCACATGGGTCATAGCAGGAAAAAGATTTGTTAAGCTCAGGGAGTTCAAAGGAAAAATGTATGTAGATATAAGAGAATTTTATGAAAAGAATGGTGAATTGTTGCCTGGAAAAAAAGGAATCAGTATGACTCCAGATCAGTGGAGGAAACTTTTATCTTTAGGCGATGAAATCAATGAAACCCTTAGTACATTATGTTAATTGCTTTAATTTGTTTCTTGTAATAAAGTGTTATTTGCAATATACATTGTAACTATTTTGTAATAAAGTTTTCAGTCTGATTAATTTGGATTAATGTTTTATTAAATAAAACTAAGCATACCAAACAAAATTTTAATAAATTGCATGTGAGATAACAAGTGCTTGGCAAGAGACAATACAAACACAGTTATCCTTATGGAATTGAGTTTCATATAAAAATATAAAACTGGAAAAATAAATTAATATACAGTTTACTTAATATTGCCTGTAAAATATTTCTCATTCTACAAAATATAATAAGTTATTTCCAGTGGAATACATACATTTTATTTATTTAAATGAGAATAAATATGTATAGAAATCGTTTATTATATTACTAAAACCCATATTACTTTAATTTGTAGCATACTTTTAGCCGGTCTCCTATATCTTACTATTCATTCATTTGCCCTACCATTGGTTGAATTTTGACATTACTTATATGGAGCTTATGTCGAATTTTACCCAATAGGCAAATTAACAGTTGGTAAGAAAAAGGAACCGGCCATTAACTAACAACATCAAGGGCTGTAAATTTATTTGGTTAATGTTTCAATACATTTTAAGGAGAACAATTTAATCTTTCAAATTTTTGAATGTACAAAATAAATATAAAAAGAAATTTAATAGGACAGAACATTGGAGCAATTTCTCATGTCATCCTATGTCTTGAAACACTTGAAGAGATAATAATCTAATTAATTTTCTTTCTAAGATGTCATCCAAATCACCTTTTAGCCCATTAAAATGGTTCCTAAGTAAAATAAAATTTATATAATTTTACAAATCTTTAGCATTCAGTATTTAAACATTTCTATAAAAAAATTAAACCCAATACATGCATTTAAAATGGGCTGCCACTTATGTGCAGAAGTCCCCTGCACATGCCAAATTAAAAATACACTGCTGAAGCAATGGTGCGACTGTGCCCATTTTTAATAACATTTATTTATATATTATTTTATAGCTAATTAATATTTTATCGAACAAATAGGTTTTATAGATCCAAATCCTTAATGTTAAATAATTATTCAAACTAAGTCAATTTTATGAAAAGTTGGTAAACCTTTCATACTTAGGGAACATAACCATACTACGTACCCGTTCTGAGGGGGAGGGTCCTTCAAAATACCATGCTTGGTCACCGGGGCGGGAGGGGGAGGAGGGGTTTGGTTGGTTTTAGGTTTTCATCGCGTAGTCAATACCCTCTAATACTCGGTGCTTTTCCCGAGCTATATTTAGAAATGCCGCGCAGCGTTTAGCGCTTTTTAAAGTCGCAGGTGGCAACAATGACGTACATATGGCGGGACGTCACCCGATTGAAAACAGAATTTTCAGTGCAGCAGTGCAGTTGTCAAGCAAGTCAACGAAAGTTCGTGCTGTTATTAATAGTATATACAAATATGAGATAATTGATTTTTTTGTAACTTTCTGTTGCCACAAAATAACCTAAAACCATATTAATTAATTACTACGTGAAAATTAGAGGGGGCGGTCTTGGCATATATGGAGGAGGGGGATAAAAAATTCTAAAAAAGAGGGACGTAGTATGGGGGGTACGTTCCCTTTAAACCCTAAACAATTTATTTTATCAAAAAAACACCAGATCTTTTAAAAAAAGGAACTGTAAATGTATAATCTAGATATCACCTAACATACGAACTAACTAAAATCATTTAATGATGTCGAAACAAAAAACATTAAACCTACTAACTGGCCAAACAATCACTTAAAAATACTGGCGGCAGACTGTTAGCAAATAGAAATTCAATGTTCAATTAATGCAAAAAAGAACAAATATAAGTAAAAAGTTTCATAGAATTGTTTATGTGGTAGATAAATACCATCACAAGCTACTCCTAAGACCTATATAGATTTAAAGTTTTGAACTTTCACCTGTCTTTGTATTGCTATGCAATTTTTTCAAAAAATTATACATGTACTTGCTTTGACCTGCAATTTGGCTCGCATTAAACAATTTAGGTTTTTTTTTCTATCCCTCGGGTGTAAATATTTTTTTCCAGTGCAAGGCCTATGCCATACTGAACAAACACTTCGCATAGCAACCTAACAAGCACGCCCTAAAAATAATGTTAAATAAATATGGCTGGTTTACACATATTAAGTATGTGAGTAGATAAATAAATTTTAAGTGTAACTTATTACAAAAATATACCAGACTTTTTTGCAATGCTTCTGACAAGGTCGACTCAGTGAGCCTTATCCGTACTATACGGTATCGTCCTATATTTTAGCCATTTGTACTATATATTATAGAAAAATAATATAGTACGAAAGCTACTACATATATTTTTATCGCTAATTCAAATTTCGCTATTTGTCCAGATTCTCATAATTAAATAATAGATCTTTACTAGCCAATGCAACGAATAAATAAATATGGAAAATTTAATCCCCCTAATTTTCCCAAAAGTACAATATTTTTACAGCATAACAAAAATACTATATTTTCCTTAAAAAAAAAGGTGGCAACCCTAGGTATACCAGGTAGTCTCATACTGGCTGCATGTGCCGACTGCCGCAACATAATATACAGCAGGTACCAAACGTAGTTGAATATGCGAAATAACTATGAGTACCGCAATAAATAATACTTTTAAGCTCAGAAAAGCTTGCAACTTATGACAATTGAGTAGCTTTGGAGTAATTTTAATGTATCTTATAGCGACAGTTTAGTTTTTAGGATTCTATAGCCATTTTAGCAGGAGTGTGGAAGGAAAAGACATATTGTGCCGACCCCAATTAATTGGGATATGGTGAAAGAAAAGAGAGAGAGCCATTTTAGCAAAAATGGAACCGGATCGGGCTGTGCGATTGTTTATATAATGCGGTGCTCATACTTTGCGTGCTCAGCGCCTGCTACTCGGTCATAGCCAGGAAATGAAGTTAATCAAACTTATAAATGTCAAAGTTATGTATTTATAGAAATTTGATAGGTTAAAGACAATCCGTCTTTACAAAAACTAAATTAAATGAATTATTTATCTATTGTAATCAATTCTTCCTGATACTCGAAACACAGTACATTTCCTAATATTAGTTAACATCTTAAATATACTTCTACTAGGAATTCTACATTATGTGTAACATTATTTCCATACATAACGCAGCGGTGGCGAAGGCTGTATTTTAAAAAGGGGATTAGAACTAAATAAAATATTGCCGCAACTATTTAGACGGCAGTAGTATTTGTAATAAATAACAAGTGATAAATTTCCTAATCCTCCTCATTTCAGGGAACATAAACTACCGTACTTGTACTACACAAGTACAGTCATTGTAATCGTAATGTTAACGTTATTAACCACCTTTGGCTACATCTGCGTGATACAGTCACTAACGCTAACATTATACCAGATGGAGCAGAAAAATAACAATGTGAACGTCACGACAGAGCTTTTTAATACATTTTTCAATGATTCAAAGCTACGTCATTTGATCAAGAAGGGAGTGCCTTAACCATCACGACTTCGTGTTTTGTAATTCTACAATTGTATTTGTTTGTATATAAAGGGTACATATTAAGTTATTTTAATTTAGAAAAAAAGAACTGACGAACTGTGCTACGAAAAACTTCGTTAACTAAATAAATAATTTTAGAAGTACAATGATTTCGGACACCCGACTAGGAATGTATGATATTTTTCTGATTATTTTTAATGCATTCGGAAATCGGCACAAATGGTAATACCTAAGGTATGTGACTACAACTTTCTGTCTAAATTCGAAGTGAAGCCAGTTAAGATTGATTTACATTGATCCAGCTATTAATTCGGGGGGCGGACTGAATTCAAAAATATTCAAGCGGAAATGTTGAAGTCAGTCAGACATGGTAGCGCGGTACTGACTTCCTTCGAATTTGAAGTCGGTAACTGGATCACTGTAAATCAGCTTTTAAGAATCGAATTTACAGCCTTCCCCACTGTATAACACATGTTTGGCACGACATCAAGAACTTTTAGAGAAGGCTAAAACTAATTTCATCTACTTGATTATAAAATTTAACTACATATACACGTAAGATCCGTAACTAGTGAAGTGAATGATGGACTTTAAATACAATATCACAAAATATGTTCATACACAAATAAATGTATATATAGCATACAAGACATTCAGAGCCGGGTTTCTATATTTTACTATTTGATTACCTATTATTAGCAGAAAATTCATTATCATTCAAAAAATCATAAACTTTATCTAATTTTAGACAGTAATGATGATGCAAATGAATGGATAGTAAGGTATAGAAACCGGCTATTATACAATGACTAGGAATATTTTAATGAGATTTACTATACAGTATGTACTAACTAAATACATTAGTAATAAGTCGATATCAACTTCTTTTTGGGAATGCTTAATCCATACAATTTGTATGTATAAATAAATTTTAAATCATATTTGTAACCGTTTAAAATATTTAAATCGATTCCATACCTTTGGTCCTCAGTCTGAAATAAATAATTAATAACGAATTTACAATACTAATAGGGAAGTCTTTGACCATAGCATTCATTCGAGGTTTTGTTCCATTTAAATATAATAAAACTAATAAATATTAAATTTGCGCACGCACAATAATTTGAGATTCGTAACTGTTGCAAACTGTAGACTTTATTTTGACATATAATTTAAAATTCGTATAAAGTCATTCAATTTTGTATGAAAATAACTCATGAAAAATTAAGTCTAACGGCCTGGCCACTGTCTTGTCGCTGCAAGCACAAGCTGCTAAGTGCCACAAAACTAAAAGTATTGAAATGTATGAAGTATGCCACAACTGGACGCCTAACGATCCATTTCTCGTCGCTTGTCTCCAAGCCCGGTTCGTCGCCAGGCCGTAAAGATCTTTTAACGCGAGTTACAATATTTAAATAATAATAAATAATATTGTTCGCGTTTTGATAGTATTATTACTTATTTTTGAGAACTACTCCCAACTTTATGGCATACATAAATATTAGACTATTAAATACCTTAAAAATTCATTGTTTGGAAACCTCATTGGAAGGAAAGGACCTTATTATTATAAATCCACTTGATCACACTTGCATGAATGAGAATTAGACCTATATAGGATGCATTTTTACTGTACCTCAAAAACATGTTATTGCTAGTTTGCGTAAAAGCAAGTCAAACTGGTTGAAACCGAATGAGCTTGGCTCAAATCTGGGCTTCGAGACAATCTCATTCAAAAGCAAATAGGTATTGAATCTAAGCTAATTAGAACATCTTATTCATCCAATGTGTAACAGTGCGTGGTCGACTTACAACAATAATATGTTAGAGATGGACCGACTAGGATAAATCAATTCCGACAATGATAACTAGGTATGTTAATTTTAATGCTTTCCTTATAGTATTGCAAAGGGCAAAGGAATTGTATTTGTTAGAAAGTTGCAAGAAGAAATGTTACAGAAATTAAAACTGCATTTAAGGTGAAGTAGAGTTTTCGAATTGATTTTTAGTTTTCCCTTTGACGTTACGATAACTTTTCTGTAACCGAAACCTATCGAAAACTGGTCTAATGGCTGGTTCCTATGTCTTACTATTAATTCACTCGCCCTACCATAGATCTGAATTTTGACATTACTAATATGGAGCTTGTGTCAAATTTTAACCGATAGTAAGGCAAATGAACGATCGCTAAGATATAGGAACCGGGCCTATATGTGAGAATAAAAATTGAACACCCGTTTTAAATAATTAATACGTATTACACCTTGCAAAAAACTCGTTTCTTTAATATATTTGTTATTTTGTCTATCGATTTTCATTACATTAGACATTGATGTAGTTTTTTTATATGCTCTATTTTTTTAAGAGTTATGTATGTACCATCTATTAAAGTGGCATGCCAGTTTTAGTTATTTTTTCAAAAGTCGGGCCATCTCTGGTTTGGTTAACAATAAAATAAATTTATTTACATTTTAAGATCAGATCCAGTCTTATATTATCACTGTTTAATCTTTGGCTTGATATGGAAGCAATCGATTTTGAAATGCTTACACATTTCTTGTACCTGTATAAAAACGTCATAATCAATAGTTGTTCATCAATAATGTATTGTAAATACACAGTGAGTCTTAATATTATAAATTACTAGCATCTATTCGAAATAAAAATTAGATAGTGTGGTGTGCTTTATAAATCAAACTATGCGGCACTCGCTTGCGTAAATTTTGTATCTGCAAAATTATTTACTATGGAAACTAACATTTTGTTAAATATCTCAAAAAAAAAATCCCGACAGTCCGTCCGACAACTCTCAAGGACGTGTAAAAGATAAAAACAAACATTTAAACTAATTAAAGATTTATTATGACATGCATATTTAATATACTGATAAATCGATAAGTGTGAATCAGCATGACTCTTGCTTGGATTAGATCTGACTATGTCCACGAAGAATTTTTTTCGCGTTTAACTACTATCACGCTTAATATTAGACGATAATGCGGTCTAAGATGGAGCACGCTTACCTAGAAAATAATTAATCACACGAGACTTGCGGACACCAGAGTTGTATTTCCGTTCCCGAAGGAACACGGACTATGGTAGTGCATTCCACAGCTCTGTCGCACGTAAAAGTAAAGTGGAGACAAACGTTTAGTTCGCATTGATATGTTCCTCAGCCCAGGATCTTGAACTTCTTCGGAGGGGGGCAAAAACTATATTTTATGCCTATATTAGCTGTACCCGGCAGACGCTTTCCTGCTCTAAAAAATAAAAATCTAGAAGTCGATTGCAGCACCGGTTTCGTTCTCATCCCTGCTCCGTGCTTGTGACGGGGTGAGAAGTGCCACCGGTAGACGCCTGGCGGGTATAATTGATCAATTATCGACTGCCGGGAGTAGAAAATTATTAAAGCACTAATATCGCTATTGAAAAATAGGGGTTGGTGGTAAAAAGGTGAAAATTTAGGGTTGTATGTATTTTTTAATGCCGAGTCATAAAAAAATTATAATTTTATAAAAAAAAATATATTTAAGGGTGGGTCACCCTTATCATTTAGGGGTATGAAAAATAGATGTTGGCCGATTCTCAGATCTACCCGATATGCGCACAAAATTTCATACAACTCTGTTCATCCGTTTCGGAGGACTTTAGTAACTAACACCGCGACACGAGAATTTTATATATTAAATTTTTACCTTAATCATCATCATCATTTCAACTATCAGACGACCACTGATGGACACGCGTGTTTCTGTGGTTTTTAAGCTATGCCTACGCGGCCCGCGAAAAGTAATTTATGTGCTCAAAGTACTGAGCGTCTCAGTGGTCAAAGTTGCGTTTATGATGGGCTATATATTTGCCTGCAGTTTGAATTTTCCGCCCGGGGCCCCTGCCCCGGCTTGCCCCCCCCCCCCCCGCTCCTAGATCCGGCTCTGCAGTTTCTAGAGGGATTTTTAAGTGTAACATTACTTACCACTTTGGTACCATAGTAGATGTGAGCTACTGTTGCGGCCATGCATAGTGTTGCCAGTAACAGATACTCGTTGTTCGGTGAAAGGCCTTTTATTGCAAGGGCAACGGCCAAAGCGTATGGCACTAGCAAGCCGTTGAATATTTCGCACCGCGTGTCGCTCATCTGGGATACTATTAGGCGACACTGAAATAATGATGAGCAATATTATTTTGGAAAATGCCAGTTACCAACACAAATAATTACGATATTTGAGATATAAACTATAACACAGATACACGAATTCGCCCACATATCGCACACTTAATAAAACAAAGAAATTTCTCAAGATTTGCGTTTTTTGGGAATGAGCGTTTAAAGTATTGGCCTGATGCTTGAGTTGTTCTTTGTCTATAATATTATAAAATTCTAAATATGTCATGTCTGTACATTAAAGTTGTTAAAAAAAACAACTGGAATAGACTATATAAAAAATGGAGAACACGATGCAATTTTTTTTAGATTTCTTGTCTGTTTGTTCGGGATGCACGTAAAAACTACTGCGCCGATTTCAATGCAGTTTTCGCTGATCGACAGCAAATTCTTAAACTTAAAGATTGCGCTAATTTTTATCCCGCGAAACCCGCGGGAATTTTTCTGGGATTGATTTAAAATGGCCAGATTAAAAAAAATACTTTAAATATTAGCTTCAATTTAGAATGTATCCTATGCCTATCACGGATCTAATTACTTCAATGCTGAATTTCTGGCAATAAAAAGGTTTACATCAAGGTCATGGCGAGGCCTGAAGTGGAGACAGAGTCTCATCAAACGTAGTGTAGGATGCCCTCCGGCCTAGTAGACAGACCACGTGCGAAAAGTGGCCGATGGAAGGTGGGTGAGAAACACAGAGGATATGCAGTAGAAACTTGGTCCAGATCCAGGTCCAGCAACCTGATAATTCTACTCACGTTAATATTTGAGAAAATCGTGCCAGTCAGTATGTAGAAGAGCCGAGGTCCACGGTTGATAATGTCCGTTGGTGAATAAAGTGCCCAAATTGTGCTCAAAACGAAAAACAAGAATAACGGCACTAAAGGACGAATGGCCTCAGTGAACGAACGCATTTTGCCCGTGCGATCGCGGTATGACCTGCAACCATAAGTTAAAGCAATTTTATTTGCAATACAGAATACTAATTTTAAATACACTGACAATTCATTAAATCACTTAGAACTTAAAGGATAGTTACATTCAAGAGCAATTAAAACTTATTTTTAAACTTGTGTTAACTTTTTAAGACGGAACCACCACAAATTTGTGGTCAAATACATATAATTGAGACGAACGTTGAACTGATGGCTACTCCCTCTAACTAGATAGAATTTGTATTAGAGTCAAAGAGACGATACGATCTTTTGGTTTTGGCGCGGCAATTTTGATGGCAGCTTTGAACAAAAATAATAATGACTTTGTACCCTCAAAAGGGTTAAGCATCAATTTGTAACCACAATTGCAAGATCTATGTTAACAAAATACCTAGAGTAAGGTAATTTGTGAACATAGCTACTAACTGATAAGCAGTGTTTTAATTTGCATGTAATAAAACACCGAAACTTTAGACGTGTAGAGCCATGCTGGAATCACAATCTTGATGGTATCATTATTGTCTTTCGGCGGGATCGATCGATGTCATATCACACTCTCAATGAAAATCCGCAGTAAAACGTGATAATAGTGTGTCGTAAGATGAGTGTAAGTTCCGATGGCCCAATTTTCCTATTTCCTTCTGCTGTCCCATCCCCTCTATCGCATTTTTCCTATTCCTTCGCAATATCACATTCCACTTATACCATCTCACAGGCTGACAACGCGTGTAAGTTTTCAGGCTTCGCCCCTGGCGTTGCGACCAACTAGAGGCGATGGTAACCATTTTTATTGGTTAATAGATATTCGACATTGAGTATGTCTATAAAACAATAGAAACTTGTATAATTTTCGTTAAGTCATGACGAGTTAGTTGCGATTATTATTAAAGTACACACACTAATGTTGCTAAGTCATTGTTGACGACAAAATGATGAAGGATAAAAAATTAGACATTTGAATGTCTAATTTTATAGCATTTATGATGAAATCAGATATTACGTACTGTTTTCATCACGTGTTCGGCGAAGCTAGCTTCAAACAAACATAAATTTGTTTGAAGGCAAAGGGTAGAAGGTGATGCGTTACCTAAATCTTTGAGAACCTAGTACCTAAATATCTGTTTACAACTGCTTATGTATATAGCAAAGAGAGAAAAGTATTTATTTAGAACTATGTATTTATTTTGAACATACAGTGTAAAAATACTAAATAATAAATAAAAACCATGGAGATAAAAAATAAATAAATAATCGGCAGACAAACAAACAACACACATTGTACATCCCCAAGCTAAGCAGGTTATACTTGTGTTATGGTTAATATACTACAAACCACTCTGAACCGATCCCAGACTCCCAGACCAAAGTTAATAACAGGAAGTTTCGTTTCCGAAATTTACCATGCCAGGAATCGAACCAGGAGTCTCTGCGTTCCAGCGAGTTCGGCTGGCTAAGACTTAGCTCGCTCAAACAGAGACCGTCAAGATAAACAAACAAACAAGATACAGTTCTAAATTGGCTTTAGATCAGCAGACTGCTGATTGTCAACCAGCTCTGATCTTCACCTAGGGCCCTTTCGGAGACATACAGAGTCAAAATGGAATAATAACAAAAGAAACACACATAGAGAAGATAAAACAAACTGTGGCTAAAATTGTAACAACAGATGAAAAAGAATTACGACCAATTCTGTTACATGAAAAACTATATATAACTTAAAAATCAGAACAATTTATAATTCACATACTTATAAATATTCCAAAGTATGGTTGTTTGGCTGGTGAGCATGGCTGAGAAGTAGAGAACAAACTCAAACGCGACGCCGGGCGTGATGCCGCCAGGCAGTTCCACGTGCCATGCCTTCGGCCCGATCACTGAGGTCACCAACAGTAGAATACAGGAGCCCTACAATATCACATCAAACAAATGATAGTCACTACTTCCTTCTTATTAATTTTTCATTTTATCGCTGATCTCTGGTAGGTAGAACATTTAATTTTGTTGTTGGCATGCTTTGTTATTTCTATTTTTTGAGGTAATTTGTTCCTTTTAATGTTTGCTTGTACGCAAACTGGCAGACGCCTACTTGATGACAAGTGGACCCAGTGCCATAAATAGCCTTTTATGTGCCCTATGCGAGCTTCTATAACTGCGCCCTTTGTTTTCTTTAAATATTATATGTACCCTAGCTGGAGCAATGCTATGTATAGGCCTACTTTATTTCATTCAGGAAATTGAAATAACGCACAAGGACCTCGTTGTTGGTGGACCAATTATCTAATATTTTGGAAGAAAATTCTAATTTTTTTTAAGAACTAAGACAAATACTCTCGTGCGCTGTTTTGTCTAATATAACAGACGTTTTTGATGATACTGGCATGTAGGTACGTATGCTGCTGGAACTTATCAGGAGCAAACCGAGAAAATAATAGTCCTGCCTGGTCTGGCCATTCTTGCGCCCCCCAGAATCTACGCCCTGTGTCTGGGCACCGGTGGCCCCGCCCTATTTACGGCACTGAGTGGACCGTCGCCTGTGGACATTTCCATATGGGAACTATTGCGTTACCTATCTCGTCAAAAATGTAATATCTGACAACACTCTTTTTGCAGAACCCATATATTATTGCCTACAAGTTTCATCTGACTTGATAGGCTCTTTTTTAACAATGCGACGTCGAGTATCCGAACAGTCGGTTTAATTAATTTTGATCTCTTATGCAACCAAAAATTATACTATAGCCAGTTTTCCATTTAGCCTCGTATTAAACCATTTTCAAGATTAGAATGAACATTAAACACTATTATGATGATGTCAACGCGAACAGTTTCGCTGGCACACCTAGTTCAGATTAAAGTTACATTAAGAATACATGTAATTAAACTTAGTTTTCAGAATTTGGTTGTTTGATTCACACAAATAATAATTATCAGTCGGATTGTTTACCTACCAGCATAGTGAAGTCGTATCCCCACGGCAGGAACATAACGCCCGTGTTATATTTCTCCCAGTGAGTAAGATAGAAATTCAGGAAAATATTCCATATCACAAAGAAAAACCTAATGGGGGTTACTTCATCTCTGAAATCAAACACAGTTATTGTAATTACAATCTACCATGTCTGAATACAGTGAAATGAAATGACAAGAAATCGGAACACATTGGGAAGGAAATAACAATAAAATAGCTTACATAAGGGATGTACATTAGGCCCACTTCCACGACAACAAGCAGGTAAGTAACGATGGAAGTGCGCGGCGGGAATATCGAATGTTCAAATAAATAGCGTTTACAAATTATCTCACTGTCCACTTCCTTCAATTTCCTGCTAGCCTGCTGCCATGAAAATGGGATTATGTAAACGAAGCATTATAATATATTATAACTAGGATATGCCCGCGACTTCGTCCACCCTTGACTTGAAATTTCCGCGTGATTCCCGGGACATAAAGTACATTAAAAAAGTTTTACACACAGTTTTAGTGAAAACTGTGCTAGAATAACCAAATTTTTATACACCCGAACAACTACAATGCGCTTCCGGAAAAAAACCCGCAGGATTCCCGGGAAAATAAATATAATACATTTTATTAGATAAAATTTGCTATCGGTTAGTGAAAAAAATCACATAGAATTTTTGTTTTAATTTGGCCACTGGCCATAATGATTTAAATCATTCCCAGAAAATTTCCGCGGGATTCCCAGGATACAAAACAGCGCAGATTTTAAGTAAAAAATTACGTAAATAGAAAAATAAACATAGTGATTCTAAGTATAAGATTATTATTGAATAGTAACAGGATTAAATATACTTTATATAATTAAAATTAATATTTATTTCATAGGAAAGTTTATGATAATGCTTCAAATTACGTTTTACGGATGTGTCAGCCATACCGCCGTATTTGAAACAGACTTTAGTTAAGAATCCTTTATTATAATATCCATTATTTTTTTGCTCGGGACTTCGTATACAAAACAAGAATATACTTTAATTATACATTACCTTCCAAATATGCTATAGAGACAGGTTGGAATGAGGACGGCTGAATAAGAATCCAGGCCGTGATCGAACAGTTCTCCCAAAGGGCCGCTCGTGCCTGTTTTCCGTGCTTGTTTACCATCGATACCATCTGAAGAAAGCATGCTAATTTCAAACAACTGAGATTTTTGGAGTTTACTCATTAAGAATCAATTTTCATATTGGGGGGGTATGGAAATTTTATGATGAGTGGAATAGTACAACTCTAACTCAAAACATTGTTTTTTCTCTCTCTCTTTTAAACTACACCTGTATTAGAGAGAACAAAACAAAAAATAAATTCAATGTTTCATGCCGTTTTTGTTTAAAGTAATTTAAGAGTTAATCTGTATGACATGTCTTTCCTACAATAAGCTTGCTTACCAATATGAGTTTTAGCAAAACTATTATTATATTTCACTGATATCTATAATATTTAAAATTCTAAACATACCGTGTCTGTACAATTAACGCTATTTAAAAAGAAACAACTGGAATAGACTATATAAAAGATGGAGAACACGATGCAATTTTTTTTTAGATTTCATGTCTGTTTGTTCGAGATTCAAGTAAAAACTACTGGGCCGATTTCGACGCGATTTTCGCTAATCGACAGCTAATTCTTAGACTTAAACTCTGCGCTACTTTTTATCCTGGGAATTCAGCGGGAATTTTTTAAAATGGCCAGTTTAAAAATATTCCAATGTGATTTTTTTACTGATCGATAGCTAATGTAATAAAATGTGTAATATTTTTTATACCGGAAGTCCCTCGGAAATTTGCCCGGGAGTGGTTTGAAGTTGTTCGGGTACATAAAAATTGGCTTGTTTGGACATAATTTTCACTAAAATTATAGCTTACATTCTTTTCTAAATGCTGCGGTATTTTGTCCCGAGAATCCCACGGGTATTTCAAGTCAAGCGTGAATGAAGTCGCGAGCATATTCTAGTTACTTATATGATTTTAATATTTAATTGATGTTTGTGAGTGTGCTTTGTGTTTCTATGCGAATTTTCTACTGGCTAAATAGTTTTTATGTCATATTACGAATAACCCACGAGAAAAACACAACGGTGGTTAAGTAACCGAAATAGTGCTCAAATATCCATTACTATGACATAACACAAGGACACCTGGCAGCTTGCTGGCTAACGCAAATGACGTGGGTTCGAACCTTGGCTCGGAAAGCATGCACCACTTAACATAGTTTTCACTTATTGCTTTAAAAATAACATCGCGATGAAACTTGCATGAGATGCATCGATATAACCAATGCATCAAACTCACCAATCCGCCTTGGACAAGTATGGCCGGTACACTGTCCGTTCCTCTAAAAAGGGCGAGGCCCGAGCTAAGCAGAGGATTTTTTTATTATAGTAAATGAAATGATAACGCAGAATTTCGGGAAAATTTGGGTACCCAAGTTTATTCTGCACAGGAATGGCTTACTCTCTTGATGAACTGACAACATTTCAATGTTCCGGATCTACGACGTACATATTGTAATACTGAAAGGGCAGGTACAAAATAATGGTGCATTATCTAATAAGTTAAATATTACTTTGACAATCACAAAGATAGACTTATATATAAAAATTTTAAAATTATCCAATCAATACTAGTTAGCAATAACTGATAAGACTTGAGCCGGATCCTTCTAGATTATAAATTCAGTAGGTTTTCAGAAAAATGACGATTTTATAATTTATATACGAGTTCCGCTTTTCCCAAGATCACTACAGTACCCTAAAGAGCAGTATGGTTACATGTGGTCTCTTATTCTTACTAGTGCCCTCTCTTATCTAATGTTACAATAATTGTGTCGCTACGATAATAATAGATATCCATAAAGTACGTGTTCACATCACGAAGAATAGCCGTTGATAGCTTGATTTATTTTATTTATGGTCTTGCATAACAATCAAGTCGAGTCAAGTGACTTGAACAAGACTCCATGTCGACTAGATATGGAGTCTTGTTCAAAAGACATGAGTTCAAATTTATCGTACAGCATGCACCATTTATGGTATTCGGTTCCTATAGAATATCTTACTACGCATTCATTCGCATTAACATCGGTAGAAATTTGATATTACCTATATGGAGTTTATGTCAAATTTTAATTCCTCGTAAGGCAAATGAACTTAAAAGTAAGAAATAGGAAGCGGCTTTCAGGCAGTTTTTCATGCATACATTATTACCACGCGCTGGCGGTGAAAAATTATGGGAGGAAACAAGCCCGCACATCAAAATTACAGTTGTATAAAACCTGCCAATTCGCTTTGAATAACTGTGGCAAGTGTGTTTTACGTCCTAAAATGCAGTCCACTGAATTTTAAAGCCAACCTTTATGAGCAATGGACAAAATCCTAACGATTTCGAAATTGATAGCTTCGGCCTTGTAAAATATATTTATTTATATAGATACTAGAATTTACCCGGTGCCTGCGCCGCGGGTTAACCTCTAGTGCTTCCGTGTTACTTGTTTAAAGAGCAGGCGTTAATACAGGTTACATTGTACAAAATTTTTATGCTAGTGCTACTTGCACCCGGAAAATTCACTTAATTTTATATCGCAAACTAACCCATCTCCTGGCATGAGTATATATGTCCATTTTCGGCATTAAAATTACATTTAAACAAAATTACAATACAACCGATCCAGTAATCCCAGTAGTTTTCCGTGAAAACTTAACAGAAATACATATCGAGTTGCTATCGCATTTTTATAGACGATGAATTTTTATATCTATAAACTTGAGAAATGATTAGTCTCATCCAAACTTTCATCCTCTATTTCAAACAGTCCTAGTTTTATTTATCTATCCGTCTATGAAAACTACAAAAATGACAAAAAGAGCTCAAAGAGCTAAAAGGACAAAAAGAGCAAAGAAGAAAAAAAGAGCAAAATGGACAAAAATGACAAATAGATAAAAAAGGACAAAAAGAGCAAAAGAGCAAAATGGACAAAAAGATGAAAAAAGACAAAAAGAGAAAAAAGGACAAAAAGAGCAAAAAGGACAAAAAGAGCAAAATGGACAAGGAAAAATAGATTAAAAAGGACAAAAAGAGCAAAAGAGTAAAAAGGACAAAAAGAGCAAAAAGGAAAAAAAAGAGCAAATTGGACAAATAGATAAAAAAAGCAAAAAGAGCAAAGGCGAAAAAAGAGCAAAATGGACCAAAAGGACAAAAAGAAAAAAAGAGCAAAAAGGACAAAAAGAGCAAATAGGAGAAAAAGAGCAAAAAGGACAAAAAGAGCAAAAGGGACAAAATATACAGAAAGGACAAAATAACGAAAATGGCGAATCACAAATCTAACCAAAACCTATCCCACTTTCTGGGATAACCTTTACATAAATCTATCCCAAAATCTATTCCATTATCCGGGGTGAAAAATATCCCTGGTCCACCCTCGGTATTAAAATTACATATATACCGAATCTCAGCCAAATCGGTCCAATAGTTTTTTCGTAAAAGCATAACAAACAGAAAGACAAATATATTTTTATCTCGGAAACTATCCCATTTTTCGGGATAGAAAGTATCCTATGTTCATCCTCGAGTTTCAGCTAAATCGGTCCAGTAGTTTTCCCGTGAAAACGGAACAGACAGACAGACAGTTACTTTTGCATTTATAATATTAATAGGGAAGTATGTTATGCGGGAATATATTACCAATTACACTCATATCAAGTCATCCTCTCAAATGTCATTGATCTGTTGGTTAGAAACTTTTGAATGATGTGCCTTTAATGTCGGAGTACAATTTGCATTTAGTATCGCATTCGGAAAACCATGTTTTATAAATGCTATAGTCGTTTAAAAGTTTCATAAGTTCATTTAAATGAGTAGATTCCTAATATTCTTTAGTCTATTCAGGTTTTAGCCAATAAATTTTTCATATGTTCGTGTGTATATTCGAATAATAATTAAGTAAATGTATTAAATTGGACAATTACGTTATTTCGTATTCCATGGCTTTTATATTACTGACAGGGTTACCTATTTTAAAGTTTAAGGTTGTAATTTTTGAAATAAGGAACTTTATATATATACATATATATATATATATATGTATATATATATATGTATATATATATGTATATATATGTGTATATATATGTATATATGTATATATATATATATATGTATATATATATATATATATATATATATATATATATATATTATCGATCTATAATATTATAAAATTCTAAAAATGCTGTGTCTTTACATTGAAGTTATTAAAAAAAACTGGATTACACTATATATAAACGATGGAGAACACGATGATTTTTTGTATTTCTTGTCTGTTCGGGATTGACGTAAATCCTACAGGGCCAATTTCGATGCGCTTTTTGCTGATCAAATAGAGATGTCTAATAAATATTGGAACTGTCATATTAAGCAAGTCCTAACATAACATGGTTTCAGAATTAGGAAACCCCGGGTATTATAATAAGTCCCGGATTATATTGTTTCAATATCAATCGGATTCGAATTAGCCAATTTTTATGTATACTACTCACTTTAAAACACTCCCGGGAAAATTCCCGGAATAAAAAATATCGAATCACTCGAAAAAGGACTTTTTTTTATAACATTATAGATGTGCACATGAGTGGTGACAACGCTCAAATGCGGCCGAGTAACAACGGCGGTTACAAGACCCATTTTCAAAACAGCATATATTATACTGATGGGTATGATTTTATTTTAGATCTTATTTCATTGCAATAAAGTTCGACATTGTGTAATAATATACACCGGTCAGCACTTTTTAATTCATTTAACACTTTTTTTTGTATAACTTTCATCCACCAAGTAACCTGCCATAAGGATTATTCCAATAAATATTGTTGAAAATGCAACACAATACATAATAGTAAGAAAGAAAGGAAAAATATTAATTTAATACAAGATCAATACAAAAAAATATTATTAATTAATACAAAAAAAAGTCGTGGTAGCGTAATGGTTAGCGCACGCGTCCCAGACCCAAAGGGCACGGGTTCGATCCTGGCCGGAACGCATGCACCTCTTAGGCAGTTTTCTGACCTAATGTGCATATTGTTACAATTACCACGTGCTAACAACGGTGAAGGAAAACATCGTGATGCAACCTGCACATCGAGATAACCGATGTGTCAAACCTGCCAAGCCGCCTTGGACAAGCGTGGCGGGTATACTGTCCGTTCCCCCTATAGTGGGAGGCCCGAGCCCAGCAGTGGGACATTTATGGGCTGCTATTATTATTATTTATATACAAGATACAAAAATTCTTACATGATAATATATCTAACAATTATTTGTGATGTCCTAAAAATGCTCTTGCTCAGAATAATGCTAGTTTCACAACCAGCGCTGATCTTCCACAAGTACCTCTAAGTGATGCCACGGCTTAGCTCCACAAAGCAAATTAAAACAATAAACATTACTAGTACTGGCTCTAACAGCTACATATTCATATGAACTAAAAGGATTAATAAAAGATTTTATTGTCTACTAGCCTTGTAATAAAACCATTCTGGATAAAGTACCTTCCTATTAAATTTAAATTGATATGCATAAGCTAATTAGAAACTTACCTAAGGTGTATGCAACAAACAAATTGACTGCAGTAACAGCCCAAACCCAAGAGGGTATGTAATCTCTAGTCACATTCTCATCAGTCAGGGCATGGAAACCAGCATCATAGTATGAGAACAGCAGAAAGTTGAGTACTGTCAGCAGAAATCCAGTGAATGTCAGTAGATTTGGTGCTATCCACACTGGACAGAACTGCAAGAAGTATTATAGTTTTATTAATTTATATAATTTTGTATGTATGTGATTACTAGAGTTTAACCTTGTGGCTCCTCAAACTCTAGTGCGTACCTCTAGTTTAAAGAGCAAGCGGTAATACAAGCTACACTGTATTAAATTTTTATGTTAGTGCATTTGCCCTGGAAGATTAACTTCATTTTATCACAAAGTATTCCATCTCTTGGCATGAAAAGTATTCATATCCATTTTCTCCTAATGACTTTCCATGAAAGCTCAATCGATAAGACTGATCACATTACTATTGCATTTTTTACAGATTTTTGATGAATTTTTGTATCCAGACACTTGAGAAATGATAGGACTCCCATATGAAGTTCCATCCCCTATTTCAACCCGTTCTAGTTTTATTTATATATCTCCCATCTGTCTATCTTTAAACTACATAAATGACAAAATGACCAAAACAACCAAACTGACCAAAATCACGAAAATAATGAAAATGGTTAAAATGATGAAAATGACCAAGATAACCAAAATGGCAAATCTCAAAAAAAACCTATCCTACTTTCTGGATAAACTTTACATAAATCTATTCCAAAGTGATCCCATTATCTGGGATGAAAAGTATACCTTGTCCACCCTCAATATTAAAGTTACATACATACCAAATTTCTGTCAAATCGGTCCAATAGTTTTTCCGTAAAAGCATTACTATTACTTATTTACAAATTTACAAGATAAAATGTTGCTCGCCTGTAATAGCTATTACAGACTAATTTCTCTCCACACTACCTTAATTCCAGTACATAACAATAACAGAGATAAATATACTTTTATACAGGAAAAAATGCAATTTTTCCAGATAAATAGTATCCTATGTTCATCCTCAGCAGCGAATATATATATATATACTAAGTTTCAGCCAAATCTGTCCAGTACTTTTTCCATGAAAGAGTAAGAGGCAGACAGGTAGACAGACAGACAGAATTACTTTTGCATTTATTACATTAATAGGGATTACGGAAATATAAGTATTCATACATATACACAATTGTCATTATTAATCCAATTTATGCCTAGAGTAGTCTGAATCTTCTTCTATCTTATTGTTAAAAAACAATCTCTATTTTTTAATAATAAGATCAACTTTTGTGCTCAATTAAATAGTCTAAGTCTATCAGTTTTTTTGTATTGGTGTATATTAAAGAGTTAGATATATTTATCTTTAATATTTTTCAACTTCCTCTCTTACTTTTTTGTATAAACTACAAAAAAGGAACTCCTATTTCTTAAGGTTTATTATATCATTGTTAAAAGATAAATTTATACCAAAAATTTAACAAGTATATAAATAATGTATATTTCACATATAAAAAATGTTCTTCAAAAAGACTTTAGAGCTATATGTATAATCACTCTGGAGTAATGGTAGCGTATAGTTGCTAACACACCAAAGTCAAATCCATCCAATTAAACAAGGGTTGGAATTTTAGCCAGAAAGGATACACTATTTTTTCTGACCCAGTGTGTATATTGCTATAATTATCACATCCTGAGGGTGAAGTTATGAGTAAATGAATGTGAGGAATCTAGTTGTCCATCATTATTAAATCTCATATGACAACACTTTGTATACAAACCTGAACACACCAATTCCAGAAGGGGTGCATAAGATAATTACTAAGTACGCTTGTATCGATAGAGTTATACTGTAACAAAGTAAAAATTTGGTTTTTAAATAATGCAGTAACACAAACGAGAAATAACTCAAATATCTCGAGTATTATACCTTATATTTTTCGAAACCCTTTAATTGATCTTGCGACAAAAACCGAACCATGATGTAAAAATTATTGCATTAACAATAAAAACTAGGCGTTAATATTAAAACAATAAGGACATAACTTTTTAAAGTGAATAGCAGAGTAAATAAGTTTATTTATTATTTATTTTATAGTATTCTTTAATTTAGTTTATGCAGGACAACATCACTCAACTCGGAAAAATTACAACTAAAAAAAATAGCCCCTTATTTCGCGATTAGAGATGTTAAGCTATTTTAAAAACGAAGGAATAGTTGTTGTTCATAAACTAGCCGCTTATTTATTATCCTTTAACTCGCCAGTTGCCTAACTCTTGTAAAATAAAAGAGTTTTTGGCGGGAACTGAAAGGGGACGTTGTGCTGTACAGTTTCATATTCTAAAAATGTGTAAAATTACTCTAAAATGAACAATAGTTGTAGGATATTGATAGTTTTTGAGTAGTAATTATGTGTTTTTGCGAGAAATGTAAACTATATAGCCAAATGTGGCCTTTCGAGTTTTCACAAGAACTCCATTGAATGACGTCGTTTGTCGCCTACAATACAACGGCGCCTGGCTTAAAAGCTTAGTTGCCAATCCTTAAACATAAAAAAAATTGTCAAATAAAACAGAAAGAAAAATGATAATTGAGAAGCATATGGCTTCAGATTGGTTCTACATCCTGTTGACCGTTATGTTTTTCTTTACTATCTGTTAAAGTTTGACATAAGCTTCATACACGCCATGTTAAAATACAACCGATGGTAAGGCAAGTGAAAATTGTGACATTGGCAAAATCAGTTGGAGCCATTTGGGGCAAAAATATAATAAAAATGAGAAAAAGGCAAGTGAGTGAATAGTAAAGATATAGGAATCAGCTGTTATTTTTCAGATCCCACGCTGGCAACTTTGTTTGTTCGATAGCTGATAGCGGTCGTGTTGCTGTTTTCGCAGCTAATCAGCCGCAGAAGAGGTAATAGCCAAAAATCTGCCGATCGTTTTAAAGCCGGCTATTGAATCACCATGGCTAAATGAACTAATTAGTTTTTGATATTTCAGTCGGTTACCTTCCACCGCTGGCACCGATTGGGGTTGCAACCTTATGAGTGACGAGCTGATGATATTCATTCTGCCAACTCGGTGGTCTAGATCGAATTTCAAAAAGGTGTAGATTAACCCAAAAATTTAAACAAAGGGTTATATCGCTAAATAATTAATAAAACTCAATAAAAGTAGTTGATTTTTAGTATAATTTATAACCTGCTGATTACGAATAAGAAACTGAATTATGTATATTATGTACATTCTTTATTATGAAAAATTACCAGTAATAAATACAGAAAAACGTGCTCAAAGCAGTTTACATAATGTCTTCTGAGCCTGAGTCAAATTCGTCGTTAAGGGTTACATCTTGCACTGACGACGTTGACTTGACGTTGAGGACAGGAACGTTAAAGCACTTAGATACAGGGTTCCGAAGTGTGCGTATTTAGGTTATGCTGGGCTTGTCTTCTAAACACTTCATTTAGTTTCGTTCTTAGCATATCTATGGTTTTATTTGTTGAGAGATGATAACTTTTGGCTAAATTGGGACTAGAGGCTAAATCATTATTATGGGTGCTAAACAGATACAAAAAGAGCTAGATCTAAGACCGAAAGAGTTAAATTGGCAACACTACGAACTTTAGGTGCGGTGCTGCCACCCAGGGCAAAGGCCGACCGAGGCCCGGTGAGGTCGCAGCCGGCGCGGCGCGTCGTTTTTTAAACATCTAAATAGGCTGTATGGACCAAGTCCTTTACCTGCTATTTTGGCGAATTTTACTACTACCATGGAAAAAGATAATTATGCTACTACTACTACTACTACTATAATTATACTATGGAATTTCTCACAAGTACTTTTTAAGTTTTTAGTAGGAATTTGAACGGCGATATTTCGCTTTATAGTTTAATAAAAAATATAATAGTAATAAACAGTGCACATTACTTGTTGGATATTTTACTGTTGTTGTTTGGCGTCAATTAGCGACACGGAACACTGTAGGACCGATCCTAGAAACCCAGGCTATAATAAGGAAAATTCGTTTACGTTTACCCCATCAGGGCTAAACTTTTGCACAGAGTGTCATCAGATTAACGGAAATTAAGTTTAGGGGTATACATACGCCTTGTATATAGACACTAGACCTGTTATTTGGGCTAGGAAACATGTTTTTAGGGTCCACCAACAAGTTTTGAATGAATAATGGGAAAAATAAAAATACGTTTGATAAACAAGGTTATGTCACTTTTGTTGAATAAAAGTTTGATTTGTGTTTAGGATTACATTTACACCTGATATATAAACACTAAAACTGTTTTTTAATTTAGTAAACAAGTTTTTAATTAGTTATTATAATTTTAAAGTTCATAATAATAAATCACAGTACTGTCACTTTTTTTTACTTTACGACGATAATAGGCATAAGAAAGAAAAAAATGCCAACTATTCGATATGTCAATAATATCGATTTTTAAATACTAAAATTGTTTTTTTAAAATTATGTATTGTGAGTTTTAATTAGTAGTATTTTCGAAACAATTTATTTTTATTAAAAAAATCTATGTATAATTTGCTATAGTCTATTTGCCGCCTTTTTTATTCCATTAGATTTGAGTTAGGAATATCCTTACAGTTTTTTTACAGCCACTAAGGTTGTGAGGGGTGATCGAAAGTCGCGACCAGTGACTAAAACGGTGAGTTGGTTAGGTTGGGTTAGTCTTTAGACCAAAGCGCGCGAGCCGAGCGAGCGAAGCGAGCGTGCCGCGGCAGCGGCCGGCGAGTGCCAGAACCGACTGATCTCTCTTCTTATTGATAAATATTTAAATGATGGTTACAAATCGGTTGTGACATTTGCTGACCACTGTCATGCCACATTCGCTTTGCTCGCTCGGCTTGTGGGCTTTAATCTGCGTTTTTAGACTTTTTAAATTGACCACTACTTTTCTTCTGCATTTCTCGTCTTTAGAAATAAGAAATAACTACACCATTTTGAAAAAAATTAGTCATTTTTACAAAAAAAATCATATCTCAAAAACTACATGTCTCCTAGACATGGGGGTTGCAGAAGGGAGAAGTAATCCTCCCCTCCTCCCCCTCCGCCCCCCCGCTACTTAAAATTCAGTGACCACTATTGTAAACTTTAACCAAGGTCTTCTTCGCATTGTTCATAAAATACGCTACCATCCAACAGATTAGGTACATGGTAATAGCCATAGTAGCTATGAAATTTAAATATTTGTTACTTATGTAAAAGATGAAAAAGTTTCCATATTGCTGTCTTATTTTTTATTGGAGTGGTTCATTCCTAACGATTTCAGTAAAAATGTAGTCTAGGTGTATTAAAACATGACTTACCTATAGATATTTTATGCTGCAGCCGCACTTGCGATAGTGTTAATGACTGGGGCTGAATGGGTCTTATTTAAAGTAACCCCGTGTATAATATATATATATATATATATATATATATATATATATTTTTTTTTTTTTTTTTTTTTTTTTTTTTATTGCAGGAGTTCAGCAGACAAGCAGACGGCCCACTTAGTGGAAAGCGGTTACCATCGCCTATGGACATTTGCATCACCAAAGGTGCTACAAATGCGCTGCTGCTCTCTTAAAGGAGACTGGAACCTGGTCACTAATGCCGGAACACAACACAAGGTTGTTATGGCGGCATACTCTAGACCAGGGGTGGTCGCCATCCAGTCGAGCAAATACTCTACCACCTGGCAGGCGAATCTTCTGCGTTGAAATGCTTTAGACGGGTGAAATTTCGGATTATATGTATATCAAACACACACACACACACACACACACACACACACACACACACACACACACACACACACACACACACACACACACACACACACACACACACACACACACACACACACACACACACACACACACACAGATATATATATGTGTGTGTGTGTGTGTGTGTGTGTGTGTGTGTGTGTGTGTGTGTGTGTGCGTGCGTGCGTGCGTGCGTGCGTGCGTGCGTGCGTGCGTGTGCGCGTGTGTGCGTGTGTGTGTGTGTGTGTGTGTGTGTGTGTGTGTGTGTGTGTGTGTGTGTGTGTGTGTGTGTGTGTGTGTGTGTGTGTGTGTGTGTGTTTGATATACATATAATCCGAAATTTCACCCGTCTAAAGCATTTCAACGCAGAAGATTCGAGTTTGATTCTCGGAAACAGGTAATTTTTGGTAAATTCTCCGGAATATGGATCCGAAGTTCACGTGAATAAGGCGCGAAAAAATGTTAATTATTTTATTAAATTCTAAGTTCGAATTTCGAACTAATTTATGTTTAAGGTGTTAATAATAATTGTTCTTCAAACGTAAATTTAAAAATAATACAAAAAGCAGTTAAATACAGATTACGAGAGTTCCATTTTATCCAAACTAATTAAGTACTAGAGGAGAATGTGGAAACGATCGACAACATTCATTGTTATGCGGATGACAGCACTGGCAACGCGCATTACTCTGGACGTGCAAATGTCCCTCGATCATTTGTGGAGGAGAGTCGGGTTAGACTTGTGTCTGAGGTAGAGAACTCCTTAGAGAGAGTCTCTGAATGGGGGAGACAAAATCTTGTCCATTTCAACCCCACAAAGACACAGGTCTGCGTAGTCTCCGCCAAGAAAACTCTATTCGAAAAAGCGCTTCAGTTCTAAAGAACTCTCCTTACCACCTCCAGGAGTATCGGGATCCTTGGAGTCGACATCGCGAACGATGTGTAGTTTAGGTGCCACCTTGAGGGCAAGGTAAAACTTGCTTTCAAGCTGGGAGTGCTAAACCGGTCCAAGCAGTATTTCACTCAGCGGCAACGCCTTGTGCTTTATAAAGCCCAGGTGAGGCCGGATATGGAGTACTGCTCACATTTGCGGGCTGGGGCACCCGCCTACCAGCTAAATCCCCTGGACAGCATTCAACGTCTAGCCGTTCGCATTGTCGACGATCCCATACTCACAGACGGTTTGGATACGCTTGGCCTTCGGAGAGACTTCGCGTTTCTTTGCGTATTCTACCGACTGTACAATGGGGAGTGTTCCGAGGAACTGTTAAGAATGGTGCCTTTGTCTTCTTTTTACCACCGCACCGCACACCATCGGCTGGGCGTTCATCCCCAATTCCTAGAGCCGCTTCGCTCTTGTACGCAACGGTTCTCTAGAACGTTTCTCTTGCGCACCGTGCGGATTTGGAATGAGCTCCCAGCCGTGGTTTTCCCACAGCGATACGTTATGGGTTTTTTTAAAAAGGACGTCGTAAAGTTTCTTCGAGGCCGGCAGCGCGTTGGTGACACCTCTGGTGTTGCAAACGTCCATAGGCGACGGTAACCGCTTTCCATTAGGTGGGCCGTCTGCCTGTCTGCTGTACTCCAGCTATATAAAAAAAAACCCTATTATTAGTATCATTTCAATATCCCGGTTGAGATCGTTCTTTGCTTTGTCAAACAGGTATGTAAGTTTGTTTTTAATTTTATCTTCTTTAAATGATATTCAGTATTCTAGTTAGTCATTTATATATCGCAAATAACGATAACTAGCGCAAAATAAAATAATGAGTTATCATTAATGATAAAAACGTCACGCCGATTGTTAGTAATTTTCTAAGGAGCTTTGCCTTGTAGAAATCAGAATAGATTACGTACAAACTTCATAAGAACGAGTCGGTGTCTCTCTCTTATCAATTTTGCGTGGTGCGAATTAAATATTGTGATTATATTAATATAGTAATGTTACATAAATCGCCAGCTCTACGTTCGAAGAGGTTATTCACTAAAAATGTAGCATATTATTCCACGGTCAAGGTAAGTTTTAAACCGATTTTTTGCGATTTCACGATAAACTGGAAAAACATTTTAACTTATTTTGTCTATTTTATAACGAGAATGTCATAATGTTATTTGGTCTTATCGTCTCAGAAGCCACTGAAAGTATTTTTTTTATTGCAAAGCTGGCAAATAGGATGATCCAGCTTATGGAAAGTGGTTGACTGTAGACGTTTGCAACACCAATGGCGAAGCCAAGGCGCTGCCAGCCTTTGGAATGTGACAAAGAGGAAGGGGTAGGGGGATAAGATAGACAGGTCAGACAAGAGTAATGAGGTAGTAGGGATTGGATATGAGATGGCATAAAGAATACAGGAGAGGAGGGGGAAGTGAGCCATCGGAATTGTCACTAGTCGCACGAAACACGATTAGCACAAGGCTAACCGTTTCACGTCAATATTCTGTGAGAGCGTGGTATCACACCGATCGAGCCGCAGCTAAGAGCTGTAATTCAAGCATGGCTCTACCACGTACATTAACATTTGATTAATTAGGACGCATCGATACTATTTATAATATTGTTATTGAATTAAGTTATTGAGAAATTATCCCGGTGAAAGCCCGTGAGCCTCTGTTCCAGTTCTTTTCAAATTATTTGAAATTATTGAAATGTAGTTTGAAGAATAATTCAAAGTAAATAAATGTTTCAGCATTTAATTCTGAAATGTAATAGCAACTCAAAATCAAATGATGTGTGGATATTTATAATTTTGTGGTAAAGATCTACCTATATATATTTTCACGAAGTTTTATTAAACTATTTAAAAACAAAATACTACAGAGACATAATTATATTAGAATTGGCGTGTTATAGTACAATGAATGACAAAAAACATTTTTCGTGTAGTTGCAGTACCTAGATACGTTTATTAATTATTATTATATCATTTTCCTAGGAATCAATTTGAACGATATATAGGTATATAAGTTGATGCGCTGCAGCGTCATCATATAGCATAGCATAAATAATAACGTTACGGATGGATGCCATACATAACGGAGAGTTGAATTTGTTGTCAGTGCATTAACTTGTGAGGTATTATTAGTCATATCTTCTAAATTCAATTAAATTAAAGAGTAAGTTTGAACGCTTCTTTAAGAACCATAAAGAAGCGTTCAAACTTACTCTAACTCTCTATGAATAAGACAAATATTTAAGTAACACATAGCGATACATATATTCGATTTTAAGTAAAAAAATATGATTTTTTGCGTGGTAGAGCCATGTTGGAATCATTGTCTTTTTTTAAAGCTCTTAGAGCCGGTTCGATCGGTGTGCTACCACGCTCTAGCGGAAAAGTGGCGTGAAACGGTTAGCCTTCAGCTAATCGTGTTTCGCGTGATGTGTGCGTTCCGTTGGCTTAACTTCTTTATCTCTACCATCCCGTCTATTCTGTTCCTCCTGTCTGATGCCTCTATCTCATCCCCCTATTCCGTTCTAAAGCCTAGCAAAGCGTTGGCTTGGCCCTTAGTGTTGCAAACGACTATTGCGACTGTAACCACTTTTTATTAGCTGGGTCGCCTGCCTGTGTGCCAACTTCGCAATAAAAAAAGATATGAGGTGGAACATTTAAAAAAATCTGTTTGTTTAGCTTTTCAGACTTTTGTAGCCAAATGATAAAATAGTTTTGTACAAGGTCGGCAGCGCATTGGTTGACTTTTCGTGTTGCAAACATCCATAGGTCCATTCATAGCGACGGTAACCACTTTCAATAAAAACAATACCCGTTCATAATCTATGTACTACTGTATACTGTATATGGAACATTTCAAAGTGCGTTGTCTGATACGCACTTGGCTGATTTTTATATGTAATAATTATAAACTATATTTTAATACATCCATTTGATTTATCTGATTAAACAATTGTCGCGGTGGAAATTTTCACTTACCTATATAATATTTTATCATTGTTTGTGTTTTGCCACTTTAAACTTGTTGACGCGTATTTATCTATTTTTTTACTAATAGGAGGCCACTTAACTTGTTATTTAGATGAGGGTGACAAAATGCATTGTTTTTGTTAGTACGTGTCCCCCACGCATAGAATTTTATCAATGTTTTAAATACTACTTTGCGCATTTGTACATTCCTATTAAAATATTGAGGAAAAATATTGAATATATTATTTTACTCACATTTAAATAAAATACTTAAAATTAAAATATACACTTGATATAACGTAAAGCTTAAAAAAAATTACAAATAGTAGGCCCCAAATCAACGTCCGCTGGGAACATTCCCAAAACGCTGGCTGCGTTACCACTATGGATGGCAACGCTTATGCGTTACCCAAAATGCAGGCTAGAAGATGCAGCTTTAGAATTATATTAATTATTGGATTTTTTAAATTCATGTATATACACTAAAATAAATCTGTAGCGGGTGTGAAGTACTTATAGTATGTAAGTGAAGTATAGTATGTATAATGATTTTAAATTCTAAGGGCAAATTCGGACTAGCAGATTGCGATAAACTTTTAAGGTGCAGCTTTATCTACGATGGTGTTACATACATAGGCCGTTTTACGCAGATATGACGATGGTTTTAATGCGTTATTTGAGATACGACATTATTAATGATGTTAAATATTGATATAACATTATGTATAATATACACTTTTTTATGGATTTAAATAAGACGCATTTACGCATTAGGCCACAGTCTAAATCTTTAACACTAATGCAGATGAAGCCCCAGCATTAAGAGATGCGACAGTTAAACAAAAACTTTATCGATATTCTTACAATATCGACTGTATTAAATTTTATATAGAAAGACTAGGATATGCCCGTGACTTCTTTAACGGTTGTCTTAAAATTCCTGCGGGATTCCCGGGACACAAAATATCGCAGCATTAAAAAAAAATGTAAGCTATCGTTTTAATGGAAACTGTGTACAAGTAAGCTAATTTTTGTGAGGGCGAACAATTTCAAACTGCTCCCAGGAGGATTCCCGGGATAAAAAAATCACACATTTTATTATAAAATGTGCTATCGATCAGTAAAAAATACACACTGGAACTCATTTTTTTTAAATCAGACCATTTCAAATCATTCCTAGTAAAATTTCCACGGGAATCCCAAGATAGAGAGTAGCACAGATTTTCAGTCTAAGAATTTTGTGTCGATCAGTGAAAACCGCATCGAAATCGGCCCAGTAGTTTTTACGTGAATTCCGAACAAACAGACAAACCGACAAACAGAAACGAATAAAAAAAACTGCATCGTATTCTCCATCGTTTATATAGTCTATTCCAGTTGATTTTTTTTAAATAGCTTTAACGTACAAACACGATAAGTTTATGTTTATTTTATAATATTGTAGATAATGCCGTCTATAAAAATGGAATTGATTTGAAGTTTAACTTGATAAACAAGTGACCACATGCGAGTGTACTACAGTTACATTAAATTGGTAGACGCATTTAAAAATGTGAGAAAATCAGGGGTCCGAATTTGGAGCAACAGATTTCTGAAAAGACTTAAAATTGTTGTCTCTCTGTTAGGGCATCACGTGTAAATTACTGAACGGATTTAACTTGACTCAGACCTAGCTTATATATGGGGTCAACACATAGAATACTTTTTATCCCGATAAGACAACGTCATTTCCGTGGGATAGACAATTATAGTCAATTCGCTGCGGTCCCGTTTTGCTGTTGCCGCCGCAACGTTGTAATTCACTTATTATTTAATTAATTAGTAAATTAACATACGCGGCAATGCGAACGAAGTTTTACTGGCATTGTTAGTTATTAAAATAAAACTTTTGCAGATGTTATCCAGTTTAGATGTTATCCATGTAGTATTTAATCCATTTTGAAAAACTGTTTGATGACCTATTGTCGGGGTGCAAGCTTTCAAAATCTCCAATATCAAATTTTTAATTTTAATCTGCGGTATTTTACCCTTCATGCAAGGAAATAAATACTATAATTATGTATTTGACTTCAGCGATGCGATGTTTTACAATCGTATAATAATGTTGTAGTAATTATCTATATGGTTATTTATTTGTTTTCATTTTAAAGTAACAAATTATTTTATTTGTTGGTTTTATTTAAATTTATTTATTTGGTTTACTAATTCAATATTTCACAAGTAAAATTAGTTTAACAAAATTGGGTCAATTTGGTCTTAGATCAAAAGAAAGGTTTGCACTGAAAATTAGATTTGTGTCGGTATAATTCCCGCACAGCAATATGCTGAGAGTAAAGCCCCAGTTTAAATATTTAAAAGTACTCGTTGTTCGTTTTGGTATATGGCCGCTTCGTCCATCTGTGCAGGAAGGGAGAAAGATTAAATAATTCCTGCACCCTGTAGACATGGCTACTGAAAAGTAGCCGAAACGTCGGAACAATAAAAATCAAATAAATTACAGCGCTTAAAACTGTTGAAACGTAGTTTTAAAATGTATACTAGCCGCGGAAACTTAAGAAAACACCTTTGGCGTTGCAAATGTCCATAGCCGACGGTAAACATTCTCCACCAGGTAAATTTTCCATCAGCCTGTCTGCTAGGCTCCAGCAATAAAAAGAATCTTGTGAGTGGCGAGTCGTTTGCCTATTATATCTGTGTTCTTCTAACGTTCCAACGAATACTTTTGGAGGCGCCATAATCACTTTCATAACCCATTTCTTCTTGTCTTCATTCTCAAGAATAATTACTATAGCACATCTTTTGTAGTGTAAATTAATTATTAATATTTTTGGACTAGGCTCGCCGAGTGATAGCAATTCGTCGCGAGGATCAGTCAGTATGGGAGAGACGAGCTCCGTTTTCGCCGTCAAATGTAAAAAGTTTCGTGAGGCAAGGAGTCAAAGTCATAGTGCAGCCTTCAAACAGGCGGGCTTATCCAATGCAGGTAAGAGCAAAATTTTCTATAACTTTCTCCCTTCCGAATGAAGGCACTATATATAGTATTTTATAAATACATTTTTAAGGTTCTGTAAGCAATTTGGCAAAATGGATCCATTGTAAAATCTTCACTATACAGGTAAATTTTCAGGGCCAAATCCTAAACTATACGAAATAGCGAAAAATACTAAAAGGAGTCTGGAGGCCGATTCTGATGAAAACTAAAGTGGTATCATTGGATTTTTGAAAAAATTAATTACACTAGTCAGGAATCCTTGAATGCGTTATTACGTCAGTAGGTAGAAACTAGTTTGTAAGGATTAATTCCTGTGAAAGAATATCAACTGGCAACGGCAGAATTTAGACTAGTATTTAAATTACATTTCTTGTAAATATGTTGTTAAAAAAAAACGATTTTATTATTTTTTGAGGAGTTTTCAAGATATGGTGTATTTTACATATTTTTTTATGATTCCGTAGCATAATAACAGTAACAGTGGACGCTCGTCACCTTAAGAACCCTTTATTGTGCATGGACTGCCTTGGACTGCAATGCGTACATGGACTGCCATGGACAATAATTTGTACATGGGCAGTAATGTATGCATGGACAGTAATGTATACATAGACATAGACTGTGTACATGGACAGTAATATATACTTAGTCTGGCCATAAATACTGTTACAATTAAAAAGAAACAAAATATTATATTTGAATTTGGAATCTGTCATTTTTATATGATTGTTCATTTGTGTTTTCTCATTTTGGCGCCAATACATTGTACAACATTTTGCGATATTAAAATAGAGTGGGGCGATAAAGAGAACCGAATCGCTGTGATTGCATTACACAAAGTAAGTATGGAGCCAAATGCAATTTTTTAAACTCTCCATACGCTTGGTATTAGTCAAATATTTGCTTACCGGGCTATTAATAGGTACAATGAGACCTCCTCTGTTTGTGACAGAATAAGACCTGGCCGTCCACGTAGTGTTCGTACGAAAAAGGTGGTCAAAGCAGTATGGGAAAGAATTCGAAGAAATCCTGTCCGAAAGCAAAAGATTTTATCTCGGGAGATGAAGATATCACCTAGAACCATGTCGCGTATTTTAAAAGATGACTTAGGACTTGCAGCCTATAAGAGACGCACTGGTCATTTCTTAACTCATAATTTAAAAAAGAATAGGGTGGTAAAATCGAAACAGAAAATTTTTGTTTACGAATGAGAAAATGTTTACAATTGAGCAACATTTTAACAAACAAAATGACCGTATTTATGCTCAAAGCTCTAAGGAAGCTTCTCATTTAGTCGACAGAGTGCAACGTGGGCATTATCCGTATCTCCAGTGATGGTTTGGTGGAGTGTTAGCTATGAAGGAGTGACTGAGCCATATTTTTGTGAAAAACGTATCAAAACATCGGCACAAGTGTATCAAGATACCATTCTTGAGAAGGTAGTTTAGCCCCTTAACAACACCATGTTCAATAACCAAGAATGGTCCTTCCAGCAAGACTCGGCGCCGGGTCATAAAGCTCGGTCGGAAACGAACATTTCGGACTTCATCAGAGCTGAAGATGGGTCGTCTTCTAGTCCCGATCTTAATCCGCTGGATTATGATTTATGGTCAGTTTTAGAGCGTACGCCTTGCTCTAAACGCCATGATAATTTGGAGTCCCTAAAACAATCCATACGATTGGCAGTGAAGAATTTTCCCATGGAAAGAGTGCGTGCTTCTATTGATATCTAGCCTCAACATTGAAAGGACTGTATTGCAGGAAATGGAGACCACTTCGAATAAGCTTTTTATATTTTAAATTGTTTTATATATGTATATTTATGTATTAAACTAACACACTGTAAAACTTATAAATGTTATTTGCAATAGAAAAAAAATATTATTTATTACAATATTTATGGCAAGACTAGGTACATGGCCATGGACTGTCATAGCCAGTAGTAATGTACGTAGACATAAACACTAATGTCGATTAAAAGAAACTACTTCTTTCTTTCTTTCAACATTTAATATAATGTTGATTCGTAAATATTTCTAATGTTGAGTTCAATTTGATAACCTTAGATGACGTACTTAGTACTGATTATTATAATTGTATAGGTCAGTAAATTGGAATAATTATACCCTTGTGAAGAGGGAAAAAAACAAACTTATTTTAGCATGAATACAGACAAACGTTAGATCTAACGCCGAAACAGCTAAATTGGCAATAGTGGGTATTTTGTTAGGTATATAGTAGGTACTAGTCTAGTTGCGGAGTCCCACCTACCCCACTACAGGTCCTCGAACAGCAGAGTGTGTAAATCAAAGTAAACCACTAAAACATTTTACGATATTTACCAGTACGGAAATTGCACCCGGGGCTACTAGACTTTCCAGTAGGCAAGTCAAATACATAACCACTATGAATGACCCAGAGATCGTTAAACTATGACATAGATAGCAAGTTTCCATAATTTACATGATGTTATGTACTAATATTCTAAGCATATTAGGAATTCACATGAAACTTAGCAAGTATGTAAGTGAATATCTTTTTTTAGTCATACATAAACGCCGGTGCAATAATCCAGGAAGACATAAGCGAAGCTGCAGTGATATTTGGTGTGAAACAAACACCAATAGATCTTCTAATTCCGAATAAAACATATTGTTTTTTTTCACATACAATAAAAGCACAGGACGCTAACATGCCTATGTTGGATGCTATTTTAGGGAAGGTAAGTCGCAGATTGAATTTTTTACTGTCCCATTCTAATATGCAATTTTCCATTATCTATTTCTATTATATGCGTTATCACAGTTAAGCGGCCAATCTACAATGACTATAAAAATATATAATATAATAGGATTCTCTTTTCATTCGTCCTCTATTAAGTTAGAGTTTTATATCTCAGTCCGACAATATATAATATATATAATAAAGGTAGATTCTTTTTTAAACTATGAAACTTTGGGGCAGCGTCTTAGGGAAATGCGGCCTGCGTTTTGGGAATGTTCTCAACTGCCGGCGATTTGGGAGTCAGATAGTGTTTGTAATTTTCATTATTTTAATTTATTTATAACTTAGTTTGTTTTTAATATTTAATTGTATGTTTTTAAGTTAATGTAATTTCGTAGTTTAAAAAAAGAATCTATTTTTTATTATTGAAAGTTAGATTTCTTAAATTCTATTTTCTTGTTTTAGATTGAGATCCCAGTCACCCCAGACTTACGCTGAAAGCGGGGCCGTTTTTCAGGTAGCAGGTATCAAAGGTGGAAAATAACCATTTTAACTTACGTCAAAGTAGAAAGGCTAGTTTTTACATATGTCATATATGATATTGTTATAAACGAAGATATACAGTTGCCAAACACTTCCTGTGGGTCATAACTTTTGACAGACACTTAAAAAAAAGGGAACTTGCGTCATTTTAGGAAGGCTGAATTTTATATATATTATCAAGTATAAATATTTTAAGTTATTTTCCAATGAGCCAGACAAATCTGACGGGCCAAACATCTTCCCATGGTTATTTTCCACCTTTGACAGCTGCTACCTGAAAAACGGCCCCGCTTTGAGCTTATGGAGTATCCATTCCTTTCTAAGTTTATATTAAACTACCGGTCCTAAAAAGTTCATCTTTCCTAAAATCACGTAGGTCTGGGGTGACTGGGATCTCTATCTATTTATATTATTCTTGTAATTATGTAAATATTATATCAATATTTCTAAACTCTTACTCGTCATACACAACACAGTTAGCTCAAGGCTAAACATTTTGGGGTCCTCTAGCATCTGGGGAGCAGAGGACCAAACCCCTGCTGACGAAGTGAGTCTGCCCTGCTTCCCGGGGCATTCTCAAGCACTGATACGCAGGATCAGCGTGGGCGTAACTACGTTCTAAGTCTCACGCTCTTCCTACCTTAAGCGCGGGGCGTATGGGAGGAAGGGGGTTTTAGTGGGTATTAGCCCATGGACTACCTCTCCTAGAGAGGGTACCTTGCTGAGTCTCCACACAGGCCGGCAATCGACTCTGTTATCTGCGTTATCTTCAGTGGATAACTCTCATTGCATTGGTCTAATCCTAGTAAAGGATCCGGTAGTGTAAGAAATGTATTTCCCCCTGCCTTAACAAAAAAAAGGGCTATTTTAAGTCTTTCTCTATCGAGCCACCCCTAAGAGCTGTATGTAATCAAGATAATGATTCTCGCATGGCTCTATCACGTTCCGAGTAGTTCAGTATTTCCTTAAATACTTAACAATAAGTTTGAAACCTAAGTAATATTACATGAGCATTATGTGAATATAGTTCTACGTATGTTTTCAATGATTTTCTGAGAAAAAATTTGCTTTACAGAAAATTCGATTAATTGATTATGAAAAGTTGATGGATGAGAGTGGAAACCGTGTGGTTGCATTTGGTAAATATGCAGGAGTAGCCGGAATGATCAATATTCTTCATGGAATTGGCCTACGATTGTTGGCTCTCGGGCATCACACACCTTTCATGGTAAGCTAACGATACGAGATTTTTAATATAACATCCCTACGAATAAATAATTATTCCTAGTAACATCCTACATAATTATGTACGTATTATGAATGTACGACCGTCGATCTATGTCTACAAATGAATTTTCATGCGCAGTTTCTCTGCTGTTATTGCCTTTTAATGTGTTACAATGTAATCGTTTTGTTTATCGATATGATCGATAAATGACTATGTTTTCAACTGTTTTAACACAATTAAAGAATGTTAATAACGACAAAAAAAAACTCCTGCTTAAACCTAAAAAATAAATTATCTCTTTGAGTGCATTTTTTTTGTTTAAGAATTGATTTTCAGCTGAAATATAATTATGACTGTTTTTCTTTTTTTTCACTCATTTGTGACTTACTTTTAGCACATCGGTCCAGCACATAACTACCGCAACTCGAGTATGGCTCGTCAGGCAATACGCGATACAGGATATGAAATTGCTTTGGGAATGATGCCTAAGTCACTTGGTCCACTTACTTTTATATTCACGGGATCTGGGAACGTGTCTCAGGTTAGAAAAATTGTTATTATGTTCATATATAAAATACAAAGAACTTAGATACGACTTATGGTTTACTCGTCTATAGCTTTATGGCTGGTAACAGACATTACTCACGTGATGTCAATATGATTATGATGAAAGTAAAAATTTCTTGTGTCGGACGGTATGCGAAGATCTCGTTTTTAGTACGCTATTAAAAGTCAGATACATTGTAAATAATAATCAGCTAAATTGTATAGTGATGTCAACATTCTTTACTGCGAATGTTGTAAGGTGGATAACGTAGTCAAAGGGGAAAATCAGAATCTTCATAACTTTGCCATGTTCGTCTTTCTGTCTGTGTACTACTCAGCCATTTTGGAAGCCAGGGGTGTTCTATGAATATCTATTTGTAATATAATAAAATTGTAAAAATGTAGTCTTTTGTTTTTTATATTTTTTCTGTTTGTTCGGGATTCATATAAAAATTAAGGGGCCGATTTCGATGTGGTTTTCGTTAATCTATAGCAAAATGTTAGACTTAAAATCTACAGTACTTTTTATCTCGGGAATCTTCCTTTAACCATTAAAAGTGGGTAGAGTGAAAAAAAATCTGTATCCAATGCAATTGTTTCACTGTGATTGTTTCATGTTTATTTGACATCTTTAGTAGAACAGATGTAGTTGTGTGTTCCTTGTAACATTTTATATCGGGTTTTTATGAGATTAATGTATTTTCATACTAAAAATCCATTGTACTGCAGAAAATATCCTTTTGATTTTAAATATTGCAAAACAATTGTGATCTACCTGTCCAATGTGGACATAGTCGCGGGCGAATTCTAGTAATATTATAAAATTCTAAACATGCCGTGTCTGTACATTGAAACTATTAAAAAAAAACAACAACTGGAACACATTATATAAACCATGAAGAATACGATGCATTTTTTAGATTTCTTGTTCGATTGTTTTTTGTTGGTTTGTCTGTTTATTCGGGATTCACATAAAAACTACTGGGGCGATTTAATGCGGTTTACACTGATAGACAGCAAATTCTTAGACTTAAAATCTGCGCTACTTTTTATCATTCCCGGGAATCCCGCGGGAATTTTTCTGGCAGCGGGAATTTTTGAGATATTGAGTATACTTGTGTTCACTATTTTAATCGTTAGCAAGTAGGTAAATAGAAATTGTTGTCTAATTGTTCAACACACACTTAATCGCGTTTAGAATTTGACAACGAATATATTACTACAGTAATATTGTTGTACATTGTGTATATCAGTTCATTTAAAGTTTTATCAATCAGTAGTAATGTAATGTTCCCCGCAAGGGAACTGGCGTGAGGTTATGTATGTATGTAGTAGTAATGTAAACAATTCTTCCAGGGAAGCCAAGAAATTTTTCAAGATTTGCCGCATGAATATGTCCCACCGGAGATGCTGAGGAAAGTTGCAGAGCATGGAAGTAAGAAAAATATTAGATTTTTAGTATCTTATCGTACCTATGAAGTGTAACACTTGAAAGGTACCGTCATAAACATCCCGAGCAAGATTTGCATTTAGTAATAATAACTATAAGTAATTTGGCAAAACTTATTTTGTAGAAGTAGGTCCGCGTGCAATGTATAAATACAGTGCACGCGGACGCAACGCTTGAAAAGCAACGTTCCTTCAGGCAAAACTGTCAATATATGTTTTTCATAGGTCCAAATAAAATATACGGTTGCGAAGTACGTCGCCGACACCATCTTGAAAGGAAAAACGGTGGTGGATATGATCATCAAGAATATGAGGAACATCCCGAAAGATACATCTCTACTTTCGCGCAGAAGGTAGGTGTTAACTCTTATTTTTAACCGACTTCAAAAAGGAGAATATTCTCAATTCGATTGTATGTTTTTATTAATGTTTGATACGTGATTTCTCTGAGAATTATGGACCCATTTTCATATTTTCATTCGAAAGTGTATACTCCTGAAGTGATCCTATTGTCACCAAGTCAGGATCTGATGAGTAGAAATCGAGGGCAACCCTCGAATATTTTAAGCACGTACAACGTGTTTCATAGTATTTTCTTAACTAAAAAGCAGAAAGTATTTTTTTAATAATAACCAAAACCGACTTCAAAAGTAGCTGCAAAAATTAATATTTTCTACACCTTGGAGTCGGTGCCGAGTAAAACATTAAAAAACAAAAACAATTTTGAAAAATATAGTAATGTTTATGTTTTACTTCGCACCGACTTTAAGATGTTGTACTACATTATTTATGGTACTAGTGCAGTAATTTTTTACAAGCGAGTAGATGAATGTAAGCCTCGCGACACGAAGTCGAGGGCTTTTGATTCAATACTGCTCTGCGCGAATTGCACATATCTTACGCCGAACATACCGGCTACCGCAGAATAAGCTGCGCTTCGGTCGAGAGCGTGGCCGAATATTTGGTATTCGGCCAAACCACTATTTGTTGCATCTCTACCAGCGAACGGATAATTATAATGATAGTGCGCAGAGCGGGATGAATCTTCCGAGCGGATCATTGTCCGCAACCAAGTTTATTTCAAAGTCTTCAATGTCTTTTTGATAATAATTATGACCATTAATCAATTATTTTGTAGCTAAAAATGATTAATCTAGCGAGTTAAAAAAAATGTAGTTGTGGATGCGTTCTGGAGATTTGACCAGCGACACATAGTCGGAATTAATTCGAAATCTTCCTCAAATGTTATGTTACAGACAATTTTATTCTATCTATGCTGTCTAGTATTTTATAGAACTACGTGTAAATGTACACAAAGGCTAGTTGTTAATAAACACTCGCAATTAAAAGTGCGTATTATAAGTTGGACTTTTCGCAAAGATGACCTAAAAATAAATTTCATTGAATTCTTTTGTTATCAGTCAAAACCATTATCTTGCCAAAACAATTATATTGTGATAGAAAATATCGCATTTACTACAAGTACTAAGTGTATTGCATATTTTATAGCTTATCGGTCGAAAGAGTCGGGATATATGTAGGCGTGTTTGTGTAAAGATGTGACGTCCTTGTTTCTAAGCCAGAACTTTGTTGATATTTTGAAGGCAAAAAGATAACAATTCGCAAGTTTAAATAACATACCAATCGGGTCATTTCATAATCTGCGAAATTAAGATATGCTTGTCTACTGTAATAATTCAATAAAATATCGAGGTTATTATGTTGTTCAAAAGATGTTATATTTTGTTATAAGGTAATGAAATTTCGAAACGTCACGGCTACATTTATAACTTTTATTATTTGTTAGTTAGTTATTCCACATTAGGTTTGCCTAAGCGTGGTAAGAATGCATTGATACTTTAATTATTCCAGGGCTAATCTTTTATTTTTTACTCCTCCACTCTTTCCGGCTATATGGATGTTGTCGGGCCTTTCAGTATCTTTAATGCTTTTATTTTCTATTTTATTTCTTTTCATAGTCTCTTAGGCAAACCTTAGTTCTCTCTAAGTTTTCAATCAGTTATATCTATTGTATTTGTTACTTACGTTCTATTACGTGTTTTTACTTCTGTGCATTGCCATGGAAAAAGAATACTATTCTTTTTCCATGCCATTACTAATATTTTAGTGTGCTTGTTGGTTCGGTGCATTTAAAAACCTTTCTGGCCCACATGACGTCGCTGTGGAGCCAGTTAGCTCTTTCTACGTAGTGCGGGCGCTAATTCCGTTCGTCAACGGTCACCATACGAATTTAGCTTTGTTTGTCAGTTATTGAGCGACTCTGTGTGATGTGTGATGTGACGTTTTTTTAAACAGATAGCACCATACACATCGGTGCTGGTTAATTGCATATATTGGGCCGTGGATAGTCCCAAACTACTAACTATACCAGATGCAAAACATTTACTACTACCTTCTCACACGCCGTGGCTTCCGAAAAGCGTTGGTGCACCTGCTTTACCTCACAGGTATGATGCACAATGTGTAAAATAGTTAATTTTTAACGCAATTTCAATGTTCTTTAGAATTATTGTTATTTATTCATATTTTTATTATTGAGTAAAGAAAACCCAAATTTACTTAAATAAGATGCAATTAGTCGTTGATTACAGGATGCTGGCCATCTGTGACATATCAGCTGACCCTGGTGGTTCCATCGAATTCATGAACGAGTGTACAACTATCGATACACCGTTTTGCTTGTACGACGCCGACCGCAATAAGGACACTAAAAGGTGACTTCATTAATTAATTACGTGAATAGTCCATTTGAAGTCTCTATTAAATGTCATGTTTTTTTTAAAATTACACGTATCTGGTTCACACAATAACAGCCCATATACGTCCCACCGTTGGGGTCGGGTCTCCCTACTAAAGGGGAACGGACAGTATACCCGCCATTCTGGTCCAAGGCGGCTTTGCAGGTTTAACAAATCGGTTTTCTCGCCGTGGTTAGCACGTGCTATCTAGTTCGAAGGACCAAAATTCAGATAATTTTTCACTCATTGCGCCAAACCATTTCGTGTTTAAATAGGTTGAAAGTGATCTCTCATGTAACAATCTACTATTTATACCCCTTCATGGGTTTACATATTAGGGTCGACGAATCCTGTGGGCTTTCCAATTAATAAAAAAAACTAAAATAATGTTTGAGTTTTAGGATTCAAAGGCGTACAAATACATATATTTCGCGTATCACGGCAAACTTTCTGTAAAATGAATTTAACGTAAGAGATTCAAAAATTCATTTATTTACAAGACTTATGGTCACACTTTAACCGGAAGTCCTCAAAATAAGCTATTTATAAACTGATAAATTATTCATAATAATATGAAAAATTAACGCAACAACATACTAATACACTGTGTTATCGCAAATCTTAAATACATGTTATATGTGTATTATTTGTTAGATAAATAATAATAGAACCAACACTGGTTTATTTGTAGCCTTATCACACAACGTCGTTGATAAGTGACTAAATCAATACGATGAATATTAAAAACTTCCTATATAGCAAATGAGAATCTTATCTAACAAATAATATTCATAATAAGCTCAAAGATAGTGCTGATTTTCATACTAAGGCACGTGGACTAAAATATCAAAAGTTTTTAAGAAAATATTCACTTTACGGGTAATGTAACTGAATAGTCAAAATAAATGTAATTTATATCAAATAAATTTACACATAAATTCAGTTTAGTTTTGTTACTTAAAGGTTATTCATTTTAGTATGAAAATAAGTACGGCCATTAAAGTTGAAAGAGTAGGTATGTACGTCTTAACAAAAACTTTAAAATATTATCAATGGTAAGATAAAAGTAGTTAGGTTCTTAAAACGAAGTAGTTATTAGTGTATTTGCTTTGCTTAACCATTATTTTGGTTTAAAATGTTCTAAATTATCATTTTCTTAGTTTCAAAGGTCCAGGCGTATTGGTCTGTTCAATTGACAACATGCCCACCCAGCTACCACGAGAATCGACAGATTTCTTCGGTGACCTGCTATTCCCTTACGCGGAAGATATCATGAACTCTGACGCCACTAGGCCTTTGGAAGAACATAACTTCACACCAGTTGTTCAAGGGGTAAATATTAATCTCTTTTATGTTTCCTTGTAGACAGTCAGCCTAATGACAAATAATAATTGTTGTTGCTTATGGCCTCCTGTTATGCAGAAGGAACCAATGCATTGTCTACCTTGTCGAGACTTTAAGTAAGTATATCTACAATACATATTATTATGCTTACGCCCTATTTGTAGAGTATGCTAGAAAAACCAAGTTTGTTCTGCATCTTGGACATGCACGACAAAAAGGAGCGAATCCCATGTATGATAGATAATAATATGTTCGAAGCATTCAGTAAGTGTAGAAGTACCATTCGCTCTTTACATAAAAGTGATACTAATAAATTACTTGTTATACCTTTAACTCGTTGTAGCGTAATGGCTAGCGCACGCGTCCCAAAATCAAAGAGCGGGTTCGATTCTGGCCGGAACGCATGTACCACTTAGTCAGATTTCTGATCTAATGGGCATATTGTTACAATTACCACGTGTTAACAACGGTGAAGGAAAACATCGTGATGCAACCTGCACATCGAGATAACCGATGTGTCAAACCTGCCAAGCGTAGCAGATACACCGTGTTCGTCCCCCGTCCCCCCCCCTACAATGGGAGGCCCGAGCCCAGCAGTGGCACATTATGGGCTGATATTATAATTTATTATAAATAAATGACCCAGGCACCTCTATTATTGTTTACATTGTCTTCTATTTATACTAATTTAAACTTCTCCCTTTTACAAAATATCTTCTTTTTTTTAATGATGGCTGCAATGCCATTTATGCATTTATTTTGCCAATATCGAATATAGGAAACCCAGGTGATATAAACATGAAAAAAGAAATAAAACTAGCAAATGACCGGTAATTTCTAAATAAATCTGCCCATCTAAAACAACATACATTTGCAAAATATCTTTGCGAGGCTTGTGTGTCGGTACAATGTCAAGTATACTTGACTGTTAAAGTATCAGACTAATCTTCAAGCAAATAGACACCAGGTGACACTCAGACCTTTATAATCCCACCACCTCAAATTATGGACCTTTGATTGACGCTAAATCACGGTGGCAGTTCAAATGTAATTTTTTAAATTTCAGGCTATCATCACTAGCAATGGAAAGCTGACACCACACTTTGAATACATAAATGAGCTTCGGATGGCAAACATGTAAGTTTAATAGTTTGTTTCCCACATAGTTGCAGTTTTTTCCGCATGTTACGAATATGTAAACTACTGCGGATGCGAGAGTCCTCAACAACGCGACCATTTCACGTGACTCCACACATCCACCGCAGGGTATTAATTTCCGTGACGTGGAGCTCTTGGTTGTGTCGCTGAAGAGCAGGCCACGCTTCATTGCTATGTAAAAGGAGTTTCCATATTATTTATCGATTTATAGAGTATAATATAAAAGTTATGATTACAATGTATAATTAATATGTAAAGAATCTTACTGGTCGTCCGGTAATCGCATCGATATCTATATATTTAAAAATTCATAAGAATTATGTTTTTAATTATTTTTAAAATATTTCAGTCGTTCGCGGCATAAGGTGGAAGGTAACGATCAACAAGCACCGGTAGTAATACTTGGAAGCGGTTTGGTTGCCGCTCCAGTAGTTGAATATTTGGCTAGAGACAAGAATATTGCCGTCACAATTGGTAAGTGTGGATTAAACCTCATTGACAAATAATAAGTACCGTTATACAGTAAAGAGTCACGTATATCTGATTGAAAAAGTTGTAGAGTAAACAAATTTTATGCGTTAAATAAAAATGTGCCACTCATACAAAATGAATGAAACATTATGTGGCTGCATAATTTCGGGTAGGTTCGTTTTTGGAGTTAATAATATTCGAGCAATTATATACCTTAGTAATTATTTTAATTGTAATTTAGATCAATTCTCATTTTTTAGTATGAGACATGGATGTCATGTTTACTAAACTGATTGAAAAATTTAAGATTCTCAGTTAAATGAGCTGAAAACTGATGTTAATAGTGATGATCAAATTATTGTTAGTAAAAGTACAAAGTCTAATAACGTAAATATGTAGGTAGCGACTTCACTACCTACGTATTTACGTTATTAGACGTTTTGTATTTGCTTGAAAAATGCATAAAGTATCCTTCCTTTAAGTATTTTTCTCTGTTGTATAGTTTGAGTTTCGTAGTTGTAGACTTGCTAGAAGAATATTATAAAATTAGAGGCTTGAAATAATATTTTAGCCCATCCGTTTATTTCTAGCATCACAAGTGAAAGAAGAAGCGGATGCATTAGCAGAGCGTTATGGAGTGAGTTCAGAATACATAGATGCAAGGGATGAGTCAGCGTTGCGAAGCTTGACCGGTCGTGCAAGATTAGTCATATCACTCTTGCCTTACGAATTCCACGGCGCAGTGGCGAGGGCTTGCCTTTCCTCGAATGCACATATGGTCACAGCTTCATATGTTAGGCCTGAAGTACAAGAATTGCATAAATCGTGAGTTATTTTATTGTTGACATAAAGTACTATAGTAATTCGGAAATGCGTAATTTTAATTTTTCTAAATTTGTTTATTAAACGTAAAATACAATCAATGATTTTATCAACTAACTAGGATTTGCCCGCGACCTCGTCCACGCTTGTCTTGAAATCCCCGCGGGATTCCCGGAACACAAAGTATCGCAGCATTTAAAAAAAGTATACAAAGTATCGTTTTAGTGGAAACTGTCTCGGCATAAGCTAATTTTTATGCAGCCGAATCACTTCAGACCGCTCCCGGGAAAATTCCAGCCGGATTCTTAGGATAAAATGTAGCGCAGAGTTTAAGTCTAAGAATTAGCTGTCAATCAGCGAAAACCGCATTGAAATCGGCCTAGTAGTTTTTACGTGAATCCCGAACAAACAGACAAAACGACCAACAGACCAGAAATCTAAAAAAAAAGCATCGTCTTCTCCATCGTTTATATAGTATATTCTAGTTGTTTTTTTTAATAAATAGCTTCAATGTACAGACACGGCATGTTAAGAATTTTATAATATTTTGGATATAGATATAACAAAAGAAATATAAGAAGAACTTAACTTAGCACTCTACCTATAGTCCCTCAAGACTATAAGTAGAATATTGAGCCTAGATCTGCACCGTCTTCTGGGTAAAGTGCCCAGAATACTAGCTACGTTTCCTTGTTTGATTGCCATACTGATTCGTTGCTCGAGGTAGGCGCCAGCCTTCTGATCACCGGAAGACTCAATGAGTCGTTTTGATAAATTTAGGTAGAGGCTCATGGCCTCAGGACCCCATGGTCCAAGCGTTTCAACAGCAAACGAAACCAACATACAACTCTCACTGATGGTTGCATATTTGCGTCGCTTGAGTGATTCAGTTTTTTCCACCGCCGGCTGATTTAGAGATCTATGGTAAATGGGATGCGGTCTACGTAGGTCACATCCCATACCGAAGGCTTACCATGTCGTCAGGGAATTAGAGTAGTTCGTCAGGACGCCTACCATCATCACGTGTAATACCGGTCGGCTCTAATAAAGCCGGATGTTAGCGGTGGCAAGCGCCTTCCGTAAGACGTCATTCAAGGCGGCCGCGGCGTGACGTGACCATCTGCCGGCATTGCGGCGGCAAGAAACACCGTGGTATCTTGGGTAGAGCATATCTGTTCCACAGACGCATGTGTATGTATGGTGCACATAATATACGAGAGCCCAAACGCAGAGCTTTTATTTTTGCTTCAGTAGAAATCCTTTGACTTACGAGAGTCTAATATTAAACAAAATGAATCACGTATTTTTTTAGACTTTTTCAATGTTGATATATAATTAAAATTTCATTTAAACAGAAAGTAAATTTCTTATTAAACCCGTCTGGCTTCTAATCTATATAATATTTAAGGTGGTACCAAGAAAAAGAAAATGTTCACGTATAAATATAGCTATCATTGTAATATCACACATATTCGACGGCCTCTGTGGTTGAGCGAGCTAAGCCTTTGCCGGCGTACCTTACTACAACGCAGAGGCTGGGGATCGATTCCTGGTATAGTAAATTACGGAAACGTATTTTCTCCGTTATTTTCTATGGTCTGGGTGTCTGGGATAGGCCCCAAAGTAGTCCGCTGTACCCATAACACAAGCGTAACTTGCAATTTGGGGATATACAATATGTGTTTGTCTGCCGATTATTATTATAAATATACTAAATTCAAGTGATATTTTAAGCGCAGTCTATATGATCAACTCAAATTTACAAATATACTACAATATTATGGTGATAACTTTAACAAAATTCTTGTTTTCAGAGCTAAGGAAGCTGGTGTAACTTTGTTAAACGAAGTAGGCCTTGATCCTGGAATTGATCATCTTCTGGCATTAGAGTGTATTCACCATATTCAAAATCATGGAGGTAGAATCGATTCTTTCGTCTCTTATTGTGGAGGTTTGTATTGCTTTACTAGATTTATGAATATTCCTGAACTCAGAATATAATGTACTATAAAAACTGGAATTTTTTGTCATATCCATCTGTCAGCTCGTCGGATTCTCTATGAATAAAATGCTGTATCACAATGGTTTAGTGAAATTGCTTAAAAATCTAAAAACTAGTAGCTTTCGTACACGTGTGGAATAGCGCAGCAAACATAACCCTTTTAATGACTATTTATATTAAATGTTAACTTATATGAAAAGTCATTAAAAGGGAATGATATAACAATATGGAAACTGGCGCTTCCAAGCTTGTAAACAGTGTGTCTCCTACGTAGGTAGGTAGCTACATAAAAAAATAGAACAGAGACACGCTATTTACAAACTATGGACGTACATACGGAAATTTTTTGAAAATTATTTCGTGAATGCTGTAAAACACCTTTAAGAAAATGGCCTTCAAAAAGAGTCGTTAAGTTGTTTTTGAGATATTTATACTATTTTATAATTATGCAGCCAGCTTTCTGGGCATGCTTCCATCTGGCAGCAATTTATACTATTTATAACTTATTTTATTTTTAGTTATTAATTGTATTTTTGGTACTGCCATGTTAACGCCACCGCAGCATTATTATACAATATAGTCATTTGATCAATTTTTTTTATAGTTGACCTATATGCGAATCGTAACACGAACGAACGTTTTGTTATAAATAGTTACATTTTATTATTTTGTACAGGTTTACCGGCGCCCGAATTTAGCGACAATGCTTTAAGATATAAGTTTTCATGGAACCCTCGAGGAGTACTTCTAAACACAATATCTGCAGCCAAGTATCTCAACAAAGGGCAGGTAATAATCTTAAACCCACTGCTGGGCACTAACTCCCATATTTCAGGAGAATGCACGTTGGCTCATCAGACCTTCCCGCTCAAGAATTATGCCGAGGATTGTATAATAAGAAACCTACAAACTTGCTATGGAAAATGCGGGTATTCCGTCCGTTTTCCTATAAAAGCGAATAAAGCAGTCAGATGTTTCTGAGCTAATACTGTAGTTTCAGAGATTCTAGGTCATTGTTAATAAAAACTTCAATTAAATAATTTTCCTTCTACGTATTATTTACTTGTAAATTTTTTTGGTCTATAGATAGTTGAGGTACTAAGTGGTGGTGAGCTAATGTCAGTGGCCCGAGAGCTCGACTTCTTACCAGGATTCGCATTTGAAGGATTCCCCAACAGAGACAGCACTATTTACTCATCACTATATGGAATCGAAGACGCTCATACTATGTTTAGGGGGACAATCCGGTACAGAGGTGCGTATTTCATTAACCTTATAAACAATGAACATAAATGAAATTTTCTTGATAAAATATTAGGCGGTCTTATTGCTTAAAGAGATCTCTTCCAGGAAATTGAACATAAAAAAACTGGGTTTAATCACCTTACAAAACTTCGCAGCCTGCTGGATTTTATATGCATTAAAAATATAACATAACTTTAACGGATTAAATAGCGTATTGTTAATTTCTCAAACAATAAATAAAAATATTTTTGCCATATTTTGAAAGTAAGATGACAATGTGATACTGTCACGTGCGAGCACTTGGGATTGAAAGGAAACACCAGTTCTTTTAAGTAACGCTTTTATTGACTTATTTGCATTCCAACAAAACAGGTATTATGTGTTGACTGAGACACACAGTGTTGCTAGAAGAAAGCATAGTAAATATTTGCCTCTTTACACTATCTATGGTCTAAGACTTACCCATTTGTCCTTGGTTTTATACCTTTCTCTTTCACTCACCAGCATGACATCTCTTTCCTTGATATGATAGATGTCAGATATCTGTCAATTCATATAGTCTTCCACACACCAGCAAGAAACTTGCTGCAACACTGTGTGTCTCAGTCAACACATAATACCTGTTTTGTTGGAATGCAAAACAGTTATATTATGTGTCTCTGTCGACACACAGTGTTGCTAGAAGACCTGTTTGTTATCTGCTGGTGAAAACACAAGTAATACAATGCATATGATGATTAGAGATTTAAAATATTTCTCAAAGTATATCCGATTTACTTTAAGAATTTTAATTTGTCTGTGAAGAAAAATAAAAAAAAATTAATACTAATAACCTCACAATTTATCAATTTCCAACAATATTGATTTATATTATTATATGGATAATAGTCTCTCCCTGTCTCCCTAGGTTTGCTGGAAGAAAACTCTCTTTGGAGTTGTTAATCTTGTTTTGGTACATCACCACTCTCTGTAGTTTTATATGTAACTACTTTGTGTACAATAAAGAAAGAAAAAATAATAATCCTCCTATCTGAAATCAATTATTATTTTAAAGAAAATGTTGATTAGATGATAAGATCTCAAGGTTCCTTGGTAAAGAACTTATCTTATGAATCTTCCATTAAAAATGGAAAACCTAAAGGTAAACATAACTAAAGAGCCTTAATAATAACTAAAATTAGTTTATAGCTAATCTTGACTAGGTCTGATATCATTAATAGAAACATCTGTATGTTTCAATACTTATAAGATTCCTCTAATATCTCTTGGACTGGTCATTTTATAACTAACATCTTGTATCAACATCTAGCTAATAGATATATATGTAGAGTAGTATTAATCTCTCCTCCCCCCCCCTTTTTTTTATAGAGTACTATATTGTATATTTACAAAAAATATTATATACAATGTCTCTGAAAACAGTAATTATGGTTCTTTAAGCAATTTTTATCTTTGAAGATAATGATAGAAATGTATAAACTTGTACTCATTCTCTATCTAGGCTTTTTGACCTCTCAGATACTGTTATAAAATGTTTAATGTGTGTTACAGGACAAAACAATAATTTCGGTGTTTCCGTAACATCCAGCTAGACTGCTTATTATTTTATTTATAATCTTGTTATTACACAAAGTTGTGGCTACCAGCCGATTGTTTTGATTGTCTGGGGATGCCCTGGTGTCAACAGATCATAGATTCTACAGCCTGAGGCAAGTAATAGTAGTGACTATCCAGCTACTAATATGAAATTATATATACTTATATATATATAATTTTATTTATTTATTTTAATTTTGTCAAATAGAAATGCTAATATTCTAGACAAATAGCATTTTAAATTTCTGGTTTGACAAGTGAAATGGTCTTAAGTATTTGATGATCATCTTACATCTCTGATAATGTTATTATATGATAGATAGAAAACACTTTAATTTACACCATTTCAAAAAACTTAAGAACTGGTAATATATGATAGCCTTTTAAAATTTATTTTTGGCAATGTCTATTGTAGATATATAGTAATTGTAGTTGTAAGTATTATTAAGTAGGTGTCTGCCAACTACTTTGATAAGTCTTGCCATTTGTGATTCAGTAAGAGACTTGATCATTCAAACTCTAACTTTTTAAGCAAAAAGGGGCAATCTGTCTGTCTGTCCATCTACTGAGATCTTCCTCCTGTCTTAAATGAGAATTGTTAATAATCTTTGCTTTCAAGTTTGGCCTCCGAAAGCCCTTGGTCTATTCTGGTATTAATAAAAGGAAATTTCCTTTAACCTGGTTCAAGTAAGACAGTATTCTATTAGGCTGGGTGGGGAAAATTGCCAAGCCCAGCCGAAAGTCTCATTTCTACCGAATACATTGTAGAAAAATGAGCACACCTGTCTGGGGCCATTCATCACATACTTTGATGAAAATAAGTTCATGCCTTGGACGCTCCAAATTTTGAACATAACCTTCATGGCCTGGAGCAGAAGAAGCCACTCCAGAACTTTAGGACCATTTGGCATCTGGCTTCTCGTTCAGTTTAGCTTCCCCGAGAGCTAAGTGGCAGAGAAAGAGAGTTATGCTCCATTGTTCTGTGAGATTCAACAATATGGTAAGCATCTTTATTTATTTACTTTTTTAGGTAAAGGGATTACGTCCTTTTCTCACCATGTATGTACAATATGCACCTCTTTGAGTCATACACTGACTATTTATTCTTACAAACATAGTATACATCTCGTTCCTCTTTGAACTCCAAGAAATTGGTTACAGGCCCACTTTCCAATCAGTGAGCAAATCCTGTTTAGCTGAGCATCTCAACCTGAATTTGAGGTCAAAAGACTGAATAATACAGCTATTTGAGTACTGGTTCTGAGCCCTGCTCTCCTTTGACCAACTTTATTTCAGGTCTTGCTAAACAGTAGGGTTAGATATTCCCTCTTGGCCTGCTCTGTTTGAATAATTTTAGGAACATTTGCATAGTGATTGTGAAGCCAATTCTTTAAAATTGCATAGTATGCATAATCTCAATTTAGTCATAACCCCTTTAGGAGTAGTAATATATCTATTCCACATGTTTGAAATCAGAAATGTTATTTTTAGTTATGGTTTTTAGGACAATTTCACTCTGCCTCGCCTGGTGTCCCAGACAGTTATAACAATAGGAAAACAGACCTTAGACATTGGAGCAAATAATTTGATCACACCTGAGATTTAATGCTCACATGATGGCAATTGTAAGATAGACTTTTTGATAACTTATATGCCATCCTCGTATCGAACATTCTCAGAGTTTCTGCAACTTGAGAATCAAGGACCTTCCGTCCTGACTGATTCTAGAGTAACTGGATATGGTGTCTATAGGATTTCTGCAATCCAATTTGCTATAATAGCAAATATTTTTGTGCCAAATGTTAAGCCACAAAGCAAGAGCAATAAAGAGGGGAGTTTCCAGTCTTTAAACATCAATTGAGATACTTCTTATCATCTTACAGAATGTCACAGTCTCATAGCATAGACACTTATGATATTATAAGTTTGTATAAATAAGGTTTAAAATTAGTATACAAATAGACCACTACTTTGCTGTCTTAAGATTAATCAAACTATCTCTTATGTTATTATAATAGTAAGATGATAAGCTGTTGTTTTAACCCCTGCTCTCTTATATGTAATTAATACAATTACTTATTGTAATGTGTAACTAAATGTTTGCTGGAAATCTTGCTATAAACCACTCGGAGGAATGTCCGGATGAGGTTTAGCTATTGGTAAGTGAAAATATGCCTGTTGAATGTTTGTTGTCACTAACCAATGTGTCTTAACTTTAATTAATCTCTTTATTTGTAATATAAAATGTTTACAATATATTACATATGAATTAAGACCTCTGAGGTCCAAGAGGGCAGAAATCAACATCTGACTTCTTTATCAAAAACCATCTGAATGCAGCTCTTTGGATGGAGTCTGTTATATTCACTACTTTTAATAGGTGAACTATCTCTTTTCTCGTTATGTGTATTGTGTAGTCTAAACAATTTACACTAAGATTTATAGGCTTGGCTGTATAATTAGTAAGGCTTAGATCACTTGTCATACAAGACATTAGATGTGTTACTTTTTAACTTAAAGTACGTACTTGTCTTTAAATTTTAATCACCCTTGTAAGCCACTCAATGATGCTTTAATAAGTTGTACAACATCAGGGCAAAAATATAGTCTTGACTACAAATAATTTGCAATGCAGTCTCTAATATTTAATTATGGGACATTGGTCCCACTGACTTTATTAATCCTGTCAATAATTAATGTAAAAATTACTAGGCTTTGGTGAAAATCAGTTGTGGTGCCTCCTGTGAGGACTTAATTTACAAGCCTTCGTTTACAAGACCAATGTTCAGGTGGGTTATAGTCACATGGCACATCTATGTACCATGAACAGATCCAAACTTTCTTTAATATAGGTTAGAAGGCTATAACCACCCAAAGTTATCTTTATATCTCAAATAATAAATAAATGGGCCGACTATCTATACACACCCCAGTGTTTTATCACTGAATTAAAGAAGCTGTTCAACTTCAGCCAGCAGCAGCTGGATGTTTATCCAGCTATAGCCTTTGTTCAGAAATTGTCATTGTTCTAGAATATTATAAAAAACAAATTTGTCCACAATGGTTCTGCACCGATAAGTGGTCTTCTTTTACAGTGAAATGACAAATGTTATGTCTTAGTACAACACTATTAGCAAGACAAGTTTGTGATAAATGTCCTTTCAATCATATTAATTAAAAATCAATTTAATTTTTGACACTAACTCTTGGTTAGCTTAAGTAAACAACCGGTTTACTAACCTTGGTGTTTTATTTCCCCTACTGAGATTTTCAGTTAGGTTTTAAAACCAGTTCAATCCTGTTTGAAAACTCGTAATTGTACTTACATCTCATGTTCAGTAGAATAAAGCAAAATACTTCCCCCTTCGTCCGAACTTGAGAAACGACGATAATTTATCGTAATTGGTTTCACTCGATGTGCTCGTAATAAAAGAAATCACCAAAGGCTTAAAGATTTCGAATGTTGCACATTCCACTTGGAACACTTACTTGTCGTAGTTTGTACTTATTATAACACAATTAAAAGACGAATGGTAAGTGTTATAATGAAGTACTATATTATTTTCTTGGCACTGTGTTGTCAACACTTCAAAATTCTATTAATATTGAATAGTTTTAACACTTTGAAATAATTTACAAATTTTGCAATGTTTTACCGGCAAAATTTTACAATGCATATGAATTGACAGATATCTGACATCTATCATATCAAGGAAAGAGATGTCATGCTGGTGAGTGAAAGAGAAAGGTATAAAACCAAGGACAAATGGGTAAGTCTTAGACCATAGATAGTGTAAAGAGGCAAATATTTACTATGCTTTCTTCTAGCAACACTGTGTGTCGACAGAGATCTCTTTTGGTGCTTTATGTAGTAACCTATTTCTGGTGGCATAAATTTTACAATCCTACTAGAATAGAGATTATTACGATTTATTTGAGCGAAGCGATAAAACGTGGAATCCCTGTATATTAATAAAAAAAATCGTGATTGGTACAGCGTCAATTTGCATGCGAGCTGCTAGGCTTGGTTGACTCATCAATCTTCTACGAGAACTTGAAGACGCGCCTCGCGGAACGCGTCGGCATGAGTGGTGCAGCCGCATTGGAGTCTTTGGGATTCCTGGCTGACGAACCACTTGAGAAGAAAGGAACGCCATTGGACACCATGAGCCATTATCTCACTGAACGGCTTAGGCTAGGTAAGATTCGCATTACTCGCTATGAACAAGAGCGATGATTTTATTTTTCGTTTCATTACTTAAGAAGAATGCTTACTCGTAAATCGTCCCTTGTGCTCTCTAATTTTTGGGACTAAATGAGACGCCTATTGGGAGTGGAGTGACAATTTTATTTTTTTATTGCTGGAGTTCAGCACTCAGACCTTTGACAACGAGAGGTGCCCGTGCCCGTCAAGAGGACAGCATAGGGTGCGCGCAACATTTTCGCCAGGCTCTCCAGATTGGAGAATATGTTCCTCAAAATTTTTTGTTTGGGTTCAAATCATTTTGGTGTAGATATAAAATGTCTCTAAGATGTAAAAATTCGAGCCAAGCACTAAAATGTCCTATATCTAATAATGACAAACTGGATGTTATGAAATGAAATGAAATTTATTTACATAAAGAGTACAGGGAACATCAAATAATTACGATACGAATACAATTCTGTAGGAGCGTCCGAAGTTAGCTCTGGTGCCCGCACTAGGTTTCAACAGAGTCTGTGTGGCGGGCCTCAGTGGAGTTCACTTCGGTTTCCAAACTCTTTTCTTTCATTGCCTGGTATTATTAAAACAAAAAACAATTAAAAAAAGAAGAAAAGAAACCAAAATGTATAATAATAAAATCTACATAATAGCTACGTCCTTAGATGCTTTGGTGAGTGAGTATGGATTAATGGTAAGATGTAATGGAAGAGAGAGCATGAAAGTAGAGTAAACGCGGTCGAGATGCGAGCACTGCGCAAAATCTGCGGAGTGACGCTCGCTGACCGCGTTCGTAATACCGAAGTAAGAAAAAGAGTTGGTCTGAAAGAGAGTGTCGGGGTGAAGGTAAGGAAAGGAATGCTCCGGTGGTTCGGGCATGTGGAAAGAATGCATGATGAAAGAATGACTAAACAGATATACAATGCAAAAGTGGATGGATGCAGAAGTCGTGGAAGGCCACGACACACCTTCCATGATCAAATTGATCGTGTACTAGCAGAAAGTGATGTCAGGAGCCTTAAGAACAGACGAGCGTGCATGACAAGAGTTATGAATGTCAAAGAATCAAGTGAAGTGTGTAAGAATAAGTCTGAATGGCGCTCTGTTGTTCGTGCCTACCCCGCAAGGGAACTGGCGTGAAGTTATGTATGTATGTATTTTTATATTAGTGTGACTAAGTGTGCCCTAAGTAAAATGAGTTTTAGAGAAGCAGTGCATTTTCGTTGCCTCCATGGAATCTTTCGATGTGTGTTTTTACAATCCCGCTAGAATCATTCGTCCATGCAATTAATTAAATGATGTATACTCACAATATAATTACAATATCTTGATTACGCCTTTTATTGCATATGACCTTCATTAATAACATTATCACAAAAGTAATAAGATATCTGTTAATTATGTTTTACGTATATTTCCAGTAGGCTATAAATAAAAATGAAGTTATTTATCAATACTTCGTACGGAACAAAAATAAATCTTTTATAGGGATTACATTAAAAGCTGACAACTTGACGTAACGATCAAGATATTGAATATAATGAAAATGAACGACTATGACTAAAGAATATGGTTGGTACATATTTCACAAACTTTGGTTCACAGCGAATTAGTATAGAAATCCAGCGTAGCAATGCTGCTCAGCATTCTGGTCACATCTCCCCCTGGCAATGATCTGGTATGGGTCTACTATATAGATACTTTTAGTTATTAGTTTATTTAGTTAGTTATTAGTAGATTTAGTTATAACATTTTACAAGTTATATAAAAATATATTTTTTCAGAAAAGGATGAAACGGATTTTGTCGTTCTCCGCCATGAGTTAGGTGTGACATGGAGTGACGGCAAGAGGGAGCGGAAGGAGGTGACCATGACTGTAAGGGGGGATCCAGGTAGTCACACCGCCATGGCCAGAACTGTGGGCTTGCCGACTGCGATCGCAGCCAAGATGGTGCTTGATGGTAAGTTACCGTTGGTAGACATTATGACATTACTTGTATAAAGTATATGTAAAATTTTAACTAGTAAGGTATGTACATTGAAGTTAGGATTGGTAAGATACAGGTTGCGTTCCATTGGAAGCTCACAACGATCAAGTTCACAATCCTAAACTCAAGTCGAATGGATTATGGAGCGTTGATGTCATTAATACACAAATGTCATTGGATGAAGTATGATTGATTTGAAAATAGCGCCTTTGTCAACGTCTTAATAGAGAGAATGAATTTTCTGTAGTGAACGCCCACTTCAACCCACCTCTTGACATGGTTTGTTATGAGCGTTGCGTCTGTGAAGATTATGTCGTCATTCGTGACGTTTTAGCTGCGACCATAACGACCGTGGTCGCTATGCAGAATGGCACAAGGAGCATTTTGAGCGTTGTGAGCTACACGAGGAACGTGCCCATACAAACATGGCAGTAGTGGTGTATACACAAATAGGTTCCTGAAGAGTTCTTCTCTTGCGCAAGTAAAGGATTAGATGTGACTTCTGAACTGAGGTATGCTCACAGGCTACGATATGGGTGTTTTTAAAAAAGGTGTAAGTAATAAAAATGTTTCGGGGCCCGCAGCACAATAGTAACACCGCTGGTGTTGCAAATGACTATAGGCGAGCTACGCCGGTAATCTAATAGTCTTTCTCGGTGTGCACGCGATAAGGTGCGGAGTATTTACTGACTGCTCAGCGGGAGACGCGACATGCTACAATTGAGTTGATAAACCCTGAATCCCTTCAGGTTTGATCAAGCCTAGCCGCGTTTGTTATTCGTTAGGGTTCCTCCGGCCTGAGCAATACACAAGGAGGGTTTTTAGGCTGGGGTGATCGTAGGGAAAACGCAATTCAGAACCCAGTTGTAACGAGTGGCCCTCACCACGTCTCCCGGTAGCAATCTGTAATTCTGTAAATGCACTCCCCCTTCCTTCAAAAATAGGACCGTTAGATTGTCTCCTCTGGTTTACAATAATTAAACAAATCATTATCACCGTTTAAACTTATGATATCATTTTAGGTGAAATCCAGGACCGCGGTGTGGTGTTGCCTTTCTCACCCGTGGTCTACAAATCGTTACTCTCAAGGCTGAGGGCACACGGAATAGCTGCTAGAGAAATAACTAAACCACTAAATTAGTATATTGTTAGTCTATATGTAGTATTAATGTTAAAATATTTTTAATAACTTCTAAGTATACATAGGCAAGTTTGCTTTCAATTATTTTTGTAACTAGATTTTTAACTCGACTTTGCTTATGTAAACTTTGGATCGGTACATCACGGAAACTGTCTAATTCTCCGTAACAAAAAGTATCGACGGTTCATCTCTATTATTGAAAGTACATAATTATTTACTTAATTTTATGGTAAAATCGGTTAATTACCAAAGAAATTGTAGGTAAAATTTGCAATGTGATAAGTATGGAAAATATGAATGATAAGAATTGATTAATTTCGCACTGAATTGTGTTAACCGTTTGTTAATAAATGATTTATTGTTTTCAATATGTTTTAATTTTTGATTAGCAATAAAAACTTCTAATAATACTTTTCTTTCGTAACTTGATGTTATGGAGCTTACAACTTATAATAAGGTACGTACCGTAGGTTTTATCTGTGTAGGAACGGAGAAAGAACACAATTTCTTGTGGCCGGGCGGCCTGTCCTAAGAGGCGACAAGACAAGCCACAGCCAGATGGTAGGGCATTTGCCCGACTGGATGGCTACCACCCCTGGTCTAAAGTATGCCGCCATAACAACCTTGTGTTGTGTTCCTGCATTAGTCACCAGGTTCCAGTCCCACTTGAGAGAGCGCATTTGTAGTACCTTTGGTCTTGCAAATGTCCATAGGCAATAGTAACCGCTTTCCACCAAGTGGGCCGTCTGCCTGTGTGCTGAGATTCTACAATAAAATAAATGGTACATTTTACTAGCCGTGAATCTATAAATGGTATATGATGATAAAATTACTTAAAAATATGTCTAGTTTTTAGTAACCTTTTTATTGTTATTTAAACGTCAACCCAGGCTGATTTTACGAAAAGAATAAAACTCAACAATTATGGAAAAATATATTTTTTGAGTTCACCTATACGACCACTGAAAATGAAAATACTGCTATCCAGTAATGTCAACTGGAAAAAAAAGGTGTGACATGTTTGTCATTCTTATATCATTTTTTTGCTAACCTAAAATGTTTTATCAAATGACTTGATTTTGCTATTTTGAGTTTATTTTATTGTTATTTTTCATAAATTTATAAAGCTAAATCCCAATTGTGTTGCGTTACGACCACATTTTCTTTGAGATTTTTTTAATGCGTGACAATAATTTAACAATGACTTCGCGTTAAACACCTTGATATGGAAAACGACCCGAAGAACACTGTAAGTTTTAAGGCTTTGAGACGCAGTTCGAAGCTCCCGAATACACCATTGTTTTACTCGCATAAAATGTCTTTAGTAAACATTGAATGACAGAGATATAAGTGTAAATTGATAGATGCATTAATATAATGATAGCTAGTAACTTAGAAACATTATTAGAAAGACGGAATCTCTGACTCTAAAAGGGGCGAGCTATAGGATGCTGATTTTGGAATAGGTGCGGATCGCGCTGCAGTGCGTTAAGAGTAGATAGACGCCGCTATACAGTTTTGTAAATTTACGTAGGCTCCGTCTATACATTAATGGTGTCAATTAGGCTAGCACAAAAATGTTACTTAATAACAAGCATGGAATAGAAACTAATTAAATGAAAATCCCCCACTAAATAACGTAACACTGAATTAGACCTAAATTCTACATTTCTTGTATAGATATTAATTAATAAATGAATTTGATAGCGTAAAAGGCACCAGAAGTCAATTTAAATCGCTTTATTACTTAAAACATATTTTAGTCCAAATCAGAAAAAAATGCTATTCATAAGTTTCTTTTCAATTTCATATTTCAATAAAGTATCAAAATCTAAAGCAGCAAAACAGAAGTTACTTATCTGTTCTTATTGCGAAACTGACAAACAGGCAAACGGACCAGCTAATGGAAGTGGTTACCGACGCCTATAAGCATTTGCAACACCAATGGCGAAGCCAACGCGTTGCCAGCCTTTAGAATGGGATAAAGAGGATGGGACACGTAATCCTACGTAAAATTTAGGTGAATCGATTCTAGCGGCAGCTAGCGAACGAAGTGGAACACTTTAAAGTATTAGGATTGTCATTCCCACTATTTCTATTCCAGGACAAAATTGAGGATATTAGACGTTATAATGCAATGTACCTCATTAAGACTCGTACTGTTAATGTCAAAGCAGTCTTCTCGCTCCAGTAGTAATTTCGTTGTTAGTATCGGTGAACTTAATAAAACACGTTACACTTAAAGTGATTCATTATGTTCACTTCCTTAACTATTTAACTTCCGAGCTTAGTTTGGAAATTGTGGATTGGCCGGGGATGTGAAGCATGCATAAAACGATACGTGACGCTGTTCAGTATTATAGGTGGCCCCAAGCCACTTTTAGTTAGCCACAGGAGAGTTTTTCTAAACAGAAACAGTTAGGTACTGGCCAGCCGTGTGCAGCTAGTCTAGAAAGGCGCTAGTTTGTCATAAACTTATACTGAGATTGTTGTAATCAGACAGCGGGTCGCGAGACGGGCCGGTGCATGTCGGTGGCGGCAATGCAGGCGTTGCACCGGCTGCGCGAATGCAGGCTGCTCTGCGACGCGATAGTGCGCGCGGACGACGGCGCCGCATTCCCTGTACATCGCGCAATACTCTCTGCCTGCAGTCCATACTTCCTGTATGAAAAATCTTCTTATAATCTCTATCCTTAACCATCCTTTTTCTGGTTGATCCGTTGATTCTTTCCCCACGAACCTCGGCTTCCCCTTACCTACTTATTATTAACACGCATGTCATTCACCTTTGAGTTTAATGTTAAGGTACATATTTATTTAACTACCCACAATATATTCTTAATTATAACAATCTTATTCTTAGGTACAATTGCTTAAATAAAATGTGGCTTTAAAGTTTTTCTCTGCTCTAAGACGGACATAGGATGGATAATAAACAGTTTCTTCTGCGCACAGATCCGATAGTTACGCGAATGAATTTTATATTTTGTTTTAATAACTCTTTAAAGTTACTGGATTTTCTAATTATTCAAGAACCGTATCATAAACTATATTAATATTGATATAAATATATTTTTTTTGTCATGTTCTTAGATAATAAATCAGTTGTCCTGAAATTTAGAGTATCTAAGTATAATATGTAGGTGTAGGTAGGTACTTTAGATATGGAGACTGTATGGTGTAAGTTAAACTAAGATGTATATATATGTGAACTTTTCTCTTTGCTGCACACGTTTCATTTGCTGCAGGGAATAGTTATTCTTAAGGCTGGAAATTTCAGTAAGTATTGGTGCACACCAATTATAAAAGTTTACTAGATACATATGTATTAATATCAATCGATAATTGAGGAGCGTCCAATCAAACAATTTTATTTTTAATCACATCATATTAATAAAAGCTTAATGGCTATTTAGGTTAAAAAAAAACTTAAACTATTATGGCTATTTCTGGTTTCAGACAATCGCAGCTAGAATCATCATCATGTCGTAAATGGTTGTCAGGAACATCTGCTTCTTTATCAACAGGGTCAGTGGAATTTCCACTCAATAATTTTTTGTACCAAGAAAAAGTTTCATCTTTCTTCCAGTCGTCACCAAATTATTTTACCATGAGAGACTTTACGTCTGCTTTCTTCAGAGCGCTTAAACATTTATTTACGTTAAGTGGTGCCATTGACTCCGGATGTGTCTTTCTTGATTTTAAGATGCGAAATCGTTTTCTTTCCTGATCAGACTCGTTAACCAAATTGCGGTAGGTTCTTACCTCATATACAGTTTTAGTTTGTCTCCTTGTTCCTCGTCCCTGAATATATTTATATTTTTTCAAATGAAGACGTTTTAAGTCCCTCATTCCTTCGAGTTTTTTATAAAATGTATCCAAATATTTGACATCCTTCAAGTCCCAATCTTGTTCCAGCAATAAAACAACCCCATGTCTCTTATAAATCGTTTGATATTCTTCCTTTTGTGTAATTACCGGCACGGTTTTAACCTCCTTTTCTACTCTGCCGAAAACACGATCGGCGGGTAGAAAACTATGACCACGTACGGGAAATGTCAAATAAATCTCTTTAATATTTTCTGGGGATTCATTGACGAGCCAAAACATAAGACAGTGAACTATATGCGAATTTTAGTTTTGTCATGAGAAATTAGATATATCGGTTTTTGACAGAATCAAAAGATTCAACAATGAAAAATGTTAGGGATTTATTGGTATCTGTTCCGATCGCCATCGTTGTTTAGTACGATTGATGTATTTATCGATTTATGTTCAGATCTGTGTATTTTGCGGGCGAATTTAGAGCGGATTTATCAGTTTTTGATCGGGTTACATTAACCATAGAGCAAGATATGTACGAGACAACCAATGGGCGTCATAAAAAAATATATCAAAATGTGACTTATCGTTTTTAGTTCCGACGCTCCTCAATTATAGTCTTTGAGTACAAGGGTAAATTCTGCGTTTTTTCGCTTAAAAAACGAATGTTTACACCAACAGGGCGCTTTTTACTACAACCTTACACTCTCGTGAACAAAGCGACGTTTTAATCTCGGGGGTCCGCTCGGAGATCCTGCTGCTACTGATTGAGTATGCATATCTCCGTCGTATCGATGTAACTGAGAACAACGTCCATGAGCTGCTAATGACCGCCGATTACCTCGCATTCCTTGGTGTCCTACAACTTTGCTGCGATCATTTAAGGATATCTCTTAACCCCAAAAATTGTCTTGGTATCATGATGTTTGCAAGGTATAGATATTTATTATTTCTCTTTATAGTTGACCTTTACAATGATTTAGGGTCCGCCTAATATGTCTGTCTGTTATATGCTATTCTAACATATGTATGTCATACATATATCTGTATGTAATTGGAAAAAAATCTGTGACCGGTGGTTGGTCATTGACTTGCTTTAGAAATGAAACTTTAATTTTGTGTAAGCAAAAATTATGTTGACTTAGGCGTCTCTGTCTTTATAAGAGAAACTTGTTTGAACATGTAATAATAATAATTATATGAATATAAATAGAAGATTGATGGAATCTGATGGATATAAAAGTAAAATTAAAAAACCATATGGATTTATAGGTACCATGAAGGATGACATTAAGGTTTATGGTGTGACAGAGGACATGCAAAAATTTATAAGTATATAAGGACAAAACTTACTTTGTCAAATCCAATTGATTGGTAACAGGTTAAAGAAAGACATAGATAGATATTTATGTAGTAGTATTCCAAAATCTCTCTAGTCTAGAAATCGTAAAATAAATCATGTTTTATTACAAGAAACACTTGGATTATGATAATAGTACATAACACATATATGTTTCAGACGTGTATTTTGCTACAAGCTCGAGACAGACTCTAGACGTTATTTGCTAAGATATTTTGTAACTGTTGCAACGCAGAGCGACGAATTTCTTCATTTGCCACTGGACGAATTGAATTCGATTATATTGGAAGATGAACTGAATGTTAAAAGTGAAGAAGTTGTTTGGGAAGCAGTATTGCGTTGGGTCAATCATGATCCTGATCAACGTTGGCAAAATACTGTCAAGTTGATGGGAAGCATACGACTGGGACTTCTAGATACACAAGTTAGTGGACCTGTCTCTTGTTAGTAGTAGTTTTGACATAAATATACCTATATCATAAGAGATATTAAATTCAAATTCTCAAAAAACATATTAAAGTTCGAGTTGCACCTGGAATTTTTTCGTAAGTTATATTTGGTAACTAATTAAAATGCTTCAATAAAACATAGCAAGTATTGGGGGATCGAAAAGTAAGATTGTTTTCTAACGTTAAAATTCAAACACATCAATTATAATGTTTTTATTTTTAAATAATGATATAATCAACCTCATTATCAACAACCTTTTGCCATCTAGTATGTAAATGTTCAATGCCGGATCCATAAAAATCAATTGGTTTTTAAGCAAAATGTATAAAGATGGCATTTTAGTTAGATACTATCCAAATCAGAAAATCTTTTTTCACTTAGAAAGTGTTGAGGCGATCGGAATAAATGGAAATACGATGGTGCAAAATCGGGAGAATATGGTGGATGAGGCAGTTCCTCCGCCGTATATATATATCCCTATCATATTATAAATGCGAAAGTAAATCTATTTGTCTGTCGGCTCAACCGCGGGGTGAAATGTAGTGTTTGTTTAAATATCACTTTCATAATTTTTCCGTGTTTTTCTAATGGGGTTTCGGAAATCGAAAGAAGTTTATAATATAGTAAACGCGTTCTAAATTCAAAACAATGGAAGGACTTCAGTCAAAATTATGTAAGACTTAAGGCTACACTATATCAGAGACGATTATAAAGTTTTAAGTGCTGTATAACTACGGTGCTTTTGTAGTTCATAACAAATAATTAATCAATACAATAACATCACGCGTTTTAATTATATTTATTTTTCTTGTTCCAGTTTTTCTTAGAAAACGTAAAAGATCACCCATATGTTACCGGCAATGAAGGTTCAAGGCCTATTATCATTGAAACTTTGAAGTTTCTGTATGATTTAGAGATGATCGCACAAAGAGACGGAGAAGTCGCTACGCCGGAAATAGCCAGACCCAGAGTTCCACATGAGGTTAATTTAGCTTCACCATAATTTAAATTGTGAACTAAAGATAATGACATATTTACAATAGAATCTGTGTTTTATGTAGTTTATAAAATCAAGTCGTAAAACTATATTTTAACGGTTTTAAGTGCTGAATTTATTTGATTTTGGTTATTTAACATTACTCGTTGACACTTGACATCTTTGTCTTCCGTGATCACGGCCACTGAAAAGTAGCCGAAACATCGGAATAACCAAAATGAAATAAATTACCGCACTTACCGGTACTGGTACCGCACTTTGCCAGGTGGTAGGGCATTTGTCCGACTGGATGGCTACCACCCCTGGTCTAAAGTATGTCGCCATAACAACCTTGAGTTGTTTTCCGGCATTAGTGATCAGGTTCCAGTCGCCCTTAAGAGAGCAGCAGCGCATTTGTAGCACCTTTGGTGTTGCAAATGTCTATAGGCGATGGTAACCGCTTTCCATCAAGTGGGCCGTCTGCCTGTCTACTGAGCTCCTGCAATAAAAACAAAAAAAAAACTTAAAACCGTTAAAACGTAGTTTTATTATGTATACAAGTCTCGAAAACTTAAGAAAAAATGATATCCTAAATTGTTTTGAGTTGGAATTATTCCTTTGTAGGTTTTATTTGCCATCGGGGGATGGAGCGGTGGTTCGCCAACAGCCTTTATTGAGACTTACGATACAAGAGCTGATCGATGGATAAAAGTAAATAAAACCCTTTTTCTGAATTTTCTAATGATATTCTATATTCTCTCTTAAAGCATAGTTATGATTACTGTTACTAATGAACGTGAACATGTTTGTTAGTTGATCTTTTTGTGGTACCTGAGATGAATATAGGGCATTTTTGCCACATAAAATGTAAGTCAAAATGCATCCAAAGTTGCACTCGATGGTAAACCATTATCATTATCCATTGCCCATGAACACTGGAACAAACATATTGCCCATTTCATCGAAACTTTAATTAGGTAAGGTTTACGCTCGTTTGAGAAGGAAATCTACTGAAGTACTCCGAGAAGCTCGGTGAAGTTTATTCTACAATTCACACATGTATGAGATTTAACAAACAAAGAAGCATAGAGGTCTTTCATATTGACATAATAAATGATGTGAGCGGAAATAAAGTAACAAGGGATTCTTTATTATTATATATTTATTATATTTTAGATTAGAACGTTAATACATACATACATACATAACTTCACGCCAGTTCCCTTGCGGGGTAGGCACGAACAACAGAGTGCCATTTAGGCTTATTCTTACACACCTCACTTGCCTCTTTGACATTCATAACTCTTGTCATGCAAGCTAGAACGTTAATGATCTCATATTATCTTTGATTTGTTAAATAGGTAGAAGAGGTCGATCCGGCTGGACCCAGAGCGTATCATGGAACAGCAGTTCTCGGATATTGCATTTACGTTATAGGTGGTTTTGATGGAATGGATTATTTCAATTCTTGCCGTTGCTTCGATGCTGTTACTAAAATTTGGCGAGAGGTAACGAAGAAATTGAATAAATTACTACAATCAGTCGCAGTAAATCCATCATTAGCTATCAGAAATGAATGTACTAAATTTTGGGCCCCAGACGCGTAAAATCAATATTTAGTTCACAAAACATTTGCAAAAGGTGAATATATTCCTTCAAACTCGTTGGCAGAGTATTATTTGCTTTAATCTTGAATCGTATGTAGCAATGGACTTATTTTTTAAATTGCGTTTGGGAGCTACCAGCAGTAGCAGCTGCTGTAATCTTACTTTCTAGATTAAAAACATAAGTATGGAAATAAGGTAAAATCATGTTTCAGGTAGCTCCGATGAACGCCCGACGTTGCTACGTATCTGTGGCCGTACTGGGGGAGACAATATACGCGATGGGAGGTTACGATGGCCACCATCGTCAAAACACTGCGGAAAGATTTAATCATCGGACGAACCAGTGGTCTCTAGTCGCACCCATGAATGCCCAAAGATCGGATGCAAGTGCTGCTGCATTAGATAGTATGATATACATAGATTTTAAGCGTGAAGTTTTATGGCTGAATTTTTTTGCGAGCATTAGAGCGCTCTATTCTGGCGAATCTAGTTGAAAAACAGCCTTTCTAGATTCGCTAGACGCAAGCGTTTTCCAATTTAAATTGCTGAATCTTATAATATATACGATGCGCTTTTTTGGTAAATAAAATAAATCCTAACCACATGGAAAAAAGGTGGCGTGATAATACTTATTTACACATTATTGTAATAATTATACTAATTCATTGAAGATTCCACAATCTCTGTACAGATAAAATTTATATCACTGGAGGCTTCAATGGGCAAGAGTGTATGAATAGTGGCGAGGTTTATGACCCGGATACGAACCAGTGGACTAATCTTGCCCCAATGAGATCACGCCGATCCGGGGTTTCTTGCATAGCCTATCACAATAAGGTAAGAAACTGATATTTTATTGATAAACGAATATATAAAATCCTCGTTCGCCAGTTCCTCTTACAAGTGTGAGAAAAGTCCCAGGAAAGGGACGTTATGGGCTGTTATTATTATTTTGATTATGTAGAAGTCACATTTATGGGCTGTTATTATTATTATATTGATTATATAAAAGTCACCGCTTCTCTATTAGGTAATATTTCCTATTTTGCAGTTGCCATGACTTTCAAGATTTCAAATTTAAATTTTGTGTATAGGGTGTGTGAAATAAATCGATACACGCCATGTTTTTTTGCGTTAAAGGACCTTACTTGTAATCGTTTCTTAAATTTAAAGAAACTGCTCAGCAACTGATTAATGAAAATCTTACCCATAAACTCCTCTTTAGTCGAATATTTTGAGTACAACCTACGTTAATCATTCAAATTTTGTTTATCTGTGCTCTTCTTAGGTAAACAACAGGTAATACAAATTTATAAGTGAAAAGAAAAGATATTCATTAATTAGGGTCTGATTCTGATTCTCTTACTTAAGCGTTGCCTAATTGTTTCTTAGCGAGATTATTATAAGTAAGGCCGTAAAATGTTTATTCTTTGTAGTGTATCATCAGTTTGGTTAGCTATTTTTTGTTTTATTTGGCACTGATTTCAAGATGTTGTTTCTACAACATCTTGAAATCAGTGCCAAGAGGCGAGAGAGATCTTTCTAGAAGGCGGGTAAATATTTATTTTTTGCTTTTTAGTTTGTAGTTGGTTTTGTTTTAGGTAAATAAAATTATCGATAGTATTTTTTTTATCGTTCTGTAGACAAATGACGAAAACAGTGAACGAAACCCTCGATCCACATCTAGTGCTGCTTGAACTGCCACTATTTTGCCCTATTTTTGTAACATGTGAACGTTCTTTTGCAGATTTACGTGATAGGCGGTTTTAATGGTATATCTAGGATGTGTAGCGGCGAAGTGTACGATCCACAAACCAACACCTGGTCTCCAGTGCCAGATATGTACAATCCAAGGAGTAATTTCGCCATCGAAGTAATTGACGACATGATATTTGCTATCGGGGGCTTCAACGGTGTGACGACTATCTATCACGTGGAATGCTACGACGAACGGACCAACGAGTGGTAGGATATTAAATAATATTTTTTTTATAGACGGACTGACGGCCCACTTAATGTAAAGCTGTTACGGTCGCTTATGAAAGTTTGCGACACCGGAGATGTCACCATCACACTGCCGGCCTCGAAGAAATTTTATAACACCTTTTTAAAAAAGCTCCATATCGCAGCTCTGCGGGAAAAGCTCAGCTGGGAGCTCATTACAAATCCCCATGGTGCGCAAGAAAAATGTTCTTGAGAAACGTTGCGTATATGAGCGAAGTGGCTCAAGAACATGCGGGTGAAGCCTAGACGGTGGCGCGGCGGTAGAACGAAAATCAAGGCACCTTTCTAAACACTTCTTTGGAAGACTCCTCGTTATACAGTCGGTAGAATACACAGAGAGATGTTAAGTCTCGAATTCAGAAGAAGTCCGAAAGCCTATCTAGACGAAGGCGTATCTAAGCCGTCTGGTATATGGGATCATCGAAAATGCGAACGGCTCGACGTCGAATACACTCCAGTTGATTAAACTGGTAGGCGGGAAGTGCTTCAGCCCGCATGTGTGAACATTCCTCCATATGCTGTTTCACCTGGACTTAATAAAACACAAGGCGATGCAGCGGAGTGAAGTACTGTTTGGACCGGTTTAGCACTCCTAAGTTCTTGGAGGCAAGTTTTGCGTTGCCTTCAAGATGGCCTTAACTGCACAGCGTTCGCAATATCGATACGAAGGATTCCAATACTCTTGGAAGTGGTAAGGGAAGTTCCTTGGAACTGAAGCGCATGCACGATGACCTGACGACACAGACCTGTGTCTGCGTAATAATGACCGGCAGACAATCACACATATTGTATGCCCTGAAGCCTTGTGTGTAGATAATATGCAACAAATAACTCTCGGGTCCAATGCCATATACCCAGATTATAGTGAAAAACGGAAGGTTCATTCATGAAATTCACCCCGCCAGGAATCGCACACGGGACCTCTACGTTTCACTGAAGTTACAGACGTCAAATCTGTTTTTGTATTGTGTATCTAGTGTAGTGCGTAATTGGATAAATTAGATAGATAAAATTATGCAGAATATGGCAGTTCATTGTTTAAAGATAAGAATCAGGACTATCAATTATTTTAACAACAATATTAGTCTTAGGATAAATGCATATAGGAGCCACGCTCACGCAATATTAATCTTGATACAATAATAATAGGTAGCATAAAAATAGCACCGAGTCGCAAGTCGGGTAGGTACTTCATAAAAACATTTCGGAATGTGCACAATATTGCAAAAATTACATGGGAATGATGCACTTTATATGACTTTGGAACTATGTAGGTACATACATATATATTTAGCTATCTAGAGTGAATTATAAAAAGTACAAATTGCTTTAGGTGCCTTTTTACAGATTGTTCCTATTGACCTAAAAAAAGTTAAGAACTATTGTTATAATTTTCTAAGCCTTATAACTGTAATTTTTGCTTACGTAAGCCTCTACGTTTGAAGACACACTACGATTAACCAATAAAAGATTAATGCATTCACAGCTGCAAGTTCTATGCCTCACACAATAAAGTGTGGTGATTTTTAAGTAAAACTTTTTTTAGCCATGATAGTGAACTCTTTCGCTGGGAACGAAAAAGTGTGACTTCGTGAATTTAATAATAATTTAAACATTATGCTCATACAGATATTAGAGTAGGCAATATTTGGAAGTTTTGAAGTTCAGAAATCAAATTAGAACTAGATCATTTGTTTCCTATTTTAGTTATCATAAGCCTCTCGCCATTTGTTAATTCGAATTGAAATCGAACACTGACAGAACTCGTCAACCAGATCAGGTACTACCATCGACGTAGTATTCTTTGGTAATTTAGAAAATGTACACGCAAAATTATTTGTAACATGTTTTTTTAGTTATCACAAACCTATTATTTCTGTTTTAGATTCTGTATTAATGGAGCTTGAATAATTAATAAAAAAAAAACTTAATGAATAGTTGTTGAATCTCGTATAGAAACCTAATTTAATTTATTTAATTAAAAATATCCTGATTTTAGATTTAAGTTAGAGCTTAAAAGTTTCAGTTCTGACGCGTGGAGTTCCACGCACCCGTTTTTGTTTATTAATGTCTCCTTTTGCCGCAATTTCACTACAGATTTGTGTAGGGGCATGCATATAGGGAGATATATTCCTACCTTCCAATTATACTAACAAAAAGAGGATAGTTTGAAAAAATTGTTGTGACATAGACAGATGGACATGAAGAGTTCAGGCTTATGATTGGTAGTAATTTTTTAGCCCCTTTACAAGGTATTAGTATCGTGTGTACAGTTTAAGATATAGTATGTACTTCAATATTTTATTTCTTTTTCGCAATTTTGAAAGGGTACATGATAACTCAATCAATATGTACATAATTACATTGTTTACGAGTTATAAAGTGGCAAGATCAATTATTATAGTTATAAATCTGATTCGTAATTACAATTAGGTACGAAGCGACCGACATGAACATTTACCGATCAGCACTTTCTGCATGCGTCATAATGGGCCTCCCGAACGTGTATGATTACATTCACAAACATCGTGAACGACTCATGGAAGAGAAACGTCAGAAAATCTTACTTTCAGAAACTGCACGCCATGGCCAGCACCGGACTGCGTTGCCGGACGTTAGTGTAAGATTTTTGCTAAATAATCTTTACTAATTCGTAATAAATCGTACCAGTTTCATCCGTGCAGAAACGAATAAAGAATAATACAATTTCCTGCGGCCGGGTGGTCTTTCGTAAGAGGCGACAAAACAACCCACAGTCAGGTGTTAGGGTTTTTGCCCGTCTGGAAGGCTAACATCTCTGGTCTAGAGTACGCTGCCAGAACTTTGAGTGGTGTTCCGGGATTAGTGACCAGGTTCCAGTCTCTCTTTAGAGAGCGGCAGCACATTGGTAGCTCCTTCGTTGCTACAATGTCCATAAGCGATGGTAAACGCTTTCCATCAAGTGGGTCGTCTGCCTGTCTGCTGAACACGTGTAATAAAAAATGTAGTCTTCTCTAACCCTTATTTCTTTATAATTACTGTTACTCGACTGGAAAATCTATTTGTGTGATTGATAGCTTATTTGTGCCCTGTGGATTGTCATTGATATATGCTACTACTATAAAGTATATTATATTGCACGTTCTTCTCAGCATAATAAGTATCCCATAGTGTGTCGATGGTACACATACACATATTGTCGACGTCAGCGTAGGACCCTGTAACTAGGTATATATTTTGGTAATATTATTTTTTCGACAAAATATTAACAAGCATTATTATAATTGTGTAACAATTTTGAGGAAAAAAATTTAGTTACAACCATTGAGTATAATGTACTACGTACTAGAGAAGTAACTAGCTTATTTGGGCACTCATTATGGTCCATGGACTATGAATCGTTTGGTCTGCGCCGCGCTGTTGTCGATACTTTGCGTGTTTGAGTGAAAATTAACTATTAAAAAAATGCCCTAATGTGTATTAAGGTTACTGTTTAAACCAGTTAAGAAACTCAAATAAAGGTCAAGGTATGACTTTTCACCGGTAAGTTTATTGTATTCTCGATAAAATGTCTTATTTTAATTAAATTTTATAAGTATTAGCTAGTAATCGTCATCGGTGACACGGGCTCACCGATGACGATTAAGGCGAATTTCATAGAGTACCTACGCAGATAAGACAAACTACAGTATTTATGTATTCCTACCTAATGTTTACAGAAAAAGAAATTATTTTAATTCCCATGAGTTGTTTTATGGAATGCATAATTTATCTGACTAATCAAAGCGCGCGATCGGGTATTTTTGTAATGACGTGTTATTTTAACATGATGCATTAGTATTTGGATTTTAGGGTTTCCTCAGCCGGACCATGAAAAGCCATTACTGAACAAAATTGTAAATATTTGAAGGAAACTGAAATATTCATTAATTACTAAACTTTTACTGTAGTGGCACTCGTGTAGCCTCCATGAAAGTGTGCGCTCACTTAATCGTTTAAATGTACCAATTTATTTGATTTATTACTTTTGATTTTAAACTATTGTTAATGTATTATATTTAAGCTTAAATAAACGCACAACATTTAATTTTCTTTTTTCTTTTATACTTTACCATTCTTTTTATTTAATTTATTAAGTACCGAATAATAAATTTTGAAATAAATTATGAATTCTAATGAGGTTCTGTAGGTACAAAATCTGTGACACATTCACATCACTTCTGCGGTGTGTAATCTATAGGTAGGAACGCCGTCTCGTTAGACTAACGATATGATCAAGCGCTGCATCATGCTGCATGTTTTAATAATTTGGTTTTGGCATTTAGCGCTACAGCAAATACATGAGTCAATATAAGGCAGCTCGCTCCGCGCAGGTCATCAGGTTCGAACTTTTTTGTATTGAACAGCTTCTCTAGTAGGTAGTACATATAACTCAAGGGTTACAACAAAATCCTACACTGAAGCCGACGATATGTAGATAACAGTGTCCCGAACTTTTGGAAGTTAGTAGAATCATGTCAACTGGGCGTTCGTTATTGTTCCTTAATAACATACACCAAATATAAGCAAGCAATATTTTTTAAATATCGAAAGTCCTGAATATACAAAGAAACAGAAAAGAAATTATTTTTAATATTTACCTCGCCGTACAGAATACGAGGAATTTTTATTTCCATGAATTTAGGTTGAAACTAATGAAGATTAAATAAAATTTATACTTTAACGGCCACAGACCCCATTAATAAAAATGATCTTGCCAAAAATAATCGCTATCGTTTTAATATTATCACTTTTAACATGCCATTAAGACACATGATATAACAACAATATTACTTGTATATTTACGAGATAATAAAATCATTGTTTGACCTACCCGCATAGCACTTATCTATATTAATAAAATTGAAGTGTCTATTTATGATTTCATAATAAATGTCTTAAATACAAAACTTAATTAAAAGTTGATATAAACAATTTAAAAAAAAATAGAATTTTGTCTTTCAGTGTATATTAATTCGTCGTAAATATATTTAAGAAGGCCAGCAAAAGTATATCAAGGAAAAATTTATATATTAAAAGAAATTTAATTCCTATTTTTAACCGAGTTCAAAAAAAGGAGGAGGTTCTCAATTCGTCAGGATCTTTTTTTTTCCTTTTTTTTTAATGTATGTTCACCGATTACTCCGAGATTTATAATCCGATTTACGTGATTCTTTTTTTTTCGACGCGGAATAGCTTCCATTTGGTCCCCTAAAAATTTGACATAGTTTGGCCCAGTAGTATTCATTTTAAAAACATTTTTTATGAAAAAAATTCCGTTCGCATGGGTGCTTCGATAAGAATCTGCATCAGATTGTGGGATGTGTGCCTTCCCATCAGTGCCGCCTATGTGGTGCGCTGGACTCCTTGTTCCATACACAGGTTGAATTGGTTGGCACCGCAGAAGTTTGAGCTCGAGGCCCTCGTAGGTCCGATCGATTCGCTGGGTAGTCTGGTGCAGGCCATGCTGCACAGCGACGATCATTGGGAGGAGTAATGGCTCAAAAGGAGGCCGCTGAACGAGAGAGGGAGAAAAGTGCGCATAAGTGCTGCGGGTACCGACGTAGGTCGGGGTCCCGGAGACGCAGACATACGCAAGATCTCCTCCCGTAATTCCGCTACAGAGGTCCTCCAGCATCTGGGGAGCGCCGGTTCAAACCCCTGTTGACGAAGTGAATTTGCCATGCTTCCCGGGGCATTCTCAAGCACTGATGCCTAGGATCAGCGTGGTTGTAACTACGTTCTAAGTCTCACGCTTTTCCTACCATGAGCGCGGGGTTGGTTATATACTAATTATCCAAATAACTTTCACAGAGGGCGTAATTTTAATTTCGAGTTTTTACAATAAAGAAAGAAAGAAAGTGCTGAAACGTGTTCCGACACAGCACTGGTTTTCAGTGCCCACCCCCATAACCTCATATGTCCTAAGACCCCAAATATGTAGATAACTTTGAACCATTATTACATTAATATACAAAATATATATAATAATTATACAATAATATAATATACCCTAACAAAACGACGAAATAATAAATAAATAAAAAATAAAAAAATGTGTCTATACTAATATTATAAAGAAGTAAGGTTTCTGTGTTTGTGACGTTGTAGGGGGTAATCTCTGGATCTACTAAACCGATTTTAACAATTATTTTACTGTTGACATGACGCTATATACCGCGGGAGCGGAACAGAGCGCGGTTGAAACCGCGCCGGGCCGCTAGTATATTATATTCTGATACGTTTTTTTGTATATTAGAATGTCTTTTTAACTACATCTTAAGTACATACGTGGGACACTCAGAAAGTTTTGCGAAAATAAAAAAAAGTTCTATACGTATATTTTTTTAATTAAATCTTCTTAAAGTACTCTCCACCAGCATCTATAGAAAGCTTTAAGTGTCTGAACAAGTTTTATAAACACTTTTTCCAGTCCGCCATAGACATCTCGTTTACAGCTTGCTCGAACGCTGACAGTGCATCTTCTGGCGACGAAAATTGTATACCTTTGAGCTGATTTTTTATTTTCGGGAATAAAAAGAAGCCACACGGTGCTATGTCATAGCTGTAAGGAGGATAACCTAGGTGTTTGACCGGCGTGCTTTCCAGGAAGTCCCTCGCTTTGAGCGTGGTATGGGCGGGCGCGATGTCGTGGTGGAGCAGTAGCCCGCGGAACCGTGTTTCGTCGCTTGGTGTTCACAGCAGAGAAAACTTTTGCCAAGCATTTGGTAGTATACTATCGTGAAGGCTTCCCGATCCAATTTGCAGTACGTGCTGCTCTTGATACGTAACTCGTCTATTGTCTTGGATTCAATTTTGCACTGCTAGCACATTTTCTTCCGTAACAGCCGTCAAAGGGCGACCACTTCTTTCTTCATCCCCCAAAGTTAGTCAGCCGCGCTTGAATTCGTTTTACCAACGATACCACGGTTGTCTTAGAAGGGCCTACATCCGTGAATGCCTTGTGAAGTCTATCGTACGATTTATCCGGTTTCAGGCGACACTTGAAATCGTAAAAAATCATAGCGCGAAAATGTTCCCGGCGCAGATCCATTTTTCAATGAGACACAATCATTTAAATTAGCTCGCAAAGAATGTGGAGGGAGAGTTTGAAATTAGAACGTACCTATTTTTAGTTGTAAATAATCATATTTTTAAAATAAATTAAACTGGTCAGTCTCTCATACCTAATAACTTTTTTTGCAAAACTTCCTGAGTGGCCTGGTATATGTATTCATTAAATTACTTTCAAAAGTTTTCATTATTTTATTGTTGTTATTCAATCCATTAAATATATGTATATATAGCGAAAGAAATTTCGTTCCAATAAGATGTCCCAAAGACCCCTCACACTTTGTTATGCATTTTGTTTTGGGTCATTTGAAACTCATAAACTCTGCTTCCGACACGTTTTCAAAATGTCTCTTAAAAGAAATAGCCTTTCACCCCGCGAATTATAAATAGATAAAATTCGCAATACGTTTTTCACATAAATATCGTCCTATTATACCTACATAGCGAAAAGGGGCAAATAACAGGTTAAAGGTCTAATCAGTTTATAAATATAAACTTGTTGTGATCTATCTTATGACATGCTTTCAATCACATTTTCTATTTAAATAAAGCATAGACTCACATGCCAATATCGGTATCGTTTTGTTAATCTTCTTTAAAACCTACAGTTATATATTCTTCCGGTTGGTCATAAATGTGATGTCTTAATGGTGAGTCCAAACTTATTCTGAATTAATGTTCATTACGGCATAAGTTATATTATTTAATAAAATTGAAATAATTTATAAGAAAAGCGCTATGTAAAATTCAAAATAATTTATTTGCATATAACATGATTTAAAAGGTGTTGTTACTCTAGATATATTTAAGGTACCACCCGTGCGCAGAAGGTTTGCCGATAGCCCCATGATGTCACGCGTCGATAGTCGGTAGGATTGACAAAAAAGGTTACATAAATAGATTTTGCAATAAATTTATTATTTTCATTTATTATTGTGTATAAAGTCTACACATGAAACTAATAAAAATAGTCTCGGTCGAATTTGCCCACCAGTTTCTTCCCATGATACCCATGGGCGATAAAAAGGCGACTAAGGGAAAAAATATTAAATGAAAAATGTTGATGTTATTACGTAGATTATATAGGTATATTATTATATGTTTATATTTAATGAATAATTGAAACTAAGCCGTAAAATAATAGTTTACCTAATCATTAAAGTCCATTAAATCAGAGATAACGGAATCACTTTCAGTGTCTATTTCTAGTTCAGTGGAGTATCACTGTTTTGACCTATAGAAATAATAAGCCCTTTTTCGTATATTTCTCCCAACCTGGTCCTCTTCCCAATATTTTTAACACAAAGCGATTCACGTGGTTGACTTCCTTTTTCCAGTCGCTTGGCGTGATACTTTTTATAGCATTTTGGGTTATATCCCACGGAAACGACGTCATTTATTGGGATAAAAAGTATCTAAGTTACGACCGGGATATAAGCTTGCTCTGTTTCGAATTTTATTTAAATCCGTTCAGTAGTTTTCATTTGATGCTCTAACAGACCGACAATTTTTTTTCTAAAAACTGCTTTTTCTGAATGTCCTGGTCCGAATTAGGCCCCCTGGTTTTTTTCACATATTTAACGCACGCAAGGTACAAACTCGAACCATTTACAGATTTATTAGAGTATATAGATAGAATAATATAAAAGAAGCTGCAGTAATAATGGACAAAGACCACGAGTACTATAGGTATAAGTAGGTACTTACACCCCATTATGAGTGCTCTTAATATATTAACGACAAATTATTTAATAGTTGAACTGGAACTTGCGTTTTATTAACTGTTATTCAGTAATTCAGATAATATAAAATAGTAAAAACTAATTTAATAGTATTCACTAACGAAAATACCTACATGAGAAAAGAAGACGTGACAAGATCATGATCTTGAGATTAGAAGAAAAATATTGTTAACAAAAACAAAGTTGTTTTGTTTTTTTGATACGAACAGACGATCAAAGGTCCAACCACACTTCAATTAAACAATTATATAATCATACATTTCTTTTGTATCTTATATACTAATATATATAAAGCTGAACAGTTTGTTTGTTTGATTGTTTAAACGCGCTAATCTCAGGAACTACTGATCTGATTTGAAAAATTCTTTCAGTGTTGGATAGCCCATTTATCGAGGAAGGCTATAGGCTATATATCATCACGCTAAGACCAATAGGAGCGGAGCAGCAATGAAAAATTTTTCAGAATCGGGGGGGCTTTGAAAACAAATTCCACGCGGATGGCGTCGCGGGCACAGCTAGTGACTTCTGATTTTCTTTCTTTATGGCCATGCGAATTCACCAATTTTTATGAAATTTGATATAGTTAAGTGTACCTACGTATCAATATTTATTTTCGATTTTACGATCATCCCAAGTAAAGATCAGGCGACTTAGGTTAGGCGAATATTTCAATGTCGACCTACGGCTACTCTGCCGACTCTGCGAAACTTATGGCGTACTGGGATAAATAATCTTTGGTATTTGCGAACAGGTACACATGATGGAGGATAACGATGACATGCTGGAACAGTTGGGACTAATGGAGAATCAGGCTGAAATCCCGCCCGTGGCCCCACCCCCACCTCCGCCACCGATGCCTCCCCATCCGATGGAGCAGGACTAACGGGCAAAATCATACCGCTCATTAGTAGTTATTTTACTTTTATTTTTCTGAATTAACCTTAGGCGCAGGACCGTCTCTAACCGGAGGTGCAAGGGGTGAGTGGCACCCGTGCAGAGATCTACAGTGCCCTAGCAAATCATTACCTTATGCCTACTCTAATTACTATTTACCATAGCTACGTAATTTGCTAGATTAATTACTTAAGATCAGGGGCGGATTTAGAAGTATGACGCCTGTAGGCTATTCAAATTTTACCGCCCCTACCGATAAATCGATACCCTAATTCACAATCATATTAATTAGATCATTTTTTTGTCAATGAAATGGTACTTCTTATGATTTGTGTACATATCGTGAGACGTGTATAGTCTTAAATTAGACGTCCTTTTTACCGTAGTTTGAAGATTGTGTAAGACATAATATATATAAAAATTGGACCCAAATTTGCCGTCCCTCCAAAATCTGCCGCTCTAGGCTCCAGCCTAATCCGCCTATTGGTAAATCCACCACTGCTTAAGATCGTCTCAACTCGAACACTGAAAACATAATGACTATATCGTTTTACTAATTTTCTTTTTTTCATTGAACTGACTGATTTTCGCACGTCAACGCCCAATATGGTTGAGACGGTCGTGCTTAGGTGTATTTAATGATTACGACCTATTACGACGTATAAGCCAAGTCAGAGTCAGTGTTATAGATAAGGGCGAGCTTTAAAGGGGCGACTGTAAAGATAAACATCAAGGAACCTCAATCGAAAACTCTTACTTGCTTGTACTAATTTTCAACTTCCGAAATAAGTTTTGAGCAAAGTCTTTCAATCACTGAGCGCTTGTGACTACTACAATATCTTTACCAGCACCAAAAATACTGTTTTGTATTCTGTAGGATATAAGTAGGTTGGTAGTAGAGATTGGTAGATATAGTTACAACCACAGCCTGGTTGAGATGAGTTCGATGGAAATAGATAACAAGATCTTATTAGGACGAATCGCCACACCAGTACCACCTTGTCCATTTATAATTTATTAAGGCCTGTAAAACACTCATGCGTCAAAATCAAACACTATTGGTTGTGGACTCGAATATATTTGTGAATTGAAATTTGGAACTAGTTACCGTCTTAAATGTCAGTACGCACATGAGTTTTGTTCTAAAATACAGGCCTGCTAGTTATTTCAGTTTACATGTAATGGTAAAAAAAAAAATAAGGACTTAATTATATTCCTCGTCAATACGTTGTCTGGATGAGATCGCTGTAAGCGATAAAGCCTCTCATTATTTATATCTATATGATGTTGATAAGTTTGTTAGCGAATAAGGAGTTATCTCAATATTTATGTAAATAATCATATAGATATTCAATATTTCTTATTTCAGGCCTGATTCGACTAATCGAAAGTTCACCAATAAATAAGTAAGCAAGAATACGATGAAAATTTTGAGAAAAAAGTATAGTGAAAACGTTATTATTACGTAAATTGATTATGTAACCGTCCTTTATTTTTAAACATATTTTACATTTATTATACAACGTTTGGCACATTTATAATTTGTGATATTTTCATAATGTGGATGCTTAATGTATTTTTGAAAATTGTAAGAAATTTTCAGACAAGTATACGACATTTATTTAGCACGTTTTTCGTTTTAATTCTTAAACAACCGTCGTCGTCAGCCATTCAAATTAAAACAAAACACTATTCAAGATTATTTATTTTGGTTTATTTTTCGAAAATATTGTATTATTTATCTATCTCGTACAATGAAAACATTTTTCAAATCAGTAATAATTGCACATTGTAGTGTAGATCGTTGTATAATCGTACGCTTAGGCGTCGGCTTCACTGATGACAACCGCACCCTGCGCAAGTGCTCTGTCTGACGCATTTCTCTGCCAAGCTCGCTCCGTCCACACCACTGCAGTGAAACATGCACCGTTGCTAATAAACGCGCGCAACGTCACCGCTCCAATTCCGCGACTCATGCACTTCCATCCCTCCGCTTGTATGGACTTTTTAAAACAATCCCATGAACTTGAATATCGGTTGATAACATCTCCTTGTATTCGCGATTTGACTACGTCAATAGGGTACAACAATATCCACGACAAAGTTCCTGCAACACCACCAGCAGTAAAAACTCGTAGAATTGATCTGTCTTCTCTGGTCATAGCTTCGTAAGATGCGAAATAAATTGTGAAAGCTGGACAATCGCGGGCCATTGTGATACTCAGTCCTCGGAATAGGGCTTTGAACCCGCCTTTCTGTATTATGTGACGAGCGCCAGCCCATGCACCTGAAGGCATTTCTCTTGCGTTCGAGAGTTGTTGCCTTGTTTTAACCAGTTCCACCGGAGCACAAGCGAAGCTCTGAAGTGCGCCTGCTACAGCACCAGCAGTCGCGTGCGTATAAAGTGAATCTGACTGTGGTAAAGCTCTTCTCGTATTTCCATAGACACCAAAAACAATTGCGTTAACTGCTGCTATACCTCCTAAAGGAGCCCACACTCCCCGATATGCATTTGCTAAAGTTCCACCTTTGAAAAGTGATTTCATACATTCTGTTGCACTACCTCGTCCTGATTGCATATGGACTTTCAACGTGTCCAGTGGATGCCCAGCTATGATTCCTGCACACCCTAAAAATAAATGCAAAATTTAATATTCATAGTTTGTATAAAAAATATTCTCTTGGTTTACTGTAGTCCACGCCAAACTTAGTGCCCTGTCTATTCATGCGAACCTATATATTTATTTAACTGATGCTAACTTAAGCGGTAATAAATGTGGGCGCGAACTATATAAATTGAAAAATTTACTCACCACCAATGCATCCCGCTATAAAATCTAAAGCCATTTTCTTTGTTGATGAGTGTTTCAGTTGACACTAACTGTAACAAATATTTTTACATGAAAATCTATTTCGCACTTTACTAGTTAGTTTCTAAATATACATATATATACCTACGTAATAAATTGTGTGGTATATTACAGTTGTTATTGGTCATTTTAGACTATAATACTGGGAGCGAAAAATATTCAAAGTACTATCTAGCGCTAATACTACACCATTCCTCTCTGTTTGGTGTAATGTATCTAATATCGGGTAAGCTTATCTCTCATTAATGTTATTGTTTCTTTATATAAACTATGTAAAAGACGACTGGCTTTTTGACCTTCGATAAGTACAGATTGAAAAAAATCTTACCTCAGAGGCGTTCAAATTAAATAGTCGTAATGGGAATTCACGTTATCTCCACTAGATGTTATGCCAATGAACATATTGCCGGGGAGGAGCGTGCCTTGTACGTTTTTGGGAGACTGTCCAGCCTCCTGGGAGAGTGGTTTGGATGTGTGATCAGAGCCATCCGAGCGCTCTCCGGCGGACACTTGTAACGCTCCACAAGCATTATCAACTGTAGGGTCACACTTTATCTAAGGGGGCAAAATACGTCTTCAAACATACTCTAATAGTTAGGTTGCCAATATTCTTGTTTTATCTAATCCTTTTGGTATTCATTACCGTTTTTCTAATATTTTAATAGTATGAACCTTGTGAATATCAACCATCCATTTCCTGGTCGCGACAATAAGAGGCAGGCTTGTAATCGAAATGATACCCGGATAGAAACACGCATTAAAAACGTGCAAGGTTTTTGTCAGTGCTTGTGCAACAAAAGAATTCTATAAGTATCAAATTTCAAAAGTATTTGAAAAATCATTAAAGGGGATTTTCTGTATTTACAGATCTTAAACTATAATGGTCTAAGTTCTATATATACTAATAATTATAAAACAGACTTATTTTGAAATGCACTAATAGAGGCCCTTTAATTTGATATCACACTCCATATGGGTCACACAATCCAATTTATTCGTTTCAGTTTCCTTTCGGTATTAATAAGCAATTTATAATGGGTAGTTCTATAGCTCCATAGAGTTGGCTTATATTCAAAAGACGCGGAGAGGTGCTCAAGGCTTATCTTTACGCACTCTCTTATGTTTGGCGCACTTGAGCGATGCTTGAGCGGTTGCCCAAGCTAGCTCGCTTAGCTAATAAGGCTGTACGGACTAATTCCTTTGCCTGTCATTGTGGTGAAATTAATAATATGTTTGAAGTGACTTCATTACTTTACTGTCAGACAGGGACCATGAAAAAAAAGATTAAATTTCAAAAGAAAATATTTTATTTTCAATTTTGTTTTCAGTTATTGCAATAAAAATTAAAATGTGATATTTTTAGTTTTTATTTATGAACGTACATTATATTACAATATGGAATCCGAGCGTACTTGCTCGGAAATTAATTTTCCCACTGAAACCGAGAAGCCAAGTGATGTTTTCATTGAAATTGAAATTCCTTCTCACTCATATCAATATCTAAGTTCTGAAGATTGTAACTTACAAAACCTTTGCCGAATTTGTCTGGCAGTTGATTTTAAGGAAATGTTTCCCTTGTTTACTAACAAACATAGTGGTATACTGGCTGAGATGTTTACTGCATTGACTTCCATTCAGGTACCTATGCATCTAAATTAATTTTATATGTAGGTATATACTTATACTTATTAGCTGTGCACAGAACAGAAAGTTTGGCGATTAACACTTCTACTGCATCAACTGCAACCTGTGCTCAGCTTGTTAGTAGTACTCTTTTTGTCACTAGGATAATTCATTTATGTATAACTTTGGGCCCTGGGGGAGACCTGCGAGGTATATGCTCGGCTCTGCACACAGGGCTGCGCTTTGATCTCGAGTGGCATGAGATTAAGGGTAATTTGAGTTTAGATATGCCTTACATATAGCCACTAGACCTGTAATTTGGGTTAGAAAACAAGATTTTAGGGTTCACTAACAAGTTTTGAATGAATAATGGGAAAAACAAAAATACGTTAGATAAACAAGTTATGTCACTTTTGTTGATAATAAACTGTGAATTGTGTTTAAGAATACACTTACACTTAATATTGAGGGCTTCATAACAAATGGGCATATATGCAAAAATGCCATTTTTTTGTTGTTTACTAAAATCTATGCATGTTACAGTTTAGAATGTCTTACCAGTATTCAAGTGTACCTAAATAGATGGGTATTCCAAATTTCAGCCTTATACAATCCCCTAGTTTTGTTTTATTCACAATTTTGTCCCTTGTGTAAAACTGCACTTTTGTTTGTATGCCCATTTGTTATGAAGCCCTCAATGTATAAATACTAAAACCGTTGAGGGGTGCTTGAGTTATCAGGCACATTTATTTATTATTTAAGATATAAAATTAACTTTGGGTGGTTATAAAAAAAATAACTACTCTCTGAAAAAATAACTGAGCTCTGCTTCGCTTCGCACCCGCCTTGGCCTTCTAATCTGTAACAAAAAAGTTCAGATCTGTTCATAATAAATAAATGTGCCATATAACTATACCCCTGTTTGGGTTTAGTAAACACGTTTTGAATTAGTTTATTGATTTTCAAATTGTTTTTTTTTTGTATTGCATGAGTTCAGCAGACAGGCAGATGGCCCACTTGATGGAAAGCGGTTACCATCGCCTATGGACATTTGCAACACCAAAGGCGCTACAAATGCGCTACTGCTCTCTTAAGGGAGACTGGAAAATGGTCACTAATGCCGGAACACAATTCAAGGTTGTTATGGTGGCATACTCTAGACCAGGGGTGGTAGCCATTCAGTCGGGCAAATGCCCTACCACCTTCAATACCACAATAGTTTTCTTTTGCTTATATATTATGACACAAATCGGTTGTGACACTCGCTGACCGGTGCCATGGCATGCTTGCTTGGCTTGTGGGCTTTAATCGAAAGCCACAACTAGTGGCTAGAATGGTGACTTAGGTTAGGATAGGTTAGACATTAAACCAAATTGCCAGAACAGACTGGTCACCATTCTTGCAATATAACAAACGAAAAATTTATATCTCAAGAACTACATGTTTCCTACACATAGAGGTTACAGAAAGGAGAAGTATTCCTCCCCCCTCGTCTCTTCGCCCCCTTCCCCCTACTACTTAAATTATTAAGTTAGTTTAGTAGTCACTTAATATATTAATTGACCACTAAACTAAAGTTTAACCGCACACAGTATTAAGATAATCTAGATCAGGGAATCCCAAAAGTGATCAATATCAACCACATGGGATCAATATCGGTTTCCCAGGATTAGTCATAAATGAAAACTGATTTTGGGCATCAACGAAGTCTAAAAATCAAACCCTATTAATAACACAAGTCCTTATTTAAAACTTTCCAAGATACTGTATTTATATTACGTGTACCAAATTGTTATAAGAATGACTGATATTTTAGTAGGAAATATCATTTTTGTACTTTTGAAAAACTCAACAAGTTGATATGCATGCACAAGTTTGTACAAGATGAAAAACTCGGCAAGTCAATAAGAGTGGACAAGTTTGTGCAGGATTCGACTTGAAGTTTGAGCATACCAGTCTTCGATGCACATTTTGACTTGTTCTGTATTTGACTCATATATGTGATTTAACCACAAACAAAATCATGATCAAATTCAAGTCCAAACATGCTCCTAATATTTTACTATATTACAAGGTTGCACTTAGCTTAAAAGTTCATATGCATTTTAAAATTCATTCGAGCTTGAATGATAAACTACATACATACATAACTTCACGCCAGTTCCCTTGTGGGGTAGGCACGAACAACAGAGCGCCATTTAGGCTTATTCTTACACACCTCACTTGCTTCTTTGACATTCATAACTCTTGTCATGCACGCTCGTCTATTCTTAAGGCTCCTGACATCACCTTCTGCTAGTACACGATCAATTTGATCATGGAAGGTGTGTCGTGGCATTCCACGACTTCTGCATCCATTCATTTTTGCATTGTATATCTGTTTAGTCATTCTTTCATCATGTATTCTTTCCCCATGCCCAAACCACCGAAGCATTCCTTTTCTTACCTTCACCCTGACATTCTCTTTCAGACCAACTCTCTTTCTTACTTCGGTATTACGAACGTCGTCCGCAAGCATCACTCTGCAGATTTTGCGCAGTGCTCGCATCTCGACCGCGTTTACTCTACTTTCATGCTCTCTCTTCCATACCCAACTCTCGCTTCCATACATGAGTGTAGGTACCAGCACCGCGTTGTGTACGGCGAGCTGGGCCTTTTGGCTGAGATTCTTAGTGCCTAGAAGTTTACCTAACGCTCCATTCAAACTATTCCCCAAATTCACTCTTCTTTCTATATGAGCGGTGTACCTTCCATCCCTGCTAAAAGCACACCCAAGATATACAAACTCACTCACTTGCTCCAGCATAACATCATTGACCATTATCCTTGCATTCGTTCTGGTTTCTTCTCTTTCAAACACCATAACCTTTGTTTTCTTTGCATTCAAATGTAAGCCTCTCGCCTGATAGTCATCTTTCATCATTGTGACTAGTGTTTGCAGTTCTGATGGCGATTTGGCTAAAAGCACGGCATCATCCGCATAAAGCAAGGTGCTTACAACTAGATCACTCATCTGCTCCCCTACATCCATCAATCTTATTCTCTGGAGACAATCGTCCAGGTATAGGTTGAACAGCAAAGCCGACAGCACGCAGCCCTGCCGGACGCCAATATTGACGTTAAACCAGGGCGACAGGCTGCCATCCACTCGCAGGCATGCCATACAGTACTTGTAAGTGGACTGCACAGCACACATCAGTTGGCCATTAATCCCATATCCGGGCAATATGTCCCAGAGGTCTTTCCGCACAACCCTGTCAAATGCTTTCTCTAGATCCACAAAACCGCAGAAAACCTTCCGGACCATAGTCAGCTGCTTCTCTATGATGTTGCGGAGAGAGAAAACTTGATCCATACATCCCCTTCCATTTCTGAAGCCACCTTGTGGATGCCACAGTAATCCATCGGATACCACTCTCATTCTCTTTTCAATGATCTTCGTATACACTTTAGATACTGTGCTGATCAAACTGATGGCCCTGTAGCTGGTGCACTCCATATGTGACCCCTTGCCTTTATACAATGGCACGATGACAGCGCGCCTCCAGTCCTTGGGAATCTTTCCCGTCCTCCAGCACAACTTGCATAAGGACAGGAAAGCGTCCCGGACGCAGGTTCCGCCATATTTGATCATCTCACCATCCATTCACCATCCATTTCACCGCAAAAAGGAGTTCCTTTGATCTGACTCCTACTTTTCGGGGTGTGTCTGCCGGTGACCGACGGGCTTCAACTTCTTGGTATCTCTTTAACATCTAGTCTCAATTTCGGCTCATACATCGAGTCTATAGCCCAAACTGCAGCTAAAAAGCTGGGCATACTATCAAGGGTGAGGCAGTACTTCACTTCAGAACAGTTGCTCATGCTATATAAAGCACAAAGACGGGCACGTATGGAGTACTGTTCTCATCTTTGGGATGGCTCAGCTAAATACCAACTCGAGGCACTAGAATCGATTGAGCGGAGAGCCAGGAAGTTGATAGGCAACGACCAGCTATTTAATGACAAATTACAAAGTCTCGAAATTCGACGCAGGGTTGCCAGCTTGTCGGTTTTCTATCGGATCTCATCCCGCCGTCTCCCTTCCATCATCGGACAACCAGACGCACTGGCATGCGGCACCGCTATATGGTGGACATACCACCTATACGAACAAAGCGCTTTGAGTCCACCTTTATTATGCGCACCGCAAAGGAGTGGAACTCACTGCCGGCGTCTGTTTTTCCCGAAACCTACAATCTGGGTGTCTTCAAGTCTCGTGTGAATAGGTACCTTCTAGGTAAGCGTGCTCGATCTTAGACCATATCTCCGCTCAAATCGAGCG